>CAMAPE010000013.1:2310000-2910000 GCA_945859875.1 Cuscuta europaea
GAGTGTCACAAATACTTAGCCTTATCTCTATGATTTAGCGTTTTCAGCGAAAATAGAGCACTTTTAGCGTAAATACAGTGTATTTTAGTAATTAGGCAATCATCCCTTGATATTTTGAAACCGGCGACTGAAGATAAGTTTTAGAACTCAGTAAGATCTTTCCAACGAGATATTAAACGCTTTCAACGGCACAAAACAGAGCAAGATATGATCGCATCAAATTCTACACGAGTTCGGAGTGAAATCAGAAACATTTGTGAATATATGGTTAATCTGTAACTTTTAATTAATGCATTGTAAATGAAGTTGGAACAATAGCTTTAGGGCGTCCGATATATCTTCCCAACTAGATATAATACGATCCAAACGGATAAACACATAGCAAGATATGCGTGTCACAAATACTTAGCCTTATCTCTATGATTTAGCATTTTCAGCGAAA
Source organism: Cuscuta europaea (assembly GCA_945859875.1). Classification (NCBI taxonomy): domain Eukaryota; kingdom Viridiplantae; phylum Streptophyta; class Magnoliopsida; order Solanales; family Convolvulaceae; genus Cuscuta; species Cuscuta europaea. Next base: position 2,310,443 of record CAMAPE010000013.1, read on the forward strand.
ATAGCGCACTTTTAGAGTAAATACAGTGTATTTTAGTAATTAGGCAATCATCCCTTGATATTTTGAAACCATCGCCTGAAGACAAGTCTTAGAATTCGCTAAGATCTTTCTAACGAGATATTAAACGCTTTCAACAGCACAAAATAGAGCAAGATATGATCACATCAAATTCTACACGAGTTCGGAGTGAAATCAGAAACATTTGTGAATATATGGTTAATCTGTAACTTTTAATTAATGCATTGTACATGAAGTTGGAACAATAGCTTTAGAGCTCCGATCTATCATTCTAACGAGATATAATACGCTCCAAATCGATAAACACACAGCAAGATATCAGTGTTACAAATACTTAGCCTCATCTCTATGAATTAGCGTTTTCAGCGAAAATAGAGCACTTTTAGCGTAAATAAAGTGTATTTTTGTAATTAGGCAATCATCCCTTGATATTTTGAAACCACCGCCTGACGACAAGTTTTAGAACTCGGTATGATCTTTACAACGTGATATTAAACGCTTTCAACGGCACAAAATAGAGAAAGATATGAACGCATCAAATTCTACACGAGTTCGGAGTGAAATCAGAAACATTTGTGAATATATCGTTAATCTGTAACTTTTAATTAATGCATTGTAAATGAATCTGGAACAATAGCTTTAAAGCTCCGATCAATCTTTCCAACGAGATATAATACGCTCCAAACGGATAAACACACAGCAGGATATGAGTGTCACAAATACTTAGCCTTATCTCTAGGATTTAGCGTTTTCAGCGAAAATAGAGCACTTTTAGCGTCAATACAGTGTATTTTAGTAATTAGGCAATCATCCCTAGATATTTCGAAACCAGCGCCTGACGACAAGTTTTAGAAATCGGTAAGATCTTTCAAACGAGATATTAAACGCTTTCAACGGCACAAAATAGAGCAAGATATGATCGCATCAAATTCTACACGAGTTCGGAGTGAAATCAGAAACATTTGTGAATATATGGTTAATCTGTAACTTTTAATTAATGCATTGTAAATTAAGTTGGAACAATAGCTTTAGAGCTCCGATCTATCTTTCCAACGAGATATAATATGCTCGAAACGGATAAACACACAGCAAGATATGAGTGTCACAAATACTTAGCCTTATCTCTAAGATTTTGCGTTTTCAGCGAAAATAGAGTACTTTTAGCGTAAATACAGTGTATTTTAGTAATTCGGCAATCATCCCTCGATATTTTGTAACCAGAACCTGAAGACAATTTTTAGAACTCGGTAAGAGCTTTTCAACGAGATAGTAAACGCTTTCAACGGCACAACATAGAGCAAGATATGATCGAATCAAATTCTACACGAGTTCGGAGTGAAATCAGAAACATTTGTGAATATATGGTTAATCTGTAACTTTTAAATAATGAATTGTAAATTAAGTTGGAACAATAGCTTTAGAGCTGCGATCTATCTTTCCAACGAGATATAATACGCTCCAAACGGATAAACACACAGCAAGATATGAGTGTCACAAATACTTAGCCTTATCTCTATGATTTAGCGTTTTCAGCGAAAATAGAGCACTTTTAGCGTAAATACAGTGTATTTTAGTAATTTGGCAATCATCCCTTGATATTTTGAAACCAGCGCCTGAAGACAAGTTTTAGAACTCGGTAAGATGTTTCCAACGAGATATAAAACGCTTTCAACGGCACAAAATAGAGCAAGATATGATCGCATCAAATTCTACACGAGTTCGGAGTAAAATCAGAAACATTTGTGAATATATGGTTAATCTGTAACTTTTAATTAATGCATTGTAAATGAAGTTGGAACAATAGCTTTAGAGCTCCGATCTATCTTTCCAACGATATATAATACTCTCCAAACGGATAAACACACAGCAAGATATGAGTGTCACAAATACATAGCCTTATCTCTATGATTTAGCGTTTTCAGCGAAAATAGAGCACTTTTAGCGTAAATACAGTGTATTTTAGTAATTAGGCAATCATCCCTTGATATTCTGAAACCAGAGACTAAATACAAGTTTTAGAACTCGGTAAGATCTTTCCAATGAGATATTAAACGCTTTCAACGGCACAAAATAGAGCAAGATATGAACGCATCACATTCTACACGAGTTCGAAGTGAAATCAGAAACATTTGGGAATATATGGTTAATCTGTAACTTTTAATTAATGCATTGTAAATGAAGTTGGAACAATAGCTTTAGAGCTCCGATCTATCTTTCCAACGAGATATAATACGCTCCCAACGGATAAACACACAGCAAGATATGAGTGTCACAAATACTTAGCCTTATCTCTATGATTCAGCGTTTTCAGCGAAAATAGAGCACTTTTAGCGTAAATACAGTGTATTTTAGTAATTAGGCAATCATCCACAATGTAGTCTTTTTGACTATTATTTTAGTAATTAGTAAATACAGAATGAATATTCTTTGGAGAATAGGAGACGCCCATGGAATTCATCTTCAGGACACGAGTATTTGACCTCTGTCTCCTCCACAATGTAGTCTTTTTGACTATTTGGAATGAATTCATTTGAGGAGAACTTGTCGGTGGCACAGCGGAACATAATGATGGTTGATTTGTGAGTGTAGCTGACCATTTGATTTGAGTTGCGGAGATAGTAGAGAGGGTGTTGAATTTTGTGATGGAGGAGTGAAGTGTCCCATAATGATTTGTTCAGTGTTAACAGCATGTGGACCACTCTCCCCCTCATGACGATCCGATGAATCGGGACGTCATGCTTTTATTCTTTTATTCTGCGGAAATAAAAACATGAAAAACAAGCAGAATCTAAAAAAGATAACGTAGCCCCCGGGGTCGTGAAGACGCCCGTTATCATTACTATAGAGATAAACTCTTAAGCAATGGCCTGAAAATGTTGGTGATTCTTATGTTGCAACAGCAGGACTTCCTTCCAATCATTAGTCTACATCTGCAATAGATGAGACCTATGGAAGTTCTCGCGGGTCATGTAGACCTGCAAATGACTCTAAAAGTGCGTCTGTGTCCTAGAAAATTTCAAAACATTTGGGAGTGAGTAACTAGACACGACGTGATCAATGAAAGTTCAGTGGCATGGGGCTGAGGCCACTGTAGTCAGTATTACTTGCCTCAGAAGGAGACAGTAATGAGAGATGCGGTTCCCCGTGAACTATGATTAAACACCTGTCTGTTGGGAGACAAGTGAGCGGTCTAGGGTAGGGTTGTGCATGCGCCGTTTGGACAAAATGCAGCGACTTCTACCCGGGATCTGAATAAATTCAGTCCTGAACCTATGGGGATAGTCCAGAGTATTTTAGTGGCTAGGAGCAAATGTTCAATTCATAACAGGCAATTGAGGTAGCAGACTCATCATTGATAATTGTTTTTCTTCTCACTTGAGCCTTCTGCTTCTAATGCTCATAATGTTCACTCACTCACTCGCTCACTTACGCACTTACACTCGGCTTTGTCCCTTGGGTAGGCTTAGTTGGGTTTACTAAGCCATAGGGACATGTTCTCTCATTACTTTCTTCATTTTCTCTCTGTACTACCCCTCAACTGGAGCACTCGGTATGCTTTGTCATTGAATACCACACATAAAGAAAATAATTACGTCAAGAATACAAAAGTTGACTATTCAAATAAAAATATATGGATAGACATCCCTGCAAATTTGAAACTTAATTAATACATTGTGAGTATTTTTATAAAAATACGTACGTACAAAGGAGTACTATACTTAGAATAGAATCCTTAAATAGCAGAACCAGCAACCCTAGAACATAACCCTTGATTACCCATATATATATGGTACGACCCATGAAGAGCGTGGAGCCGCAGCACCCCTGCGTGTATACCATCTGAAAAACAAAACCTAGGGTGAGAGAAAAGGAAACGAAGTGAGAGAAGTTCACACCGGCGGAGGACGGAACCATCTCCATACGTTGCCGGACTGCGTTTTACGTTGGAGAAGCCGGAGCCGATGGCCGCCACACCACCCTGAACTCGGACCGATGCCGCAGCTGAGGGAAGATTTAACGCCAGAGAAGGAACATTGTCATTGGAGTTGCAAATGTGCCGGTGCTGGACCATCCTCACGATCTGAGTTCTAGTGAAGAAGAAGTCGGCGACTGGACCATTCCAATTGCTGGAGGACGTCGCTGCTGCAGTTACTGCATGTCGCCCTACCTTGCCGGTGCTGGTCGAAGAAGACGACGTACGTCGTTCGTAAGTCATAGCTCTGCTTCTCTTCTTTTATTTAAGATTGGGTTGGTTCTATTTCTTTTAAGTATTGAGCCGAATCTGAATTGGGATAATCAAATAACACGGGCCACATAATTTTGATAAATAATAAGATCAATTGAACTATAGGAATTAAAATGTAAGTGATTAGTGGATTAATTGTGTAGTGCCAGTTTCATGAATCGTCACTTTAATATAACATGATAACTATAAATAGATAAGTTAAAGGTGGGTTAGTTAATCTAATATTTTAAATAGTTATTAATTCTAGAATGTTAATATACTAGAAGGTGAATTTGGAGAAGATCAAGATAAATGGTTCAAATAAGATTTATCATGAATCGAGGTAAGTTTCTCTGCCAATCCAAAATCGTTTCCTCGTATCATATATGTATTATGTGATACGTGATTTTAATGTGAGTTATGATGTATATGCATGCGATTTTGAGATTTGTTCGATCTGTGATATTTGAGAAGTGAAACTAAGTGCTTTTGGGTATTAAATATTTTATTTAAATATTTTCGAGGCAGTTTGAAAAATTGAGGAATATTTTGAAGTATATTAAATCAAGATAAAAGAATGATTTCATAAAAAGTGAGCACCACGGGAGAAATCCGTGGTGTCGGTTTTCCACATCCGGATAAATGTGGAGGGTGATTAGAGCGGCTACTACTAAGAAGTACAGTTTGATCGATGATCCCTTTTAAGAAGGAGAGTTGTGGTAGTAGTAGTAGTTCCGACGTAAAAGGGCTACTACTGCTAAGGGTGAGGATAAGTTTTGAGTGATAATTTGATCGATGATCCCTTTTAAGAAGCAGAGTTATAGTAGTAGTCCCTAATCATTCAAGAATTTTAAAGGTGGGGTGGTTGGGTTCCGACCACTCGGGATGACTTACTACTCGTAGGGCTAGGAATCCCTTTTAGGGGGTGTGCACACTTAAGGTAGTCGTTTCGTTTCCGCAAGAGCAGTTGTGGTACCGCCACTTGTTCGGGGTGGCAGTCCGTAACCACGGTCCACCGGGCTCAGTCGAAAGGTTGAGCACCGCCCTTCTAAATTACTAGGAAGTTAGTGAAAAGAGATTTTCTTAAGAAATTTAAAGAGATGAATTACTATGATATTTTCGAAGAGAAGTTGAGGATTTTAGCTAAGAAGTGATTTTAAGAAAAATCAAAGAGAAAAGTATTTTGGTGGAGTGCGTCATTTTTATATAATATTATATAAAAAAACTATTTTCTCCAAACCTGATTATTTTATGGGGTTGGGTAGTACTTACTTAGCTCTAAAGCTAATTTTTGTTTTCTTTCTTTTGTTTTGTTTCTGCACTTTATTTGTGCAGGTGATGATGGTTATGTTGATTGCTGAATGCATGCGCCTGAGAGCGAATTAGAAGTTGCCTTAGTTAAATATAGTCATGAAATAAACATTTATTGATTAGTTTTTATTGTTTTGTTTTAATTGCCTGTGCATCCGGTTGAGAGATGACCGGATGTGGCGGTAACACCCATTTCCCTATTAAGACTTCCGCTGTAATTCTTCAACTCTTTGATGAATGAATAAAGTATTTCCTTTAAATATATCATTGTTTTGGGTGGGAAATTTGGGGGTGTTACATTTTTCTTCTTTTTCTTCGTTGTCATGGTGATTGAGCTAAGATAAGTGAAAGGGGGGAGCTAAGAGGTAGCAACCCCCTCACCAAGATGCATAGATGTAGTCGCTAACCTTTCCAAGCGTTTTGTCCATACAAATTGCGATGACCGTTGGGAGAGGTGAAATTCCAACCTTTCTTGATGATGAAAAAAGTTGTATTTGCTTAATCCCCACCCTAAGGCGAAGCTAGAAACACCTTCAAAACAGATTTTGATCAAGAGGAACGAGCTGTAGAGGCGTTGACCTTTTGTGATGAATAGTAACTTCGGAAATGAAGAGGACGATTTTCTTACTCAAAATCCTCAAAACCGAGCTCAAAATTTAGAGATAATACACCCCAAATGAATATGGAGGTAGTATAACTATTTTATTAGCTCAGTCGAAGAAGAAATCAAGAAGAAACAAGAAAAATGATGATGAATAGTGCTTGGTTTGCATAAGAACGAACAAGAATACCGCGAGGGGTAGAGAGAGAAGCTCTCAACTTGCCGTGATCTTACAACTCTTACCGAGTTCTATCTTCCCAAGTTCATCTTACCGAGTTCTATTTTTTTTGGATGAACAGTAAGTATATATTAGGAACCATCCAAAGAGTTTATATGTACATCAAAAAAGGTGAGCAAAATTGTAGGCTATCCAAAGGATGGATAACCCCACACCTGCCAAAAAGGCCAAAACAAGGCTGCCTCTAGAAGAATGAGGCAGAAAAGTATATGAAAACATCACCAACTCATGTGGGTAAATACTATACAAAACTTTGTACACAATGTACTTTATCCTTGCAAAAACCTCTTCTTCTTTAGGTAGCAATCCATCAAATCTTGTAGCATTTCTTATTCTCCAAATCCAGTAAACTGAGAAGCAAAAGGCAATCCTAGCTGCTTTTGCTTGTATGGTGGCTCCACTCCTCTCCTTCATTATCCACTTGACCGAGCTTGTGAGGGAGCCCATCAGCCTTGGGATTTTCAGCCATTCCTTGACCATGTTCCAAACTTTACCTGCAAAATGACATTCAAAATATAGGTGTGGGACAGATTCTGGCCCACCCTTACATAAAGCACAAGTGTTGACCACATCTAATCTATGAAGATTGTCATTTGTAGCCAACCTATTTCGGAATGCCAACCAGGTTGTAAAGGAAAACTTGGGAGGAATATAACTTTTCCAAATAAAAGACATCCACCAATGGTGGGGAGCCTTAGTTCTAAGAAGATCATAGACTTTAGAGGAAACAAGTTTACCATTAGATTGTAAAGCATTTAAACCACATATGGCAGCCTCAATACCCCCAAATTTCCCAAGAATTCATCCCTAATCGAGGCCAATTTTTTCATTAAATGTGAATCCCTATGGTGTGGGGAAAAATCCCACACACCACGGCCCTTAAGGTACACACCATGAACCCATTTGACCCAAAGAGTGTCCTTTTTTGTATGAACATCCCAAAATATTTTTGCAAGAAGGGCAGTATTCCAAACTCTAGTGTCATGGATCCCAAGGCCACCCTCATCTTTAGGAAGGCAGATGTTGGCCCAGGAAACCCTACAGAATTTACCTCCCCAAAGAAATATGTGACAAATAGAGGTAATTCTGTCAATTATAGTCCTAGGAATAGGAAAAACTTGGAGCCAAAAGGAATGAACACCTTGTATCACAGATTTAATAAGTTCCACTCTTCCAGCATATGACAAAGTTTTAAGATTCCATGCACTAATAAAATTAGTGACCGAGTCAATCAAGGGGGCATATTGTGCCACGGATACCTTTAGAGGGGCCAAAGGAACCCCAAGGTATTTTACTGGAAAAGCCCCTACTTTAAAGTCTACCAGTTCAAGGATACTGTTAAGATCAAACTCATTCATACCTCCAAGAAAAATGTTGGATTTGTCATAGTTTACCACAAGACCAGAGATTCTACCAAACTCTTCCAAAGAATCAACAAGGATCTTAATGGATGACTTATGCCCTTTAGAAAAGAGCATTAAGTCATTCGCATAAGCAACATGGGAGATCTTCAAGCTTCCACACTTGGGATGGTATTTGAAACCTGGTTCCTGGGTTCTCACATTCAACAATCTAGATAAGTATTCCAAACATAGTACAAAAAGGAGGGGGGACATGGGGTCTCCTTGCCTAAGACCCCTTTTACCTTTAAAATGGCCATGGAGGACGCCATTTACTGAGATGGAGTAAGAGGGTGTGGTGACACACTCCATAATCCACCCAATAAATCTCCTTGGGAAACCCAAATGTGTTAGCATATCAGCCAAAAAGTCCCAGGATATGGTATCATAGGCTTTTCTAAGGTCAACCTTGATCATACATCTGGGAGATATTCTTTTCCTGGTATAACCCTTAACAAGTTCTTGGGCAATAAAGATATTATCAATCATAAGTCTTCCATCAACAAAAGCCCCTTGGGCAGGGTCAACAAGATCAGGCAAGCAAGGAATCATCCTTTTAGCCAAGATCTTAGTGATCACTTTGTAGATAACATTAGTGCACGCAATGGGTCTAAAATCAGCAACTGTAGGAGCATGGTTGGTCTTAGGAATTAAAGCAATAACCGTGTGGTTGAGTTGCTTAAGAATTCTGCCAGACCCAAAGAAGCCCTTGACAGCATTAATCATGTCATTGCCAACAATATCCCAATTTTCTTTAAAGAAAGTCGAGGTGTACCCATCAGGGCCAGGGGCTTTATTGTCTCCTATATCAAACAAAGCCTCCTTTATGTCTAGATCAGAAAATGGTGCAATGAGGCTGTCTTTCAATAGTGGGGGTAAGGTCTTACCCGAGGATACAATGGTAGGGTCCAAAGGAGAATTTGGATAGTAAGTGCCAAACAAAGATGTGTAAAAATTCACCAATTCACAAGCAACTTGATCAATTGAGGTAGTAGGATCTCCATTAGGAAGCTTAAGAGCAGTAATGTAGTTTCTAGTGTTGTTCTTCTTAACAATAGAATGGAAATATTTAGTACATTTATCACTTTGAACAAGATGTGTTGCTTTAGCCTTTTGCCTAAAAAAATCTTCCGCAGCCTTCTTGAGGTTGATGAGTTTTTTCTTGCATATAGCAATGTCCATCTTAAGAGCCTCATCAAGTGGGGAAATCATAGAGAGACTAAGCAGCCCCTTATATTCCAACTTAGACTCCTTGACTCTCTCGGATATGTGACTAAAATTCAGCTTATTCAATTATCTAAGAGGCTGTTTCAAATATTTCAATTTTTGGGCCAAAATGAATTGAGAACTTCCATGCACATCTTTACACCAAGAGGACGTAAGAGTAGTTTTGAAAGTCTCATGTTTGAGCCACATGTTAAAGAATTTGAAAGGCTTAGATCCAAGATTGTTGGTTTGGCTGAGAGTGACTATAGAAGCCACATGGTCAAATTCAACCTCCATATCATGAAAATGTGTGGTGCATGAGATCCCATGAGTGCCTCAAAGAGGGTTCATAAGAACTTTGTCCAACTTGGCCCAAAGGGGACCCCTATTCCAAGTAAGGAATTCACCCGTAGAAGGGGTATCAACTAGATTAGCTTGCACTTTAAGGTCAATTAAGTCTTGCATTTGGTAAGCCGAGGGGGGGGTAGGACCAACCCTCTCACTTGGGCTACAAACACAATTGAAATCCCCCATGACAAGCCACGGCTTGTCAATAGAAGATTCCAAACGAGCAATATGATCCCAAAGCACCTTCCTTTCAACAATAGAATAGAGAGCATATACAAAAGTGACATAGAAGACAAGTTGAGTAGTAAGACATTTAACCTCACAATGAATATGTTGCTTATCAACTTCTAGCACATTAACATGAACAAGGTTAAGATTCCAAAGAACAACCATACGACCACCATCAATCTTATCAAAGTTAGTAGTAGATGACCAAGATGGCCATTTATTACTACGGAACTCTTCCAAGTTTGGGGTGCTCAATTTAGTTTCAAGAAAACAACATATATGTACATTATTAGACTTCACAAAATTTAAGATAAGGTTTTGTTTGGAGACCTTATTGAGGCCTCGGACGTTCCAAGATGACACAATCATTAAGAACTTTTGGGGGTGTGCCTCCTCCACCTCTTCTTTTCATTTTGAGCTTCGGGCAACATGGGCTTCTTTGGTTCCCTTGGAGTGTACCTAGTAATAAAAAGCAAATAATACGGTAGTTCAAAGAAAGAAGTGTTAAAAGCATACCCCTCATCAGTTTGAAAGCTTCCGGGAAGAGCTAAGATGCATTCCTTCGTGAAATTGATGGCCTTGGTGTTAGTAGCTTGGTTTTGGACACTAAGATAGTTATCAAGTCTAACCATCATATCTTTGACCTCATCAAGGTGCATTAGATGGATATTAGGTGGCTGATCTTCCAAGAATTCAACTTTGGTAATAACATCATCGAGATAAGCATCCCTAATATCATGGACCACACGTGCTTGATCAAGCTTGACCTTCCTTGGATCCTTAACCTTGCATGAGTTCCCTCTTGGGCAGCCTTACTCAAAGAATCTGTTGAGATAATGTCTATAGACACCCCTCATAAAAGTAGGCCCGAAAGTATACCCTTGGTCATGTGGTGTAACATCCGGTAGTTTTTCAAGGCAATCTTTTGTGAAGAAAACACTTGGTGCCTTATGGTCAACAATGCTAAGGTTATGTCCAAGCTTGAAAACAGTTGCTCCTTCATCCACCTTCTTAATATGCTTAACTTTGATGATAGGGCTTGAAAAATCCAAAGCGGGATCCATATCAATGATGACTTCATCCGAGAAGATTTTGTCAAAAGCATCCACCTTTCTTTCGGATTGATCCTCTTGATCATTGTCTTCCTCTTGTGTAGTGTAGCCGGATGAAGTATCCATTGTCTCCTTAGTAATGTTTCTCTTACCATACCTCACCGCCTTGATGAGTTTGAAAAAAGGATGTTCCTTTGATGGAGTCTTATTTGGTCTCGGATATTTGTCACTTCCTTCTATGATGGCTTGCTTTCCTTTGTCAACAATTGTTGTTGATGGTTCCCCCACCCCTTCCTTGTTAGAATCCCCTAGAGCTTCATGATGAGCCTTCTTTGCTTCAATCTCCTTCATTTCAATCTCGGCTAAGACCTTACATGTAAAACAATGGTGGCCAAAACATTTGCAATGAAAACAATAGTTAGGGAAAGTTTCATACCTCACATATTGGGTGTGTAACCTCCCATTTGGCAGCCTGATTTGGAGTTTAAGTGGAGGGGGTTTAGAAGCGTCCACCTCAATTAGGACCCTTGCAAAAGAAGATCTAGCTTTTTCCAAAGTAACCCTATCCGTAGTAATAGGTGTGCCAACTCTAGAAGCAACTTCACTAATGCATTCTTCATCCCAAATCCTCATAGGTAGATGTGGAAAAAGCACCCATATTGGAACCTTTAGGAACTCTTCATCATCCATTGAGAAATCCTCGGAGAGAGTCTTTAGATGCACAATCTTTCCAAAGAGGTAGTACGGCCCTTCCATAAGTACCTTGGCCCTATCATAATCATTTTGAAATTTAAAGATTACCCATCCCCTATCATGAGATCTTACACGGCAAGGTACTCCCCATCTTTGAACCATTTCATGAATACTCTTTAGCTCGGGAAAACGCCCATCAAAGTAGGCCATAAGACAATGACCCCACATTTCAATCATGGAGGAGATCTTTCGGTTAGAAAGGTCAATAACATCCCGTTTTGGTTCAATGAAGTGCAATTTCATACCCTTGTCCGGTTGTCTATTATCTTTAAAGAGGGACACAAAAGAGGGCTTATCCCCGGGTTTCCCCCATTTTGATGCCGCGACATTAGGTTCCACCGGGACAATGGGTTCCACCGGGGCACTTGCATCAATTATAGGCACGGTATCAACCACTTTGGGGACCTGTTCAATAACCATTTGTTGGCAATCTTCCAACACTTGAAGCGCAAGAGGGTCAACAACATATTCACTCGCAATTTCATCTATAACATCTTCCACAACAACCTCCTCAACTTGGTCTTCCACCAATACATCATTAAAAACAATAGGAGGGGGTAAGGGTGATACCTCCTCAACACGGATGGCCTCAATAGGTGAATTAACCGGAACAATGGAGTTCGGTAAAGTAGCATCCTTACTAGTCCCACATTCAAACATTTCGGTAGAAGAAGTAGAGCTAACCTTTTCAACTAACATTAGCGCCAATATTGGTGTCAAAGATGGTTTCCTTTGGAATGACCTCCTTCTTTTCCGAGAGTGAGCTTGCTACGGCTTCGTCAATCTCCTTCCCTTGGTTCTTAATACGAAGACGTGATGACGCCTTGGTAGGTCGAGAGCTAGAAGGGGACTTCTTTTTCTTACCCCCCATGATGGAAGGGGAAGCTAGAGGAAAGCCACCCCTCCGAGAGCAAGAAAGCCTTCGTCCGTCAAGAGAGTAGGTGACCGTTGGGGAAGATGGTCAAAAGTAAAAGTTGGCCGATGATGGCGGAAGTTAGTAAAAGTTAATCCCCTCAGCTAGGAGAAGCTAGAACTACCTTCAAACTTGAAAACCAGCCGGAGAAACGCCCTAGGGAGGCGTTGACCTTCCACGGTGAATAGTGTTTCCGAGGTGCGAGGTGCTGATTTCTAGCTCAAAAACTTCAAATCCGAGCTCAAAATTTAGGAATAATGCAACCCAATAGGAATGGGAAGTAGTATAACTAAAATCCAAGCTCAAAAGGGAAGAAATCGAAGAAGAAGATGGAAAGAAATGAGATATTTCCGTTGGAGAAGAGCTAAGCCGCGGATGGCCTAGAGAGAGACGCTCTCGACTTCTCAAACGGAATTCTTCTTAACGAGTTCTAAAACATGTCTTCAGGCGCTGGTTTCAAAATCATCTTACCGAGTTCTATTTTTTTTTGGATAAAATGTAAATATATATATATCCAAAATGTTTATGTACAACTGTACAGTCCCAAAAGACTCAAAAACAAGGTCATCCCAAGAAAGGATACCCTATCACCTCACAAAACCTCATCTAGCTACATATACATGCTAGCCATCACAAAAACCGGTGACGAAACAGCAAAAAGACAGAGTTTAGAATGTTATCCTATCAAACGGGTACATAGCATAGAGAATTTTGTACACCATAAACTTAATGTTCTTAACCATGTCCTCCACTTTCGGTTGGATCTTCTCAAAGCATGTCATGTTCCTTGTAAGCCATATCCAATAAACGGTGTAACAAAAAGCAATTCTGACTCCTTTGGCCTTTGCATGGGCTCCATTGTGCTCTTTCTTTATCCATTTAGCTGTACTCAACAATGTGCTCATCCTCCTCGAGAGTCCAAGCCAATTCTTCACCGAAGTCCAAACCTGTCCTGTAAAAGTGCATTAAAAATATAGGTGTGGCACCGTTTCCGAGCCACCCTTACAAAAAAGACAAGCATCATTGATATCTAAAAACCCCAAGTTGTCATATGTGGCTAACCGACCACGGAAGGCTAGCCAAGTAATGAACGAGAACTTGGGGGGAATGTAGTTCTTCCAAATAAAGGACATCCAAGGACGGGCATTCCCTTTGATTCTCAATAAGTCATATACCTTAGAGGAAGAGAGTTTCCCATTAAGGGAACTCTTTTCTAAGTAAGTCACGGCCACCCCTACAGAAGGGAATTTGGACAGAATCAAATCCCGGACATTTGCCAATGCCTTCATAAGTCTAGAATCTTACCGAGTTCTAAAACTTGTCTTCAGGCGCTGGTTTCAAAATATCAAGGGATGATTGCCTAATTACTAAAATACACTGTATTTACGCTAAAAGTGCTCTATTTTCGCTGAAAACGCTAAATCACAGAGATAAGGCTAAGTATTTGTGACACTCATATCTTGCTGTGTGTTTATCCGTTTGGATCGTATTATATCTAGTTGGAAAGATAGATCGGAGCTCTAAATCTATTGTTCCAACTTCATTTACAATGCATTAATTAAAAGTTACAGATTAACCATATATTCACAAATGTTTCTGATTTCGCTACGAACTCGTGTAGAATCTGATGCGATCATATCTTGCTCTATTTTGTGCCGTTGAAAGCGTTTAATATCTCCTTGGAAAGATATTACCGAGTTCTAAAACTTGTCTTCAGGTGCTGGTTTCAAAATATCAAGGGATGATTGCCTAATTACTAAAATACACTGTATTTACGCTAAAAGTGCTCTATTTTCGCTGAAAACGCAAAATCATAGAGATAAGGCTAAGTATTTGTGACACTCATATCTTGCTGTGTGTTTATCCATTTGGATCGTATTATATCTCGTTGGAAAGATAGATCGGATCTCTAAATCTATTGTTCCAATTTCATTTACAATGCATTAATTAAAAGTTACAGATTAACCATATATTCACAAATGTTTCTGATTTCACTCCGAACTCGTGTAGAATTTGATGCGATCACATCTTGCTCTATTTTGTGCCGTTTAAAGCGTTTAATATCTCTTTGGAAAGATGTTACCGAGTTCTAAAACTTGTCTTCAGGCGCGGGTTTCAAAATATCAAGGGATGACTGCGTAATTACTAAAATACACTGTATTTACGCTAAAAGTGCTCTATTTTCGCTGAAAACGCTAAATCATAGAGATAAGGCTAAGTATTTGTGACACTCATATCTTGCTGTGTGTTTATCCGTTTGGATCGTATTATATCTCTTTGGAAAGATAGATCGGAGCTCTAAAGCTATTGTTCCAACTTCATTTACAATGCATTAATTAAAAGTTACAGATTAACCATATATTCACAAATGTTTCTTATTTCACTCCGAACTCGTGTAGAATTTGATGCGATCACATCTTGCTCTATTTTGAGCCGTTGAAAGCGTTTAATATCTCGTTGGAAAGATCTTACCGAGTTCTAAAACTTGTCTTCAGGCGCGGGTTTCAATTTTTTTTTGGTTAAAGGGTAATTATATATATCAATCAAAAGAGTTTATGTACAAGTAAGGCAAAAAAATGGGGAACAAAAATGGGGCTATCCCAACATGGGACATACCATACACCTATGGGCTATACAATCAGTCCCAATTCCCGCAAAATAAGGCATTCCGCCGCACCATATCAAGTGTCAAAAAGGAATAAGCTCATGAGGGTAAATACTATAAAGGATCTTATACACCATGTATTGGATCCTAGCAAAAACTTCTTCCTCATGAGTCTTCTTATCATCAAATCTAGTGGCATTACGGACTCTCCATATCCAGTAGATAGTATAGATGAATGCAATCCTAGCTGCCTTGGCCTTGATCCCTGCACCTGCCTGATCCTTTCTTGTCCACATGACCGAGCTATCCAATGTAGACATCCTCCTAGCCATTCCAATCCACGCTCTGACTTTGCTCCAAACTGTGCCTGTAAATTGACAACCAAAGAAAAGGTGTGGCACCGTCTCCGGTTCACCCTTGCAAAATGGACAAATGTTAATCACATCTAGCCCAGTAAGATTATCATACATTGCAAGGCGGTTGCGGAAGGAAAGCCAAGCAATGAATGAGAACTTAGGAGGTATATAAGTTTTCCAAATGAAGGACATCCACACCTGTTTGGTGCCTTTGACTCTAAGCAAATCATACACTTTTGAAGAGCCTAATTTCCCATTATTGGCAAGTTTAGAGAGGGCAGTAATTGTGCTCTCAATGGAGTCAAATTTTGAGACAAGGATGTCTCGGATCTGTCCCAACTTCTTGGTGGGTTCACAAAATCAGACCCACCAAAATGGAAACTGCTAAGTGGGCTCCAAAAACCAGACCCACTGCAAAAGCAGATCTGGCTATTAGAGAGTCCACAAGAGAAAGATCTTTTGTTGAAAAAGTTGTTGACCTTGGATCACAGCTAAAAGCAAGATTTAGAAAGGTGTTTTTTGTTAATAAGGAAGGACCCACTCCAAGATGGGTACCTAAACCTGTTTGATTGTTTTGCAGGACGGTCATGTGTGGCACTTAGACTCAGGATGCTCAATCCACATGACCGGAATAAAACACCTGTTGAGCAACTACACCAACTGTTACGGAGGCAATGTCAGATTTGGGAATGACGTCTCATCTCCTATTCTTGGGTATGGGGACGTCATCTGTGCCAGTGTCACTATCAAAGATGTTTCTTTTGTCAAAGGGCTCAAACACAATTTACTGAGCATAGGGCAATTCTGTGACAGCGGGATGGAAGTGAGGTTCTTTGCAAAACAATGTTGTGTTCTAGACAACATGGGGAATACATTATTAACGTGCTACAGAACTTCAAATCTGTACACTATTGATCTGAAAAGCGTACAATCCACCACTTCCATCTGTCTGCTGTCCAAAGCTTCAACAGAACAGAACAACATTTGGCACAGACGTCTCTCCCATCTGAACTTCAAGCATCTATCAATCCTGTCCTCCAAGAAACTTGTCAAGGGGCTTCCTCTGCTAAAGTCTTCCGCTGAAAATCATTGTAGTGCCTGCAAAATGGGCAAAATGACGCGAAGCTCCCACAAGTCAAAAACAGTATCATCATCTACACACCAGCTGCAGTTAATTCACATGGATCTGTGTGGACCTATGAGAGTCCAAAGCATCAACGGTCGCAAATACACTCTGGTGATCGTTGGTGACTTCTCTAAGTACACATGGACAAAATTTCTCCGTTCAGAGGACGAGGCTGTAGAAAACATTATGACCTTTATCAGGACCATCCAGAAACTGCTACAGCACAGTGTTCGAATAGTTAGAACTGACGATGGTACCGAGTTCAAAAATCAAACTCTCACAGATTTCTATAAATCACTCGGTATCACTCAGCAATTTGCAGCAGCTAAAACTCCCCAACAGAACGGAGTTGTTGAGAGAAAGAACAGGACTCTTGTTGAAGCAGCACGCACCATGTTAATCCAATCCAGACTGCCTCACTTCATGTGGGCAGAGGCAATCAATACTGCGTGCTTCACCCAGAACAGAACATCCATCCATAAACGCTTCAACAAGACTCCGTATGAAATTCTCTTCAACAGAACTCCCGACATTTCTTTCTTCAAGGTGTTTGGCTGCAAGTGCTTCATACTGAATGATCGGACAGAGAGAAGTAAGCTGGACCCCAAAGCCAGAGAAGGCGTGTTTATTGGCTATTCATTGCAGTCCAAAGCTTACAGAGTCTATCTAAGAGACAAGCGCACTGTCATCGAGAGTGTAAATGTTACATTCTATGAAATGGCAGACTTCGCGATCGAACATCTACAGGCTGATCCATCACATGTTGTACCAGTGGCTTCTGATAAAGCTGATCCAAACACAGAACACGAAGATGTGATTCTCAATTCTCTTTTCAGAAACTTCTACGAGAATTCACAATCTTCACCTCCTCCATGCACACCAGCTTCAACATCAACTCCAACAGCATAGATTCCGCTCCTCACAGGTCCAGACGATGTACCATCCACACCCTCAACCCCTCAATCCAATCACAGAGGTGTGGATGATCACGGTGCTACAAGTCCAGAATCATCTCCACTGCACACCACAGCTGCTCCAGAGCCCTTAAACCCCTATCAGGACTCGGAGCAACCAATCATTACTCCAACTCCTCTAGCTCATGAGAGGAAATGGACGAGAGCACATCCCGTTGATCAGATAATAGGTGATCCGAGTCAAGGTGTGCGCACAAGATCCGCAACGATGAATGAATGCCACTTCGCCTGCTTCCTAAGCCAGTCAGAACCATCAAAGGTCTCCGAAGCACTACTTGATCCAGATTGGGTGATTGCGATGCAAGATGAACTCAATCAATTTGACAGACTGGATCTATGGTCACTGGTACCCAAGCCTCAGAGAAAGACTATCATTGGCACAAAGTGGATCTTCAAAAATAAAAGAGATGAAGAAGGGAAAGTTGTAAGGAACAAGGCAAGGCTGGTCGCAAAGGGATATAATCAACAGGAAGGCATAGACTATGATGAAACGTTTGCGCTCGTAGCTAGAATTGAAGCAATCCGCCTCTTTCTTGCGTACGCGGCGCACAAAAACTTCACCGTCTTTCAGATGGACGTGAAAACAGCTTTTCTAAATGGGACTTTAGAAGAAGAAGTCTATGTTGCTCAACCTGAAGGATTTGTAGATCCAAAATTCCCAGACCATGTATACAAGCTCAAGAAAGCTCTCTATGGGCTGAAACAGGCACCCAGAGCTTGGTACGATGCCTTGACCGAATTTCTGATTGATTCAGGTTTCTCCAAAGGAAAGATTGATACTACTCTGTTTATCAAGCGACAGAAATCTGACATCATTCTGATTCAGATCTATGTCGATGACATCATCTTTGCCTCATCAAATCCGCGCTTATGCCAACATTTTGAGAAACTGATGAAAACAAAGTTCGAGATGAGCATGATGGGTGAACTTAACTTCTACTTAGGCCTGCAAGTAAAACAACTCTCCGATGGCATTTTCATCAACCAGTCCAAATACATTCTGGATATGCTAAAGAGATTCAACATTGAAGGCAAATCTTCCATGGCGACCCCTATGTCCCCAAACAATAAATTGGACTCAGACCCCTTCGGGAAGCCAATTGATGCTACGAATTACAGGGCCATCATTGGATCTTTTCTGTATCTCACGTCAAGCAGGTCTGACATTGTCTTCTCCACATGCTTATGTGCTCGGTTTCAAGCTAATCCGAAGGAATCTCATCTGACCGTTGTACGACGAATTTTAAGATACCTCAAAGGCACGGTGAATCTAGGCCTTTGGTATCCCAAGCATTCAGGCTTTGATCTAGTCGGATACTCGGACGCTGATTTTGCAGGTTGTCGGATGGACCGCAAAAGTACATCGGGAGCCGTCCAATTCTTGGGCGAAAAGCTAGTCTGCTGGTCTTCCAAAAAGCAGAACTGTGTGTCAACATCTACAGCTGAGGCCGAATACGTCGCGGCTGCTAGTTGTTGTTCACAAATTTTATGGATGAAGACTCAGCTCAAAGACTACGGTTACACATTCCGCCATATCCCGATCTACAGTGACTCTCAAAACTCCATCGCCATCACCAGCAATCCTGTTCACCACTCCCGCACCAAACACATTGATCTGCGCTATCATTTCATCAAGGATCACGTGGAGAAAGGAGACATTGATATGTACTTTGTAAGCTCAGAGCTTCAACTGGCTGACTTGTTTACTAAGGCATTGGATGAAAAAAGATTCCAGTTCCTGGTCTCCAAGTTGGGCATGTTGAACCTCGAGCCAGTTTAATTTTCGTCTCCTCTGGTCTGAAAAGTGTGTGTGTGTGGGACTTGTAAAAAGCGTGTGTGAGTGTGATCTGTAAATAGTGTGTGTGCGTTGCATGTGTTGAGGGGGAGAAAATCCGAAAAAGAACAAAAAATAGTGTGTGTGTGTGTGTGTTGCATGTGTTGAGGGGGAGAAAATCCGAAAAAGAACAAAAAATAGTGTGCGTGTGTTGCATGTGTTGAGGGGGAGAAAATCTGAAAAAGAACAAAAATGGTGTGTGTGCGTTGCATTTGTACATATTGTTTGTTGCATTCTGTTTGGGGGGAAAGAGACAAATTTTTTCACTATTTGAGGGGGAGCTCTATTTTTTACTGACTTTGGGCCTCTAAAATTCTTTGCCAGCCCATAAATTCGGGCTGAACTGTTAAGGCCCAACCTTTCTCGCTTATATAAGCCCTCCCGAAAACCCTATCCTTCTCATTCTCGAAATCCTTTTCGCAAACCAGAGCTCCAGACCTTTTCGTCTTCTTCCCAAATTTTCTCCATCTCCCGTTTCTTCTTTTCGACTCTCCCTTCGAAGGTAGTTCACCGTTCATCTTCTTCTTCTCCATAGAACTTGTTAAAGGTCGAAAATCAAACGAAAAATCATTCTCGAAATCCGTTTGTAATATCTAGAAACACAAGTTCAAAAGGCTTTTTCTTCGATTGATTGAAGGTCGAAATCGCATTATATCTCGGGTTTCGTATCTTATGTTTTTTAATTTGCAGGTGGAATCGTCGTTTCGAGATTTATGATCTCGAAATTCACTTCTCCAGATCTCGAGTTCGTCGATTCGTCTTCGAGAGAGATCTCGAGATTTGAATCTCCACATCTTGATCTCGAGATTTGAATCTCGAAATCAAGATCTCGAGATTTGAATCTCGAAATCTCGATCTCGAGATTTGAATCTCGAAATCTCGATCTCGAGATTTGAATCTCGAAATCTCGATCTCGAGATTTGAATCTCGAAATCTCGATCTCGAGATTTGAATCTCGAAATCTCGATCTCGAGATTTGAATCTCGAAATCAAGATCTCGAGATTTGAATCTCGAAATCAAGATCTCGAGATTTGAATCTCGAAATCTTGATCTCGAGATTTGGATCTCGAGATTTGGATCTCGAGATTTTGACTAGCAATATTTTTCAAAAATCCACCTGCACAAATTGTCTGAAACCTGCAAACACCAAAATTCTTTCAATCTAATCTAAGAGCAATCAAACCAATGAATTAATATGCTGACCCCCTGCTTTTACAGTTCATAATGGCAGGAACACCTCAAAAACAGATTGACGACGCCATCTACCCTAAGGGCAAGTGGATCAAGGTGCTGGACAACAACTTCCAGCTAGACCTCACCGTCTTCAAGTGCCAGA
Organism: Cuscuta europaea; assembly: GCA_945859875.1. Classification (NCBI taxonomy): domain Eukaryota; kingdom Viridiplantae; phylum Streptophyta; class Magnoliopsida; order Solanales; family Convolvulaceae; genus Cuscuta; species Cuscuta europaea. The sequence continues at coordinate 2,330,968 of CAMAPE010000013.1, forward strand.
ACCCAATCATTCCAGCCATAATGAAAGGTCACTATCTCTGGCCTGCACTTCACAACGCCAAACAAGTGCCAGAGATATACCTACAACAATTTTGGGGTCACATGCATACTGAATCAGCAAAGGATCGCACCAAAATCAAGACAAAACTGAATGGCATGCGTGTAATTCTGACACCATCTACACTGCGATCTACACTAGCGCTGTCAGTTCACGACACGTATGATGCGCTGCCATCCATTCCTGATCTCCTCAAAGACATGGCAGCTCTCGGCAACACCTCACTTCTACCACAACTATCAAATTTCAACATGAGCCTATCTCCATCACCCGTGGAAAAGCCTGTTCGGGCTGGTGAATAAATGCATGTCGCCAAAGCATGCCAGGTTTGACAAGTGCAACATGCAGATCCTACTAATCTTTCACGGCATTACATACAACAAAAATTATGACGTGGCACAGCTCTTCTTCTCAGAGCTCATGGACCTGGTCAAACCAAAGGAGAAAAACAGGCCAGGTACCATCCCATACGCAAGGTGGCTGGGGCTGATCATTCATGATTGCATGGCAGAGCACACCTCCATTCCAAGACGCAGTGCTGATCCACACTTCACCGCCCCAAAGCTGCAGTACTTCAAAGCAGAAAAAAATCCTGTCACCGGTCTGCGGATTCCTGGGTTTCTGCTCCAACTCGTCAATCCATCCAATCCGGCAGTCCAACAGTACCGAGAAAACATTGAGAGAATTGTCCCTATGGTTCAGCAAAACCCAGCTGGACCTACCCCAGGGACAAAGCTGAGTGCAAGTAAGGGTCCTAAGAAAGTCCAGAAGCCACAGAAACCAGTGGCCGGTTTGCCCCATGTAGGAAAGTCTGACGACTCTCTAGAGACGAGTCAGACGGCTGAGGGCACCGAAAGAGACGCTGAGGAATCTGTCAATGAGTCGTCCAGTGATGCCCAAACTAACACTGACGATGAGGCATCCGAGAGCGTGGGTACTGATGGCGAGGAGTCTGACTCTGATGGTGATGATGATGACAGCGACGACGTTGAGCACACCTATGCTCTAATCAGAAAAGGAAAGCTGCCTGTCGAATCTCCAAAGAAGATCACTGCTGAAGACGCGGCACCTATAATCGCAGGCAGACCCAAGGTCTTCACCATTAAAGAGCTGCAAAAATCGAAGAGCGTTCACAGAGAAACAAACACCTCCAAGGCTGACTATGATGAAGCAGCCCATGCCATCAAGAACTCCAAAGATGCCATTATCCGAGAGAAACGGGCTAAGATCAAAAATGACAAACCTGCTAAGTCAAAGCCTCAGCCTCGCGTCAGAAAGAGCCTCATAGATAAGGCTGACGAGCATATATTCGTCGGTTGTGATCCATTTATCCAGATAAGCCGAGCCGAATCCCTAAGTACAGGAGCCGATCTTTTCGGTTCCCGAGTAGAAGTCGCAGCATCTGGCTCAACTGCGCAAGCACAGCCCTCACCTAGCCACTCGATAGTCTCCCAAAAGGCTATCGTTTCAAAAGCACGGGACTCACCCCCTTCGCTGGTTCCTTCCAAATCAGTTGAGCGTACTATTGACCTATCGCCCGAGGTCAAAACCCCTCCTTCGAACACATCGAGTCTAGGTGTCACATTTCCTACATTTTCTTCTTTTTCTAGGACACCTACACTATTCACAGCACATACAGGTGCACACACCCTGAACGCAACAACCAGAGCGCAAGCTATGACGGTTGGAAGTCCTGATATGCCCTCAATGATTCCATCATTGCACGCAGGCCACACATCAGCTATCTTCACTGATGCTGTGACAACAGTTACAACCCCCGTAATTGGACACTCAACCTTTGAAGACGTCAACGTTCTGCTAAATCGCTTCCTAGATTCCACCATCAAACCATGGGTGCAAGAAGCAATGACCGCTCTAGCACAGGAATTTAGGACCACCCAAACGGTTCAGTCTGAACAACCCCCACCCCAACCTTCACCTGAACCCTTCATCTCACATACACAACCAATATCTTCCACCTCCTATCTCACCAATAATTCAACCAAATACCCATTCCTTCACATTCTTGGGGAACCCAGGATACAGAACTAGTATTCTCCCCACGCCCGACCACACCTTCCATCGATCTCTCCTCACTATCTTTCGAAACCCTGGCATCGGCTTTGCTGGACCATCTCCTAAACACCCCAAAAGCCAAACTTACCCTCCACCAGCAAGCCATTCTCGAAGCCCTCCTTTCTTCCCCTGAAACCAAAAGCAAATGCAAGGACAGTCCTCGTGGTCGCAAACGTTCCCATGAGGACCCCGATGATTCGGATCCTCATGAGGGGGAGAACAAGCGGCCACGACCACTTGAGCAAACTGCTTTAGCCAGCCACACTCCAAAGCCCATTCAACCAGAAACCTCTACAAACCAACAGCCACCACCCGCAACCAAATTCTGTAGCTTGGTCGAGCTAGACGCAACATCCCGAGGCGTATCTCCTAGAGATACCAACCGAGGAGGGGATGGAAGTCCTGATGATGCTACCACTGGTACATCTTTTACATCAGGCCATAAGTTAGAACCTCGTTCAAAGCTGATGACAACGGGAAATCCTAGTGAACCCGGTGTTCCAGTTAACAGGTCTCCGTCTCCAAAAGGTCAACCAGCCACTACCGTTCTGTCGTCAGATGAAATGCATGATCAACTAGAAGATATCATCATTCACGACAAATGGCCCAGGCAGTGGACGGAGATGGATCAAATCATGCAGGATGAAGAATGCGAAGATATGCAGAGGAACTGGTTCCTACGAGAACTCATCAACAAATGTGCAGAAGATATAATCAGGCTCGAGGACGATGAACGAAAGGAAGGGGAGAACTACAAGGAATCTCAGAAAGTACTTGAATCAGTCGTCAGACAATCGGCGGGACGACTTCCCAGGACAGAGAAACCTTGGGATAATGTACGAATCAGAGCCCCCTTCCAAGAGGAAATCAGAGAGCGTATTTGGCGTAGACCAGACAAAGTAAAACCTCTGAATGAACTAAAACTGCGAGGTCTCACCCTTCTCAAAGGAAAGCAGGCTGGAGGTCATCTACATATGTTGTTGCAAAGGTCAACCGGTACTCAAAGAGAGCTGATGGAACAAGATTTGAAATCCAACATTCTCCCTATTCATCAAATCCTAAAGGTTAAGGCCGAGGATTATCACGGAGTGAGATTCTATTCTTACAAACTTCAACGCACCGATGGGAGTGAATTTACATGCCAAGAAAATGATTTCATCATGCTTAAACCAGACGACATTTATCAAATGTTTATGGCATATCGATACCTTCCAGTCAGACAAAGCAAAATATACAGCGAAGGCCTTGCAGCAATCAAAAGATTCATGCTCAGACAAATCAGAGTACATTAGTCTCACGACCTACAGATGGCTATTGAGTGCAATTTGACAAAAACAAATCTTACAAAGCCAAGACTGTATGGTCCAGAGCTCGAAGACTTTTCAGCATATCACATCTTCTTTACACCGCCAGCAGTCACATATCTCAACCACAAGAATGAAAAACGCCTGATGGTGGTAAGCGAAGTTGAGAAATATTGTGACGGAACGCTGAAGATAATCAAAGAACAGCTACTAAAGATGAAGGAACGGCTAGAGCAAAATCTTCAGGAGACATCGTCATACATTCAAAAGGAACACTCTACAATGGAGACCATTCTAAAAGCCATCGACGATCGCCTAGAAAAGAGAAACATGCTAAGACAATACGAGCATGCACTGAATATGAGGAAGCACTATTTCAAATCACAGAAGCAATAACAAAGTGGCACTTGATCACAAAGGGGGAGATTGTTGAAGATCATTTAATTGTGAATCAAGTTTGTCATCTATCTTGTAATAGATTAGCTTTATTATTCCTTGTATTAAATATGTGCATTTATTAGATAGAATATGGGCCAAGTGTTAGGCCCATAACTAAAGGCTAAAAGCCTTATTCGCCAACCTGAATTTCGCCTATAAAAGGGAGCCGAGGATTCAGGTTTAGGTGAGAACTTTCGTACTTATTCATAATAGCCTTAGCGCAAATCATTTTGTGTACGAGTTCACGGTATATCAAAGAGGGTTTTACATCGATTCATCTGTGTTCATCTTTACGGTTAATCTTCTTTGTTATACTGCTATTCATTAATGTTACAGAAACAGGGACTATCACATATGGATAAATACTATACAAAACTTTGTACACCGTGTACTTTATCTTTGCAAAAACCTCTTCTTCTTTAGGTAATAGTCCATCAAATCTCGTGGCATTCCTCACTCTCCATATCCAATAGACCGAGTAGCAAAATGCAATTCTTGATGCTTTGGCTTGGATAGTTGCGCCAATCCTTTCCTTCTTGATCCATTTTACCGCACTCGTCAAGGACCCCATCAACCGAGGGATTTGTAACCAATCCTTTACCATGCTCCAGATTTTCCCTGTAAAAGAGCATTCAAAGTATGGGTGTGGGCCTGTTTCCAGCCCACCCTTACACAAGGCACATTTGTTGACTACATCTAATCGAAGGAGATTATCATATGTAGCCAACCTATTTCGGAATGCCAACCATGTGCTAAAGGAAAACTTAGGAGGGATGTAATTTTTCCAAATAAAAGACATCCACCAACGGGTGGGAGCCTTAACCCTAAGTAAGTTGTACACTTTTGAGGACAAAAGTTTCCCATTAGTTTGCAACTGATTTAGTCCATGAATAGCTTCATTAGTGCCACCAAACTTAGTTAAAAACTCATCACTAATTGAGGCAATTTAAAAACTTAGTTAAAAACTTAGTTAGAATTTGATGCGATCATATCTTGCTCTATTTTGTGCCGTTGAAAGTGTTTAATATCTCATTGGAAAGCTCTTACAGAGTTCTAAAACTTGTCTTCAGGCGCTAGTTTCAAAATATCAAGGGATAATTGCCTAATTACTAGAATACACAGTATGTACGCTAGAAGTGCACTATTTTCGCTTTAAACGCTAAATCATAGAGATAAGGCTAAGTATTTGTGACACTCATATCTTGCTGTGTGTTTATCCGTTTCAAGCGTATTATATCTCGTTGGAAATATAGATCAGACCTTTAAAGCTATTGTTCCAACTTAATTTGCAATGCATTAATTAAAAGTTACAGATTAACCATATATTCACAAATGTTTCTGATTTCACTCCGAACGCGTGTAGAATTTGATGCGATCATATCTTGCTCTTTTTTGCGCCGTTGAAAGTGTTTAATATCTCGTTAGAACGATCTTACCGATTTCTAAAACTTGTCTTTTGGCGCTGGTTTCAAAATATCAAGGGATGATTGCCTAATTACAGAAATACACTGTACTTACGCTAAAAGTGCTCTATTTTCGCTGAAAACGATAAATCATAGAGATAAGGCTAAGTATGTGTGACACTCATATCTTGCTGTGTGTTTATCCGTTTGGAGCGTATTATATCTCGTTCGAAAGATAGATCGGGGCTCTAAATCTATTGTTCCAACTTAATTTACAATGCATTAATTAAAAGTTACAGATTAACCATATATTCACAAATGTTTCTGATTTCACTCCAAACTCGTGTAGAATATGATGCGATCAATTCTTGCTCTATTTTGTGCCATTGAAAGCGTTTAATATCTCGTTGGAAAGCTCTTACCGAGTTCTAAAACATGTCTTCAGGCGCTCGTTTCAAAATATAAAGGGCTGATTGCCTTATTACTAAAATACACTGTATTTACGCTAAAAGTGCTCTATTTTCGCTGAAAACGCTAAATCATATAGATAAGGCTAAGTATTTGTGACACTCATATCTTGCTGTGTGTTTATCCGTTTGAAGCGTATTATATCTCGTTGGAAAGATAGATCGGAGCTCTAAAGCTATTGTTCCAACTTAAATTACAATTCATTAATAAAAAGTTACAGATTAACCATATATTCACAAATGTTTCTGATTTCACTTTGAACTCGTGTTGAATATGATGCGATCATATCTTGCTCTATTTTGTGCCGTTGAAAGCGTTTAATATCTCGTTGGAAAGCTCTTACCGATTTCTAAAACATGTCTTCAGGCGCTGGTTTCAAAATATCAAGTTATGATTGCCTTATTACTAAAATACACTGTATTTACGCTAAAAGTGCTCTATTTCGCTGAAAACGCTAAATCATAGAGATAAGGCTAAGTATTTGTGACACTCATATCATGCTGTGTGTTTATCCGTTTGGGGCGTATTATATCTCGTTGGAAATATAGATCACACCTTTAAAGCTATTGTTCCAAGTTAATTTACAATGCATTAATTAAAAGTTACAGATTAACCATATATTCACAAATGTTTCTGATTTCACTCCGACCTCGTGTAGAATTTGATGCGATCATATCTTGCTCTCTTTTGTGCCGTTGAAAGCGTTTAATATCTCGTTTGAACGATCTTACCGATTTCTAAAACTTGTCTTTTGGCGCTGGTTTCAAAATATCAAGGGCTGATTGCCTTATTACTAAAATACACTGTATTTACGCTAAAAGTGCTCTATTTTCGCTGAAAACGCTAAATCATAGAGATAAGGTTAGGTATTTGTGACACTCATATCTTGCTGTGTGTTTATCCGTTTGGAGCGTATTATATCTCGTTGGAAAGATAGTTCGGAGATCTAAAGCTATTGGTCCAGTTTAATTTACAATTCATTAATTAAAAGTTACAGATTAACCATATATTCACAAATGTTTCTGATTTCACTCCGAACTCGTGTAGAATTTGATGGGATCATATCTTGCTCTATTTTGTGTCGTTGAAAGCGTTTAATATCTCATTGGAAAGCTCTTACCGAGTTCTAAAACTTGTCTTCAGGCACTAGTTTCAAAATATCAAGGGATAATATCCTAATTACAAAAATACACTGTATTTACGCTAAAAGTGCTCTCTTTTCGCTGAAAACGCTAAATCATAGAGATAAGGCTAAGTATTTGTGACACTCATATCATGCTGTGTGTTTATCCGTTTCGAGCGTATTATATCTCGTTGGAAATATAGATCAGATCTCTAAAGCTATTGTTCCAACTTAATTTACAATGCATTAATTAAAAGTCACAGATTAACCATATATTCACAAATGTTTCTGATTTCACTCCGAACTCGTGTAGAATTTGATGCGATCATATCTTGCTCTATTTTGTGCCGTTGAAAGCGTTTGATATCTCGTTGGAACGATCTTACCGAGTTCTAAAACTTGTCTTTTGGCGCTGGTTTCAAAATATCAAGGGATAATTGCCTAATTACTAAAATACACTGTATGTACGCTAAAAGTGCTCTATTTTCGCTGAAAACGCTAAATCATAGAGATAAGGCTAAGTATGTGTGGAACCCATATCTTGCTGTGTGTTTATCCGTTTGGAGCGTATTATATCTCGTTGCAAAGATAGATCGGAGATCTAGATCTATTGTTCCAACTTAATTTACAATGCATTAATTAAAAGTTACAGATTAACCATATATTCACAAATATTTCTGATTTCACTTTGAACTCGTGTTGAATATGATGCGATCATATCTTGCTCTATTTTGTGCCGTTGAAAGCGTTTAATATCTCGTTGGAAAGCTCTTACCGATTTCTAAAACATGTCTTCAGGCGCTGGTTTCAAAATATCAAGTTATGATTGCCTTATTACTAAAATACACTGTATTTACGCTAAAAGTGCTCTATTTCGCTGAAAACGCTAAATCATAGAGATAAGGCTAAGTATTTGTGACACTCATATCATGCTGTGTGTTTATCCGTTTGGGGCGTATTATATCTCGTTGGAAAGATAGATCGGAGCTCTAAAGCTATTGTTCCAACTTAATTTACAATTCATTAATTAAAAGTTACAGATTAACCATATATTCACAAATGTTTCTGATTTCACTCCGAACTCGTGTAGAATTTGATGCGATCATATCTTGCTCTGTTTTGTGCCGTTGAAAGCGTTTAATATCTCGTTGGAAAGATCTTACCGAGTTCTAAAACTTGTCTTCAGGCGCTAGATTCAAAATATCAAGGGATAATTTCCTAATTACTAAAATACACAGTATTTACCCTAAAAGTGCTCTATTTTCGCTGAAAACGCTAAATCATAGAGATAAGGAAGTATTTGTGACACTCCTATCTTGCTGTGTGTTTATTCGTTTCGAGCGTATTATATCTCATTGGAAATATACATCAGAGCTCTAAAGCTATTGTTCCAACTTAATTTACAATGAATTAATTAAAAGTTACAGATTAACCATATATTCACAAATGTTTCTGATTTCACTCCGAACTCGTGTAGAATTTGATGTGATCATATCTTGCTCTATTTTATGCCGTAGAAAGCGTTTAATATCTCGTTGGAACGATCTTACCGAGTTCTAAAACTTGTTTTTGGCGCTGGTTTCAATTTTTTTTTGGGTGAAACGTAAGTATATTAAAGTAAACACCCAAGAGAAGAGGGGGGTTAAAGAATTTACAAACAAAGGGAAACAAAAATGAAGGCTGTCCAACAAGGACAACCCAACTAAGCAGCAAAACGCACGGCAAAACAAGGCTAAGTATTTGTGACACTCATATCTTTCTGTGAGTTTCTCAGTTTGGAGCATATTATACCTCGTTGGATAGATAGATCGGAGCTCTAAAGCTATTCCAACTTAATTTACAATGCATTAATTAAAAGTTACAGATTAACCATATATTCACAAATATTTCGGATTTCTGTCCGAACTCGTGTAGAATTTGATGCGATCATATATTGCTCTATTTTGTGCCGTTGAAAGCGTTTAATATCTCGTTGGAATGATCTTACCGAGTTCTAAAACTTGTCTTCAGGCGCTGGTTTCAAAATATAAATGGATGAGTGCCTAATTACTAAAATACACTGTATTTACGCTAAAAGTGCTCTATTTTCGCTGAAAACGCTAAATCATAGAGATAAGGCTAAGTATTTGTGACACTCATATCTTGCTGTGTGTTTAACCGTTTGGAGCGTATTACATCTCGTTGGAAAGATAGATCGGAGCTCTAAAGCTATTGTTCCAACTTAATTTACAATGCATTAATTAAAATTTACAGATTAATCATATATTCACAAATGTTTCTGATTTCACTCCGAACTCGTGTAGAATTTGATGCGATCATATCTTGCTCTATTTTGTGCCGTTGAAAGCGTTTAATATCTCGTTGGAATGATCTTACCGAGTTCTAAAACATATCTTCAGGCGCTGGTTTCAAATATCAAGGGATGATTGCCTTATTACTAAAATACACTGTATTTAAGCTAAAAGTGCTCTATTTTCGCTGAAAACGCTAAATCATAGAGATGCAGGCTCTCCCAGCAGCCCCTTGTCCTTGATGGCCCCAAAGATTTGGCTTATGGGGTAGGCCAAAGGAGCGTACCCAGCATCCCTTCTACGTTCGTCCCCAAGGCCTTGCATGCCCCAAGGAACGTATCCACCGATCGTCTTCTTCTTCTTTGGTACTGGGCAGTCCTCCGGTCCCGGACCCAATCGGTCCACCATCTTGCGGTGCTGTGCCATGAACTGCCTAGAAAGTTGCTCAAAGTTCTCAATGGTTCTGGGTCTGAGCTGCCCGAACCATTCTTGCGCCGGCCCTCTGAGGGTGCTGAAAAACAGCCTACAGATGGCCTCATCAGATGCTCCCAGCGTGGAGAGTGTTCCTTGGAAGGAGATCAAATGAGCCTTGGGGTCCCCGACCCCGTTGTAAATCAGTGTCGCGGGGAGCCTAATGTCTCTGGGAATCTCCATCGCCATAATCCTGGCGGAGAAAGGAGAAGATAGTGCGATTCTGGGCTGAGCCGGGTTTGTATATGCCCGCTGACTCAAATCATCGATCTGCCTCTGCATATTCATGAGCATAGCGTCCCGGGGGTCAGTGACCACGGGTGCGGGATTCACCAATGCCAAGGTATCAATCCTTTGCATGGTCCCGAAGTTGTGCTGTCCATGCACGACACGGGCCTCCTGCCTCATGCCATCCATCAGGGGGTGTGCTCCCTTGTATCCTGATCATTGCAGGGCATCACAGGAGTGTGATCCCGATTCGTGCACCACTGCACTCCTCTGAAGAGCCCGGTTCCCCCGTTGCCCCCCATGTCCGGAGAGTGGATGTTCCTGACGATCCAGGTACGTTTTCGCCTGTTCGCTCGCCAAGCGTCTGCATCGAACGGATAGGGGAGAACGGTGTTTTCCCTGTCTTGGCGAAATGCACGCGTTCCGCCTCCCGTTCGTCCTCCAAACGATGGATGGTGTCTGCTATCTCCCTTAAGGCATTTGGGTCCCGTCGTACTTCCTGGGGATCAAGTCAGTGAGTACCCCGAAGTCCCCGTGAGACCAAAGGCTGCTGGACTGGGCCCCTACTACCTGGTTGCGGCTCCTCCTGCTGTGAGCTAGCCGTGAAGAGAGGTCATGGGAGTTTCCTGCGTTGTTGGCTGCCATCTCACTTGTTTTTTGGTAAATTTTTAGAGTGATTTCTTAGCTGAGAGCTTAGTTTGAAAGAACTTTTTGATCAGTTTCCCACAGACGGCGCCAAGGGAGGCGTTTCCAAAACGAAGTTTAATGGAAAATGCTTCAATTGCAACAAGAATGGACACAAGTCCTCGGATTGCAAGGAACCAAGAAAGAAGAAAGACTCTCAAGTCAACTTGGTGCAAGGTGGGCAAAAGGATGAAGACATCATCCTTGCGGCCGTGGTGACCGAGGTCAACCTCGTTGGATCCAATTCCAAGGAGTGGTTCATGGACACCGGTGCTACTCGGCATATTAGCTCAAACCGGGAGCTATTCACGACCTTTGAGCCATCAAATGGTGAAAAGGTGTGGATGGGAAATTCTGCTCATTCCGCGGTAGAAAGCATGGGCAAAGTGGTCCTGAAGATGACTTCGGGCAAGGAGCTGACTCTCAACCAAGTGTTGTTAGTTCCAGAGATACGCAAAAACCTGATCTCCGGCTCGTTGTTGAACAAGCATGGCTTCCGCATGGTCTTTGAGTCGGACAAACTAGTTTTGTCTAAGTCGGGAATGTATGTGGGGAAGGGGTATGCATGTGATGGGCTGTTTAAGCTCAATGTAACGACTATTATTAATTTAATAATAAAATCACTTCTGCTTACTTGCTTGAGTCTTCTAATGTGTGGCATGGTAGACTAGGACATGTTAATTTTAATTCTATACGTAGATTAATTAACATGGAACACATTCCTAAATTCACAATTGATGTGAATCACAAATGTGAAATTTGTGTAGAGGCAAAACTAACGAAAACGTCTTTCAAATCGGTTGAGAGAAAAACGGAACCACTTGAATTAATTCATAGTGACGTTTGTAATTTTAAATCAATAAAAACACGTGGCGGTAATAAATATCTTATTACATTTATCGATGATAGCACGCGCTATAGCTATATTTATTTATTAAAAAATAAACACGAAGCAATCGATAAATTCATTCTTTATAAGAATGAAGTGAAAACCCAACTTAATCGACGGATTAAAGCGGTTAGAAGTGATCAAGGTGGTGAGTATGAAGCACCAATTGGTGATTTTTGCGCGAGCGTGGGTATAGTACATGAACGTACTGCACCCTATTCACCTCAATCAAACGGTGTTGCCGAACGAAAGAATCGTACATTGAAACATATAATGAATGTGATGCTAATAAGTTCGGGCCTGCCACAAAATATGTGGGGCGAAGACGACTTGTCAAGCAATTACCTTTTAAATAAGGTTCCCCGGAAAAAATATGATAAAACTCCCTACGAGTTGTGGAAAGGTAGACGGCCTTCCTATCAATATTTAAAAGTGTGGGGGTGTCTCTCTAAGGTGCTTGTACCAACACCTAAGAAAATAAAAATAGGTCCAAAAACGGTGGATTGTATTTTTATTGGATATGCACAAAATAGTAGTGCTTATCGGTTTTTAGTGTATGATTCGAATAATACGGATGTACATAAAAACACAATAATTGAATCAAGGAATGCTTCATTCTTTGAAGACGTATTTCCATGCAAGTCCAACGAAGGACCAAGCACGTCAAAATGAACATTTGACGTAGCTATGGAAAATACTAGCGAGGGGTCCGGAGAAGAACCCGAACCCAGACGTAGCAAACGTGCTACAGTTGAAAAATCCTTCGGGCCGGATTTTCTCACATACTTGGTAGAATTTGACTCGGATATTCTAACATGTATGGTAGAAAATGAACCGGATTTTCTAACATGTTTGGTAGAAAATGAACCACGGACTTATATGGAAGCCGTGACGTCTACCGAAGGTCCTATGTGGAAAGAAGCCATCAAAAGTGAGGTGGATTCTATCCTACAAAATCACACGTGAGAATTGGTTGACCTTCCTCCGGGAAATAAACCTTTGGGATCCAAGTGGATTTTTAAACGAAAAATGAAACCTGACGGTTCCATCGATAAGTACAAGGCCAGACTTGTAATCAAAGGATAAAAGCAACGTGAGGGCCATGATTACTTTGACACTTATTCTCCTGTGACGAGAATAAATTCCATTAGGATGATACTAGCAATTGCCGCATTGCGCAAATTGGAAGTTCATCAAATGGACGTAAAAACCGCTTTTCTAAATGGCGACATAGACGAAGAAATCTATATGGAACAGCCCGAAGGCTTTCGTGTCCCTGGCCAAGAAAGGAAAGTGTGTAAATTAATTAAATCACTGTATGGATTGAAACAAGCCCCTAAACAGTGGCACGAAAAGTTCGATCATGCAATGTTAATTAATGGGTTTAAAATAAACGAAAGTGACAAATGCGTCTATGTGAAGAGCACGGTAGACGGCTATGTCATTTTATGTTTATACATGGATGATATACTCATCGTGGGTAGCAATAATCTAAGGATTAATTCTACCACAAGCATGTTAAATTCTAAATTTGACATGAAGGATATGAGGCTGGCCGATTTAATCCTTGGGATTAAAATAATTAGGGGACCAGACGGTCTTACGCTAAGCCAATCCCATTACGTTGATAAAATCCTTATAAAATTTAATAAGGGTGATTATCAAGAGGCAAGGACTCCATTAGATAAAAACGTACACCTTACCAAAAATCGTGGAGAGTGTATTTCTCAAGTAGAATACGCTAGGATTATTGGAAGCTTGATGTTTCTAATGAGTTGTATCGGGCCTGATATTGCCTTTGTGGTTAGCAAGTTGAGTAGATATACTAGTAACCCCGGTGATGAACACTGGAAGGCAATAGTAAGGGTTTTGAGGTATTTACGTAAAACCCAAAACTTTGGACTACACTATGGAAGATATCCAGCTGTACTTGAAGGGTATAGCGACGCTAGTTGGATATCCGACATTAAGGACTCAAAGTCCACAAGTGGATATATTTTCACTTTGAGAGGTGCAGCCGTGTCATGGAAATCCTCAAAACAAACGTTAATAGCTAGATCCACGATGGAGTCTGCGCTAATAGCCTTGGATAAGTGCACTGAAGAGGCTGAATGGCTACGCCATTTTCTCGAGGATATTCCAAGTTGGGAAAAGCATGCCCCTCCGATATGCATACATTGCGATTGTCAAGCGGCAATTGGAAGGGTACAGATCAATATGTACAATGGTAAGTCTAGACACGTTCGTCATAGACATAACACCATTAAACAACTCTTCACAACGGGTGTTATCACTGTTGACTATGTGAAGTCAAAGGATAACATAGCGGATCTGCTAACCAAGGCATTGGATAGAGAATTGTTGGAGAAGTTGTCACGAGGAATGGGACTAAAGCCCGTGAATTGAAAAGTTCTATAGTGGATACCCAACCTAGTTGGTCCTAGGTTCAAAAGGGACAACTAAATTATAGAGCGAAGGATGGTCACTATGGGGGTCCCGGACTCCTACCCACTCCTCGTTAAAACAGTGACTCCCGCACGAGGTTAGCAAAAACGTTTGCTTTAATGATTCTAAAATGTTGATCTACTCGATAACATTGGGAGAGTATGCGGGATACTCGTGAAAGAATCACCTATGTGAGAGAGAAGAGGGCTGCTTCAAAGGAGAACTGTAAAGGCTCAGTTCTTTAGAAACACTTGCAAAACCAGGACGGTGACACATGGCCAAAACGGGCACACCCATGAGAACGGAACAAAGTTGGAAGGTTCTTGTGTAAAGATAAGTCAATGTTTACACGACGGCAGTATAGTTCAAGGACATCGAGTCTACTAGACTGCCAGTAAATAAACGTGTCTTTACAACGGAAGGTTCAAAGGATAAAACCTACGGTGAACACAACGTGTCCTCCTATCTTCGTGTCTTTTCAAGTCTCGAAAATCAATTTTCATTCATGTGGGGGATTGTTGGAAAAATGTGTTAAAAATTGCATTAAATGGTCATTTTGGGGCAATTATTTGAGTAGGTTCCACTTCCGATTTGGGTCGGGTCAAAGTGGTTTCGGATTGTCCTTGTTAAGGGCTACAATTCGATATATGGTACACTCAAAACGGATAACGGGTGAATGAGAAAATGATTCTCGAAGTTCGCTCGTTGAAATGGAAAAACTGGGAAAATGATGAGTTTCTAGTGTGTTTTATACCACACCGGAAAACTCGAGGGATTTTCACCCCCTTATAAAGGGAAGCCTCTTTTAAGGAGTTAGGATTCCTAAAGGTAAAGGCTCTCTCTTACGCGCAGGGGGGTGCCGATCAAATCCCAAAACGGAGAAGAAAAACTGCGACTCGTGTGCCCGGGCGACCTGCGGACACGAATGCCGTCCGAAAAATCTATCATTCAAAGATATGATTTAATTTTTGTTTCTTCCCGTAACGTTCCTTAATTTTTTCAACAGAACCGCTCCGCTTCTGTTCGCGACAGAAGGACATGAGGTATTCTGTCCGTGCCAGAAGATCAGAGAGGTTCTCTCTTGGCTTCCGGACAGAAGACCTCAGAGGTTCTCTGTTGGCTTCCGGACAGAAGGCCTTGAGGTCCTCTGGTGGCTTCTGGACAGAACACCTCGAGGTGTTCTGTTGGGGTCTTCTGGTCCGTTACAGCAATAAATGTTCAACGTTCTTGTCTTTTAATGCTACGTTAAATGGACAGTTTATGGACGATTCAATGCCCAACAGAATGGTCATTGATGTCCAACGTTCAGGTCCATTAACACCTCATTTAACACACAACAAATCCTCCTACAAATAGCTGGCAGGTGGTTTCCAACAAACACACGTTCAGACACAACACACAATACATTCCTCATGTATTTTTGAGCTCTAAAACATTTCCAGCTACTTCGAAAATTCCTGAGTGTTCTGCCTTTGTTCCCGTTCGCTGGAACTCTTGTTTGTGTGCTCAAACGTTAGTTCGTTAGCCACCGTATCCTGGGAAACGGTCGTTGCAACGCTCCTAGCACCGTGGGAGGCGACGAATACGTTTTAAGGACATCGTGCGTAGCACGAGCTCTGGCTAAACTCGGTTCCATCTCATTTCTGTTTTTCTTTAGCTATTTAAATTAATTAATTATTTTTATTAATTAATATTTCCTCGCTTTTCCGAGACACGCCCAACATATAGTCATTCCGTTATTGTTCCCGATGGTTAAATCACCAAAAAAGGACCACAAACGGTTAAAATACATTAGTCAAGTACCAAAAGTGGAAAAAGTGAAAGATGTGAACTAAATGTGGAATTGGCACAAAACTCGTAGGACCAAAAGTGAAATTAATTCTATTTTAAACTAAAACTAGAAAACAAATTCTCCATACATGATTTCATCAACTGTTTTTCAAATTCAAAAACGGTTAATATTCTCCGGGTTTCTAAATATTTAGAATATATTAGAAATGTCTGGTTTAAAGTTTCTAAAACACGAAAGCTACTAAAAGTTAAAACAAGTGGAAAGCAAGTTTATAAAAGTTTGTGTTAGATAAGACAAACTTTTTCATTTCAAATAAAAAAGTTTGTCTTATATAGGATATATGAGTCCATAGGAAACTAATTCAAGTGATTTGGTATCTTTATACCAAAATGTCAATGATGTGTTGGGCTGTTTGCCTCTATGTGATTTTGATCTTTGGTAATACTCCATATGTCTCATAAAATTTGGACAAATTTTTTTTTTGGCTATCCCAAAAAACTTTGTCATTTCATTTAGTAAGAAATATGTGGTTAAAATTATTTCTCTCTCTACTCTGCACAAATTTCAACCAAACAATTTTTACTTCATTAATCTACGTGCAAGTCAACTTTGACCAAATTTTGTGGGACGAGAGAGTACATCTATACTTCATTCGTCCTCTAAGATTGTTTCATCCTTTCATTTGAGTATGTTACATTCCATTAAGATTTCTTGTACCTATGTTAACAGATAGTATTTTATAGCCCTAGCCCGGCCTCTTAGCATCCTCTATCAACTCATAATCATCATATGTTGCCCCAACCAACGTCAATTCATCGTGAGCCTTATTTTCTGTACAGTACATTCGCATTTTCTGATTCCATGAATGTGTTTCATACTCTTTAGGCAACTAGAACATTGCGGACAATAAGTTTCTCTGATTCATGCTTCTACTTTCCCAAGTTTGGCTAGCTTTTTCGAAGTTCAATATAGTGAATGAGATAAGTAACTGACTAGTAGACTAGCTAGCAGCCCAACTAAAGTGACGAAATTGATCTCAATAGTAAATCAATAATTGACAATAGTATTCGTAATATGTTACATTGTTACATTGACTAGATGTGGATTTTTAGAACTATTATGAGAAAACATGATCTTGGGAATTAAGATCATCATCATTATTACCCCACTGCAAAGACTTCCTCCACCTATGGTGGGGTAAGGGGGATCGGATTTACACAGCCTTACCCTTGTACCAAAGTACGGAGATACTATTTTCGAATGACCCATGGTGAAAATTGTGTCAAAGTCACATGGACTGACCCATCTTGGAAATTAAGATGGAACAACTAAAAGATGGTTAGATAGCCATTAGAGAGCACAGAGAGACTGTTTCTGAATGACCCATGATGAAAATCGTGTCAAAATCGCATCGCTCGATCCATCTTGAGAATTAAGATTGAATAAATAAAAGATGGTTAGAGAGCCATTATTGAACTTTTGTTTGCTAAGATCAAAGTAACAGTTGCTTACCATTAATTTGATGTAGTAAATTATCATTATACTCTGGAATTTTTCTATTGAGAGCACTCTTGATGGAACAAATTAATCTTTGTGTACTATTAATTTGATGGTCAAAGCAATTAATTATGGCATTTTTGTTTGCCACCAGCGACGCAAAAATGCAAGAATCATATATTGTTGTTCGACCATCTCAAGTTGTCTCCATATACTCGCACAAACATTGATGAAATAAATGAATGAATGGATGGGCAGAAAAATAGCAAGTTGCCAGTGTTGAAATATTTTTAGGCTGAAAAACATGGAAGCTTCAGTGGGTATGTCTTTTTCCATTCCCTAATTGTCTGTTGTTTTCATGACAGTACTACTGCTAGTTCCTTTCTTGTTAACTACTAGTAATATATTTTGGGTCATTATATATTTATATGCAGGCTAGCATTTAGCGTTTTGAATTATAGGGATTCCTTGATTCTCTTACAAAAATAAACACCATTGGACTAGTGAAATTAGGAGCCCATTTGGTGACCCATGTTTTTGACTTAACATCCTTAATAGCCAGTTTTGCACTAAACACGTAACTTTTAATTTCACGCGCTAAATCGTGTAATCAAAATATTTAAGGTTCAGTTTACTTTTCCGACTGACTGAATTGATTGTAGAAGATGATGTTAGATAGTTTTTTATATAGTGTTTTCTTTATTTCATTTATAAAATATATTTTAAATTTAACTTTTGCATAATTCAACAGATTCAGCCATTTCAACCAGAACTTTATCAATTCCAGTAAATTCAACCGATTTCCGACGTGTTATCAAATGGGCTATAAAAGAAGCATTTGTTGGCAATGCTGTGAAGAACGGTCGCTACGCCACAATATGAGTCTAGTGTGTACTGTCCACTCGTAGGGGTGGATTCGGTTCGGGCCACCCGGCCCGTGACCCAGCCCGGCCCGGTACTGTGCGGGTCCGGGACCGGGTATGGACCCGAACCGGTGGGAATGGGCGGGGCGGGCTCGGTGCTGGATTAATGTGACCCGGCCCGGCCGGGTCGGGCCCGGCTGGGGTCGGTCTTAAGATTTAAAAAAAAAAATTGGTTCTTGGGCTACTAGCCGTTGGGGGTGGGGCTGGGGACAACCCAAACGGCTATATAGCCGTTGGGTGGGGTAAAGGGGGGGGTCCGGGGGGGTTGGGTGGTGGGGGGGTGGGGGTAAAAAAACCTATAAATACTCTTAATCTTAAACATTTTTTCATATCTCTTCTCAAATTTTTCCTAAATCCTATTCTTAACTCTCTACTCTCTAATTCTCTTATTCTCCAATATATTATACTCCGTATTTATTATTTATATATCTACTTTATAGTTTATACTTAAGAAGTTAAGATGGAAAATCAAGATGCCATTATACGGTATAATTTTGATAAGCAGAAGGACCCGAAGACCGGGATGTGGTACGCAATTTGCAAATGGTGCGAGAAAAAATGTAGCATGGGGGTTTCAGGCGGATTCGGGATGGCAATCAAGCATATGAAGTCATGTGACAAAGCCAAAGGATCGGGAGGTGCGGGAAGTTCCGATTGATTACGATTTTCAAAATGTTTATCTCTTAAAGTTTGTTTTAATTTTCAAATGTAGTTCCTATTTCATTTCAAATAAATGCAATTGAAGTTTGTTTTTAATACTCGTATAAAACTATAAACTATAAAATATAAATTATAAAAAAAAAAATAACCGGCCCGGCCCGAACCGGACCCGACCCGTGACCCGGGCGGGTGGCCCGGCCCGAACCGGACCCGTCCAACCCTCGGGCCGGTCCCGGGCCCATGTCATACAACCCGGCGGCCCGACCGGGCCGAGTCCATCAATATCCACTCGCAGATAAATCAGTACTAGATGGGAAATCAAGCTGGAGACTCCATGATCCAACCAAATAGACCAGTCTTACCTTTCTCTCAAACTGGTCTAAATAAGCTGGGAGCTAACGTACGTGCCACAGCTCATCAAACAAGTACAATAGATTATATTCCAGTTACAGAACTGCTAGAGATTAGCAGATGCACCAAATCAGAATACCTATTCTCAGCGCAATTTTTTAGAAGTAGCAATTTCTACATTTCCTTGCCAAACTCTTGCGTAAAAATTTTTGAGGGCTTGTGTAAATTGAACTTATTTCAAGCATGACAGATTTAAACAAACTGGACATATATAGTGTACATTACACAACTGAGACCCATTCAGATTAGACTTAGATGTATCAGTCTAGATATGGCAAGACTTGGAAAACACATACGTTTGAATATATAATATAAGAGTTTTTTATCCAAAAAATAATATAAGAGTTGAGCAGTTTTGGCTAAATGCTTTGATGAACAATTAATTCGAACTTATTCCTTTACCCTGTTAGCTTAGAAAGCTATCGATGATGAACTGAAGAAGTGTTTACATCCATTGCAGTTCAATATTCTATTTCTGATTTATCTTCTAGAGAAGCCATTTTAATATGCTTCAGCAGGTAAACTTAGCATTTTCCATTTTCCATTTTCCAATTCAATATTCTATTTCTGATTCAGTTCATCTCAGACATCAAAGATTCCCAACATTAAAGAACCTTCAACAACATAATTGAAGTGTTTTTGTTTCTTGACAAAAAGTGATCATAATGACCAAGGCAATCAATGACGTTTCCGTTGGGAGAATTCGCCGTCTCATGACACCTGGGCGCCCCCCAGCATCATCATTACTGGCTATGATGTTTTCTTTAGGATATGGATGGTCAAGTTCCATGGGTTTTCCATTATTCTGGGTTGGCATTTAAGATGCTGAGAAAATTCATGGGGTTTAAACCAGTAAACCTCTATGGTGGGGCAAAATGCTGGGAATCATAAAGTATAATACATGAAGAGACAAGGATGAATATTCATACATCAGGTCTATACAAATATCTGCACTATATATATACTACATAGTTATAGTTAGAGAAAGTTGGGGGAGCCGGGCTCACGCCAATCCGCCCATATCTTTGCTTTGGGTAAAAGGATACACAAAAAAGTGTACTATCTGGTCTCCTTATGACAAAATCAACAAAATGTACCGCATAAAGTTTCTTTACTTGGGAGAGAACAGCTTTGCACTCTACCTTAGATCAATATATGCCAAGAGCTTGTATCCTTCTAACATGTGAAAGAGAATGAGCATTTCTTTTTCTCCACTCTTCCCTTCTCTCCTTCATCATTCCATTCTCCACAAACCATTGATCATGTCCATCTAGTATGCTTAGAATCTGCCTCATGCTTGGGCGTTGTGTGGGATCTGACCGAGTACACGCTATTCCTAATCTGACAGTTCGAATCAACTCCCGCTTATTAATCTCTCCATCCAACCGCCGATCTGCCAGCTCATTGTACGGCCTCCTCTCTAGTTCAAATCTATGGAGTTTGTGGACCAAGAGAACTTCAGGCCTGCGGAAATCCACTGCTGTTTGACCACTGATAACTTCCAATAGAACTACACCGAAGCTATAAACATCTGCCATAGTAGTTGCTTCGCCAGACTCCATATACTCTGGGGACATGTACCCGAAGATCCCACGGACCGACTTGTTTTTATCAACCACAACATGGTGACTGTGCTCGTTCCTGGATAAGAATTCAGCAAGAGAGAAGGAGCCAAGCCGAGGGTTCATGTCTGGATCAAGGATGATGGCTGAGGATGTGATGCACCTGTGGATCACTTGCTCTTCCCATTCTTCATGGAGATATCGAATCGCGGATGCAAGCGACTTGACTATGTTGTACCTGATAAGGAATAATTCAGGATTTGAATAAATATAAGGACAGTAAAAATATGAGCAAGTTTTCCGTAACAGCCTTTTCAAATTATTATTATGTTCCAAAATCTATCTTATCCCTCTAGTTTTGCATCTTTTAAACGTTTTTGTAACTATTTAAAAATAAAATGGTAAATATAAATAAATATATTGTCCTAAATAGGAATAAAAAAATAGTTGGTTTCCCTACATACGAGTACTGTTTTATTAATGCATGGTAATGTTATAATATGACAATACATAAAATATTCGGCAAACAACTTGTTTTAACTCTACATTGGTGAACTTTGCTAATAAATAAAAAGCAAAATCCCCTGCAAAATAGGAGGAAAAACATTTGAAAATTCGAAAATAGAAATACTGTATTTTTTCTCAAAAACAAAAGTAAATTACTCATTCTAATATCATATACTTCGTACTTCATTATGACATTACCGGTCAGGCAGTCACAGTCTAATGACAGTAATTACTTCTAGAAAAAAAAATTACTCCAATTTTAGGCAATTTCTGAAATCAAAACAATAATAACAACCCAATACTAATATTAATATGGTTATTCTCAGTTTGTCACTATTATTATTAGTGTTTACTCCTTCCTACAAAACTTTACCATCTACCAAATTACCTTACCGTCTAAATGGTCTAAAAAAGGTTTGTCAATTCCATTTAGAGCCCCGTTTGGTGACCCCTTTATTCGGCTTATCAGTCTTATCAGTCAGCTTTTTCACAAAACACCTAACTTTTGATTTCGCGCGCCAAAGTTTGTAATGATCATTTTAGCTATTTTTTATATAATTTTTTATTTAATTTATGAATAACAAATATTTTAAATATAATTTTTTCATGAATAAGCACAATCAGTCAATACAGCCACTTAATCCAGAACTTCATAAATTTCAGAAGAATCCGACAATCTTAGTGTTACCAAAACGGGCTCTTAAGATGGGAAATATGTGGCTAAAGTACACAAATTTACAGAATTTCTCTCTTTTTTACACAAATCTAAACCAGTAAAAGTTTCGTGGTTTATTATTAAGAATACAAGTAAAACTTTGGGCCAAATTTTATGGATTGAGAGTAATTTTATTTTACAAAAAAATAAAATTAGAAATAAATACAACACACATATACCTGTGATGCCACCTGAGCAGGGTGTGCCTCTCGGTAGAAGGCTTGTGATGGAAAAGGAGGTGACTGAGAAGACGGTTAGCAGAATAGTCATAGACAACCAGCATCTCCCCCTGCTCCGTGCACCATCCACGGAGCTGCACGAGATTTCTATGTCGGAGCCGTCCTAGATTCTGAAGCTCGTTAGAGAACCTCATTCTTAAAGCAGGACATGTCTTCATCCCCAACCTCTTCACCAGGATCTTCTGTTCGCCGTCGATGAAGCCTTTGTAAGCTGTCCCAAAATCAACCTCTGCAACTCTTCGCCAATCCGAGAAATCCTTCGTCGCTTGGATGATCTCCTTCCAGGTAAATTCTCTCGGAGTATCGACCACCGGGAAACCTCCGTCATAGCGATTTCTCTTTAAAATGGTCGAATGCTCCGATTCTGCAGAATAATACACTGTTTCTGAAGCAGAAAAGAAATTTTCTGAGCTAGAGGATGATGAGGAAGACGAAGAGAATGAGATGTAGAGAGGGTGAGATCTGAAGGAGGGCGGGTTTGGTAATTTCCCATAAGTTTCTCCATAGAGTGCTTCCTGGACCCATTTCATGTTGGGCCTTGAATGGGGCTCATTAAGTGTGCACAGAAGCCCAATTTGAATCAATCTCTCCATTTCGACGAGCTTATAAGAACCATCCATCAGCCGGCCGTCGCCGGCGAGCAAAACCATTCCCTCGTCGGAGAGCCGTCGGATCCAATCTAGGAGAACGATATGATCGTCTGGGAAGCTGAGATCCACCGCTCGTCTACCCGACGCCACCTCGAGCGCCACTATTCCGAAGCTGAACACGTCAGATTTCGCGGTGGCTATGGCTCCTCGCCGCTGGAAGCTCTCCGGCGGTAAGTATCCGATGGTTCCTCCGATTTTCGTGGTCTCAGCTAACCGGAAACGGTGGTTTTGGAAAGATGGGGTTCTGGTTTGGGAGTGTTCTAGCCACCTGGCGAGGCCGAAATCGCCCAGACGGGCGTTGAAACTGGAATCGAGCATTACATTACTGGCTTTGACGTCTCTGTGGATTATCTGAGTCTCTAACTGTTCATGGAGATAGAAGAGTGCTGCGGCTAAGCCACGAACGATCTTCTTTCTTCTCTCCCAATCCAAAAGATTCTCCATTTTTCTGAACAGTACTCTGTCAAGACTGCGATTGGGCATGTATTCATATACAAGTAAGAGCTGATCGTCATGAACGCACCATCCCCGAAGCTTAACAAGATTCCGGTGACGGAGATGAGCCACCGCCGCAAGCTCCGCCGCGAACGTCTTGTCAAATTTCTCTCCTTTCTCTGCTAGGCAACACTTCACGGCCACCTCTGTTCCATCACTGGGCAAAACCGCTCTGTAGACTCTTCCAAACCCGCCGCTTCCCAACACTTGATCTTCGGAGAACCCGTTTGACCCAACAAACAGCTCGGAATAGCTGAAGATTCTTGGGTTGTCGGTACCCACTTTGTTGTCAACCATCTGGACGCCATCTATGTCGTGAAACTGCCCGGAAAACTGCTTCTTGGCGGCCAAGAATCTCTGGAGGGAATGTTTGACGAAGTCAATAGCTTGTCCACCGCATCCTCTGCGTGGGGAATCTGGTTGCCCTGTTTTTCCGGCGGCTGCTTTCTTGTAGACCTTGTCGTGGTCGACCGGCTCTGCAGACTCATCCGCCGGGAGTATGAAACAGAGGCTTTTTAGATGCATCTGGGGACGGATTTAGAAGCAGGGGCAGAGACCAGTAGGAAAAATCAATGGTGTGATTTTGAACTAGTGCATAGATAAGTATAAGCTCGGGATGAGGATGATGAATTATTGATGAGGATAGCTTCAGTTTGGTGATCCAGTATTCTTTTTGCAGCTCTTCTTCTTTTTATTAATGGATTTCACCCTAAATGCGCTGGTTTTATTAATGGATACCACCCTAAATACGTTGGTCCCACGTGTGCAATAGTTTCAGAAAAACTATTGTGTCATTTTTAAAAACTACTCGGTATTTCGATGAATGGAATCACACCTTCCCGCCGACAGTGTGACAAAAAAAAAAGAAACTATTTTGTGCAGTTTTTATAACCATTTTTAAACAAATTATAAGTAAATTATAAAGATATTATCTTAGTCATTGTAGATTTTATCAATTTCTAATTAGACGAGTTATAAGGAAAGTAAAAATTATGTGATTAAAATTTACATCATTTTTCAAATCATTTTAAGCAAATTATGAATAAATTACTAAGATATAAAATAGAAAATGTTCTGAAACTTTGGTGGAAGGTATAAAGTATTGGTGAAGTGCACCCTCGATAAACATGATTTTCTCTCATCGCCAACCAATCAGATTTTGAAATTTACCAACACAATTCAAATTCTTTTTCTAACTGTATTGTCAAATGTAGTCAATTTTTGTGTTTTACTGGAATTAAATTTGTTTTGTGGACAGTTTGATGGACACATTCAAAGAAAAAGAAGAATAAGCATTAGTGAGTTTGATCCTTCTGTATTCGGCTCAAGGCTATCGAACCTGCACTTAAAAAGAAGAATTAATTTTTTTTTTCTGTATTCGGCTCAAGGCTATCGAACCTGCACTTGAAAAGAAACATAGGGTTAGATATGTATTGATCCCTCTGTATTAGGCTTATAAATCACTCACGACTAACTAATACGGAGTATGTTTGATACAATGAAAAAGTATACCTTCTCTCTGGTAAAAAAGGATATATCTGATGACCCCCACACCGACCGGCCGGTAAGTTGGGAGAATGTAAATTGTACTATAATCACAATCTGACACATAGAGAGTGGGGTTATGTCCCCGATACTTGCAGAGACCCTATAGATTTTTAGCATAGTAACCTCTCATCGCAGTTGTCGGAATTCGAACCCAGGACCTAACCCTTGTGGCACTCCTTCACTACCAGTTGAGCTACGCCCACCGGTTACACCTTCTCTCTAGTAAATGGAGTTATGGGTATGTTTACTTGTAGTAGGTACTCGGAATGGTTGGTGTGGCAACTTATTTTTAAATTGTGTCTATATTTTACACTTATTTTTAAGTGAATACTTTGTTTGGTAACATTGAGATTGGCTCAATTAGTTGAATTAGTTGATATTGGCTCAATTAATTGATCTTGGCTGAGTTTATTGAATTATGAAAAAGTTATAGTTAAAATATACTACATCCGTCCCATTGAAAGGTTCTCATAGCAAAATGGCACGATTATTTAGACAATAATTCAATAAAGTACTTTAAGTATATTTTGAAAAGTAATTTTAATAGGTATATATTATAATGTAGTTAGTATTGATAATTGTGATGTTATAAATGTATTATTGTTAATATTTAATGATTAATTTGTCACTTAAGATTGTTAATTGTTTTCTAAAATGAAAATGAAAACTTTTATATGGGACATCCCAAAAAGGAAAGTGAGAACCTTACAATGGGACGGAGAGAGTATTTTGTTAAGAAAATAAAGGAAAAATATATGGAAAATAGCTAATTAAACTGAATCTATATAGAAACTTCAACCAATTCAGTCATAACAGTAACTTCAACCTTACTTATATTGATTATTATACAATCTAATCCGTGAATAAAAGTGACGTTATTTGTAAAATACTACTACCTCCGTCCCATTTAAAGGTTCCCGTGACAAAATGAGATGATTATTTAGACAATGATTAAATATGCTAATTCGAGTATATTTTGAGAAATAATTTTGATGAGTATATAATATAATGGGTTATTGATGATCGTTGTGATTTTATAAATGTACTTTTTAGTATTTGATGATTAAATTGTCATTTAAAAGTGTTAATTGCTTTCTAAAATAGAAAGTAAGAACCTTTAAGTGGAACGTTCAAAAAAAGAAAGTGAAAATCTTTAAATGGGACAGAGGGAGTAAAATACTAATAGGACTGATATAGAGAAAAATATAATCACCAAACCAGTTCATAATTTTATAATCCGGATGAATTCAATTACACTGAAATGAGGATGTTCTTATTTTCAGTCTCAGACCGGAGGAAATCGGATCAGACCAGATCAGATCACAGCGGATCAAATATGACCAAACATAAACATATGGAAGTATAGGCTGGTATTTGCAGTAATGGTCGGCTTTTTAAATAAATTAGGAATTTATTGAACCTGCCTACAATTCTACAAATATCATACTCCCTCTGTCTCATATTTATCTTCACAAGTACAATTGTCACAACGCACACATATTAAGATAGTTGGAAATGTGTGGTGGATAGTTGTACAGAGGAAAGAGAAATTTGTAAAAATGTGTAAGAATGATTGTGAGCCACAAATTCTTTGCTAAAAAGAGAAAGAAAAGATAAATTTGAAGCAGATCAAAAAGAAAAGTACAAAGAAATTCTGGGACGGATTCCGGGATGGAGGAGGGAGAATCATAATTCGCCGTGTCATAAAGGAGAGCTTCGAGAAGGTTGGAAAATGATGGGGTGACTGCCTTTACCTTATTGGATTATCTGACATTACGTGGGAATGTAATCTAGTCTAGAACTAACTAGATGCCGCGTTGTCCGATTCACCTCTTTGCTTTATACTCCATTTCCATTTTTGTTTGTTTCTCTACTTTTTTTATAATTCAGGTGTCGGGCTTACGCTCCCATAATACTGGAGTCTATGAACTACCTTCCAAAGCCCCTAGACAGTTAAGTCTGGATCTGATCACAGTCAGCCTCGTCAGTACAGGCTCCAAAGGACGAATCCAGCAGGACTTACATCACCTTTCAGGCTGCTCCTCCCACCACACGAACCCGTTACCTTCATTATCATCCTCTCCCTCCTCAGCCGTTGAGCAACTCCGTGAAGGTAGGGAGAATCATTGGGAGCAAGATCTCCCTTGATGGAGTATATGGGTCTAGGCCCCAGGACCCACATACTCAGGAGAACAGAAGGCACAGCTGTCACCCGGTGGGACCCTCATCGGCCAGGTGACCTTCATCGGCCGGAACGAAGTCAACCCAGAACATGATCCGGAAGCCAGAAGAACCGGGTGACCTCGTCGGTCGGGTCTTTGTCGGCCATGCACTCATCGGCCAGACCCTCGTCGGCCACAAAGGACTCCCAGAACCGGATTTTACACTTACTCATTTTGTATACTCCATCATTTACTTTGTATTCGGCCCAATAGCGGTCCAGTTGTAAATAGGCCTCCCAAGCCCAAGGCTTGGGAGCCCAGCCCGTATTTTTCCTATAAATACTTCCTCTGGAGGTAGTGGTATGGGTTGGAAAATCATTTATTGAAGCATTTAATTGCGCTTCTCTCTCTAGCTCTCACTTCTCTCTAGAATATAATCTATCATTTGGTGCTTTCATTGAGAGTAGAACAATCAAGTTAGCATCCTTCGTCGCTACCAAGCACAGCTAACCACTGATCATGGGAAGAACCAAGTCAAACCGCAACCTCGTCAGCAAAGCCATCCCTGAGGACCAGGAGAACCGGGAACATGAGGAGGACGCCATGGCCGACCAGGTCGGAGGAGGGGATGTCTTCCAGGAGGCCATCAACCTCACGGCGGATCTGCGCAACCAGCTCAACGGTGGCGCTCCTGATGCCCGCATCGGCCTGGACAAGAAGCGCACAGAGAAGGCAGACAATGCCACGGCCCAACCGTTGGCCACGGCTTCTCCGTCTGTTGACCCGCAGGTTCAGGCCGCACTATCGGTCATCATTGCCAGCCTGGCTCAGAACCCCACCGTCCTCAGCGCACTCATGCCAAGGACTAGGGGGAACATCACTCCACCTCCTCAGCCCCAACCGTTGGCCATCAAGCTAGGCAACGATGAGGGGGTGATAGCCCAGGACACGGCGTCGTCCCAATCCCACCCCGCTTCCCCTCTTCGGCCCGGACCGACCCCAGCGCGTGGAAAAGCCTCTGCCTTCAATAGGCTGGGTGACATGCGCCGTCGTCCGGTATCGGAGAGGATGGCGGGACAGATTGGTGAACGCCGGCCTGGCTCGCCAAGGGAAAGCCTGGGGTCTGTGTCCCGGACAGCGGACCAGCCCCACCTGAACAAAGGCAAGGGAAAGCTGCACGAGGACGGCGTGCGCCACCAGATCAACACGGCCCACGAGGTGCGCATGCAAAACCAACAGGGCGCCACTGCGGCCGCCAGGAACCCTCGAGACAAGGTTATCGCCCAACTGGAAAGGAGACTGGCCCAGATGGAGGCCAGACAGTCGGCGAACATTCCCACGGCCGGTTCCTCCAATGACCCCGGCCTCAATGCACTCATGAACAAGGTCAGCGCCCTTGAGAGGAAATTGGCTGAAGGACGAGGTGACCCTGTCATCCAGGTCAGGACCAGGACTCCCTTCACTAACAGGGTGCTCTCGGCTCCCATCCCGGAGAAGTACATGGGAAACGCCATCAAGACCTACGACGGCCGCTCCGATCCCCAGGAACACTTCAGCCGCTACCAGAACAACATGTTGATGGTGAACGCGTCGGATGAATACCTCTGTTGTTGGTTCCTCTCCACTCTTGAAGGGCCAGCGTACGAGTGGTTCAACGCGCTTCCCGAAGGAAGTATAGACTCATGGTAGGACCTTGCCCAGCGCTTCCTCGCCCACTTTGTCGGGAGGAAACGTGCGAAGAAGTAGTTCACCCATCTCCTCTCGGTCAAGCAGCAACACGACGAGTCACTCCGGTCCTTCATAGATCGGTGGACGAAGGAGACCGAGGAAGTTGAGGGGGCCGATGAGCGCACCCTCCTCGTCCTCTAGCAGGGAGCTCTCCGCAGCACCCCCTACGCCAGGAGCCTCATCACCGACCCCCTGAGGTCATATGCAAAGGCGCTTCAGCGCGAGAGTTTGTATGATGACACCGACGAGCTCCACAGCCACAAGAAAGACGGAGGCCACCCCTCCAAGAAGACAAATCCTCCGCCGGCCCCGGGAACATCCCCGGCCGGCCAGGGTGCCCAGGGTCGTCACGGCTCTGGTGGACAAAGCAAGAAAGACCGCCATCGGAGGCCGAGGCTGGAACGGCCGGGGATCCCCCTCACGCACTCGGTCAACACCATCCTCGACTATGCCGAGAAACATGACCTCATTGAACAAGCTCCTCGAACGACGGAGGAAGTCCATGCCATTCAACAAGGCGGCACCTACTGCCGTTTCCACAAGAACACTTCCCATAACACCGACGATTGCATCACGCTGAAGAAAGCCATCGAGCGCCTCATTCGGCAGGGGGAACTCTCCCAATTTGTTAAAGGTGGCCCGCGCAAAAATACGTGGGTAAACACTAGCAAGTCTGGGGGCGAACCCTCTACGAAGAAACGGGAGATCGGTAGGCTCAACGATGATGATGAAGACTTTGAGGAGCCCCCACATTCAGAAGTTCGTCCATAAGAACGTCATTACCCGCTTCGGCGTCCCCCAAGAGATCATATCCGACAATGGCACCCAGTTCGAAGCAGCACCCTTCAAGGAGCTCCTTTGAGAATGGGGAATAAAGCACCGTTTCTCCTCCGTCGCCTAACCTCAGGGCAACAGCCAGGTTGAGAACGCCAACAGAACTATAATGGAGAGGCTGAAAAAGAAGCTCCAGGACGCAGGACAAAATTGGGTCGACGAGCTCCCCAACATCCTGTGGTACTATCGTACTACGCCGAGGAGGGCAACAGGTGAAAAACCTTTTGCACTGTGCTATGGTTTTGAAGCAAAGGCACCCACGGAAGTCGCCATTCCCAGCCGACGGGTGGAGCAGTATGACCTTGAGGTCAACGAGGAGAACATGAAGATCGACCTCCACCTGGTCGAAGAGAGACGTGAACAAGCATTCATCCGGGCGGAGAACTACCGGCGTCAAGTGAAATCATATTATGACGCCAAGGTACGTTCCCGGAGTTCCAAGTGGGGGACTATGTCCTCCGCCGAAGGGAAGCAAGTCAGCCGACGGAAGGGGGCAAGATAGCCTTGAAATATGAAGGTCCCTACATCGTCAGTGCCGTGGTAAAACCCGGCACCTACAAACTTAAAACGCCCAAATGGGACTAATGTACCACGAACGTGGAATGTACACCATCTGGTGAAGTTTTATCAATAATCCGAAGGAGGTGCAGCCGGCGAAGCCCTCACCCCTTAACGGGTTATTGATTGAACACCACCCTTAGCCTAGAGCCACTTATGAATAAAAGTCATGTTCCTCTTGATTTTTTGGAATTTAAAGTAAAAAATTAACGGGTGCCCGCATCGGCCACCTTAGAGCGAAAGGCTCAGGTATGGCCGACGCAGCGCCTTACATCAGCAGCCTTAGAGCGAAAGGGCTCAGGTATGCTCCATTGTATTTTGTATCAGCAAAGGGCTCAGGCCTGGCTGAGAGAGCACGTCGTATCGGCCCCTTAGAGCGAGACGCTCAGGCAGGGTCGACGATGTCCCCAGGACGAGGGGCCCGCAAACGGCCCGCGTCTTGAAATGGGAAGTTCACCGCGTCGTCCACGTGCCAAATCGCAGGACGACAGGCCTGAAATCATGACCGAGGCGACAAAATCCCCAAACTCGGGGTTGGGCAACGACAGCCGTTGGAAACCAACCAAAAGTCTAGCCCGCGTCATAAATAGGCGACGGGACCCCCCTCCCCGAGACTATGGACGTTATAAACGAAGTCCAAACCGGCCGGAGGACTATCGACCCCTTCGGCCGAAGCCTGAAAGAAGGACACTCCCCGAAATAGGGAACAAAAAAAAAGAGGGAAGCCAACGGACCGTGCGCACTTGTCGGCCTCGAGCGACAAAAAATAAAATCCCCAAAATTATCCAAGTACATATCAGGCGAACATATCCATGTACATATCCAAGTATACATGGCCGACGAGGGTGTATATGGCCGAAAAGGGACACCATAGGGCCGTCGTCTGCCACCCATAAAGAAAGCAATCACCCAAGTGTGTTCAAACACTTAGAAAAATTTCTAAGTATTTGAAAAAATCCCTGAGTAACATCCAGAAGTGGCTGACGAAGACAAGGATCCATGCTGTCCGACATGAGAAATTTCCAAACACTTGGAAACATCCCAAAGGGGCACCTCCCATGGCCGACAAAGGACCTACACTCCCGTCGTCCCGAAAGGAGTGGACACACACTCCAAGCTCAAATTACAGAGACGAGGAAGATACCCCCCAGCCGAGGAAAAGACAGGAACTTTCATCAACCATGACTACGAAAAACAAGATTAAGGATTCTTGTTCGACAACTACGAATAAAACAAAAAGGATGAGGAATGACACGACGAAGGCTACACGATGGACGAAACTATGAGCTATCCACACTGGCCCTAGTGGCCGTAGTGGCCGACGAAGGCCCCAGACTAGGGCAGCTACTTAATTTGACACTTAGAAAATTTTCTAAATTTTTCTAAGTATTTTGGCTCACGAAGTCCACGTCAACAGAGGATAAGGGGGGTTACGCCGAGACGAAGCGAGCACTCATACTTAAGCTGCCCGCTTCGGCCACAACCAGAGGGCAATCGAAGACGACGATGACCCAACTCCCAACACAATTGGACATCTTGTAACAAAAAAAACAAAGACGATATAGTAAAGCATGAAAGCCGAAAAGAGGCATATTTTCATTCACAAAAAAAGGGTACAAGGG
Source organism: Cuscuta europaea (assembly GCA_945859875.1). Lineage (NCBI taxonomy): Eukaryota > Viridiplantae > Streptophyta > Magnoliopsida > Solanales > Convolvulaceae > Cuscuta > Cuscuta europaea. The sequence continues at coordinate 2,362,748 of CAMAPE010000013.1, forward strand.
GGGCTTCATGGCCGTTACATTGTAAATAATCAAGGAAACACTAAGTGATGGATCATGACTCCCGCAGGGCTTCTGAGTTCCCTTCAACACCGGCCTTCTCTTCGGCTTGAGTAGTGGCCCCATCGGCAGCAGCACCAGACGTAGCGGTGTCCTCAAACATACTTGGCTCATAAGTCCAATCGTCACTGGCCTTTGAGCTCTCGATGGGGAGTTGCCTTTCCGCAATAGGGAGCTCCAGTTCGGCTTCAGGATGCCTCATCATCAGAGGCAGGTCTAGGCCGACGGCCCACTCCTTGGCAACACCCAGATCCAGAAATCGACGTTGGAGCCTCCGATAGAGCAGCCGCTGCATCCTGTACTGACCAAGGTTGTAGAAGACCTTCATCTCCTTCTCCAAGTATGCCTGGCCGTCAGGACACTTATTGACCCAGTCAACGAGCTTCGCCGCCACGACGTCAAAGCACCAAGGAAGTCGATCCTCGCCTTTCCAACCGACCTAAAGGAATTTCTGCACAGCGGCCTCAGCGGCCCTCTCTTCAGCAGCGCTCAGGGCCGACTCTGCATCGGCCTTAGCCTTCTCAGCCTCCTCGGCACGACGAAGGGCTTCATCACGAGCCCGCTCCACATCGTCCAAGCGCTGGAGGGCCCCATCCTTCTCATCAGCAAGTAGATCAGCCTCATCCGTCTTTTTCTTCAGGCCCTCCACCTCAAGCCGCAGCCTCTCCAAGCTGCCCAGAGCCTCATCGGCCGAAGCCACCTTCTCCTCGATATGCTTCAATCGAGCAATCTCCCTTTGTTGCCTTCTGTTGTTCTCCATCAACATAAAGGCACCCTGCGGAAAAACAACGGTTAGACGATGCTGACGCGCAATAAAGAAAAAGGGGAAGAAGACGAAACAGACATAGGAAAACTTACTTGGACGATGTGGTCCATCCCACCGTCGTACATTTTGACATTACTGAGCTTCTTCAGATAAGCCCGGTCCTCTTCGGGGATGGCTTGGGAGATCACCTCATGGCCATCCACAATCTCGTTGAATAAACCACCCTTAACGGGGTATTCAACCTCGAGCTTATAGGTCCCCTTGACCAACTCTCGGCCGGACCCTTTCTTCCGGGTGGCTGCGGCGGCGAGAGGAAGGTTGGATACAGCGGTGGACGGGCCCGAAGTCAGATCCACCAACGCATCGGCGTTAGAGCCACCTTCATCCCCAGAAGGAATCGTCAACGTCCCGGCATCACCAGCAGGAGAAGCCCTCTTCGGCCTCTTGGTAGGCTTAAAGCCTGCCTCAGTAAGTTTCTTCTGGCCCTCATCAGCCGGACGTTTCTTCTTTGGCTGGACAGGGGGCTTTGTTGCAGGGGCACTAGCGGGCTGTCCCGCATCGGCCACCGGCTTAGCGGCCTGCTGAGCTTTCAGCTCTTCGGACGCCTTTAGTTGCGCCCTCTTCATGAAGGACATGTGATCCATAACAAAACCTGCACCGGAAAAATACAAAGGGTCGGAAAATAAAAGGATAAAACGACGGCGAACAGGAGGGCGTCGAAAGGGCATTACCATCGGCCTCAGCTGGCACCCCCAGATTAGGACCATCGGCCTCCTCGTAAGTCGTGGTCATCTTCGGCCACAGCTCTACATCATCTTCCTTATCGCCGTATACAAAATACCTCATGAAGCCGAGGGCGGCCATCTTGTACTCCGTGATGTACGCCTTCACGCTCCTCGGCCCTCCTTTCAGGAAAGCTGCCACCTGAGCGTCCAAGATTGAGCTCTTCAGCGGGTCATGAAGATTGAATCGCCTGCTGTGGGCGATGGAGGGAAATTCAACGCCCCCTTCACCCAACGACACGAAAACAAACTTACTCTTCCAACCGTGGATGGACGACGGGAAGTCAGTGAAGCTTCTCTTCTTCGACAGTTGTTGGAGAGTGGCATAGCAAGCGCAGTTCTGATGACTTCCACGACCTATCTGATAGAGGTTCATGAACAGCGCCGTCGTCGGCCGGAAATCCAACTAAGCGCAACGTAAGAGGAACCCAACGATGAGCGAGTAGCTGTTCGGCGTCAACAAGGCCGGAGGGAGCCCTACCATGTCTAGGTACTTAGTGATGAACGGGTGAAGCGGGAACCGAAGTCCTTTGGCAAAACTCATCGGGTACACTCCAAAGTATCCCGAGGGTGGATTGAGAACATGGTTCGTCGCCTTGGGGGGCCTAACTCTACCAAACAGCCCCACGTACATCTGCGCGACCAAGTATTCACCCGTGTTGCTCTGCGGCCTGATGATGTAAATGTTGGAGAGATCTAGATAAGAAAAGGCCGACCCCTTCTTCGGCCTCCTCACCGTTTTCTGCACCGCGACACCTTTGACGGCAGACACCGGCTTCGAGCATGGAATGGTAGCCGACGTGGACGCCCCGTCCGCGGTTCGGGAGACTCCTACGTCCCCTCCTCCAGATGATGAGGCAGACTCCTCGTCCTCATCGTCCTCACCGTCCTGCTCCCCCGATTTGAACGAGCTCAGATTTTCAAGCTCTTCGCAGAACTCTTCGACCACTTCGTAATCAAGGGACTTGGCGGAATGTTCATCATCGTAGGGGTAGTACTCTTCGTTTAAGTTCTTCATCATAACACTATTACGGGCCTAACGGGACCTACTTCAGATCTAAAGGTGTTTTATGCCTAACACTAGATCAAAGGCCTAGGAAGCAAAGTAGGCAAAATACAGAGGAAAATTCGATGAACTAACCTTTGAAGGTTTGAAGAACACGAAGAACACTTGCAAGGACTTTATCTCTCTAAGAAATTTGGGCAGCACTTCGGTAGCTCAGATCGCAAATGAGGACTTTCTTCGGAATGGGAGGGGTATTTATAGCCCCCCAACGGTCACTACACGTGGCACCTCCCTAGTGGCCACACCAACGGCCACCAATGGGATGCCACCACTTCGTAAATGGGCCAGGCCCAGTCCACAGATCAACAACCCACCAGCAAAGCAGGCTCTACGGAGCGAGGAATGGGAAAATAACACCCACAGCGGCCAAGGCATTCAACGGCCAACACAGGCTACGGCTACCCAGGTAGCACCCGTATCGGCCATTCAAGCGGCCATACATATTATGTAAAGAGAGGCCTTACAGCGGCCACAACAACAAAAGGGAAGGGAACCTAACGGCCATCGGCCCTCGCACAAAACCCCTTGATGATAACCCTTTGAAAGCGACATGCGTCCAAGGGTTCTCCCACAGGGTTACCTTGGTCAGGAAATCGCCAAAGGGTTGGATTCAAGGCCAACACAAGGATCTCGCGTCGGCCTGGGTCTCACACCACTCCTTCACCCCTCACTCACTCTTCGACCTGAAGCAGTGGGGGACTGGGGGACTACACCGGCCTAAAAACGCAAAAATGGAAAGAGTCAAAAATACACAAGTACACAACTTCAAACGTGATCATATCGGCTATGCATCACAACAGCTTCAAGGTCCCTGTAAGTGCCATCTCCGGCCAGGGCAAGAGCGCAACACGCTCATCGTCCCCAATACCTTGGGCAACTAACCACCACACACCGCTTCGGCTAAGGGCACAGATCAACGATGGCCAGAAGGAGTGAACAGCGCCCTCAACGGCCACTCAAGACAAAGGACGTTCATCGCCCTCCAACAAGAGATAGCCACAATGGCCTCCTCGGCCAAAAGTACGAAATTCAATCAACAACGGCCAGAAGGAGTGAACAGTGCCCTCAACGGCCACTCAAGGCAAAGGACGCTCATCGTCCTCAAGCAAGACGCAACCACAGTGGCCTCCTCAGTCCAAAAACAAAATTTAGCCACCCAAGATCGTGAAAGGGTAAGAATGTCCTCATCGGCCACTCATGCCAAAGACACATATCGGCCATTCACAACTGCGGACCTTCACCGCCCCCATCAAGCAAGGGTATTCATCGCCCTAGAGAGCAAGGAACACGTACCGCCCGCATGGCTAAGATCTCTCCCGTCCACAACAGGGGACACACAACGGCCAAACATAAAAAGAATAGGAATCTACTCTCCTTCACTTCGTTTACATCTCAGCTTAGAGAGTGGGGGACTCTTGATGGAGTATATGGGTCTAGGCCTTAGGACCCACATACTCAGGAGAACAGAAGGCACATCTGTCACCCGGTGGGACCCTCATCGGCCAGGTGACCTTCATCGACCGGAACGAAGTCAACCCAGAACATGATCCGGAAGCCAGAAGAACCGGGTGACCTCGTCGGCAGGGTCTTCGTCGGCCATGCACTCATCGGCCAGACCCTCGTCGGCCACAAAGGACTCCCAGAACCGGATTTTACACTTACTCATTTTGTATACTCCATCATTTACTTTGTATTCGGCCCAATAGCGGTCCAGTTGTAAATGGGCCTCCCAAGCCCAAGGCTTGGGAGCCCAGCCCGTATTTTTCCTATAAATACTTCCTCTGAAGGTAGTTGTAGGGGTTGAAAAATCATTTATTGAAGCATTTACTTGTGCTTCTCTCTCTAGCTCTCACTTCTCTCTAGAATATAATCTATCATCCCTCATATCCCTTAGTGAGAATTGAACCCAAGAACTTCCACAAAAGAGAGACTTGGGGGTGGATGGTTATCCATCGGACTACACCCACCTTCCCTTGTTTCTCTACTCTTATACGACGTAAGGGACAAATTTTTCCTTTCCTTTTCGTGTTGTGTTCACACTACTCACTGACAACATCAATCTTGTAACATAAATATTGCGGAGTAATGCGGACATTTGTCACACCATCATAATGGTTCCATACACTCTTGCACTTGCACAACTTTATTCATCATAATGCTGTTGTGCACAACTTCATACTTTTGTTTTGATAAGTTTCTCTCCATGAAGCTAAAGAAAACGTTTAGATGTCTACGTTGTAGTCAATGATATTAATAAAATGACACTAAAATATTAATTTAATTTTATGTCCATATCTCTCGTATCACATCATCCCATCTTGTGTTTTTCAAGGCCGGGGGCAAAATTTTAATTTCTTGATCTTCTTTATTGTGTATATTGTCATAATTGAGAAGAGAATTACTTTCAAGTAAGTCTATTTATTTTATGCATAAACAAAAAAGTAACATAATTATCCAATCTAACTAAACAAAATTAAAAATACATTTTGTAAAGCATTATGATGAAAATTATCGTTAACACCTTCATACTACTTCGAATTTAAAACAATTAAATAAATATAAATTTGCATTAAAGAAAATCTATATTTAAATAATTATTTAAACTTATTTTACATTAACACATTTTCTCAAAAAATACAAACATGATATAAAGTATCAAAATCTAGTGCCCTAAAGAAAAATAGAAACATACACAGAATATATTGAACAAAAATATTGAACAAAAATATTGAACAAAAATAATTGGGCCTCAAAAATTCCATTTTTGGGCCTAGAGGGGTCGCCTCTCTTGCCCAGAGCCACCCTAGGTTTGGTCCTGATTTGTTTTTATTTCTTTTTTTATTCTTTTAAATTGAACCATCTATTCCCTCACTGCCCTCTCCCTGCCCTTTTCATATTATAAATGTGCATTGACCCCTTTTAACTTGCTTGCAATAACTGTACTGCCAAAGAAGAAAATGAAGTGAGATCGAAATTAAATCGGGAATAGGCATGTAGGTCACAGAACCGGATCAAAATGACAACTCTCGGTCCCGGAGGGTGAGTCCTGGGGACGGTCAACCTTTACACACGGTCCGATCTTAGTCCGAGCCCAGAACATGGTTTCCGATTTTGATTTGGGTTCGAAAATTGGTTGGTCCCGGTTCGGACCGGGACCGTGTCTACTATAATTGTGTGCGATATGTGTTTACTACTACGGGTATATATTATTTAAATTTGACATGTTAGGTTTAAATATTGGTTGATACGATTTGTTTAATCCAATCCGATGGAAATAAGTTGTACACAAACATGTATTTTCCCATCTCTGGACAAATAAGAATGTTTAAAATCAAATCAGATCGGATTAGACCGAATTTAAACCAAATTAAATTTCGACATTTGTAAAATACATATACAACAACAAGCATCCACCAGACAAGATCAGTTCAGACCAGATCACCAATCACCAGCCTTTAACAAATTAGACTTGACTAAAAGATTGATCTAATTAAAAACATCTTAAGTCGCACAAACAACTCTGGATAAAAGTAACATAAAAATAATTTAGAGAAGAAAATGATGAACTTGACCTAAGTAATTCAATTGTGTGTTTAATATTTATATTTGTCTACAAACTAAAAGAAGAAGAATGACAACCATGTAATTATTTATTTAAAAAGAAGAAAAGATTAGTAAAAACCGTGAATTTAATTTGAACAAACAATACATGCAATCCACCACTATTACACACTCGGTATATAGGAAATTGGCCACTAATTAGTGGGCACGTGCTTGACCATTGTAAAGGCGTCAAGGCAATATAAATTGGCCGGCACTGCTTAGTTCTGACTAAGCTATTAAAGTCAACTGTGAAAATGGATGGAACCTAATATAACCATATATGAGAACAGAAAATCCGACACGTCTTGACTAGAATATGAGATAAATTGTGAAAAGGGGGACAACAAGAATAGAAAAAATTAAGAACACCTTTCCCAATTTATCAGTCTTATCAACCAACTTTGTAATCAAATACGTAACTTTGGATTTCACGCACTGAATTGTGTAATAATAAAAAAAAGTAACGTTCAAATTACTTTTCTGGCTGTATTGACTGAAGTTACTGTAGATGTCAATTTTAACTATTTTTTCATATTTTTTTCTTTACTTTATTAATAAAATACATTTTAAATAATTCCTCCGTGTTTAAAATTTTTCTACACTTTCCTTTTTGGGTTGTACGTGTTTAAGAGTTCCACACTTTCTCATTAAGGAAAGTTTTGTCTATGAAAATACAATATTACCCTTTTTACCCCGATTCAATTATATCCTACCCCACTACTCTTTTAATTACATTCTTAGGTCTCACCTATTTTATCCTTTATATTCTACTTTATCATTTACCTTCTTTTTCATATTTTATCATTTTACTCTACCCATACTATTTCATCTTAAATTGTGTGCCTAAAGCTGATGTAAAGAACTTTAAAATACGGAGTGAGTATAATTTTTCATAAATCGGCAGAATCAGTCAATTCAACAGATTTCAGTGTTATCAAATGGACTCTAAATATGAAAATGGGAGTTTGAAACTTTGAATACACGCTTTGTTGAATAATACTCCGTATATGCACGAGAGAAGGAAAATGGGAGCTGACTGCTGACCCCTTTGATCCAGTCATAACTCATAAGAGATGAGAGTGGGGCGTTTCTTTGATCACACGTCTATATGAAAAAACATAATGGTTCAATTCGATTGACACATAAAATTAATTACTATATATACCAATGTCTTCACCAAAAAACAAGCTATACCAATGTCCAATATATAGTGACTCGTTGATAAGAAACGTTGCAACTAAACAATTTTAGTTGGGAAGTGTGTATACATACTTTGTTATAATGTGTACTATAATTTTATATTCTGGTTTGTTAAGTTAGGTATGTTTTGATGTAGGTCTGGAATATGCGTATAGTATTTGATACTAGTATCGTTAGTTTTGTCAGAGGTACCCCAAAATGTACCTCATTTTTGTTGAAAATTAAACTTGTTTTTGGGCCTAATTAATATTTAGTTTTAGTTGTTGTTGGGAAGGCCCAAGTGATAGAAAAATGTAGAAGAAATAAATTCTAGAGCTTCTCTAGAAGATATGGTCTCTAGAACTCTCCTATAATTAATTGTATAGAATTATCTAGAATCTATTAATTATAGAAAAGTCTAGATGTTTTTGTACTAGTATAAATAGAGCTCCCATACCACCACTTTGTATCAAACAAGTCAAGCAAATTGAGTTGTTCTAATAAAAAGAGTTCTTCCCCTTTGTTCAAATATCTCTTCCATAATATTTCTAATTTAGCCTCCCAATATTCCAAATCTTCCTTCACTTATTTCCAACAGTGATATCAGAGACGTTCGGTCATCACCCAAAAAATGGCCGGTTCTCTTCAAGTTCCTCCATTAAAAAGGAGAATTATGATAATTGGAGCATTCACATGAAGGCAATACTTGGATCGGAAAATGTGTGAGACATGATAGAGGAAGGCTTCGAGGAACCCGAGGACATCAACTCCTTAAATCAAAATCAAAAGAATGCCTTGAGGAGTACTAAGAAGAAAGATCAAAAGGCGCTCTCTATCATCCATCAAGCTTTGGATGAAGTCATGTTCTCAAAGGTGGCATGTGCAACTACAAGCAAAGAAGCTTGGGAGATATTAGAGAATTCATTCAAAGGAGTAGATAAGGTGAAGACAGTAAAACTTCAAAGTCTTCGAGGTGAGTTTGAATCTTTAAACATGAACTCTTCGGAATCTATTGACGACTATTTCTCAAGAGTTCAAATCATCCTGAATCAACTAAGAAGATATGGAGAAGAAATCAAAGACAACTGTGTGGTTGAAAAAATTCTACGATCTTTAGATTCAAAATTCGATTACATAGTTGTGGCAATAGAAGAATCTAAAGATCTAGAAACAATGATGATTGATAATCTATTGGGATCTCTTCAAGCTCATGAAGAAAAACTCAAGAAGAGAATAAAGCAATAGCCCTTGGAGCAAGCCCTTCAAACCAAGCTCACCTTAAAAAATAAAGAGATTTTCCAAGAGGGAAAAAGTCAAAGTTCAAGAGGACGCGGTCGAAGCCAAGGCTATGGAAGAGGAGGTTATAAGACTTTCAACAAAGAAGAGAGAAGTCCACATTTCTATCAATCAAGAGGCCGTGGAAGAGGAGGTTTTTCGAGACCAAGGTATGATAAGTATCAAGTTCAATGTTATAATTGTCAAAAAAATTGGTCACTTTGCCCACGATTGTAGATTGGCAAAAAATGGAGTTAAGGAGCGGACAAATTTTGCCAAGGAAGAAGAAGTAAATTCAACATTGTTGATTGCCCATAAAGAAAGAGAAAGTGAATCCAAAATGACATGGTACTTAGATACGGGAGCTAGCAACCACATGTGCGGGAAGAGAGATATGTTCGTCGAGCTTGATGAATCGGTAAGTGGAAATATCTACTTTGTAGATGAATCAAAAATCCCGGTAAAAGGAAAGGGTAAAATCTTAATCCGATTAAAAAATGGAAAAAGTGATTTCATCTCTAATGTCTACTATGTGCCCAACATGAAATCAAACATTTTAAGTTTGGGGCAACTTTTAGAAAAGGGATATGACATTCATATGAAAAATCACACCTTTTTGATGAGAGATAAAAATGGGGGTTTGGTTGCTAAAGAAATAGAATGTTTTCATTAAACATTGAAAATGGGGGTCCAAAATGTTTGAAAGCATGTTTTAAAAATTCATCTTGGATTTGGCACTTGAGGTTTGGGCATCTTAATTTTGGAGGTTTAAAATTGTTGAGTGATAAAGGTATGGTGAAAGGTTTACCAAAAATCAATGAAGCTAATCAATTGTGTGAAGGGTGTTTATTTAGAAAGCAACCAAGAAAAAGTTTTCCAAAGCAAGCATCTACAAGAGCAAAACAACCATTAGAGCTTGTACACACGGATATATGTGGGCCAACTAAACCAAGCTCTCTCGGAAATAGTAATTATTTTGCTCTTTTCATTGATGATTTTAGTCGGAAAACATGAGTTTATTTTCTAAAACAAAAATCCGACGTTTTTGGGGCCTTCAAGAAATTTAAAGCTCATGTTGAAAATGAAAGCGGGTTTAAAATAAAATCCATGAGATCTGATCGTGGGGGGAATTCACATCAAAAGAATTTGAAAGTTTTTGTGAAAAAAATGGTATTCATCGCCCCTTAACGACTCCATATACTCCACAACAAAATGGAGTCGTTGAAAAGAAAAATCGATCTCTTCTTAATATGGTCCGAAGCATGCTTAAAAGCAATAATGTTCCAAGAGAATTTTGGGTCGAAGTCGTGGATTGTGCGGTTTATTTGTCAAACCGATCTCCTTCTAGAAGTGTTTGTAACAAAACCCCCGAATAAGCATGGAGCGGGAGAAAGCCCAGAATTGCCCACTTGAAAGTTTTTGGGAGTATTGCTTATGATCATGTGCCGGATCAAAAAAGGAGCAAGTTGGACGACAAAAGTGAGAAGTTTATTTTTATTGGCTACAATGCAAGAGCAAAAGGGTACAAGCTTTACAACCCAAGCAATGGAAAGATTGTAATTAGCCGAGATGTTGAGTTTGATGAAGAAAGCACTTGGGAATGGACTCATAAAGAAGAAGAATACAATTTCTTGCCTTACTACAATGAAGAAGAAGAGGAACACCGAGAGATAACCCATGAAGAGCCCATGAGTCCAACATCATCGAAGCAAGAAGGATCCATAAGTGAAGATCATTCAAATGAAAGGCCGCCTCGTTTAAGGAGCATACAAGAGTTATATGAGGTAACCGAAAATATAAATGATCTAACATTATTTTGTCTTCTTGCCGATTGTGAACCAATAGGTTTTGAAGAAGCGGCTAATGACAAGAATTGGAGGGAAGCCATGGATGAAGAAATGAAGGCCATCATAAAAAATGATACGTGAGAATTGGCCACTTTACCCAAAGGACACAAAGCAATTGGTGAAAAATGGGTGTTTAAAGAGAAGAAGAATGTCATGGGGAAGTTGAAAGGTACAAAGCAAGGTTGGTTGCAAAAGGGTACAACCAAAGAGCCGGTATCGACTATGAAGAGGTATTTGCTCCTGTTGCCCGTTTGGAAACTATAAGATTTTTAATTTCCTTGGCGGCTCCAAATAAATGGAAAATTTTCCAAATGGATCTGAAATCCGCATTTTTAAACGAGAAATTAGAAGAAGAAGTTTATTTAGAATAACCACCGGGATATAAAATAAAAGGGCATGAAGACAAAGTTCTAAGATCGAAAAAGGCACTTTATGGTTTGAAGCAAGCCCCAAGAGCTTGGAATACTAGAATCGATAAGTATTTCCAAGTAAATAATTTCATAAAATGTCCCCATGAACATGCTCTTATGTCAAAAAGGAAGGAAATGGAGAAATCTTGATTGTTTACCTTTATGTTGATGATCTAATATTCACGGGAAATAATCCCAATTTATTTGAGAACTTCAAAAAGGCAATGAATCATGAATTTGAAATGACCGATATGGGCTTAATGTCTTATTATTTGGGAATTGAGGTGAAACAAAGTGAAAATGGAATTTTTATCGGTGAAGAAGGATATGCAAAGAAAATCCTTGAAAAGTTTAAAATGGATGATTGTAATCCAATCAATACCCCAGTGGATTGTGGTGTAAAATTATCTAAGTTTGGTGATGAAGAAAAAGTGGAGCCCACAATGTTCAAGAGCTTAGTTGGGAGTTTACGATACTTGAATTGTACAAGACCCGACATTTTATACGGAGTTGGTCTCATTAGCTGGTATATGGAAGATCCAAGAACCTCTCATTGGAAGGCCGTCAAGAGAATTCTTCGCTACATCAAAGGTACTCTTAACTTTGGCTTGTTTTACAATTCTTGCAAAGATTTCAAGCTTGTATGCTATAGTGATAGTGATTGGGCCGAAGACGTTGATGATCGTAAGAGTACCACCAGATTTGTCTTTTTTTGGGGTAATACGACTTTTACGTGGAGTTCAAAGAAGCAACCCATTGTGACCCTCTCCACATGTGAAGCTGAATATGTTGTCGCCAATTCATGTGTTTGTCATGCTATATGGCTTCGAAATCTATTCAAGGAAATAGGCATGCCACAAAAGGAAGCTACGGATATATATGTGGATAATAAGTCGGCAATAGCATTAGGAAAGAATCCGGTATTCCATGACCGTAGCAAGCACATTGATACACGCTATCACTACATTCGAGAATGCATTGAAAGAAAAGAGGTTGAAGTAAAGTATGTAAGGTCCCATGATCAAATCGCCGACATTTTCACAAAGCCGCTCAAGCTCAAAGATTTTCGAAGGTTGAGGACCATGCTCGGAGTTACAAAAACAAGTTTAAGGGGGGATGTTGAAAATTAAACTTGTTTTTGGGCCTAATTAATATTTAGTTTTAGTTGTTGTTGGGAAGGCCCAAGTGATAGAAAAATGTAGAAGAAATAAATTATAGAGCTTCTCTAGAAGATGTGGTCTCTAGAACTCTCCTATCATTAATTGTATAGAATTATCTAGAATGCATTAATTATAGAAGAGTCTAGATGCTTTTGTACTAGTATAAATAGAGCTCCCCTACCACCACTTTGTATCAAGCAAGTCAAGCAAATTGAGTTGTTCTAATAAAAAGAGTTCTTCCCCTTTGTTCAAATATCTCTTCCATAATATTTCTAATTTAGCCTCCCAATTTCCCAAATCTTCCTTCACTTATTTCCAACAATTTTTACCTCACACCCTAATGTGTGGCCATAAATGGAGCAATTCATTTAAGTTGTGTCCTACTTATATGAATTGACTCATTTATGGCTACACATTAGGGAGTGAGAGTAAAAATGGGGTACATTTTGGGGTACCTTTAGCCTTCGTGATCTGGTTTTATTTATTTTGGTTCAATCTCATTAGATCTTAGCTTGTTTGTCTTATGTGATTTGTTAAAGCCCGATCAGATATGATATTAAATTAAAACGAGTTCAAGTCAAAACATGTAAAATCGATACTTTAACGACTCAGCTCATTTGATAGTTTGTATAGTAAAACATTGTACACAAATGATTTCACGTAAACAAGTATTAGGGAAACGGTTACTACTATACGCACCTACAAAATACATAACTTGGTTATGAGTGTAATATAATTATTTTTTAATTAAATGCAAATTCATTACAATATTATGATTTATATAAATTTGCAAAATATTTTACCATAAGTTAATTTATATGCTATAATGTGAAATGTTAAAAAAATGTCATACAATTTACATTAAATGATCAAACTAAATCATGTAAACACTTTAATTACATTTTACATTTCGTACATTATATGATATTAATCAAATTTTTTTTATATAAATACATTTTACATCATGTAGTTTTTTTATAAATACATCATAGTATCATACATAACACATTATACGTAGTATGATTTTACTACTTCACGTAAATTGTTCATCTAAAAAACTCTTCATATTTTATCGTGTGAAACAATTTACTCTGTATGGTATGTATTATGCATGTATGTATGTGTGCATGCATGCATGCATGTGTGGAATATTACAGCATTTTCAGCCTTATCAATCATCTTTTCTATCAAACACGTAACTTTTAATTTCACGCGCTGAATTGTGGAATATTCGAAATAAGTAAAATTGAAGTTATTTTGCTGGTCGAATTGGTTGAAGTTACCGTAGAGATCATTTCATCGATCTTCATATAATTATATCATTTATTTATTTCTTTATTAAATAAATATTTTAAATTTAGTTTTTCTATAGCTTAGTAGATTCAGTCAATTCAACAACTTCAGACAGAATTTTATCAATTTTAACATATTCAACCAATTTGAGTGTTTATCTAACGAACTTTAATTATACCTTTTATGGCATCAAATTAACTTGGTGGCACATATAAAGGATTTATCCATCGATTTTAGTTTGAAGAGTATATATGTAAGTATGTAACTAACCTATCAGGTATCTATACTCAAATTTATCCTCAATCTCGAATCAAGATTTGTGTCATTATCAGGGTTTGCTGTTCTACAAAAAACAATCTGTTAAATTTACATAGTCTTTATCCTAAGTTCATTTATACATAATTTTCAGTAGCCATCAATGCGTTAATGCTGGCATTAAACACTTCGAATAAAAAAGAAACAATAAATGCCCGAATATGGAAGTCCTTTAGTGACGAAGTGAGATTGTGAGATCATACTTACCAACACAAAACACACACGAAGGCTAGACAATTATTAGGTGATGTGCTTATATTTTACACACTTTTTAAGCCTAGTTTGTTGATAATATTAGTTATTAAAGTTGTACTTCTGTACATATTTTTATTATTTGCAGTTCTATACGGGTATTTTATATTTTCAGGTACATTTGATGCTATTTGGATACATTTGAGTGTGAAGAAAAGAAGGAAATAAAAATTCAAGTTGGAGGTCCATAAAAATGGAATTTCCTTGAAAGCAAATAAGGAGTAAATTGAAGAAAAGAAGCAAAAAATGAAATCAAAGGAGCTGGGGATCGAACATAGGTCATTTAGCAGGAAGCAAAACCAGCGAGCTGGCAATTGTTATATTCCTTCTGAACGCAGCAAAGAAAAGAACAAAATGTTGAAGCCGAGAATCAATCCCGTGATCTCCGAGCTTTCTCCTGAAACGCTTGTCCGTTGAGCTACCTGCCACTGTTGGAACTTTACTGCGCTTTGTTGTACATAAACTATATGCTCCGTAAATTCCAGCAATTAATCATTAATCATCTTATCATTATATTGTCTTAATCCATCTTCCACACATAATCTCGAACCAACTTCTCTCTACACCTCCCAGAATCATTTCCTCCTACTCTCTTCATTCTTCACCTCAAAATCATCAACCAATCTTCAATATCAATTAATCACTTTCTCAATCAAGATTAAGTCAAGATTAACACCAAGCTCCAAGGATTGTCATCTATCACAAGTTTGATCTTCGTTATCTCTTTAAATCTTGTACTTTAATCATAAATTCATCTATTTCTAAGCTTCCCAACATGTATAACTAAATAAATTTGGGGCTAGAAATTGGTTAATTAATTGTTCTTATAATGTTTTAATTTGTATTGATTTTAATTGTTAAGTTTGTTCTATTTAGATTGTTGTGTCCAGAAAATTAATTATGTTGTGTTTGTGATATATATTATGAGTACTCAATCACAAACATATTGTTTGTTAAATACACAAATGAACACTTTCTGAACACACCGTTAAACTTCTGTTACCTTGTCCCGGATTGAAGTTTTACGGGAGAATTTATTTATTTAATTATATTATTTACACCACGGGTTGGGTAAATAATATAGTTAATAATTAAGGTTGTCGTTGCACTTAAACAACTAGTCTCGTTTTGGCCATCACTGGGAAATGTTGACTAGTTACTTATTTTAGGTGACTTGTGTTGGGTCCTAAAATATTTATCTACAACTTCTCACAATCTATCTAAGAATAAAATTAGCAATTATGTCTTACAAATGAGCATTGAACAATTAGTTGCCAATTTATACCCCTACTTGCTATTGGTTGAACTTTGTGTTGATAAAAATCTCTTCTCTCAATCACTTTTATTTAATTACTTTTCCAAGCAAACAAAAAATAAAAAGAAATGCATTCCCAACTTTAATCCTTAGTTTGTGCTTAATTATTTTATTTCCCGTTTCTCTGTGGTTCGACACCCTACTTCCTTGGGTAAAAAATAGTTGTGTGCCCATTATATGCTACACACCAACTTGGCACCGTTGCCGGGGAAGCGATTTTGAAAAAAAATTGAAATCATAAACTTTTGATTTTAGTTATCGTGAATTGTGTGTATATTATTTTTGTTGTTATCTAGTTTACTTTTGCAGGTTCAAAAAAAAGTGATTAATTAAAGTTCAAAAAACATCAAAAAAAAAAAATAAAAAACAAAATGGACTGTGATTAATCATCTTACCTGAGCATTGGAGTTGGACTTGTTGACTGAACATATCTGGACATTCAGACCATTGAACATATTGTTACATCTTAATTCAAAGGATAATCCGCCTATATGGCTGGACCGCTTACTTGTACATTTTAATTAAAAGGATACTCCGCATATATGGTCGGACCGCTTACTTGTACATTATAATTCAAAGGATACTCCGCCTATATGGTCGGACCGTTTATTTTTCTTTTTATGGTGGTTCAAACCCCAACTTTTTAATTTCTGCACTTTAATTATCGCAATATAATTTGTGCACTTATATTATCGCAATTTAATTTCCGCACTTTAATTTCAGCATTTTTTTTTAATTTTGCATCCCTAAGCTTGTCGGCCGTGTCCACTTGTTGGTGGAGTGCACTTTTTATTTTTATTTTTTTCTTAATAATCCCCAGACTGTCGGCATAGCTGCATCTTGGTGGAGACTGAATTTATTACTGTAGCTATTTTTTTCTTCTTCCCTCAAATCACCATATCTGTCGCCCAGCCGCATCCTGCTGAATTACTGTATATATTCATATTGCTTTAAAGGCTCACTAGTCTTATTCAGTTTATACCAACTGACTACGTGCGAACCTTAATTAATTAATTAATTCCGCATTTATTTTTTCTTTTCATCTCTCTCTCTCTCTCTCTCCCCAATCCCAATTCCCTTCTGCTTATGCTCACACGTTCACGTGGTGCGAATTGTGAATTGTTATTCTTCTCTGACATTGAAAAGCACATACGTGAACAGAAAAAAAAATTAAAAACATGTCAACCGATGTTGTTGTTAATGAGCAGGTACCCGATCAACAAATCGTGGATCAGGTTATGAGGACCAAAAAACCATTGTATGATTATGTTACACCTCCCGTGGATGAGCATGACATTGTTATTCCACCAGAGGTTAAGATGAATCACTTTGAAATCAAGCCTGCTATCATCCATATGGTTTCAAATACTCAATTTGGCGGAGCGCCAACGGAGGATCCAAATAATCACATCACAAAGTTCCTTCGAGCTTGCAACACCTTCAAAATCAATGGTGTGCCAACTCATGCTGTCAGACTATGCCTGTTCCCATTCTCTCTACGGTATCGAGCTCAGAGTTGGCTTGACTCTTTTCCGGATAATCACTTCTCCACTTGGGATCAACTTCATGGTGAATTTCTCAAAAGATTTTTCCCGCCATCTAAAACGGCGAAAATCCGAAGAATGATTCAAATTTTCAAGCAAAATCCCAATGAGCCCCTCTATGAGGCTTGGGAAAGATTCAAAGATCTCCAACGACAGTGTCCACATCACAACATCCAAAACTGGCACTTGATGACGGCCTTCTATGAAGGCCTAAGTGAAAATTCTCGGATACTTGTGGATGCGTCCGCAAATGGATCATTCATGTGCCTGGAACTTGAAGAGGCAGAAGAATTGATGGAGCGTATTTCATCAAATGGATCAACATGGTATTCTGAGCGATCATCTGCTCCACAAAAAATCGGAGGCATGTATGAAGTTGATCAAATGTCGGCCATAACCACAAAGGTCGATAACATGATGAATCTAATCCAAAAGATGGCACAAGTCTCTCTTGTGAAAAACTCTACATCAACTCCATCTCTCATTCCCGTTCTTATGTGTGAATCTTGCGGTGGACAACACAATCAGTCTACTTGTCCATGGGAAGCAATGGAACAAGTTGACTATGTCAACTACAACAGGCAGCCCCAACAAAATCAATTTGGTAATTTCAATCCTCAAGGAAGAAACCATCCCAGTTTTTCCTGGAGCAATCAAAATGGAGCTGCTAATCCACAACCATCTTACCGGAGTGCACCACCCGGTTTCCAAAACCAACAACAGCAATTCAGAGGTGGCCAAGGTATTGTGAACCAGCCACACTATAAACCCACTCAAAATCTTCCATACCCTTCAAATCAACAGCAAAAACCACTTCTCCTCACTCCTGAAACAACCCAAACTCCTGTCTTACAAAACATTGTTGACCAACTTCTCAAGTCCCAATTATCTCAAGCTGAAACCCTGAAACAAATCACCAAAGAACTTGGTCAACTTCGAGCTCACAACAAGATGCTTGAGAATCAAATTGTTAATCAAGTATCTACATCATCAACTAAGGTGACGGGTAAGCTGCCTGCTTGTCCCGAAAACCCGAGGGAGCAAATCAATGTCGTCACTACTCGGAGTGGGAAACAACATCAATCCTTGCCCCTTTCTAGTGATGAACAAGAACATGAAGTGTTGGAGGAAAGGGCCGAGCAACAACAGAAAGGCGGAAACAACAACAATGAACTTGATGTCGGTACCATGACGAAATCATATGCTGATCGTGAAGGGTCGAAGAAAGAGTCAGTTCGGTAAGGAAATATATTCCACCAGTTCCTTATCCAAACAGATTGAAGAAAGCTAATATGGAGGAGCGGAGAACTAAATTTTTGAATGTTATCAAACAGTTGGATATCTCAATTCCTTTGTTTGATGCCATTACAGAAATTCCTTCATATGCTAAATTTCTCAAAAATATTATCACAAAGAAGAAGGAGAATCCAGCCACTGTTGCAATGAGCCAAGAATGTAGTGCCATAATCCAAAACAAAATTACACCCAAGTTACGTGATCTTGGAAGCTTCTCAATTCCGTGTATCATTGGTGGAACTAAAGTTAATAAACCTCTTTGTGATCTTGGTGCAAGTGTTAGCTTAATTCCCTATTCACTGTGTCAAAAGCTACACTTGGGGGATCCCAAACCAACAACAATGGCATTACAATTGGCTGACCGGTCTGTCAAATATCCTATTGGCATTCTTGAAGATGTTCCTGTCAAAATTGACAAGTATTATATTCCAAGTGACTTTGTTGTCTTGGATATGGAGGAAGATGCCCGAGTTCCTGTTATTCTCGGGAGACCTTTTCTAGCCACGGCAGGAGCAATTATCAACGTAAAACAGGGTACCCTTATCCTTGAGATTGGGGATGATAAGATCGAATTCAATGTACAAGAGCTGAGTAAGGATACACCTTGTGTCCTTGATGGTTACTATGTTGTTGTTATAGACTCTTGTATCATAAAGACATTTGATGAGTCTTATTGGCTTTCTAAAGATCCCATGGAGTACATTATACGAGAATCTATTGCAGATGAGCAAGCCAATGAAATGGTGAATTTATGTCTCGAAATGTTGCAAAGCATATCTTTACCGATGCCTAAAGCACTTAAATTTGAAGTGCTTAATCTTGAAGATCAATCCTTGAATGTCAAAGGAAAAGCACCTGAAGTAGAACTCAAACCACTTCCATCTACTTTAAAATATGCTTTTCTTGGCCCGAATTCCACATATCCTGTCATTGTGAATGCTGATTTCGATCTTCAACAAGTGGAAAGAATATTGCAAGTCTTACGAAGCCATCGAAGAGTTATTGGATACACCATTGATGATATTGTTGGCATAAAAGCATCTTACTGCATGCACCGCATTTACTTGGAGGATGATCACAAGCCGAGTATTGAGCACCAAAGACGCCTCAACCTGAACATGAAAGATGTTGTTAAAAAGAAATTCTTAAACTATTGAGTTCGGGTATCATTTTCCCCATTTCGGACAGTAAATGGGTAAGTCCTATCCATGTGGTACCAAAGAAAGGAGGAATTACTGTTGTAAAGAATGACAAAAACGAGCTGATTCCTACACGAATAGTCACTGGATGGCGAATGTGCATTGATTACTGCAAGCTAAACAAGGCAACTCGGAAAGATCATTTTCCACTTCCCTTTATTGATCAATTGCTGGAGAGGATGGCTAAGCACAAATGTTTCTGTTTTCTTGACGGATTCTCTGGATTTTTCCAAATCCTAATTCATCTGGATGATCAAGAAATGACGACATTTACATGTCCTTATGGTACTTTTGCATATCGCAGAATGTCGTTTGGATTATGTAATGCACCAAGAACCTTTCAACGATGTATGCTAGCTATTTTCTCGGATCTTGTCGAGGAAGTTATGGAAGTTTTTATGGATGATTTATCGGTTTATGGGATTTCATTTGATGATTGTCTTGAACATCTTGATAAAGTGCTGAGCAAATGTGAAGAAGCAAATCTTGTCCTCAACTGGGAAAAATGTCATTTCATGGCAACCGAAGGCATTGTGCTTGGGCACAAAATTTCTGAAAAGGGCATTGAAGTAGACACGACAAAGATAGAAGTAATTGAGAAATTGCCACCCCCTTCTTCCATCAAGGGGATTCACAGTTTTCTTGGCCATGCGGGATTTTATCGACGGTTTATCAAGGATTTTTCAAAAATATCAAAGCCTTTAACCAATCTTCTCTCAAAAGATGTGGAGTTTAATTTTGATGAATCTTGTTGCGCCGCATTTTCAAAACTCAAGTTGGCCTTAACTACTGCACCAATTATTAGGCCACCTGATTGGAGTCTTCCATTTGAACTCATGTGTGATGCGAGCGATTATGCCGTGGGAGCCATTCTGGGTTAACGCAAAGGCAAAGAAGTATATGCCATTTATTATGCAAGTCATACTCTTGATGATGCCCAATCAAATTATGCCACAACTGAAAAAGAGTTCCTTGCCATAATTTTTGCCATTGAAAAATTCCGATCTTACCTTATCGGTAGCAAGATTATTGTCTATACCGACCATGCGGCTATCAAATGCCTCATTAACAAAAAAGATGCAAAACCGAGGTTTTTGCGGTGGATCTTGTTAATACAAGAGTTTGACATGGAAATCCGTGATAGAAAAGGATCTGAAAATGTTGTTGCCGATCATTTATCTCGACTTGAGATTCCTGGTGATACCAAGATGCCAATCAATGATTATGTCATTGGGGAACAACTTATGGCTGCTCAAAATTTCGATCCATGGTTTGCTGATATTGCAAATTACCTTTCTCATGGGGTAATTCCACATGGTGCTACACATGCTGAAAAGAAGAAGTTAAAATATGACTCCCGCTACTAGCATTGGGCAGAACCTTTTCTCTATAGAAGGTGTGCCGATAGAGTCATTCGACGCTGTTTGCCCGAAGATGAAGTTTCAAATGTCTTGCACCATTGTCATTCCTCAGCATATGGGGGACATCATGGAAGCTCTCGTACTGCTGCAAAGATTTTACAATCAGGTTTCTTTTGGCCCACTATTTTCAAAGATGCAAGCAAATTTGTGAAAAACTGTGATCGTTGCCAACGTACTGACAATATTGGAAGAAAGAATGAAATGCATCAACATGTCATACTTGAAGTCGAATTGTTTGACGTGTGGGGGCTCGATTTTATGGGGCCATTTCCAAAATCAAATGGAAAGAGTTCATCCTTGTAGCTGTTGATTATGTTTCTAAATGGGTAGAAGCAGCTGCCACACCGACAAATGATGCCAAAGTGGTGATCCAATTCACTCAGAAGAATATTTTCTCCCGATTCGGAGTTCCACGATCTTTCTTCACCGACAATGGTACTCATTTTTGTAACAAAGCATTGGAACGTGTCCTTTCCAAATATGAGATTCACCACCGACTCTCAACTCCATACCACCCACAAACAAATGGCCAAGTGGAACTTTCAAACCGAGAAATCAAAACAATTCTCGAGAAAGTTGTTAATCCTTCCCGAAAGGATTGGGCCGAAAAGCTTGATGATGCACTATGGGCATATCGCAATGCTTACAAAAATCCCATCGGCACCTCACCATTCAAATTGGTGTATGGGAAAGCATGTCACCTTCCTGTTGAGGTTGAACAGAAAGCATATTGGGCAATCAAGACACTCAACATGGATCTTGCATTGGCGGGTGAGAAACGACTGTTGCAACTAAATGAACTTGAAGAATTCAGACTTGCAGCTTATGATAGCTCAAAACTCTACAAGGAGAGAACAAAAGTTTTGCATGACCGGGTGATCAGCCGAAGAAAATTTGAACGTGGAGATAAAGTTCTTCAATTTAACTCACGTTACAAATTCTTTCCCGGAAAGCTAAAGACCCGATGGTTGGGTCCATTTGAAGTACTTGAAGCATTCCCATCCGGAGCAGTCCAGTTGTTAAACAAAAACGGCCAAAAACTCATGGTAAATGAACAACGGTTGAAACTATACCATGATGGTGAGAGACAAGAGGCAACTTCTGTGTATTGCCTCACTGATCCGACATATGAATGAAGAGGCATGAGTCAAGATAATGACCTTAAACGAGTGCTTCTTGGGAGGCAACCCAAGTTTGTAAATTTCAAAAAAAAAAACAAAACAAAAAAAGCAAAATAAAAAAAATAAAAAAAATAGTCTAGGTTTTTAATTTTGGATACTAGGCCACATCCGCTTGAAAGGACATCGCATCATCATTCGGCCGCACTTCAGGGAAGTTTTCTTTACACTCCTTTAATTTATTTTACACTGAGGACAGTGCAAATTTTAAGTGTGGGGGAGTGGGTAGTTCGACCCTGATTTCTTGTGTGAATATTTTTTTTTCCTTGCTTGTTTGTGTGATTTTATTTTCTTTTATTTTTATTTTGTGTGTTTGTTTGGAAAAGTAAAGACCAGTCTTGTCCAAAATACAACAATAGACAAACAACACATTAGTTTACACTTTTTGTTACTAGTTACTTCCATAACTTTTTAAAACTATTCGGTTTGAGTTTGAGAAGTGTCACTATATTTTTTTGAGAGTAACTTAGTATTAGCTTTGAACTTGATTCTTTTTAACACTTTAACATTAAACACCTTAGATTTTATTTTTCCAATTTATTGGTTAATAGTTGAATTAGTGAAAGTTTATGCAGATTAAGATGTTCATACATTTATTCTCCTTGAAATTTTATTTGAACTTGACACATTTAGAAATGATTTAGGCCATCTTTGTTTACCCATGAAGCCAAACAATATCCCTTTGTAAATAAATAACACTTTCCCTAGTAATCCCGTTTGAGTCTTTTCAGTGTACAAGTGTAAAATATCTTACTTCACTTGTTACTAATTCTTTTTTTTTGTAACCTTGTAAATACATAACCTTCCGAAGTCCTACCCAAAGTTAATCTTTTCTAATCCTAGAGTAGATTGTCTTGTTACTTGAGAGTGAATAAATGGAGCTACTATTAAGTGTCATATGAGTGAAGTACACATTTGTTTGTAAATTTTGGGGTTAGTTTTTCATTGTAATGTTCAGTGTGTGCCCTCTTTGAAAAAAAATCAAAAAAAAAAGAAAAAAAAAAGAGAAGAAAAATTGGAAAAAAAAGAAACAAAAAAAAACAAAAAAAAAAACAAAAAAAAAACAAAGAGGCACATTAAATTCTTGTTGTAATTTCTTTTGTAAAACCCCATTTTTTTTAGTTTTCATGTTTATATTTCTCATTTTTTTGTATGCTCCAAGTTTTTGTAAATTCTTGTGATGATCCGCTCAGTATTAGTACAATATAACTCTCTCTGTATATTCTAACACCAACCCTTCCTTCCAACTAGCCACACTCATTAATCTCGCCACTCACCGAAAAAAGTCCTCATTGATCTATTTGTGTCATTTTTTGAATTTAGCGGATTGGAGAAACTTGTTCTACATAACCCGAACTAATTTAGATCTATAGGTGTTTGTGTTAAAAGTTTGATTTGAAAATCTTAGTGATAGGCAATAATACTCGGTTTACTCTCATTGCGTTATTTTGTGACATTTCAGGGTACTGGACCGTTTAGTGGACATTAGAGGTGGCTATGTGATTTGTTTAGTTATGTTTGTAAATCTTATCAAATTGTGTATATTTTTGTGTTTGTTGTTTGTTTTACTTGAGGACAAGCAAAAGCCTAAGTGTGGGGGATTTGATGTGCTTATATTTTACACAGTTTTTAGGCCTAGTTTGTTGATAATATTAGTTATTAAAGTTGTACTTCTGTACATATTTTTATTATTGGTCATTAGTTTGTATTAGTGCAGTTCTATACGGGTATTTTATATTTTCAGGTACATTTGATGCTATTTGGATACATTTGAGTGTGAAGAAAAGAAGGAAATAAAAATTCAAGTTGGAGGTCAATAAAAATGGAATTTCCTTGAAAGCAAATAAGGAGTAAATTGAAGAAAAGAAGCAAAAAATGAAATCAAAGGAGTTGGGGATCGAACATAGGTCATTTAGCAGGAAGCAAAACCAGCGAGCTGGCAATTGTTATATTCCTTCTGAATGCAGCAAAGAAAAGAACAAAATGTTGAAGCCGAGAATCGATCCCGTGATCTCCGATCTTTCCCCTGAAACGCTTTTCCGTTGAGCTACCTGCCACTGTTGGAACTTTACTGCGCTTTGTTGTACATACACTATATGCTCCGTAAATTCCAGCAATTAATCATTAATCATCTTATCATTATATTGCCTTAATCCATCTCCTTCCACACATAATCTCGAACCAACTTCTCTCTACACCTCCTAGAATCATTTCCTCCTCCTTCTCTCTTCATTCTTCACCTCAAAATCATCAACCAATCTTCAATATCAATTAATCACTTTCTCAATCAAGATTAAGTCAAGATTAACACCAAGCTCCAAGGATTGTCATCTATCACAAGTTTGATCTTCCTTATCTCTTTAAATCGTGTACTTTAATTGTTAAGTTTGTTCTATTTAGATTGTTGTGTCCAGAAAATTAATTATGTTGTGTTTGTGATATATATTATGAGTACTCAATCATAAACATATTGTTTGTTAAATACACAAATGAACACTTTCTGAACACACCGTTAAACTTCTTTTACCTTGTCCTGGATTGAAGTTTTACGGGAGAATTTAATTATTTAATTATATTATTTACACCACGGGGTTGAGTAAATAATATAGTTAATAATTAAGGTTGTCGTTGCACTTAAACAACTAGTCTCGTTTTGGCCATCACTGAGAAATGTTGACTAGTTACTTATTTTAGGTGACTTGTGTTGGGTCCTAAAATATTTATCTACTACTTCTCACAATCTATCTAAGAATAAAATTAGCAATTATATCTTACAAATGAGCATTGAACAATTAATTGCCAATTTCTACCCCTACTTGCTATTGGTTAAACTTTGTGTTGATAAAAATCTCTTCTCTCAATCACTTTTATTTAATTACTTTTCCCAGCAAACAAAAAATAAAAAGAAATGCATTCCCAACTTTAATCCTTAGTTTGTGCTTAATTATTTTATTTCCCGCTTCTCTGTGGTTCGACACCCTACTTCCTTGGGTAAAAAAATAGTTGTGTGCCCATTATATGCTACACACCAATAGGCCAGTTTCTGTGTTGATTAGGACCATTAGATTGACTTATATAGCCGGCCTACTACTATTTTTATAGTAGTAGTCAGGAGTTAGGAATTACTATGTACCACATGTATTACAAAGTAGTTTAATTGTAACTCATCGGGTGAAAATGTCATTTTCAGCTTTTCACCCAAAAGATGGTGCACACGTGTATAAGCAGGAGTCAAAGTGGGAGGATGACACCCCATGGTTCGGGATTTGGGATTTGGCACCCCTTTAACCGGATACGCAAATTATACAGTGGGATCAGCACACCGTGTGCATGGTGTACTGATCCCTAAACGGTGTCGTTTAGTTTAAAAAAAGAACGAGTTTGCATTTCCCTACAGAGACGGAGCTCTGCATGCAACGGGCAAGCACCAAATTACATTCGACCAAGCAAGTTAAATCCTATTCAGCTTTGGCTTTCGCTGATTGCAACGATCCTATTCAGCTTTGGCTTTGGCTTGTACGACCAGGCTCAACCAAACACAAGCACAATTCCATATCGGTGATGGGTCATGGGTATTTTTAATTTGCTGGCCAAGCATGAGAACATTGGAGTTGATTAGAAATCTTCATATCTTACTATATATATAAAGAGCGAATGACGTTACCATGGGCCTATTCCATTACAACAGTGCAGACGGGGGGATTTTTTTGGCGTAGGGAAAGTTCACGGTCATGTTCCCGTTTGCTTGCTCCTGTTTGTTCCTGTTCAACGTAGATAGTATCTAGCTCCTTTTGTTGCGACGCCAGACATAACCTTCCTTTCTTTTCTGCGCTCTTTGAATTCAGAGCCTAGGGTTCCCAAAAATCCTTCCGCCAAAGCTTGGTGCCCCGGTAAGATTTCTTCTCCTATTTTGCTTCTCTTTTGTTTCTATCTCATTTCATTTCAAGGTAGGGTTGTCATCGCCAATTTTAGATATCAGAATAAGATCTCTCCTTAGCGACGAGTTCCTCTCCTCACGATAAATTTTTCCCATTTCTTCTTCGCTGCCTTCGTCTTCAACGGACCTTGTATTCAAGGGTGTAACGTAAGTAATTTTCGAATTTAAGAAGTAAGAATTCAGATTCTCTTAAGGTTCTTTGGATTGAAATCCATGCTATAGTTACATTCATTTATGTTCTTGCAACTTCATTTTCAGTTCTTCTGTTATTATTGTGTTTCAAAAATAGATTTTAAAGTAAAAGAATTCTGGAAATAGTCAAATAATTATATTCACTGTTTTTCTATTCACAGTTCAAAATGTGTCGTCAGAGCTTCTCTTGTTCCTGTCACGGCTGCACCATTGCAATTGATGTGAAAATCCGTAGCTTATTATCAGTTCAGTATAAGGAAGCCAGTTTGGGATTGGTAAGTGATGGTAACCCTTGTTGATAATAATGCTTAAATAGGGACTGCAACTTTTATATGGTGTTGATATTTAATACTCAATTATGAAAATAAATAAAGAAACTCATGGAAGATAGAAGTAGATTAATCGTAAATCTCATTATGTTCACAATCCATGACAGCTCTTATAATCATTGCTAGATAATTATCAGGGTTTCTAACAGGTAACTGAAATAAAGTTTCTACATTTTCTTCATTTTGTGTTGTCACATATCACTGCTTGCACTCAAATTCAGTTTTCACTTAAACACTAAATTTTTATGATTTTTTGACATTGATTTGAAAAAGGAATTCAAATAAGACCTATGCCCACTTGATTTCCATTATTATTTGAATATCTTAACGCGGCATCTGTTTATTTATTTTTTGTTTAAGTTATTGTTTTAAATTCAGTTTTCCATGAATGGAGAGGTAAGGACAGATTAGATCCACACTGAGCTGAAGAGTTCAGAGCTGAATGGAAATTCATTTTGAAATAAAAAAGGAAGGGAGTAAATGTACTATTATCTCAATATCTATTGCATCCTTTGATGTTTAAGTTGCATGTAAGAGTGGATTTCAGAACAACAATAGAGCAACGAAAATTTTGTAAGGAAATTTATGGAGAGTTGCATAGGTAGCAGGCTAGCAGACTATCATGAATCTGCATGTATGTTTTACTTTTCTAAATACACAGGAGTTGCATATGTTTTACAGGAAAACTTCTATTTGTTTTCATGCAATTTTTTGATATATCATTAATTTTACCATTTTCATATGAATCAAAATTAATTTATTTTTTCAATCTTAAAATTGTTGTTGAAAATTGGTCGGATAAACCTGCAAAAAAGCGTTAGAAAATAATATAGCTCGAGTCGCCTAAACGCTGTCCTCAAGAAAGTATTTTCGACTAGCGAAAATCTTTCCCCAAGATAAAACGAGCTCTTCGGCGTAAGCCGGTAACAGAACAACGAGAGTAGAAAATTATTAATCCAGCAGACTGAAAATATTAGGGGATGTTTAGCTCCAAAATTAATCTTTTTCTCTTCCAGCAAGCTATCATGGCCGAACATATGTATTTATATGCAAAGTGAAAGTTGCTTGGCCAGATAGAAAACGGCTGGAAATGAAAACCATTTTAATGTTTGTATTTCAACACATGAGTAACGTTCTATGCATTAAAGTTTTTTAAACGTTGAGCATAATTTTGACTCCATTCAACTCATTGTATAGAAATACTTCATTAAACAATGAAGTTTAACGTTTCCAAAATTTTAAGTGCTTACCGTTACTATTTGGGATAACTCAATGAACATTGATTAAAATATTTTTTTTAATGGAATGTATGAAAATATCTAATTTATAAAATTGATAAATAAAGTATTATTCATTTGAAATACTCTTAATTTTCCAACAATCCCCCACATATTTCAAATGAATAATTTTTGGAGTTTGGAAAAATAGTTTAGAAAATATATGCTGGATTAAAAGAATGAGACTTTAAGTTTGGTGTCCGTAGACTTGAAACCAAACCGAGACGATTAAGTCTTAATAAACCGAGCTTATGGTTAAACCTATAGTTTCTTGAAACCAACAAGCTACTATTGGTAAATCAGGGTCTTAACGGTCGTGTCTCACCCTGCACAATTTCTCGTTATTACGCCGTTGTGCGCCGTAAGGCCGTGCGCGTGCTTGGTTTTCATGAGTGCTCTAGAAATTTTGTCATGCTTCATGGAGGCGGTCCCACCTCACACTCATATAGGTGATATCATCAAGTGTGTACCGCTTTTGCACACCACCCTAAAATTAAGGACTATGATAATCATTAAGAGATTTTAGCTCATCCTCTCAAAGTATGCGGTTTCTAGCCTATATCTCACATCATGGAAATGGGCAATTTTAGTTAGGTTAGCAGAACTAAATGAAAGACTTGTTATTACCCATTTGAACTTGCTTCATGGGATCTTCAATCACACAAGTTGGGTTCCCATCCCCATTCGTTTCAAAGTGACACTGGTCCCATTTCCTTAGATGTTTCGGTTATTAATTTTCGTCCTAGGGCTTTTGTCAAAGAATCCTCTAAATTTCCTTGTGACCTCACAAAATTAATGGACACAATTCCATTCCTCAATAACCGTTTAATGACTTTATGTCTTAAACGAATGTGTCTATTCTTCCCATTATAACACATTTTCTTAGCAGTATCTATTGCACTTCTGCAATCACAATGAATAGACACAGATGGTGTTGGTTTTGTACCAACCGGAATTTCTGCTAAGAAATTTTTCAACCACCCCGCTTCACTACTAGCCACTTCCAAAGCAATAAGCTCGGACTCCATAGTAGATCTAGAAATTATAGTTTGTTTGGTTGATTTCCATGTAATGGCACCACCTCCAAGGTTGAATATATATCCAGTATTGGATTTTATCTCATCTGAGTCAGAGACCCAATTAGCATCGCTGTATCCCTCTAGTACAACGGGTAACCCACTATAAAATATACCATAATTAATGGTACCTCTCAAATATCTAAGTAACCGCCTCAACGCGGTCCAATGATCCCCACTTGGATTATGAGTATATCGACTCAATCTTCCGACAGCATAAGCTATGTCGGGCCTCGTATAATTCATCAAGTGTATTAGACTTTCAATAATTTGGGAATACTCATATTGAGCCTCGGGATCACCTCTATGTTTTTTCAATTGTATATGAGAGTCATAAGGTGTGCTCACGGGGCTGACATTGAAATGTCCAAACCTCTTTAGAAGTTTTTCAGCATAATGCTCTTGAGACAGTATAATACCATCATCCTTCCTTATGACTTTCATACCCAAAATCACTTTTGCTTCCCCCAAGTCTTTCATAACAAATTTTGAAGCAAGAAAGGATTTTGTCTCATTTATTAGCTCAAGGTTGCTACTAAAAATTAACATATCATCCACATATAAGCAAATAATAATGCACAAACCATTTTCACATTTAGTGTATACACGCTTATCTACTTCTAGTGAGGTAAAACCATGAACAAATAATACTTCATCAAATTTTTCATTCCATTGTTTTGGAGCTTGTTTCAAACCATATAAAGATTTGATCAACTTACACACTTTGTGTTCCTGACCAATAACTACATGACCCTCCGGTTGCACCATATAAATTTCTTCCTCTAGCTCACCATTTAAAAACGCAGTTTTAACATCCATTTGATGGACAAAAAGTTTGTGAATAGAAGCCAAGGCAATTAAAGTTCGAATGGAAGAAATACATGTTACCGGTGCAAATGTATCAAAATAATCAACATCTTGTTTTTGAGAAAAACCTTTCGCCACAAGCCTCGCCTTATATTTATCAATTGAGCCATCCGGATTTAATTTCCTTTTAAAAATCCATTTGCATCCGATTGGTTTACAACCTTTTGGTAAATCGGTTAAAACCCAAGTTTTATTTTGTTTGATTGACTCAATTTCGTTTTTTATGGCCTCAAGCCAAAATGGAGCTTCTTTTGAAGAAATAGCTTGTGAATAAGTTAAAGGCTCATCGTTAACAAGATATGTATAAAAATCATTTCTAAAAGATTTTTCTATCCTTGGCCTCTTACTTCTTCTCAAAAGAGAAGGTTCATCATTAAAAGTATCATTTTCTTTTAATGGATCACAATCACTAGAGGAATCATTATTAAAGGTTTCATTTCCTTGTAATGGATCATACTCACTATATGGTGCAATGGTCTTGTGTTCACGTTTCAAAGGAAACACATTTTCAAAAAATTCAGCATTTTTTGTTTCAACAATTGTATCACGTTCAAGCACATCACTTTGCAAAACAAGGAATCTATAGGCAGCACTAGATTCAGCATAGCCAATAAACATGCAATCAGAAGTCTTAGAACCAATTTTCCTCTTCTTAGGATCAGGCAATAAGACCTTAGCTAAACACCCCCACACTTTCAAATATTTCAAATTAGGTGCAAACCCTTTCCACAATTCATAAGGGGTTTTCTTATTGTGCTTACGAGGAATCCTATTTTGTAAGTGACAAGAAGAAAGAATAGCCTCCCCCCAAAGATTATCAGGTGCACCGGAACTAATTAAAAGAGCATTCATCATCTCTTTTAGTGTCCTATTTTTTCTTTCAGCTATTCCATTAGATTCGGGTGAATATGGCGGAGTGACCTCATGAATTATCCCCTCTTTTTCACAAAAATCATTAAATAAAATATATTCACCCCCTCTATCCGATCTAACTCTCTTAATCTTTTTATTTAATTGATTTTCTACCTCGGATTTATAGACCAAAAATTTATCAAAAGCCTCATCTTTATTTTTAAGCAAATAAACTTTAGTGTATCTAGAAAAATCATCTATAAAGGTGACTTAATATTTTTTTTCCACCTCTAGTGATGGTATTTTTTAAATCACCTAAATCCGTGTGAATTAAACTAAGCAATTCTGATTCCCTATATGTGGAGGGACAAAGTTTTTTGGTTAGTTTAGATTGAACACAAACATCACATTTTTCTAGGGTCATTTTATTTTTGCTAGAAATCAAACCACAATCATTTAGCATTTTAATATAAGAATTACTTGCATGTCCTAGTCTAGCATGCCACACATCGTAAGAATCAATTAAATAAACAGAAGCATTATCATGCAATATTTCAGAAATACTAAGCACAAAAAGTCCATTCTTACAATAGCCATTTCCCACAAAAACTTCATTTTTGGTCATAACAAAATTGTCACAACCAAAAGAAACTTTAACCCCAACTTTTCCCAAGAGAAAGATGGAAACCAAATTAGTACTAATCTCGGGCACATGAAGCACATCATTTAGTGATAAAGTTTTCCCCGATGTGAGCTTCAGAAGAACTTTCCCTTTTCCATGCACCTTAACGGTTTTAGAGTCCGCTAGGTACACGAGCTCTTCACCATCTCCTATAATAGTATAGGAGGTAAAAGCATTTTTGTTTTTACAAATATGCTTGGTAGCCCCGGAGTCTACCACCCACTCATTCACATCACTAGTTTTGCAACATTGAGAAACAACCGCAATAAAATTATAATCACTACAAACCAAGTTTAAACTTGATTTTAGTGGGTTGTTGTTTTCCATAGTTGTCATTTTACCACTAAATAAATTAATAACATTTTTCTTAAAAAATGGTGTTAAAGTATTGCTTATTGTAAGTAGGAAAATAAAGATAGTAAGCATTATACGTAGAGATATATCCAAATACCAGTCTAAATCGCACCACACATGCAAAAATAGCGTAGCCGCGATGAGTGCGACGGCAACACTTTGTGAGATCATGCGTGCAGGCATATCCGACGCTAAATACTTTCTTGAGATTGTTGTTGAAAATTGGTCGGATAAACCTGCAAAAAAGCGTTAGAAAATAATATAGCTCGAGTCGCCTAAACGCTGTCCTCAAGAAAGTATTTCCGACTAGCGAAAATCTTTCCCCAAGATAAAACGAGCTCTTCGGCGTAAGCCGGTAACAGAACAACGAGAGTAGAAATTTATTAATCCAGCAGACTGAAAATATTAGGGGATGTTTAGCTCCAAAATTAATCTTTTTCTCTTCCAGCAAGCTATCATGGCCGAACATATGTATTTATATGCAAAGTGAAAGTTGCTTGGCCAGATAGAAAACGGCTGGAAATGAAAACCATTTTAATGTTTGTATTTCAACACATGAGTAACGTTCTATGCATTAAAATTTTTTAAACGTTGAGCATAATTTTTACTCCATTCAACTCATTGTATAGAAATACTTTATTAAACAATGAAGTTCAACGTTTCCAAAATTTTAAGTGCTTACCGTTACTATTTGGGATAACTCAATGAACATTGATTAATTTTTTTTTTAATGGAATGTATTAAAATATCTAATTTATAAAATTGATAAATAAAGTATTATTCATTTGAAATACTCTTAATTTTCCAACAAAAATATTTTAAAGTTAATTAATAGCGTAACAAGTGTTATAACTTCTTTAATTTATTGAACACAAAAAATTCTAGCCTATTCAGTTGCCTATTCCTTTTATTTTATTTACATACCTAGAGTTAAGTGCCTGCTACATCTCAGCCTTGCAACTAATGTAAAGGAATATAGGTGAAAGTATGTGTTTTATGGTGTTGTATTAGTGGGTGATTAGCCTTAGCACCTTTATGTTCTTCAGTCCTTCGTTTGTCATCACAAGATCAACCCCTCTCTTGAAGGTGTGATCCAGATATAATTAGTCACATTGATCATGTATAATGCTACTTTTTTCTAATTCAACGACGAGGGAAGAATTTACGTGGTTTTCCGACAATGCCATATCCAAAGTCAGACTCAACTTTACTTTCCAATAATAGATTTGTTGAAGAGGAGCTCCAATATGATCGTCAAGCAATGCATCAAGAACATAATATATTGCTTCACGGTCTAACAAATGAACAACATGTTGTTTATGAAAAGATCATGCATTTCGTTGAAATGGAATGTGGAGGGATGTATTTTGTTTATGGATATGGTGGAACTGGGAAAACATCTGTGATAATTATAGGTATCCAAGTATATATAAAATGGGAGAGATTGAGCTTAATAATGTGGAGAAGAAGATGAATAGTGGTATTGAGACTTATGTTCTAGAATTACAAATGGCTCCAAGAGGAGTATAAATAGGGAATTAATGGGCCGGGTCGCTAATATGGGCCCGGTAGCCCAACTACATAAAAAACTAATCTAGTACATAGTTACATACAAATGACATATAAGCAGTACAATAATACAAATGATATCCGTAAGATGTGTGTGGGCCGCTGTCCGGGCCCAATAGTCGTGAGACCCGGGGGTCCGAGTCTATATACTCTATCAGGAGTCCCCCACTCTCTGAGTCGAGAGTATTCGAGGCGAAAGAGAGTAGAACTGTGTGCTGATCTGTCGCCGTCTGGTGAGTAAACTTCATGAACAAAAATTTGAATTTCTGCTTCTTTGGTTAACGGAGACGCTAAGTCCCCCGCTAAGTCCCCCGCTCTTCCAGTCCCACACTCCTTGAGGCGAGTGTAATGAGGTGAAGAGGAGTAGAGTAATGCGTGTCGGATGATGTCTTCAACAGGGGGCCGAGGGTTGACACCTTTTGATCCACGATGGGGAGATGCCTCGTTAAAAACCTCATTAGGAAAAACCCTGTGGGAAAAAATCCTAATGAGGGAAAAAGAGTACACCGGATGCCCCCAAAATGAAACAAAAGGTGCGAGGCCTTCAGCCTGGAGATGGAGCTGCAGCGGTGCCCGTCTGCTGGATGGTCGAGGCCGATCTCTAGATGTGGGTAGCTCATCATGATCAGTAGTCCTAGTCATCAAATAAAGATGACTAAGGGATGGGTCGAGCGACCGTCCACAATATGATGTCTGGTTCATCAAATAAAGATGACCAGAACGTAAGGCCGATGGGCCGAGAGGCCTGTACGAGAGCTCCACGTTGTCAAATAAAGACGACGGGGCGATGGTGCGGCCGAGGGGCCTGCATAAGAGCTCCACGTCATCAAATAAAGACGACGGGGCGATGGTGCGGCCGAGGGGCCTGCATAAGAGCTCCACGTCGTCAAATAAAGATGACGGGGCGATGGTGCAGCCGAGGGGCCTGCATAAGAGCTCCACGTCGTCAAATAAAGACGACGGGGCGATGGTGCAGCCGAGGGGCCTGCATAAGAGCTCCACGTCGTCAAATAAAGACGACGGGGCAATGGTATGGCTCAGAGGCCTGCATAAGAGCTCCACGTCGTCAAATAAAGACGACGGGGCGATGGTGCGGCCGAGGGGCCTGCATAAGAGCTCCACGTCGTCAAATAAAGACGACGGGGTGATGGTGCGGCCGAGGGGCCTGCATAAGAGCTCCACGTCGTCAAATAAAGACGACGGGGCAATGGTGCGGCCGAGGGGCCTGCATAAGAGCTCCACGTCGTCAAATAAAGACGACGGGGCGATGTATGGCCGAGAGAGGCCTATATGAGAGCTCCACGTCATCAAATAAAGATGATGGGGTGATGTATGGCCGAGAGAGGCCTATAAATGAGTTCCTCGTCATCAAATAAAGATGACAGAACGATATATGGCCGATGGGCCTGTAGATGAGCTCTTCGTCATTAAATAAAGATGACAGAGCGATATATGGCCGATGGGCCTGCAAATGAGCTCTTCATCATCAAATAAAGATGACAAAGCGATATATGGCCGATGGGCCTGCAAATGAGCTTCGCGTCATCAAATAAAGATGACGGAGCGATATATGGCTGAACTCTGGGCTCCTTTAGCCTTTCAGCCGGAGACCGCAAGATGTTCGCTATATCTGAATAGGGGGACGAGGCGGTGGACGCCTGTCTGAATATGAGGGCGACGACGCTGATGAGTCGGTCCGAATATGAGGATGAGGCAATGATAAGCCGCGTGTCATATGAAGGCGACGGTCACCATCCAGGAAGGGATTGGCGAGCCTGGTCGCTAGATAAGGACTTCAGCGCTGGGGCCGGTCTAAATGTGAGGACGAGGCGATGATAAGCCGTACGTCATATAGGGGCGACGGTCGCCGTCCGGGAAGGGATGGCGAGCCCAATCGCTATAACAAGACTTCGGCGCTGGGAGCCGGTCTTGAGATAAATAATCACGTCGCGGCCGAGAGGCTGATCGCGATGTGCGGATGACAATGATGAGGAGCCAGTCCGAAATATGATGACGAGGCGATGATGGAGCCGGTGGTCATATAGAGGTGATAGTCACCATCCAGGAGGGGATGGCGAGCCTGATCGCTAGCCCAACACAATCGGCGCTGATGAAGCCGGTGTTGGGATAGGGTATGACGTCATGGCCGAGGGGCCGATCGTGATGCGAGGTCGTCAGCACTATGAGGCTAATCCAAAAGTCCAAGCAGCGGTCGCCATCCGATGAAGGAATGACTTAGACCGGTCTTGGGGATAGATAATCACGCCGAGGCCGAGGGGCCGATCGTGATGTGCGGACGGAGATGATGAGCCGATCCGATATAATGATGACGAGGCAAGAATGAAGCCAATCGTCATATAAGGGCGATGGTCACCATCCAGGAAGGGATGGCGAGCCCGATCGCTAGCTCAAGACTCTCGGTGCTGAGGAAGCCGGTCTTGAGATAGATAGTCATGCCGAGGCCAGGGGGCGGTCGTGATGCACGGATGGCGATGAAAAAAAAAACAATCCGAAATATGATGACGGGGCAATGATGAGCCTGCCGTCATATAGAGGTGATGGTCACCATCCAGGAAGGGATGGTGAGCCCAATCGCTAGCTCAAGATCGCGTTGAGACCGAGGGGTCTGCCGCGATGTGAGGATGACGGCGATGATGAGCCGTTCCAATAAATGATGACGAGGCCATGATGGGCCATTCGTCATGTAAAGGCGACGGTCACCATCCAGGAAGGGATGGTGAGCCCGATCGCCAGCTCAAAACTCTCGGCGCTGAGAAAGCCGGTCTTGAGATAGATAATCACGCCGAGGCCGAGGGGCCGGGCATGATGTGAGGACGACGGCGATGAGGGGCCGATCCAAAAATCCATGCAATGGTCGTCATCCGGTAAAGGAATGACTAAGATCGGTCTCGAGATAAATAATCACGTCGAGGCCGAGGGGGTTGATCGTGATATGAGGACGACGACGATGAGGAGTCGGTCCAAATAATGATGACGAGGCGATGGTGAAGCCGATCGTCATATAGAGGCGATGGTCACCATCCGGGAAGGGATGGTGAGCCCGATCGCTGGCTCAAGACTCGCAGCGCTGAGGAAGCCGGTCTTGAGATAAATAATCACGCCGAGGCCGAGGGGGCCGGTCGTGATATGAGGACGACGACGATGAGGAGTCGGTCCAAATAATGATGACGAGGCAGTGGTGAAGTCGATCGTCATATAGAGGCGATGGTCACCATCCGGGAAGGGATGGCGAGCCCGATCGCTGGCTCAAGACTCGCGGCGCTGAGGAAGCCGATCTCGAGATAAAATGATCACGCCGAGGCCGAGAGGCCGGTCGTGATGTGAGGACGACGACGATGAGGAGTCGGTCCAAATAATGATGACGCGGCAATGGTGAAGCCGATCGTCATATAGAGGCGATGGTCACCATCCGGGAAGGGATGGCGAGCCCGATCGCTGGCTCAAGACTCGTAGCGCTGAGGAAGCCGGTCTTGAGATAGATGATCACGCCGAGGCCGAGGGGCCGGTCGTGATGTGAGGACAACGGCGATGAGGAGCCGATCCTATAATATGATGACGAGGCGCTGATGAAGCCGATCGTCATATAAAGGCGATGGTCACCATCCGGGAAGGGATGGCGAGCCCGATCGCTAGCTCAAGACTCGCGGCGCTGAGGAAGCCGGTCTTGAGATAGATAATCACGCCGAGGCCGAGGGGGTCGGTCGTGATGCGCGGGCGGCGATGCTGAGAAGCCGATCCGATAATATGATGACGTGGCAAGGCGTTGGCGCCAGACTGAACATGTAGGACGGTGGAGCTGGTCCGAAGATGAAGGACAACACTGGGCGCTCGTCTGAGGTGAGGGACGGCGCTGGGTGCTCGTCTGAAAATGAGGGACGGCGCTGGGCGCTCGTCTGAGATGATGGACGACGCTGGGCGCTCATCTGAAAATGAGGGACGGCGCTGGGCGCTCGTCTAACAAATGAGGGACGGCGCTGAGCGCTCATCTGAAAATGAAGGACGGCGCTGGGCGCTCGTCTGAAGATGAAGGACGGCGCTGGGCGCTCGTCTAAGGATGAAGGACGGCGCTGGGCGCTCGTCTGAAAATGTGGGACGGCGCTGGGCGCTCGTCTCAGAATGAAGGACGGCGCTGGGCGCTCGTCTAAGAATGAAGGACGGCGCTGGGCGCTCGTCTGAAAATGAGGGACGGCGCTGGGCGCTCGTCTACAAATGGAGGACGGCGCTGGGCGCTCGTCTAAGATGAGGGACGACGTTGGGCGCTCGTCTAAGATGATGGACGGCGCTGGGCGCTCGTCTAAGATGAGGGACGGCGCTGGGCGCTCGTCTGAAAATGAGGGACGGTGCTGGGTGCTCGTCTAAAAATGAAGGACGGCGCTGGGCGCTCGTCTAAGATGAAGGACGGCGCTGGGCGCTCGTCTAAGATGATGGATGGCGCTGGGCGCTCGTCTAAGATGAGGGACGGCGTTGGGCGCTCGTCTAATCCGCATGTATGGTCTTGCTTCGTCCATAATGTGTAGTATTTGCCTGATATGTACTTAGTATTGTTGTGGGGATTTTATTTTTTGTTGCTCGAGGACGGCGAGTGCGCGCGGTCCTCGGCTTCCCTCTTTTATTTTTTCTTTTTCCTTTTCTCTTTTTTTTTTATTTCTGTTTATGTTCCCTATTTCGGGGAGTATCCTTCTTTCAGGCTTCGGCCGAAGGGTGTGCTCGTCCTTCGGCCGGTTCGGACTTCGTTTATAACGTCCGTGATCTCAGGGGGGTCCCGTCGCCTATTTATGACGCGGGCTAGACTTT
Organism: Cuscuta europaea; assembly: GCA_945859875.1. NCBI lineage: Eukaryota > Viridiplantae > Streptophyta > Magnoliopsida > Solanales > Convolvulaceae > Cuscuta > Cuscuta europaea. Next base: position 2,400,656 of record CAMAPE010000013.1, read on the forward strand.
TGGTTGGTTTCCAACGGCTGTCGTTGTCCAACCCTGAGTGGGGGGATTCTGCCACCTCAGCCATGATTTCAGGCCTGTCGTCCTGCGATCTGGCGCGTGGACGACGCGGTGAACTTCCCATTTCAAGACGCGGGCCGTTTGCGGGCCCCTCGTCCTAGGGACATCGTCGGCCATACCTGAGCGTTTCACTCTAGGCTTACGGGGCCAGGACGATGTGCTCTCTCAGCTAGGCATGAGCCCTTCGCTGATACAAAATATAAAGTGGAGCAGACCTGAGCCTTTCGCTCGAAGGCTACTGATACGACACGTGGTATCTTCTATTTACATTTCCAAAAAATAAGCGGAATACAATAGGTGCGTTGTTCATGGCAACGGCTTTTGGGCGACGCGATTAGCGTCTCAGAGAACGAGGTGTACCGTTTACCGCTCTCGAGCATAATGCCATGTGCGGCCGGTAGCGGCTCTCATTTTTAGATGTCCGAGTCACCAAATAAAGGTGACTAGGGTAGGTCGATGGACCTAAATATAATCCGAATCATCAAATAAAGATGTTCGGTAGACTAGAGCTCGGGTCCACCACTTTGGGGTTTTTTGACCCGGTCTAATGGCATTGATAAAAATAATAACGCCAATAATAAATTTTCATTAGCGACCTCGGGAAATTTTAATCCCTCACAATGGTCTTCACCACCTCGGGGGTTTTTAACCCGCCATAATGGTGGTGGAAATAATATAATTAATAATAGTAATAATTATACTACTATCATTTAATAAATATTTTAAGTGTATAAATAGGAGTATTAGGCACTTAGCTCTTTTATTTGGACTGTTTGAGATAATGGGCCTGTGTAGAGATTGCATCTTTGATTCCTTACTGGACAAGCCCACAAATAAACTTGACCAACTTGACCTAGGTGGGATTAAATAACTTGCGGCTCTTACACCGTAGCTCACCGCTACTGTAGCAGTGGGAGCAGTAATGGAGAGGCCCTCTCAGGTAGCCAGCGGCGAAGCTCCCTCGGGGTGAGTCAGGCGAAGCTTTCCCAGCGGAGGAAGAGTTGCGACTTCAGGCAGCGGTCATCCGGAAGATCCCCATGAGGAAGGAGGGCGGCACTGTGGCGGAGAGAACTTAGATTCGGTCATCGTCATTCTCCGGAGCTTTGAGGTGGCCATTAATGGTGGACCTCCGAGGTCGAGCTCCAAAAAGAGAAGAAAATGACTTAGAAAGTTTGAAATCATGGCTTAGGCTCCCCTTGAGCTGCGATGGTGACCGGAGCGGTGGTGCAGCGGCCAGGAGTTGGGCGTTGTCGCGAGCGAGATGGCGAATCCCATATTAGGCTCCCGTACTTCGCCGCTGGCCGTCGAAGGCTGGGTTGGTGCGGTCCTGGGCGTAAAACAGCCGGTCAGCGAGGGAATTCCGATCTGTTTATTACTGGAGCTCTTAGGGGCCATTAATGGCAGATATGAAGGTCCATTCTCCAGTCCGGTTCAGGTCCGACCACTGAGCCGCGAAGACGACCAGTTGCGACGCCAATGGGTGCTATGTGCAGTGAGCTGCAGCGGGTGGCGCACGACAGCTTGGGCTTATGCCTGGGAACTAGTGGAGAGCTTCACCGGCCATGGCGGGTGGCAGCAACGGGAATGGCGAGGACGTCTCCTGCTTAGCTCTGGGAAATCTCCCAGACCCCAAATTCGAGTTTCTTCGTTCCTTTTTTATTTTTCAGAACAGTTTTTGGTTGATTTTTTGTGATTTGGATGAATTTTTTGTATGTTTTGGGAGGATTTCTCACTTGATTTTGCTCTAATCTCTCAATGAAAGCACCATTGATGGATTATAGGTATCCAAGTATATATAAAATGGGAGAGATTGAGCTTAATAATGTGGAGAAGAAGATGAATAGTGGTATTGAGACTTATGTTCTAGGGTTACAAATGGCTCCAAGAGGAGTATAAATAGGGAAATAATGGGCCGGGCCGCTAATATGGGCCCGGTAGCCCAACTACATAAAAGACTAATCTAGTACATAGTTACATACAAATGACATATAAGCAGTACAATAATACAAATGATATCCGTAAGATGTGTGTGGGCCGCTGTCCGGGCCCAATAGTCGTGAGACCCGGGGGTCCGAGTCTATATACTCTATCAGTCTGTATGGAGAACTCTATCTGCTGCATTGAGGTCCAAAGGGGACATTGTATTAAATGTGGCATCAAGTGGCATTGCTTCTCTACTACTACCTGGAGGGAGAACCGCACACTCACGTTTTGCAACTCCCATTAGTTTGAATGAAGATTCAACTTGCAATATAAAACAGGGTAGTCCTTTAGCAATACTAATTAGTAAGTGTAAACTGATCATTTGGGATGAAGCTCCAATGCTCCACAAATTTTGCTTTGAGGCGTTGGATAGAGGTATGTGTGATGTGCTCAGGTTCACCCACCCAAATAGTCTAAACTTACCATTTGGTGATAAGACAATTGTTTTGGGAGGAGACTATCGACAAGTTCTACCGGTAATCCCACAAGGAAGTAGATAAGACGTTGTTAATGCAACAATTAATTCATCTTATCTGTGGGGGGAATGCACTGTTCTTAGATTAACTAAGAACATGAGACTCCAAAATGTCAATAGTCCTGCAGAATCGTATGATTTGAAGGTTTTTGGTGATTGGATTTCAAGCATAAGTGATGGTATAGCAGGGGATTTAAACGCTGGTTGTGTCTCTATTAAAATACCCGATGACATCCTTATCAAGTACACTGGAGGTCCAATTTCTAATATATCGGAGGTCATTTATCCCGATGATTTAAAATCAAGTACATATTTGAGTTACTTGAGAGATAGAGCAATTCTTGCTCCGACTCTTGATGTTGTTGATTCTATCAACGACTACATGACAAGTTTGAATTCCAAGGAAGTTGCTAGAACATATCTTAGTTCAGATAGTGTTTGCAAATTTGATTCAACACATGATCTCATAGCAGAGTTGCACACTACATAATTCTTGAATAGTATTGAACTCTCTGGTGTGCCAAATCATAAGTTAACTTTGAAAGTCGGTACCCCAGTCATGCTTTTGCGTAATATTGATCACTCATTAGGTTTGTGTAACAAGACAAGACTCATCATAACAAAGTTGTGTGATCACATCTTGGAGGGCAGGGTCCTCAATTGTATGAGTACAGGTCAGAAAGTCTTAATACCGTGATTATCTTTGACACCGTCAGATGTTAGGTTGCCATTTAGATTTCAAAGGAGGCAATTCCCTATCATGACTTCTTATGCAATGACCATCAATAAAAGTAAAGGTCAGCCCCTCACTCACGTCGATCTCTTATTGAAAAAAAAAACAGTTTTCAGCCATGAATAATTGTATGTTGCTGTGTCAAGAGTTACCTATCGTGTAGGTCTCAAAATCCTCATCCAAAACGAAGATGATTGTCAGATAGATGAAACCATGAATAATGTTGTCTATAAAGAAGTACTCCATAATCTCTAATATTTCATATTGTATTAAAATCACATTACATATTACAATAAACTTACATATTACAATTTCATTTCTTAATCGTCACAATTTATGATATTTAACTTTATTTCCAATTAGACTTTATAGTCTAAATTTGAGGTATAGTGCTTCACATGTTTATCACACACCAATGTCAATGATTTGTATCCGTCCTCTCATTTTCATTTTAATGCATATCTCTGTTTCTTTATCATATCTCTCTTTTATCGTCCCTTAAAACTTTGCTAATTCTCGTTTTTTGTCTCACTAATTTTGTCACCTTTCATTTTGAGTAAAGAATTTGTGGTTTCATTTAATTTTCTATCATCTGCACAAACTTTAACCATAAGATTTTTACTTTAGTAATTCTTATAATGGAAAAACTTGACCAAGTTTTAAATTTCAACCATAAGAAAAATTTCAAGTTTTAAATTTCAAATTTTAAAATTTCATACTTTCTCCGTTCTTTAATTGTTACAACATCGTGACTTTTGCACTATTCACAGACCTTACTTTGACCACGATTTTCTACTAATATACATAATCATATTATTTCGTATAAAATGTTATTGAATTCCTATCAATGTAAATTTCCAAAATATCAACTTTTTATAATGTTTTTTTTTATTTCTGAGAAACAGTTCCATTAACACAGATTAATCCACTTCTTAGAACAAAAACAGGCTAAAGGATAACACCCTGGAGATGGCAGTTAGCTAAATCCTTCAATACACATAAGACACATAAAAAGAGAGACATGATAATATAAAACAGAGATGAGGTATGTGAAGATTCACAATGTCATTCTCTGAGTAGTTGGACAGACAGATCAATGGTTGCTGTTCTGGCATTCCCGGGCAAAGTGACCCTCCTCCCCGCAGGAGAAGCAACCGGCGCTGCCTCCACCGCTGCCTCCACCGCCACCTCCACCACCATAACGATCGCCGCTGCCACCTCCTCCGCCTTGTGTGCACTCTCGGGCAAAGTGGTCGTCTTCGCCGCAACGGTAGCAACCTCCGCCACCTCCACGGGCTCCGCCGCCTGATCCACCGTAGCTTCCGCCTCCTCCACCGTAGTTGCCGCCGCCTACACCGTAGCTGCCGCCTCCTCCGCCACCATAGCTTCCCCCACCTCCTCCTTAGCCACCAGATCGGCCACCTCCGCCTCTGCCTCCGTAGCAACCGCCAGGCCTCCACGGCCTCCGCCGCTGCCACCTCCACGTCCTTCTATCGGGTTTCCGTTGGGGCCAGAAACGTTGACGGCCTTGGTACGGCCGTCGCTACCTTCCTCCACAGTGAAATCAACATCCTCGCATTCACCGAGGACACGAAATCCGTCAGATCTGATGCCAGATTGGTGGACGAAAAGATCTTTTCCGCCGTCATTGGGAGTAATGAAGCGGAAGCCCTTCTCCTCACTGAACCACTTGACGGAGCCCGTCTGCCTACCCTGATCTCCCTCAGCCATTGTTTGTTTTTTCACTCACGAACCCTAGATGCTTCCATCAACTTTTTATAATGTTTACAAATACATAATTAAATATAATTACAGTCAAAGTTGTGCATTGACAAACGTGAAAGTCAAAGTGTTGCAAGAATTAAAGAACTGAGGATAGTATAACTTTTGAATTTCAAGTTTTTTTTTGAAGAAAATATACTTAAATTTCATTAATCAAATCATTGTTCAATACATGAATAATAAAAGTAGGAGGAACTGTAAGCCAAAACCGGCAACCAGACACAGAACACGCAGTCTAGGCTAACCCATGGGCTACCATGTTCGCATATCGCCTAATTTGAACAAAGGACACCTCAGCTATCCCTGTGCAAATATCTCGAACATCTTCAGCTATCACACCGGCCGTAGAAATGCTTGATCCATGTTGAATCTCTGTCACAGCTTGCACCGCATCAGTCTCCACATCAATGAAGCTTCAGCCACGTTCCTGGACCCAACTCAAAGCCTCTCTAATCCTGATCAATTCGGCCTCCCAAGGGGAAAGACGTCCTTGCCACACCTTCACTACACAAGCCAAGAAATCCCCATGCTCATCTCGAAGGACCCATCCCAGCCTGCACCTGTCAGAATGAACCGCGGCATCGACATTGAGCTTGACTCTGCCAGGTTCCGATCTTCTCCACTGCGTGTGTCTCTTCCTCCCTGAGTCTGCTGCAACTTCTTCTCTCAGCTGACCTAAGTCCCAACCTGCAACAAAAATCTTAGTTTTCAACAGAATCTGACTCAAAGCCAAAGCCTCTCCCATCCACACCCTGCAGTTCCTCTCGCCCCAAATCTCCCAGCAACCCCACACAAGCTTCTGCAACTCTCCAGCCGACCGACTCAGGAACTCGCCCTTCACCATCTAAAAAAAACCACTTCCATCTCCAATCCTCCAATTCCACCTAACCCCAACCCAAGCCTCCTTAGCCACCGGGCACAACACAAACAAATGAAGCTACGTCTCTTCATCTCCTCCGCACAACCCACACTCCACTAGTGGAAAATATGGATTTAATAACGGTTATAATGGACTTTTAATAACGGTTCAGAACCGTTATTGTTGCAGCACCTATTAAAAGTCCGGTACTTTTAATATGGGTTCAGGAACCGTTATTAAAAGTTTTTTAATAACGGTTCAATTGGGCTTTTAATAACGGTGCATGCCGATATTGTTGCGGCACATGTTAAAAGTCCAACACATTTAATAAGGGTTATTACAGAACCGTTATTGAAACATTCAATAGCGGTTATACATTAACCGTTATTAAAGATTTTCAATATAGGATTAATCAACCCATATGAAATCTCTTCATAACATTTAATTCATACCCAGCTATTTCTAAATATCAGAATTTCCACATATCATCATAGGAACATTTATCGCAACAAAGTAAACACATATCATTGCTCATAACTAATAACATTCCACATTCACATTGTTTTGATCCAAAAATATTCAGCAAAAACTAGGTATGAGTTCACAACATTCATCAAAAACTAACTTTTAGTTCACTAAAACTATGAGTTCACAAGACTCATCAAAAACTAGCTAAGAGTCTAAAAATTATATCAAATATTCGTAGCTTCACAGAAAAATGACGCCTAACGCTCTCGTGTCTCGTTGATTTCTTGATCAGTGAATGACTCTTGAACGTTGAATGCCTACAAATTAAATAATGAAACTAAATGAGTAAATACAAAAATCATGAAGTAAAAGAAATAACATGTACTGTAACAATAAAATCACAAGTATATAAGAACAAATAAGCTAAAACTTCACCTTCATCCAAGAATCAACAATACCAGCAGAAACAACAATAGCCATACGTCTCATATATGTCTCATAACAATACTCATAACCACCTTTTTGCATTCGGGGCTACAAATAAACAAGGGTAAAATTTTATTACACACAAGTCACTTACAAGTGCAATACCAAATCTGATCATTCCCTTACAATCAAAATACACATACGTCAAGTTACATAACACATTACATATAAAAATCGTTGTTATTAATAGTTTCAACTAAGCAAGTTGCATCCATTGAAAAATTAAACACGGCATCCAGAGAATATTATAAGGTTCAGTTTCCTAAAATAAGAGTAATAATATGCTATATGCAAAAAGTAATATAATTTACAAAAAAATTATTTAAGTGTATTTAACCAATTCAAAAATTGAATCCTTTAGAAAAGTACTAACTTTAAATCTATATAAGTAACTAGCATGGGAACGCGCGTTACATATAATCCCATGCCCAACGATGGAAATCAAGCAAAAGAGATATGCAAAAATAATTAAAATCAAAATATAAATGAATAGTTCAATTTTTCGCATGGACCGTATACTGTATATGAGAGATTGATTTTTTAGTTTAGTTATAACAAGGAGAATGTTTTCAATTTTTTAATATTTGTAGTTATAGCAGAATATTGGAGAAGGGTGTTGTGTGTTGTGTTATCTATCAGGAGTTTGGAGAAGGGTTATTTTTCAATTTAAGAAATTAGACCTTTAATCTGATAATATTTTAAGCTAATGGACTTCTAAAGCGACTATGATGGTGCTGAAAGTGACCACTTAGTTATGTTTATTTGTGCCTCTCTGGACATCATTTCAGTGATATTTAGGGAAAACCTCTGTATAATTTATCAAAAAGACAAATACTACTTCACAAAAGAGCTATGAATACATAAAAAATTCCCTAGAGATGATAAAAGCATGGCATACCAGGTTCAAATGTCAAGCATTCCATTATCTGCTGGATAACTCCCCAAGACTCTCAAAACTTTAACAAATTCCTGGGATATATAGGTACTTTTATTAGTCTCAAAACAAAACTGAAGTGCGACTAAAACGAAAGGAGGTTTTTACATACATAGCAGAACCTTTAGGTTGCCTAAAGCAATTTGGGCCCTTTCCTCGGCCATGTATGCTTCAAAATCCACATAAAACAGATAGGGAAAATATCAGCATCAACGTTGAAAGGAATATAAGCAAAAATTGGAATTGAACCATAAATTGATAATCTAGTTCATCTACACAGCCTACACTTGTAGCATATGCAATTATAAAGCAAAAGAAAGTTGCCAATGGATGTACTTAGGAAAACCATCATTGTTACTGTTTATCATTTGCAAACCCATCTTCTACAAGGAGTGCAATGGATGACTTTCAATCTGAAAATAGAAAGTAAATCTGCACCGGCATTACCAGTGAACAACATACCTGTTGTTCATATCAGGTGTGCATAAGCCTGAAAAGAAACTTTATAAATCATGCAAATTTTGGAGGTCAAAAGAATAAGCATGTGTAAAAAGAATACGAAATAGAATCAGAAGATCATTCAAATCACATACGAAATGGGAGTCGAGAAGGAACTTGTGAGAGAAGGTACCGGGGCCAAGCCAGTTTGTGGTTAGACTGTCACCATCCACTGCACCGGCTACGGCAAAGATAGAGATCTTTCTAAGATATTCTGGAGCACAAAAGATCTTGGGCAGGAGCCTTTTTCTTTTAAAATTGGTCAAGGAAGTGTTATCAAAGGGTGGGATGAAGGTGTCTTAGGAATGCAAGTAGGAGAAATTACTTTATTAAAGTGCACTCCCAACTATGCCTATGGTGCTGGTGAGTTTCCAGTTTAGGGTATACAGCCCAATTCGCATCTCAACTTTGAGATTGAAGTCATGCGTGTCAAATAATCTTAACAGCTGAAAATCTGATCACCTTCTTCACTCTAATCTTTATTATCATGTACAATAAAATTTGACCGCCACCTTTTCTTCAAGCTCTGCTCTACAATAATTTACCTTTGTTAAGACAGAAAATTCCTGCATAAATGGGAGTTTATCAATTATCATAAAATAAAAGAATATGAAATAGAACCATAAAATAATAGAAAAAAATTGTCTCCTTGAAATTGAATCTTCAAACTTGAGCTTCATCAGTGCCTTCTCACATTCCTCCGCATTTCTTTGCAGCAACAGGGTCGTTTGGGCATATTTTCTTGACCTAAACAATCATGGAAATAAAACAGAAAACAATTGAGATTAGCCCACTTGATATTGCTAAATACCCCTAATTGACAAACTAATTATATTGATTTACAATTAAATCTAATGAATCCAAAAGCTGCTTCACTTTAGAAACATATTTAACACGTATCAGAAACACCATGAACACGCATCAAAGTAGCTATACACAAACAGTATAATGGATCACATATAATTCAAGCAGCAGTCAAACAGAAAATAAAGAAGAAAATAGAAAAAACCTGTTGAAAATTCTTGAGTGCATCTTTAAACTTCCCCATTGCTAAATAAGACCTTAAACAACCAAATATACCCATGAGAATTAAAAAAATAAACAATACACTTTCTCTATGTCAGAATCACAACAACCTCAAATCAAAGTTCCAGACTTTGCAAATCCCTAACACTATAGAAGCTTAAACTCCTATAGTTCCTCATATGATATCCAACAAGATTTAAAAGGGAGAATCAAGTATATCTTTCTAAAAACACAAATGAATTATATAAACTCGGGGAAACAACAATTGAAAAATAAATGAGAAAAATACTAATCTCGTTTCTTGTAGATAGCAAGGTAGAGCTACTCCAAATATTTCTCATTCTTTGCTTTTCATATTATCAAAATGAAGCACATATAAGTTCAGCAGAAAGTTAAACAATTGAAGGAATGATTAAATTAAACAAAAAATGAAATTGTACCTCCAAGCTTGAGAAGGAGGTGAGGATTGACGGCTGATTAACAATAAGAAACAGGGAACCAATGAGAACTTGCTTACTTGAGAAGCAAATGCCCCATAAAACAAAAATGAATATAAACACACTATTTGAGAAACAAACCTATTCAAATCTCTTCTCAATTTACTTTTGTTTTTATACATCCCGGCTTAAATTTTTGTTTATCCATCATAACAATACCTACCCATTTAACATATTTGTAGAAAATAATGAATCGAAAGCCATTAACAGAAAACTATAATTAGCAATTATTGAATTATAATATACAATTATAAAAAGTTAGAGATAAAACAACTAAATGACAAATTCAATTACAGTTATAAAACATTAGTGCAAAACGTAAATAAAAAATTACAACAAAATTATAAGAAATTAACAATCAGTCAAATATTATCAAGTTATTAATTAATAAAAAGTGCATATGAGGATAAATGAGTCAACTTATTCTTATAAATGTAGAGCTCCCGATAGCAAAATTTCAAAATCCCATGCTACCAATTCATGGCCAATTGCAGAAGGAAGTGAAGAAATCATCAAGGTCAGAAGCTATTATGCAAAAGACTAACAAATACTACTAATACCTGCAACGTTGGATTTATGGAAGTCTGGAAGGCCGGATTGCCAAAACCACGGAAGAAGAACAGGGCCACGAAGAAAGCAAAAAATCAGGCCGAACAACGTCTTCAGGCGGAAGATTTCTGCCGATGGACATAAGGGCCTACAGATTTCTGCAGACGGAAAATTTCTACGGATCAAAAATGGGCTATGTGAACCCTAGCTTATGAATTGGGGAGGAGAAGCTTATGAATAGGGGGATGAGATAGGTAGATGTATACCGAGGAGAAAGAATAAGAGGTGGGAAGCAGACGTTGGGCTCGAGCGGTCGGAAGCGTTGCCTCTAGGACTCCAGAGCTGAGGTGGGAGGTTGGTGGGCCTGGTGGTGACTTGCGGCGCTGGTCAAAAGTGGAAGAATGAGCGGCGCTGGCCGGAGGAGTGAGCGGCTAGGGCGCCAGTCGATCGGGCTTCGATTTCTCTTCCGCTTCCAAAGTCGACGTTGGAATTTTCAGAAGAACGAGAATAGGGCTTTTCTATGCGGTTAAAACATTTTAGAATGAACAATCGATAAGGGTTAGAACTAGAACTGACATCAAAACGTACTTCTTATAATTAGAATAATGACCCCGAGCTTGATGTACTTTTATGAATATTATAAATATGACCCGTTTTTACTTTTCATATGGGTAATTCAAAACAACTGTTATGGATTAACTTTGTATTTTACAAATTTAACCCCGTACTACTATATCATAACAGTTAAACATTAACCCATATTAAATCTTAGTTATAGAATGTATATTTTGCACTAGTGCTCCCTTCCATAATGCACTCGCCGGGCCTGGAGATTTAATCTTGTCGGAAGAAGCCCGCACATCAACTTCCAAAAAAACACCTTAATCTTCTGTGGTAATCTCCAATCAGCTGTCTATAACAGCTCCGGACAGAAAAACGGCCATCCGCCTCCCATCTCCAGCAAATCTTGGCTAAGGTCTGCCCGTAACTCACGGGGATACTACGAATAAGGGAGATATCCCTCTCCTCAAACAGGTCACCTAAAATATCCATATCCCACCCCTTACCCGAAACACAAAGCAGACTGGCAACATTTTCATCCTGAAGATCCTCTACTAGGTTTGAGATAATTTTTTGTTGGGCCTCGTCAGGCAGCCATGGGTCAGCCCATATTTTAATGGACTTTCCATCCCCCACTCTCCAATAATACCCCTTTCTAATTACATCCCGGGCTTGAAAAATACTTTGCCATATGAAACAAGGATTATTACCTTGTTTGGCAATAAGAAAAGTCCCTCCCGGATAATATCAAGCTCTGAAAACCTTCCCCACTAAAGACTCCGGCTCAGATAAAAGCCTCCAAGCTTGTTTAAATCTCTTGAAATCCATGCCTCCAATTTTTTTCGGTCTACATAAAAAATCTCAGTCTCTCCATCTGACTCCTTTCCCGGATTTTCCATTCCACTAAAACCCGTTCATGAGAACTTCAATTTCTCTACATAATTCTTTCGGGAGCAAAAATACATTCATCACATAGGTCGGCATAACTTGGATTATGGCTTTCAATAACACTTTCCTTCCTGCCCTGGACAAAAACCGGTTATTACAATTCTGGATACAGGAAACCATCCACTGTCTCAAATAAGATAAGGTTGACTTCTTATTTCGCCCCACCAGCGCTGGTAACCCCAAATACCGCCCCTCACTGCCAGTCGCACCAACTCCCAATTGCTCTATCAGGCAGCCCGGTAGTCACTCGAAACATTAGTACTAATTTTTTTTAAATTATTTCTGAAAATTTATCATTTGTCCTGACGCAACCTCATAATCTTGCAAAACCTCTTTAACCAAAGTAGCTTCTCCATGCGTAGCTCTGAAAAATAACAAACTATCGTCTGCAAAAAATAAATGAGAAATTTTTGGAGCGCCCCAGGCCACCACAACCCCGTGGATTCGACCGGCCTCCTCATGCCACCTCAACAAAGCACTCAAACCCTCCGCCACCAACAAAAATAAATAAGGGGATAAAGGATCCTCTTGCCTTATACCCCGAGTGGGAATAATGGGCCCTAGCTTCCCATCATCAAAAGGAATAGAATATGTAACAGAACGCACACATTCCAGGATTAAATCAATCCACCTATCAGCAAAACCAAGCTGTCTCATCATACCTTCCAAAAAAGGCCACCCCACTCTATCACAAGCCTTGCTCATATCAAGCTTAAGGCTCACAAACCCCGTTTTTCCTTCTGGTTTTCGCCTCAAAAAGTGTTGAGATTCAAAGGCCAACATAATGATGTCAAAAATAGAACGACCCGGAATAAAAGCACTTTGATTTTCAGATATACAGAAACTCAACACAGCTTTCAATATATTAGCCAGCACTTTAGAAAAAATCTCATAAACCACATTGCACAGCAAGATATGTCTCCAATCCCCCAACAATTCAGGACTATCCTTCTTAAGAATTAAAACAAAATAAGTATGATTAATTTTATGCGGCAATTTACCTGAATCGAACGCATCCACACAGAACTTGAAAACATCAGGTCCCACGACATCCCAATAGTGCGGGAAAAAACCTGGACTCATGCCATCTGGTCCAGGGGCTTTATCTGGAAACATAGTGAAGACCGCTTCTTTGACCTCCTCCCTCCTGATATGTCTCAAGAGCTCATGATTATGCCGATTATCCACCCGCTTATGTACAACATGAAAAATATGATCACTGCTACTCTCACAAATGAAAAAATATTAATAAAATAATCATTGATCATGCGACAAATCTCTGATCTGTCACTCTCCCAACCATCGCCTTCTGCCTGGATCCCATCCACCTTGTTCTTCCTTCCACGTTGCTTCACCGAATTATGGAAAAAGCGAGTATTCAAATCGCCCCCCTTGAGCCAAAACTCCTTAGCTCTTTGCCGCCAGAATATGTTCTCCTGCTCAAGAAGGTCTAAATACTCCCCTTTCGCTCTCTAAAATGCCGTCAGAGTCCTCTCATCAGTCCTACTACGTAAATAATCGAGTCTTCTTCTACAAAAACTGATCCTTCTACAAAAAGATTCATTCTTCCTCCGGCCCCACTCAATGACGTTTCTGCCGCACACCTCAATTTGTCCCACAATCCCACTATGAATTCCCAGCCTCCAGCTTCTGGCCACTAGCGCCCAGCAATCCTCATCACGCAGCCACATATTTTCAAATTTAAATTTGCTTCGCCTGTGGAATTTTCGGGAAGGAAAGAGCCTGAGAAAAAGAGCTAAATGATCACTAGGTGCCCCTTTCACCGACTCAACAACCGCTTCCCCAACGGTATCCAGCCAATCATCAGAAACCAAAATTCTATCTAATTTTTTCTCCACCCAAGCCGGAGTTCCGCTCCCCCTCTCCCAGGTAAACTGATACCCCTGAAACAGAAAATTCTGCAATACGTTCGCATTCCCACACCATTTCTCGAAAGCCTCTCAGCAACCATGGCGGGTGCAGCACCCTACCTCTCTTATTTGCCTCCACCATCAAGTCATTATAATCCCCCATAACCACCCAAGGAATATCTGACCCCATGCTCAAAGACTTCAAAAGAGCCCACGAATCTCTCCTTCTACACCTCTCCGGATAACCATAAAACCCCGTAAACCGCCACCAAGGATCCAGATTCTCCAACCGCACCTTGCATCAATATAATTAGAGGATGATGCATGGATGTCAACCTGAACACTTCCCCCCCACAATAGAGCCATACCCCCCTATGCCCAACACTCTCCACAAAAAAACAATTTTGTAACCCCAACTTCCTTAACACCTCATGAACTCTATTGGTATTTGCAAACGTCTCCATAAGAAAAAATAGAGTTGGCCTCTTCAACTGGACTAAATCCACCAATGCTTGAACTGTCGAAGGATTGCCGAGCCCCCGACAGTTCCAACTAAAACAACTCATGACTCTCGGCGGGTTTGGGAACCAGAACCCGCCGCTTCTCCGTTTTTTGGATCAGAAAAAATCATCACCTCACCTGACCCCGCTGCCTTCCTCTTCTTCGCAGAGCTACCTTCGCATTGGTCATTCTGCGCCAACACGTTCCTGCCTTTACAAGCTGCCAGTCTGCCAGGGCCTCCTCCAACTATCCCCTGATAAGTGTGAGCACTGCCACCTACCATCTCCCCAAATTCCACCTCTTCTGATCCCGTGTTATACCCCCCTCCAACTGCCTCTACTTCTGCTTTACTTCCTATCATGAAGTTTCTGTCGCCGTCGGTTAACCAATAGCTCCCCTGCCCTGAACTTCCTCGCCTACGTGAAATATTTCATCGGAATTTTGAAAACCTGGACCCAGAAAGCTGCATGAGTCAACGGAACCAATGTAGGGTCCTCCTCATGCTCCAGTTTATGCAAAATCGCCAAGTTATTTTCATAAGACCAAGGCCCATCACTTAAAATCCTCTCCATATCAGCCGCATGAAAGAACTGGAATAGATATCTACGATCTCCAACTTCCTTGATATGCACACCTCTACTCGGTCTCCATACGTCGGAAATTGTGTCCTTGAAGAAAGGGAACTTGATTAGTTTGTCTGTCCGAATCCGTCCGACAATGAAAAATGATAACTGCGCTTGCGCTCCATCCGCTGTCGCATCATCAAACTCCACTCCATCGGAGTCATCATCCTCCAACTTCATTCTGGCACACCTCTCTTCCAATTAGGACGCCATGCTATGAAACGGGATCAAGTTTTACGTGAAAAAATGAAGCAATCGCGCTATGAAGGTAAAACCCTAGAGCTCTAGGGAAAAAGACTCTCCGGGAGTTACTTGCATATTTTAATAATTTGATAGCTTTGAATTTCAAGTTATATTAAATTTCAACCATAGGATTTTTTGTAAGGCATCCACATCCATGAGATTATTTAGGGATCATCTTGATGATGTGGAAGATCATTTAATACAATCCAATTTTTTTCGGTGGCATTTTTGTAATTTAAGAGAAAAGTCATGGCTTGCTCTAAATGAGCATTAATGTACTTTTAGTGAGCATTTGACATGTTCCATTGAGTATTAAGAGACTAACAATGAGCATCACAATATCTGCTTCATATCTTCTAATTCAATTTTTTCTTTTATAAAAACTTATTATTTTATATTTATAATACACTCCTATGAATTTCAATATGCGAATAATATGTAATATGATACTTTTGAAATATGCATTGATATGACATTTTAAAATGAGCATAACATCAGTACCAAATGAGCATACATAAATTACAAAATGTTTATTGATATGAAAATCGTAAGGTTTGTTAGTTTAACATAATGATTTTCATTAAGCATCAAACATCTTATATTGAGATGAAAATCACGATTTCTGTTAAATGGGCATTGATGAACTTGTAATGAGCATCAAACATATTCTATTGAGTATTATTGAGCATCGTGAATTCTACTTCATAACTTTTGATTCACTTTCTTTTTCTTATTTTTTCTTTTATATAATTTTTTTTATTTATATTCATAATAGACTCCTATGTATTTCAATATACGAATCTAATTAAATGTGGAGTATTAAAATTTTGGAATATGCATCAAGACATTTCATTGAGTATCAAGACATTTTCATTGAGTATCAACTTTCCTTTATTGAACATTGAAACTCTGCAATTGAGTATAAAAATTTCAAAACCTATTGAGCATAAAAAATCTTCATTGAATAGTCAGCCGTAATAGTACTTATCTTAAAACATTATATCGATGTACATTTCGTGTAAATATTATACTCATTTGGGTATAGCATAAAACTCTTTTTTTACTCATTTTATACTGTTATACCATGCTAATTTTTTTGAAAGTGATGCTCATATATGTATAACATAAAAATCATTTCTATAACTCACACATGTAACATAGTCATTACAAATAACTTAGAATAAATATTTCTTAACAATAAAGTTCATCCAGTTTTAACACAATGCGCATTTGTAAAATTGGTGAATGTTCATTTTAAATCAATATATATATATATATATATATATATATATATATATATATATAAGAGGAAATTTTTAAGAGCATACAAAGCGCCACATAATCCTGCCATGTCATTATATATAACAATTATTTACTTATTTTTATACCTTTTGTTTTTATTAGATTCTGTTTTTGATTGCATATTGATATGGAAACAAAAATCCTTATAAATCCACCTTAATTAATTTGGTAAGCTTCAAATAAGTAAAATAATTTTTGGTTATCAAAGTGAAATTCTAAAAACGTTTATTGATATGGAAACTAATTTATATTAGTTTACTACACCGAATTAAATAGAAACAAATATGCAAATTAGTTTACTTATTAATTTGACACCTATTAATAAATTAGTAAGCTTCAAATAAGTAAATAATTAAAAATAGGGGTGGGCGCGATCCAGAACGGTCCGGTAAATTGGTAAAACTCGCAATGTATCTGTGAGGTTTTTAACGGTCTGGTACGGTCCGGTTCCAACGATAGAACCGTTCGGTACCATGTCGTTTCGGAACGGTATAAAACGGTACGGTACAATGTCAAACCCATGCTAAAAAATTTGAACGGATCTTGCAATTAGTAGATATCATCACACCAACCAACTCACGTGAAATGTTGATATAAATACAAGAAATTGCATACGTAGTACTAAAATTCACAAATACACAAATAGTGCAACACACCTAAGAAAAAGTATAGCAAAATGATGACACACGGGATAAATATCATCTTTAATTTACTAAGTTTATGTGAAAATATAAAAACGAATATTATCAAATTGTTGAATATATTAGAAATCTTCAATGTTCTTCTTCGTTTTAGGTTAAATATTACTTCGTAGTTCTCACTTAATTTATAGTTGAACCTCGAAAGCTAATATTTAGACCATATTAATTAAGTTGTAAAAATTGCACAAACATGATACAACAAAAAGTCATGTACACTACATTACTAGAAATGAATAGTCATTAATGATTTCTAAAATTATAATATTCTTTCAATACATACCAAAATATAACATAAATTATCTAAAAAGAAAAAATAACAATATATATAAAGACACATTTAGATATCTTAGGGACACATGAATATATACATACTTGGGCTATAAAATTGTTGGTCTATAAAAGAGATCTATTGGTATAGGAAAATATAAAAAATTCAAATGCATTATTTTCGAACGGTTCGTTCGGTATTTTTCGGTTCTCAAAATCTAGGACCGGTCTCGTACCCGTTTCAAACGGTACGGTTTCGGTACGGGATAAAAATCTATAGAACCATTTAAATACCCGGTATTCAGTTCGGTACCATTACGGGACGGTTCGGTTCGGGTTTTATGCCCACTCCTAATTAAAAATGAAACTAAAAATTATAACCAACATAAAGTATATATATTTTCACAAGTAAATATGTTTAGCTTAGCCAAATAAGTAAAAAATTTTGGTTGCGTCTTTATTTTACACCTAAAATTCAAATATGTCTTCACTTTTGAAATAGATTCCTAATCCAAATTAGAAAATCTTTATAGGTTTACGAATTCTTACTTTTATTTTAATAGAATGTTTTTAATTGGATTGATTTCAGTTCCAGATTAAATCAGATCAGATCAAACTTTAATAATTGAAACAATAAGTCACATAAAAAACAGACATCTAATAGACCATATTAATTCATACCAAATCAAACCCGAAATTTTAATTCAATTAAAAACGTTCTTATTAATGAGTAAACTGTAAGATCTAACAATTAAGAAATATAGAATTTTTTTATTATTGGGTTCATAACAATTATGTTTACTTGAGATGCTTATGTAGAAGACCAATTTAACTTTTTTTCATTTATTTTTTTTCTTTGTTTCACAAATGGAATATATTTCACATATATTTTTCATGATTCAGAAGATTCCACCTATTTAACCAGAATTCAATCAATTTCAGCAAAATAACTTAATTATATTTATTTTAGTATTATCAAACAGACTCTATATTAGACTAAGTTTATTTTTATTTTTAATCACATTATATGTGATCCGATAGAAATTAAATTTCAAATTAGCTAAATTACACACTACATGTGCATCGCACGGGCTTGAAAGCTAGTGTAATGATAAAAAAGTATAACATTAGTCGCTCAAAATATCACATAAGAATCATTAATAGTTGAATCCAATACATAAAAACCAAACATAAAATCTAATAGCAAATTTTTTAAATATAAAACTTAGAAAATAACAAATGAAATCAAGAATTCCTTAATTCAAGTGGCATAAAAGCTATTTGATTCAATGAAAAAAAGAACTACCATGCAAAATAAATTATACATAGTCAATACTATATTCAATTACAACAAAGTTTATTTAAATTTGCTCAAAAAATGAACACAAGTTCACTCCGAAATTTTTACGAACAGTTGGTGGATATTAGTATTTAAAAGATAACTTTAATGAAGCTATTAGATCATTATTACTAGTTAAATAGAATGATGAAGACGTTTCAATCAGATTATCATTACTTTTAATGTTTTCAGAATTCAAATTGAGTTAATTTTAAGAAGAATTTTATAAGAATTATCAAAATAAAGAAAAAGGATGGAAGGGAGAAGAAGCCCTAGTGGCTAGTGCGCGTGGAGCAAGAGCAACCGAGTGTAAGGAATTACAAAAATACCGGTTGTACATGTACACTCGGGTGTATAGTACAATTTGCGTAAAAAACTGGTATAGAAAATTGAATCCTTGATTATTCAAGATTATTCTCAAGTTTCAATAAACACATTTAATGCATCCATATCTTATAATTTGGAATGACTAAAATATCTCATTGTAAATAACAAAAAATTCCATAAAAATTAAATGAATAGAGATCATGATTGAGAAAGAATTAGTAAGCTTTGATTTTACTCATGTGACAATGACATGACAAGAAAAAAAACCTGAAAACCGAATATTTAAGCGACAAATGAAATATAATTTTGGGTTCATTCCCTTTTTTATAGTCCCAAAATCTTTGTAAAAAAACTTTTTAATTAATTAATTTTTTATACTTATTATTTTGTTTCATTTGACCACATAAGTTTTATTTTATTATTTCCTACCCAATCAAACTTGATAAAAAATGGCGGGAATGTAAATCGGTTTGTTTTTAAATATAGACAAAGGTAAATACGGAAATACAAATACCGACCTCACAACTGGTTGAACGAAAATTCTTGAATGGCCATATTTGTACCACTTTGCCACCTATGCCAACTCAGGCGGGACGGAAGTCAGCACGTACACTTCCACGTCGTCCGCTCGTACATTATCCTTCGGCTCCGTGTTTGTCGTTTATTGGGTTCAATAATTAAGTTTTGTCATTTTATAATTAAATAAACAATCCAAATTAATTTTTCAGCTTTTTCGGCACACATAATTTTTGTCTCAAAGTTAAAAAAAGAAATGGATAGGATATAATTTGCCTTAACTCTTTGCGCGAAGGGAACAAATTAAACCCATGCTTTTCCCGTAGAGCTCCATATAAGGAAAATCTTGTCTGGAAATTTGACATATTTAGTAAAAACATAAATTATCCGAGTAATCCAACAACCTCTATTTTTTCACTTTGAGTAGCTCATCATTTGCAGAACCCATCTTCTACTTCTTTCTTCTTTTTCTACAGGGCTTGTTTGTTTTTTACGTTATTATACCTAAGGGATGGTTAGGGATCAAGGAAACCCAGGATATATTCCATTATTGCAGTAAAGTTTCGATTTTTATTCGTTATTCCCTATGCACCTTCAAAATTTTATTTATTCTGCTATATAAGGACCAGTTTCGTGTTTAGTTTAAAGAAGATTACATGCTTAGTTCAAAAGGCAGAAAATCTGTTGGAAAAGAGATGGAATGTGGAGCAGGCTACAAGTGGACTCTGTGTAGCCTAGTGTGTGCTTATCTTGATCTGGCTGTTGCATTTTTCTCTTTATCTGCATCAACAATAGCTTTCTTGACAGTAAACTTTCTGGGGTTTTGTGGGTTAAGCTTGTTTGGCTTTTCCCCAGATGTTATTTTCAAATTGCACAAGTTCTTGATTAAATTTGCCCTTGAAAAAGTGTCAAAACTCAAACTTTCTGCCATAGAGGTCAATGACCAATTGATTGAAGAAAGGGAAGATGCTGAGAGGGAAGGTGGGGCTTCAACTAGTTCTGTTTCAGCTGTAACAAGAAATTCAAGCAAAGCTGATAGAGTAGTAGTACTCACAGCGGGGAGTAAGTTTGTAGATGTTATGGGATGCGGGCTTAAAACAAATGAGTATTGGAAACGTGATGTCCTTAGTGGAACTGATTCCTGCTCTAATGGTGAGTTTCCTTTTTTCCTTGATAAAAGTTTGTACGTAGTACTGTGTTAGCACTGCTGAATTATTCATTTGTACAGATTTATTCTACCATCCCATTGCTTTTTTATGCTTCCATAGACTTGGGAAGAATGTATGTACCTAAGCTATCTACCATTAACAATTACACAATATATTTCTTTCAGCTAAAATATCTTATGATGTCTAAGTCTACTTAGAAGAGTAGGGCACCTAGGGAGTGCAATCTAGTCCGGCCAATTCCAGAACACTTAAGCGAAGCGACTTTTAAGTTTTTTTTTAATGTCTGGTATTTCTATAAACATCCCAAAACAGTCAGAGTGTTTGTTAAGGCATCTCAGACTCACACTAGCAAGTATAGAGAGTTTTCAAATATAAGATTTGGTTTACTCTATATGTCACATTGGCTCCTTTAGAATAGAACCACTAAGTTTTAAAAATGTTAACCATTAGAATAGATGTTAAGGTGCCTAGTGGACATCCATAAGGCATTACCACCTAAGGCATCTACTGATCTACAAAGCGCCTACTATACTACGGCCAATGCCAAAAAGGGCTGATTTTAAGTTTACCTTTGGGATTAGGGAAACTTATTCCAATGTGGCTGCCTGGTTGTTTCAAACAAATACCGCTTTTTCTAAACAGAGTTACATGAGTTAGAAGGTCTTGCATTAAACTAACTAATTGGTTATATTATATTCAAATTTTCAGTGTGGTTTGACTCATGTTCATTACAACCCAATTCAGAGGCTCTATGGCTATGTTATATGCAATATATTTTAGTGTTTCTTCACCGAGCTTAGTGCCTCAAGCTGCTATTGGTCGTTCATTTAAAGAGTTAATCTTATGGAGATCCATTTGACTCCACTATGTAGTCATTTGACTTATGTGACATCACCATGACAGGATGACCACTTATTTCATATCAGGGTTATTAATTGTGACTTTACTTTAAAAATGAGTGATCAAAATGAGGCCAAGTCAAGTCATATGACTCCATGGAGGAGTCATATGGGACCCCATAAAATATCTGTTAATTTAAAACTATAACTCTTGTGAAATCAGATCAATCTCTCATCCATGCTCCCATTCAAACAGGATATGGGCAAGGAGACAGCTACAAACTGGATGAAAGTCCATTTCCTAATGATACAGATTCATCCAGCGAAGAGGTGAATGGCCATGTGGACCAAATCTTGGTCATTAATGACAAAAGTTCAGTAATAAGACTGTTGAAAGAAGCACTTGAGGAAGAGAAAATCGCCCGGTCTTCCCTTTACGTTGACCTTGAGAAGGAGAGGAGTGCTGCTGCTACTGCTGCTGAGGAGGCTATGGCCATGATTTCCCGGCTGCAGGAGGAGAAGGCCTTCATAGAAATGGAAGCCAGGCAATATCAGAGGGTAATTGAGGAAAAGTCAGCATATGAAGAAAATGAAATGGCCATTCTAAAAGAGATCTTGGTCAGGAGGGAAACAGAAAAGCTCTTTCTGGAAAGGGAAGTTGAAGCATACAGACAAATGGTGGTTTATCTTGAAGAAAAATGTTTTTCGGTTAATTACAATGAAGACCCATACAAGGAAATTGAGTGCTTGTCAAAAGCAATTAGCTCTGATGATGAAGAAAACCATCCTGTTTATGATGTTCATGTGGATGGATCCAACTTATGCACCAAGAGTAAGATTACTACACCTTAGGGCTCCTATGTTTTGCCTTTTGTTGCAATTGTTGTACATGAAATGTTTATTTTTAATTTTTTCTTTTTCTTTTAACATGCTCCATCTTTCTCAAAGAGTCATATTTCGAAAACCTTTTTGTCCTAAAAAGAGTTTGTTTTTAATGTCCCATTCGTTTAGAGTTGAACTTATGTTCTTGTAGGTTTAATACGGGTTCAAATCATTTTTTACTACGTAACAATTAAAGACAAAAAACTAGTTCTTGTGGGAACCTAAGTTCATCTTGGAAAGCCTCCTAAAAATTCAAATAACCTTATTTTGAAGAACACTTGAATTAGAGGTTTTTTGATGTTATGTTCTTTTTTAAGTATTATAAATACGCTAACCTAGTATAACCTTCATTTAACCAAACTTTACTTCATTCATCTTGGTTACTCTAATAATTGTCTTTTATTTATACATCTGAGTTCATTTAGGTTCACCCAATTTTTACTAAACCTATGTTCACTTGAGTTTATCAAGTTTATTTAAGCTCACTCTACCCAAACAGAGTGTAAAAGTCAAATTGCATTTTAAGTAAAAAATTTGTAAAGGCAAGTGACAATGATGTTAGTCAATTACTCCAAACAATATTGGGTACAAGCTTTGAGATATAAGTAGTCATTACAAAATTTGTAATCATGAAGTTGGCTAAAATTAAATAGCTTAACTGAAGTGTCATGCTTTTTAGTACTCATATTTTTCACCGTTTTAAAAACAAATACATCTCATGGTTGTAGCTGATAATGAAAAGCTAAAACTTGTCGATGAAGATGAATGGGATGGGGAAATGTTAGAGACTATTGAAGAAAGGAATGACAAGTTCATCCGATCAATGGAGAGTAGTTGCCCACAGGAGAGGGCCCATTTTAAGCTTCTGGATGATATAGCATGTCAGCTTGAAGAGATTCGGCATCTTACGCTCAATCATGAAAAGGTATGGAGCTAGTAACTGAGTAGTATATTCTTGTTTGTTTTGCTTTTCACAGAACCAAAAAAACGTCTTTCTTTCATGTTATTCTTTTTTTAACAAAAGGAGCTCTAGGGCATAATTAGAAAATGACTATACCTGGTAGTAAATAACGCATACTACCTCTACAATTTAGAGATCAAATAAATAGAGCTAATTACTCTAGGAAAGAGAGTTAGGAAAAGAACTATAGTACTCCGTAATATTTACTTTGCAAAAAAGTATAACTTCTGGGTGTCCCAAATGACACTTACTGTGAAAGGGATGGATCAATCTTGTTATCTTTTTTTTAACCAACTTTTATAATCTGTGTGCATAAAATGAAAGTTAACAAAAGTTATTGTTTCCATCATCCATGTGCAATTACATAAAACCTTAAGGTGGCCTTCAATTAATCCCCTTGTGTGGCCGTAGTTTAGAGTTTAGACTATAGACATTGTGTTGGTGGTTCATTAATCAACATAAAAGAATAACTTTATTTCCAGATGTGTGACTTGTCCATAATTGATTTATCCTTAATAATATGTTCCTTGTGTATAATCTAATGGATCACCAAAACTATGGTTGAAGAAAAGCGCACAGTCCAGAGATGAATAGGTGTGGAGGCGTGAAGAACAATCTGAATGTGTAACTGATTGAAGAGTAGTGTTATGTAGAGGTTAATGACGTTTCAACTTTGTTCAAACTAAGCTTCTCAGAGCTGCTGGGATAAATGAAGAGTGCACTGTGACTTTTCTTTTTTATACCGATTCTGTTTGTCTCTAAGCGGTTTGTTTGTAATGGTGTTCTTATTTTCCCATTATGAGAACAAGTTTTTATTATTTACTTTGTGGGAAATGGATAAAGGGTGTAGTTTTAACAATATGTTAAACATCGTTTTGTTTCCTTCTATAAGCCTGTCTGAGATGTATTTAAACGCATGTATTCTGTTCTTTTGGTCAATCACAATGGTATTGCTGCAAGAATGATCTTCTTACCCGATCATAAACAATGCTAATAGGATTTTATCATACTAGGTGTGGTGTATACAATGTTCAAAGAGGTAACAATAGGTGTTGCCTAGGCCTTAGTGTATTGCGGCGGCCGGCGAGGGAAACGCTCCGCTTAGTAGGTAGGTCATAGGTGAAGAAATGATAATGAACTTCAAATGTCTCTTGAGGCATGCCTAGTTATGTGGACTTTACAGATGCTTAAGGCTTCACTTTGTCCTCTCTACTCCTAGAATGTTATAAATGCTTAAGGCTCTACTTTGTCATGTGACTCATCAGTCTTTGTCTACTCCTTTAATAATAATAAGAGAAACATTTACCCCATTAGTTTTGTTTGCAACATATTTACTTGACAGACAACAAGTTCCCATAAATTTATTACATATAATGCAAATAAACCAGATTAGTGTTGTTGTTATTGTCGTAATGCATAGATGCCACACCAGAGATCATGCCTGCATGTAAACTTAGATGAATATATTGGGTCTAACGGGTACAAAAAAAAAAGAAATTCAGATGAATTTTTACGCAATTTTAATGTGTGAGACTATTTATTTTAATCAAACTTGAAATGATTAATACATTTCATTAATAAGTGATTAGGTAAATTGAGTGACCCAAGTATTAGGGTGTATTACCCAATATTCTTTCGGGCTACCTTATCTGTCTCTTAAGCCCAAACTGATGAATGGGAGACAGTATAGAATGGTTTGGATCAGAAATAATAAAGGAAAGTGGGAAGCCCAATCCCATTGGCCCAACTTTCCTAAAAGAGAAGGATAAGAAGGGGATTGCTATCAGGGGCGGCGGATCTGGCTATGGTCCAGGGAGGGCCTAGGCCCATGCTAAAAAAAATAGTATGTATATATATATATATATATATATATATATATATATATATATATATATATATATATATATATATATATATATATATATATATATAGGGGATGGTTCAAATAAAAAGAGGTCTTAACGTGCAAAGTGAAAAGTTTACACTTTTTCATGTTTCGCTTGCACTTTTTCTTGCTTTCGTTGCACTTTTTCGCGATAGCTCAAAAAAACTGGTTTATTTACAAAAATGCCACCGTCATTTTGGCCGAATTTGGCCAAAATCAAAATGGCCAAAAAGTGCAATGCAAACAACAAAAAGTGCAAACGTAACATGAAAAAGTGAAAACTTTGCACTTTGCACGGGAAGACAACTTTTCATTTGAACTCTTCCCTATATATATATATATATATATATATATATATATATATATATATATATATATATATATATATAGGGTAAGGTTCAAGTGAGAACAACCTCTAGGGAGAGAAATAAGAACAAAATCTCACCACTCATCACTTGATACGTGCTGCTGAGATTAGGAGATCTAATTAAAAAAAACACATGCGCTCCTAACAAACTTGGTAAGAGCGTCTGAGTAATAATAACTAGAGGGCATTTAGGTAAAAGAACAAAAGAGCAATTGGTACGTAGAATTATTTTTCGACAATTGTGCGGACGTATTCCAAAACATAGTTTGCAGAGATCTTTTGAGAGAAGAACTCAAAGGCGACGGAGGTAAGCCGGCCGCACAACGAAGATGAAGTAGCGATCCACGATAAAACCCTAGAAACCAGTGCGTCAACGATGGAGAAGAAAAATGGAAGTGTTGTGGCATCAATAATCGGTGATACTGCAGACGAAGGTATTATTTATGTATTTCAATGGTATTTAGTAAGAGTGCATTGTTTTTTGAACTGATTATGTGAAACTATACTATAATTTGACATTGAATGACTTAGATTTCGAAATAGCAATATATATCAAGATTTGTGGTATTATTTTAAAAAATAGAGCACATTGAGTATTTAAGTCTTTTTGGTTTGTATTTTTTTTAAAGATAATATTCAATAAGCGTGGTGCAATTGAATAAAAATGTAATGAATTGAAGAATTAAAAGTGTTATAAAGATTAGATAAAGTGCATGGTGTAGACCTATTAGTGAAATAGATACATAGTTAATTAGCTATAGTGCACTATTGAAATGCTATTGTGGGGGTGGGGGTACATGAAATTTCAGTGCATATGAGAATACTAGTTTTTAACCCGTGCGTTGCACGGGAAAACATTTTATCGAGAATGTAAGGATTTGAATGATAATAGAACTATAATTTGAACATTCGAAGGATAGAATTTAACATATAAGAAATTACATATGAAAAAACCTATAAATTGTTATACACTTCTTTATAAACAACATTTAGAGCAATATTGCTTGGTTGACCATCATCGTCACATATGACAAATTTTAACCCGGATGAACTTGTAACTCTCGATACCGCAACGTATAACTGTCCGTGAGTAAAAACCGGACGCTGCAAGAATACACCAACCCTTTCTAACGATTGTCCTTGTCTCATATTAATCGTCATCGCATACCTAACCATAAGAGGGAATTGTCTGCACTGAAACGTGAAGGGGAGCTTCAAATCCGTAGGAGTTAAACTAAGTCTGGAAATAAGATATTTTTCACCAACATTTGATCCTGACATCATCTGAGTCTCAATAATATGAGTCCCGAGTTTAGTTCCCATGAGTCTCTTGCCATTGCATAACCCAAAGTGTGATCTATGTTTCTCATAAGCATCACATGCACACCCACATTAAGCTTCAGTTCATGACTTGGCACACCAGAACATTTGATGCTATTAAGAAATTCCGGAGAATGAATGTCTTGAAGGAGCTCGCTATCTGAGTCAGAGGAAGATGCTGAATCGCAGCTTAAGTATGCCCTTTCCTTGCCTGGAATTAGCCCCAACATGCAATCATTGATCTTGTCTCGCTCATCAATCGTAGGCGCAAGAATGGCCCTAAAGTTCAGATATGAAATGTCTTCCCTATGAGTCAAGAAATCTGGATAAGTACTATTAACAATAGAATCAATGGGATCATCTATCATTAGAGTATCTTAAGGAGTCTCAGGTTTTAGGCAAGTTTTTATCATGTTATTTAATGTATTACCATCCTTCCAGTTGATTGCTAAAAAGCAGTAAAATTTGGGATTTAAAAAAATAAACCAACATAACTGTTGATTGCTGAAAAGCAATGAAACTTGAAATTGAGATTCATATGACTATACCAGTAGCATAAAAGCAATATAGCAGAAAATTAATTAGGTTACACCTTAGTGAATTAGTGAATCTAAATACAGCATATTTTATATTTTTGCAGAATAAAAAGTGCTCTAAACAATTTAACAGATTACATTTAACAAATTAAAATCAGGAGAAATAATGAAAGCATGAGCACACAATTTATTATATTAGAAGTAATTGAAAAAAAAATAAAGCTTGTCTTCAACTGGGAGGAATTCCCTTATTCAAGGCCAACAAACGGCACGATCACAACTTTAAAAAATTGTGTTTAGGAGGAAATGTGAATGCTGAATTATGAATAATCAAACTGAAAATAAAATCCAGTTTTCTAAATGGCGAGCTTCAAAGTTTCTCTTTTTTGACCTCCTTCAACTTCTTATTCTTATTTGTAGACCCACTATTTTATCATCTGAGATTTCTTTGCTACCATCTATATCCTCAGTTTTTCTCTTTGAGGATGAAATTGGAGTCTACCCTTGGTCATGCTCAGGTAGGTGATGTTCGTGCCTGAATGAAAACATAATAAATATTGTATAGGAATTTGTATAGATTTTGGCTTTATATTTGTGGGAGCATAGCCGATATTGTTCAATATTGGACCTCACAATAAAGTGCATCATTGCATATGTCTCGCCCTCTTCTATTTGGGCGTCAAAGATGCACACCAGTTGTTGTGATATAGTAGCTTGAATCTTATCATCCTATTTGACAATAAATTGGAGTTAATTAGAAGTTATTGACTATTGTAATGAAATGAATTGTATTTACGTAACTGGAAATTATAATTGGACTTACTGAGATGTAAAATGTAATTAAGGCACTTTCTAAAATATATTAGGTATCCAAAATTTTAAAACAAAGTATTTTTATATAATTTCACAATGATTCACAACATAAATTAAATATGTGTTAGGCAAAGTTTTTCTTTAAGGCACTTTTGTGTACATTTATATTATATTAAGGCATAATCTATTTAGACAAATTTAATTAAAGACATTTTTTAATTCTTAAGTAATCTCGATAGTAATTATCAATACATAGAAGTTATTTAAAGCATTTTTATATTATCTTTGGTATGAACTACTACCTATATTTTATTTTTAGAAGTTTTTCAGATTGTTTTTAGAAAGTCAAACTAAATATCAAGCAATAAGATAATTAATAAAGTAAGTGTAAATGTTATAAAAAACATGTTAACTTTAACTTGTTATAAAAATTAATTGAAATAGTGCGAATATGGTATAGGATATGAATAATTTGAATATATTTTTCTAATTGATTGGTTTTCAATATTATTTATTATTATATTTTACAATATTAATACTATTGTAAGATTAAACTCTGTCAAAAGTATACGTATTATAAAAAATTATTTTAAGTATGGTCAAATACCTTCTCATCTTCAAGCAAAAGCTCTAGAGAACTGACTCCCTTCTTTGTGTCTTTGTAATGAACAATCCACTTGCGAACAACACGAATCAATATCGCGTCATGGGGTTCAAGTATTCCAGTGACTTCAGCCAGTTTAAAAGATCTATAGAATGTTGTAAAACGAAAATGTTATGTAAAAAAATGTAATTGAAAGAAAGTATTAATACATATAAGTGTTGCGGTAGACCAAGAAAATAGAAAAAAAAACGACCTAAATAAGTGGTAGAATTGTTTGACACCAATATGATGGTATGCACTGGTATGGGGTTATATATAAATGTTTCCTATGATTTAGTAAAGAGTAAGTATTTGCGCAAAAACCTCACAAATTAAATGAGGAAAATATTTAATGAAAGAAGGTTTTAAATTCGTGCATATCTTAAGGGGAGGATTGTGTTCTGAAAAATATAAATAAAGTACTTAAGAAGGGAAAAATTACCCAAACAAAAAAGTTTATATACTACCGAGATCTTTTTTGGCAACAATTACTACCGAGATTCAAAATGGGTAGAAATAAAATTTGCCTTAAATTAAAACTGTCTCACTAAATTCAGTCTTTATTATACACATTCTCATACAACAACAACAACATCCAAGCCTTAGTCCCAAAAGATATTGGGGTCGGCTAACATGAATCGATACATGATATCACAACCTAGCGATTTTCATATTTCGATTCATGTCATGTGATGTGACTAGGTGATACTGTTGGCCGTCACACGCCTACCACAGCACCTTCCTCCTTTATCCTGGCTTGGGACAGGCATGATACCAAAAAAATGATATCATGGCGGAGTTATTATACACATTCTCATAAATAAAAAAATTCAAATTAATTCCTACCGAGATTAAAAACTGCTTAAAATAAAAGTTGCCTTAGGATGTTTTTACTTGGACTGTAATTTGCTGGTCTGGTCTGGTCTGATCTGGTCTGGTCTGGTCTGAACTGGTCTGGTCTGGTCTGGTCTGGTTTCTTTGTATTTTTATAACTATCCAAGTCTGGTCTGGTCTGGTCTGGTCTGGTCTGAACTGGTCTGGTCTGGTCTGGGCTGGTCTGGTCTGGTCTGGTCTGGTCTGGGATGAATTACAGTCCAAGTAAAAACATCCTTAAATTAAAACTGTCTAAGCAAATCATGCCTTAATTAGCAGAGTAACTATTTAAGCAAACCAAGCAAAGTAAATATGGAAAATCTTATATGAAGGAATGTTTAAAAATCATGCATATACCAAGGGGAGGATTGTGCCTTGAATTAAAACCGTAAATAAATTCTGCCTCAATTAATTATACACATGGTCTTGATTAAAACTGCTAAAAATAAAATATGCCATAAATTAAAAAAATACCTTTTTTATATAAAGAAATTTAACAGATGAAAGAAGAGTAAGAAGTGAAGCTTAGAAGCTTATATTAAACTAATGAATAAGATATGCTAAAAGATAACAAACTATCTTCCGTATCAAAGTGTTTTAGCCCATACATCACGATAGTCTAGAAAATAAATCAAGAACGTTAGTTTTATTAGATAAGGTTTAAAACTTTACATACATATGAATCGTATACCATCTATGTAAAGTTTAATAACATTAAGAAAGCTTTGAATTATAGATAGTTTAAGAAGTTTGAATGAATCCGGGGTCAAAATTCTTCTTAGATCTACAATGCAATGAAATAACACATAAGCACACTTTCTAGACTTACAAAAAACACCACTAATTAAAGAGTATCAATCGACAATTAAGGTGGATCTAAGTATTACTTCTATGTTTTAACTTAGCAGGTTAAACAATTAACTATTACTTCAGGTGAACTATTAATGGTGATTTTGTTAATATATGCCAACAGTATGAATTAACATTCAACAGTCAAGGTTATACCCTTTTTATTAAGCATATACTTACAAACAAAGCAGCAGGTTTCTATTTACCTTACAGTTCACATTTCACTCTAGAAAAAGAAATTAACTTAACAGACATTGTTTAAGTAAAACAAAACTAAAGTTAGAAGCTAAATCTTTCTAGCAAAATCATTTTGCTAGCAGGAGACATGAGTGTTATTGTTTATCTATTTGTGCTCCTTTTAGTGGGAGTACAGTCCCCTTTTTGCTTCAGCTCTTTTTTAGTTCTTTTAGTTTTTGTTACTTTTTTCTGTTGAACTCTTTCCGCTTGATTACAGTGTGGTTGTTAAGAAAAATGACATGGTCCGGTGGTAGCCTGCCCTTCCAAGGTGTGTTGCTCTTTTGAAGGTTACCCATTCAATGATATGACATATGCCTAATCATTGGGTTTATCTGGTATGGTGTGCTCTATCATGTACATTTGAAGATTTTTTTAAAACAAAAAAAGTTGAAAAGTTTTGTTTTAAGCAATTGCAAACACTTAGCTCAGACTAAGAGAATCACATACATGCTGACCTTCTTCCAAATGAGAGGATGCTATGTGGACTCATGAACTGAAAGGAAGAGCATGTCAAACTGATATATTATCTGAGCAATATTGGAATCAGAAAATTATACTCTCAGAATTCATGTCAACTTGTAAACATGTTAACAGAGTAAGAAATTACAAGTATCCCATGATCCACTCCATGAATGTGGCTCAATTTCAAGAAAATATTGACCTGAGCACTTCTACTTGGTAAAGGCACTTCGTAGCAGAATCTCTTTCCATCGACTCTGGATATAAGATTGTCATCAGACACAAGAATAAAGATGCAACAACAGGATGTAGTTCAGCAGTAGTACAAAAACAATTAAGAATCCAGAAAATGAGAAACAAGATAAAAGAAATAAGCCAAAAACATAACGACCAATTAGACATCTTTTTAGGATCTATAGGACAAATAAACGACCAATAACGAAGAAAAAATATAACGAAGAGTCAATTTAACCAAAAACATACTGAAGAAGAATTAGTCGATCTAGGGATGATATGAATGAACGGGATTTGAAAGTTTCATACAATTATCAGTCGTTGTGTACCTCTGAGACGGAGGATTGGAATGAGCGGTGCCAACGATCTGGCAGGAGGGAGCAGCACCATCCATTTGCTGAGGTTGTTCAGATTTTAGAGGAAGAATTCATCGCCGGGGATGATATGAGTGAAGAGGTTTCAGACATTTGGGGTGATTTTAGATTGAGAAGGAACCGAAAGAGCGGCTAAAGACGTAACCGACTATATGAGTGATGAAGGGATTTCAAGCGATTTGAGGTGTATAAGGAATGAAAGAGGAAGGAAGTTAGAAGTAGTAGATGTGGTGCATAAATCGGACGGATGAAAGTGAGAGTTAGGGTGAGCGGGAATTTTTTTCCTGGAGTTGTAGTGCTATTAAGGACAGGATGTTAACTCAATTAAGCCTGGAGTGTGAATGTTGTGTAAACTAGACTATAAGTGCATTAGATTTAAATATAATGTGCATTGTTTAGTGAAAGATAAATTAACTTATTAAATGACATAACTACACTTATAAAAGTGCATATTATGTTATGTACTGGTGCATTGAATTATTTTACTCTACATAAGAGTATACATTTTGTCAGAAGTATGCATCCTAAGGTAACATAAGTGCAATATGGAGAAAAACAATGCACAAGTTATTGAATCACAGTGAATCACTTATGAGTTAATGTGCAGAATAGTAGGTCACTAAACATGAATTTCCATTCAAAAAGTAATAATACCCTGATATCAGTGTAATTGTTCAGTACATATATATGAGAATATGTTAACTTGTTTAAGACAGAAGTGTTAAGACTGGAGGTGTGAAGGCTGTGCATAATTTTTTTGAATATCTATAAGTGCATTAAATTTAAATACAATGTGCAATGTTTAGTGAAAGGTAAATTAACTGAGTGCATGACATTCCTAAACTTATTAAAGTGCACATTAGGTTATGTACACGTGCATTGAATTACTTTACTCCACTTAGGAGTCTATATTTTGTCAAAATTATGCATCATGAGGTACCATAAGTGCATCATGTAGAAAAACAATGCACAATTTATTGAATCATAGTGCATCACTTATGAGTTAATGTGCCGAATAGTAGGTCACTGGAAATGAGTATCCTTCTAAAAAGTAATAATACTTTGATATTAGTGTGAATTGTTTAGAGCATATGAGAATATTTTAATTTGATTAATCATGGAGATGTGAAGGTTGTGAACCGGTTTTTTAATATATAAGTGCATTAAATTTTAATACAATGTGCATCATTTAGTTATAGGTAAATTAACTGATTGAATGACATTCCTACCCTTATAAAAGTACATATTTTGATATGTAAATTTGCATTGAGTTATCTTACTTGTCATAGAAGTATACATTTTGTCAAAATTGTGTATGTTGAGATACACATAAGTGCACTGTGTAGAAAAGCAATGCCATAAGTGCTTGAATATGTATATATGCATTAAATGCAACTACAATGTGCATCATTTAGTGAAAGGTAAACTAAGTGATTCAATGACCGACCTTACCTTTAAAAACTGAATATTTTGTTATATAAAAGTGCTTTGAAATATATTGTGTAGGTTGTGAGGGTGAAAATTTACACATTATGAAGAGAGACAAAAGGAAAAGGCCACAATGATCTGTGTTGTCAAAAAAAGGAATTTTACAAGATGTAAAACTACAGAGGATGGGAAAGAGGCAGAGGTTGGAGCTATGGACTAAGAAAAGGAGATGCAAAGCAATTGAGTGCTTTAAGAACGAAGTATTGTGTAGCACTGGCAACAGCAGAAGTGAACGAGATCAAAGCAAAAAAACTTGAATGAAGTTAGGTGTTTGGAAAGAAAAGAGTAAACAAGTGATGTCAAGATGCATTTAAATAATTTCATTTAGTTTTGTTTTGAATATGGTTTGGTGTTGACAAATTTAGTTAGTTGACATATTTTGTTTGGTGTTTAACACCATTATGACATTTACGTAGTTGCAATTATATCTTTGGTTTCAATTTGGCAATCTGGATTTGGTTTGGTGCTAAACGCCACAATGGCATTTACGTAGTTGCAATTATATATTTCTTTAAAGCTAATGTGCACTTCCAATTTTGTAATGTATGACTGAAAATGAACTTAAGAGTGAAAAGAGGGAGCTATATTGTAACCAAAAGATCAGTTTTGTGTAATCACAAAAGATACACTTTACAATCATGCAAGTACATAAGAGAGGTATTTTATGGAATCAAAAAAATCATTCATAAGCAATTTTGTAATGTATGATTGTTGGAATTAGTAGCTTCTGATTCCAAGCTTTTCAGTTCCTCATTACAATCAGGAATATTCTCACACTCAGAAGAGCTCTTGACTCCATGTTCATGGAATGAGTTTCATCACCACCACCACTCTTGGATTCACCACTAGTAGATTTAGGTTGATTTTTGAATCCCTCCCTGTTACACAAAATATACTTCCACACATAAACAATCACTACTCTTTTTGAGGTGCTATTGCGAATATCAAAACCACAAAGCAATGCATACTGTTTATAGAATCGAACCCCGGCATCAACATTTTTGAAAATTATACCAACATGAGGCTTACAACTCTCAACACAATCAAGAATCCAATACTTAGTACAGTTTGGAGAAACTTCAAATTATATGAATGACAAGAGTTTAGCGTAGACTCAGAATAAAGGAACTCGTAACTAGAATCTACAAATATATAAATATCAAGTATCAACCAAATGCACAAATAGATAAAGACTTAGTACACTCAAAAGTGAAAAGTGTAACACTAAGGTATATCAGCAGATTATCAGGTAAAAAGTGCACTAATAATAGGAAGGAAGTTCACGATGTAAATTGTGGTCAAATCACAGTTAAAACTAAAAACTTCAAGTAACACAACAACAATAGAATGCTGAAACATAGAAACATATGTTCGACACAACAACATAAAATCAGATTAAAACTCAAAACTTCAAATAACACAACACTAGATTTTCAGGGGATGAGAAGAAATATTTATAAAAATGAGCATGAATATACAAGGGTGTAAACTAACAACTATAATGTGCATTTCAAATGTGTAAAAAAGTGCAGCATTATATAACATTTTCTAAAGTTCTACATACATCCTTTTTACATATTGAAATGCACTTTTATTGAATGTATTTGAAATAAATACAAAATGCACTACTATATTACACTTTCTACAATTTTACATTGACATCTTTTACAAGATCAGATGCAATTTATCTCCATTGACAGGGCATCGCATCTGCAAAAAGAAAGTAAAAAATTAA
Organism: Cuscuta europaea; assembly: GCA_945859875.1. Classification (NCBI taxonomy): domain Eukaryota; kingdom Viridiplantae; phylum Streptophyta; class Magnoliopsida; order Solanales; family Convolvulaceae; genus Cuscuta; species Cuscuta europaea. The sequence continues at coordinate 2,435,866 of CAMAPE010000013.1, forward strand.
AAACTAATGAATATGCATGACCAAAGCAGGTAAGTGCATCAACAGTTTCATAGAAAATCATCTTTATTATTATTTAAAAATTAAATAGATAACAGAAAAACAATTTTTCTAGAGCAAATAAACCATAAAAGAATAGGAATTAAATGTATGAAGCATCAATAAGTTGTGTTTATTATTGAGACAAATAGAGCTAAAGGTGCATAGAACATGTATGAAAGTGCATGAATTAAACCGTGATAGTGCAGTAATGGATCAAATAAAGAGTAAACTAAAAGTCAACATAAAGCTCAAAAATCAAATAACCGACCCAGAGAATAAGAATAAATACATGGAGAAAACGTCTCACCGATTAAAATAGCAGACACAACCAATAGAAGACCAAAAACAATAAATAAATACTCTTACAAACAACATGAATTCAATGATTACCACATCTAAATCTCAAAAAATGAATTCAACAACTACTACATGTAAATCGACGATTACTACAATAAACAATCTTACTGACAAGATGAATTCAACGATTACTAACAATAAATTCTCACTAACAAGACTTTCTCATATCCATACCGAGAAGCCATCTTGGAAATCAAAATTGTTCTTCGACGAGGGGCTTGTGTTAAAATTCCGAAGTTAATGACAATGGAGGGAAGCAGAGAGAAGAAAGACTCAGAGGAGAGATTCCAAATGATCACACAAGGTTCTGATTTGGAAGTAAAAATCCGACGGTAATGATGTTGGAAGCGGCAGAGAGAAAGTCTGAGAAGAGAGATTCCAAACGATGACACAGTTTTGATTTGGAAGGAAAGTAACGTAGAATGACTGAGTTACCCTTATATGACAAATCGGATTAGAAGAAATAATTGTTCGATCCAATGGCCCTAATTAGTTCTCATTTCTTTCATTAGATAGTGTTCTCATATGATCTCTTCCATATATATATATATATATATATAGGGGGAAGATCCCATGCAAACCATGCTTCCGGTGCAAACTACAAATCAACTACATCCGTTGGATTGATCAATACAGATGATCATGCGTAAGACATCCATGGTAGTAGTTATGGGTTGAGATGTAGCCAATCAAAATCGTAAGACCCACTTCCGTATAATAATTAGTTGCAAGGCTATTAAGGTCATCTTAAAACATATTTCCTTTGAATTGCCGTTGTCTACTTTCCATTAATCAAATAATCATCTAAATATAAACAATCCATAGAAGGTAAGTGGCAGACAAGATAAATCCCTGAATTGATCCTAGCCATAAATCACAAAATAACTTACCTTTTGCAATTAATAATTAATGGTAGCAATTACAAAATTTATCTCTTGATTCATAGAATCGATCAATCGCTCCTTAATAAACTTCAATATTTGAAACCCAACTCCTTACAAAATGAGAAGTGCATTTTAAGATTACGAGATGTGCATCGTATAATTATAATGTTGCATATGATAATATTTTTTAAATAAATTCCTTTATTTACGAAATTAATCACTTCATTATTATAAAGTATGCATATTAGTTGTGCATATGCTGCACTTTAAGTCACATGATATGATCATTATCTATATAATGGCTGTCATATTGAGCCCATTAATTTATCACGTTGCACTTTGGAAGTCCACGTGCTGCATTTTATCACTATGACAAGTGCATTCATTTTACCGTCATTAACAAAGTTCATATGTTGCATTGATCATCATCACATGTTCACTTTTAGAAGTTCATACGAAGTATACAGTATTTCAGTAAGATGACATGTGCATCTTAGTAGACCATATGCTGCATCTTACCGCTTTGGCATTTGCATCTTAGTAGTTCATATGTTGCATTTTATCATTGTGACATGTGCTTTCATTTTACAGTGATTCTCACAGTTCATATGTTGCATTGTATCATCACCACATGTTCATTTTCAGAAGTTCATACAGAGTACATTGTATTTCGGTAAGATGACCTGTGCATCTTAGGAGATCATATGCTGCATCTTATCGCTACGACATCTTAGAAGTCCATATTGCATCTTACTGCTTTGGCATCTGCACCTTAGTAGTTCATGTGTTTCATTTTATCATTGTGGCATGTGCATTTATAAGATCATATATTGCATTTTAGTTAGATTACATGTGCACTTTAGAAGTTCATACTGCATCTTATCTCCATGGCACCTGCATTATATACTAACAGACATGCATACTAAACTCATGAGGTCACAAAATACATAATATTTCGGGCACATTAATGTAGAAATATTTAAACATTTTTCTTCATAAATACGAAATTGATGAACTTCATGAAGACAAAAATCAAAACGTTAAATATGATAAATTTCATAGTGAAAAAAGATGTTTTCTTGGCTTGCACAATGGATTCAAATCCAAAATGTCAAAATCTGTTAAACCTCATATAAAGAATTAAAAAAGTATCTGAAGTGCAGAATTTCATGGGGAAGAAAATGGGGATGAAATTATAACCAAAGCATAGAAAAATTACTTATGTTGCAGAGAAGTTCCCTATTAATGGTCGCTAGGAACTGAATAATCAAAGAAAAGTTTGGAGATGGAGATGAATTATCAAAGAAAAGTTTGGAGATGGAATGGCGTAGGGATGAAGATGAAGATGGAAACACAGAAGGAGATGGAGACGATGTTCTTTTCTGGCGAATGATGTTGATAAATGAATGTGGATGGAAAGTAAATAACCACAAAGAATCGGTTAGCTAGGGATATTAGGGAGTACATATGCTTTTTCCAAAAATAAAAACAAACTGAAAAGACCACTTAGCCCATCAATTAAAAGATCAACCGTGTGGTAATCTAATTAAGATGGATGGCTAGGATTAGGTTTGTAGGTTAGCATTTTAAGATGAGTTTGCATTTGATCTCTAATCTATATATATATATATATATATATATATATATATATATATATATATATATATATATATATATATATATAGGTTCAAGTGAGAAAATCATCTTAGGAGAGAAAAAAGAATAAATCATAGCCATTAGATTAACAATTGTTTTCAAATTACCGCGAACATATGTAAATGGCCTTTTTGTCATTTCATCATTGCATTAATTACCTTTAAAATTATGCTCCGGAATTGTTGGCACTACTTTGACCATTTGGTAGTACGTTGATCACTTCCTTTGAAGTTTTTTATTCATTAATAATTCATTTCTTCTTTTATGGTTTCTCTACTTTAATTTTTTGACGTGTTACTATTAGTTTATACTATATTATTGGTTTATTTTTCTTCAACGCTATGACATTACCCTCTTTTTTCCCTAATGGTGTGCTCTTTAGAAAGTAGTAATTTTTTAAAAATATATGGAGTATTGTTTTATTTTGTGACAATATATATTTTTCAAAATATTTTTTTCCCAACTCTTTGATGATCATTTCCAATGTTGACAAAATTTTATATGCATACGTTGAATTCATCATACGTTGAATTAATTATTCTTGCACTTATCATACTTTGTCATGCACTTTAGTAGTTTTTAATTCTTTACTTTTCTTTATAGATAAGATGCAGTGTCAGGTGGAACAATTATGATCCATTTGGAAGCAAAAGTGCACTGAATTTTGTAAAAAGTGTCAATGTAAAGTTTTTTAAAAAAATGTGATATAATAGTGAACTTATGATAATTGTTAGTTACACCATTGTATATTTATCTTTATTCTTATTAAAGTCATTTTTATTTAAAACATGTATATATGAAAGTGCACAAGTACATGAGTAAAATGTAGGTTAATGTTAGATAATGTGCAATGAAACCATATAAAAGTGAACTTGACAACTGTGTAAATTATCTTAACTAACATGTCATTTCTCTCTATATTTGTTACTTTGATGAATGGGGTCAGCTATCTAAACTACTAATAGTGCAAACATATCCAAATATTCAAATAAATTGATGTTGCATAATGTTTCAAATAAAAGTATGGCTATTTAACGTAGGGGTGCAAATAGACAAACCTAAGTTGATGGAAAAAAAATTAGTGCATGATTTGATTTGTTTTTTTAATCAAATTGGTGATCTGAATTTAATGTGAGAGTAGTCTAAGTTTGTTAAGAATATTAAATAAAAGCATGTCATTTCTAACTTACTAACCTACAAACTCAATAATATGCAACACTTTGAACTTCAATATGCAGTACATATAATGTAAAGATGCACTCTTTGAATTTCAATATGCAATGCAAATAATGTAAATATGAAAGTGCTGTTTTATGGCTTGAATAATATGAAACACTTCGAACTTCAATGTGCAATACAAATAATATAAGGAAGATTTGAATGAGAGGACTAGTTTGTATGTGATCACATCCCTGCATCTTTACATTGTTTTTAATGCATATTGAAGTTCAAAATGATGCATATTATTGAGTTTGTAGGTTAGTATTTTAAGCATGGTTTATATTTGATCTCTTATATATATATATATATATATGTCTATGTGTGTGTGTGTATTTTAATATATTTAGTGTTTTGTAGAAATGGTATAATAATATTAAAAGTCAAAAAGTTAACAAAAACTAAAATGGTTAGATGGTAGTAGACCATATGCATGTTGGTGGAGAAGCTTTAGCGTCTTGGGTTCAATTCTCATTAAGAACAAATTTTTTGAGTTCTACGATTTTACAATGGAGAGCATATGTTTAAAATTTTCAATTCTCTTTTCCCAAATATCTTTAACTCACACTGTGGGAATGCTTTGGCCTTTTGAATATTTGTATGAAAAAATAATTAGTTCAACTCATTTGGTTTGGAAGTGAAAATTAGTTCAATACTTATGGACTTAGTGTTTTATATAATTGATTTTGACAAAAAAAACTTATTCTTATAATATTTAATTTTGTCTTAGACATGAAATTAAGTTTTATTAAATATACACTACAAATGTTTTTAAATAATTGCAACAATCCACTTTTCACATTTGTTGATACACAACTTTGACCAGTAATATACTCCGTATATTGTTCTCTATTAGTAAAAAAATAACAAAATAAGATTTTGAAAGTTTACAAATAGACAAGTTTAATAGTATTTAAAAATGTTATTAATTCATTAAAAAATAAAGTCTAATCAAAATAGAATATGTGAATAGCACAAAATTCAACATGTTGTATTTATTTAAGAACAGAAGTAATATTATTTAAGGGAATATTATATTTTAACATTTTTTTGGAATATGCGCTATTGAATTAAATTTGGCCCACACTGAACGTCAATGCTAGATCCGCCCCTGATTGCTATCCTCCCCCCATTTAATGTCATATGTATGAACTACAGAGTGAGAAGGAGGTTAGCCAAGAGCCCATACAAATAACGAAGAAGAGAAGGAGAAGAAGTGAATCCAAAGAAGAAAGCAGGATCAGAAGGTAACATATACGATATTCCTAATAGTTCTTGTAGGTATGTGAGCTCTTTGGATTGATATTAATTTAATCAAATGATGAATTCGAGGGGATGCTCTACACGTTTAAAGTGTAGAAAAACTATATAAAATATTGCTTTTGACTAAGAACAAGTATTGAGTCGAACAAGTTAAGATTTTTGGATAATGGTAATAGCAGCCCGGGTAATATATGAATCCAACTAAGACCATGGACAGCGAAGGAAATGGTGGGCGGCCGATCGGAGAATTGGCCAATATCTGCAAAAGCAATCTCATCACATCATTCAAGCTTCCTACAACTATATTGATGGCTCTAAAAAACTACTTGGAATAAAAAGAGGTAAACTATCCTTTAAATATCTTGAGGGCTATATCCATCAAGGTATCACAAGGGTGGGTCATTGCAATGACATTTTCAGCCAAATGGATAACGAACTTTTCAATTCGAGGAAAAAATGTCGTCTTCAACTAGCATGTGGATTCCTATCACACATATGCTCAACTATATTTCTATGCATTCATTTGTTGTCACCAAGATACCGAAGAGTGTCTTGAAGATTAATGAGATTAAGAGATCGAGCCTGTTTTTTGGGGGTCTCATAACTAGTACAAGAATTACTACTACACAAGCATGAAGTGAATGTGTAATCCTAAAGAATTTGGGGGTACCGTCTTAAAATAAGATATGTGGAGGATATTCAGCATATGTTCTCTCCAAGTTTTGTGGTGTTTCAAGACTCAAGATTCTCTTTGGACCAAAATTATGAAGATCAAATATGGAGGTAGGCAGTCCATGCAGTATAAATCTAGTTTATTCTCATATATGGAGGAGAATACGTACAGTCAATGAGGAAGGGTTGTAGAATATTCAACTTGTTAGTGATATTTGAAAGCATACATTTTCAACCTAGCCTTTGTTTACTATACTCTATTCTCGAATTGCTTGTGCCCCTGTGTTTTAAGGATATGGATCTATTTTGGAGTTTTACTAATGATGTGTGGAACCATATACCATGTCGATATTGTGCTTATATGGAGGTTGTCCTCTTATACGCACTCTTCGAATGATAGTGTTTAGAGTACTCCTTGGGTAGTCATTTGAAAGGAAAATGTACTATAATATAACATGTGAATGATCTAATGTATCATCTTAAGTTATCATGTCCAACATAAAATTCTTCATGTTATCTTGGTGTTTGGAGCTCAACAAATGTTATATTATTGTAGAAAATTGCTACACCATTTGAGACACAACTTCTAAGTGCTAGCTTCCCAAAGTATACTAAATTATTGGGGCCAACATGAAATACGTATAACGGAAAAGGCCAAAGCACATCAGTATCAAGTTAAACTTTGTTGCGTTTAATTCAAGGCTTTCATTCTATTTTGATGCTATTATTAGAGATCATTATGGATGTTTTATCACTGCAACTATCATAACCATGTTTACTCTCAAAGTGGGGCATACTTTGTGGCTTTGTGTGAAGTTTTTCATGGGAGAAAAAGTTTGAACATGTCTTAAATGGAAGCGGAATCTCACTCTGTGACACCTCACTCGAACGTCCTTGAAATTCAAATTAAATTTCAAAGTTTATGTATTGAATTTCCCTACTACCGAACAATTGTAAAACGAGTAATGTTTTACGCAATGCATGATTGATCATACTTCCGTTTGGGCTCGTATAATAGTAATGGGCTTTCAAATACTTAATTGGGCCATCTTATTGGATATAGGGGCCCAACACTATGTAAATAAGGATACATAACCCTTCAACACAAAGTAAGGAAGGTCGGGCAGTCCAAATGTTATTTTGGGCCCAACCTGCTAAAAATAATAAGTATTCAAGAATGGCGTCCTAGGTCCACTCGAAAATGGTCCACATGGCTTGTAGCCCACGAATATGAATTCAATGGTCACAAATAAGTGAATGTGTTGGTTAGAGAAGAATACAAACTCCTATGGTCCCACCTTAGACATTATTGAGCTAAGTAATGGGAATATGGTTTTCTTCTATAATTATACATCATATAAATTATTGGGATTATTCTACACATATTAGAGACCAATAATATGATGTAGAGAGTGGACTTGGTCTATATAAATTAGAATGAGTACAAAAAGACATCTCATGACAGAAGATAAAACAATAGGACCCATCTTTTCATTTTTGGAAGCATTGGTAGATATTTTGGACCACAAATTGATTGGGATCATTTGGTAACCATTGCACATGGCTTGAGTACATGCAATACAAAGAAAAATGGGTGAGATGACTACATGGGGCGGACATATTGGCTCATTTGCTCAAAAACTTCCAAAGAAAACAAAAAGGGGAGGTCCACCCCATATTTGATTGCAAACCAAATATCTCCCATACTCTCTTGTAAATCACATATCCAGGGGCGGATCCAGGAATGCAAATTGGGGTGGGTTAAGCAGTAAATAAAATTGTTACTACGCACAAAAGGTTTAGCTTAAGGCTGTTATCAAACAGAGCTTTTTTTAAAGTATTCGAGTTCGTACGTGATTTCGAATTTAATTTAACAACCTGAGCTTAACGAGCTCGAGCGTAGTGATATTCGGTTCGATTCGAACTTGAGCCTATCGATAACTCACAGATTATAGGAATAAAATTTATATATCTTAATATTTAAATGTTTTAGTGCAATTTTATAATTTTTTTAATGATTATTAAAGATCCTGGTATTTATTGGTATGAATTAAAATACTTCTATAAAGGTATAAAACTAATACGTAAAAACAATCGACGTCATATAATTATTAAGTATTCCTAGTTTCAAAATTGAATTGAGATTTTTAATTTTTTCTTATGTTTCCAAAGAATAAATAAATCTAGAGCTATTAGGTAGTATATAAATGTAATATTAGATAAAAACATGGAAAAAATTACACTGTGCAATTTTATAACAAAAGTATATATATATATCTACAGTTCTAAAAATTACAAAATAGTAGTTCCTATACAATAATATGATTTTAAGGAAAGAATTGTTTGCCCTAGTGGGTGCCTTGAGCTTATATTTATAATAAATAATGTTTAAAGAATTACAAAATAATCCCCTCAATTTACATTATTAGTTCTAACTACGCTTGTTGCAAAAACTAGAACTAGATAAGTAACTGGACAATGAAATAAGCATAATAATAATTAAAAAATTATATGACCGAACAAGGGTAGTGGATAAAAAGTTACTTAGTTATTAAAATAATTAAATATGTCTAATTTTTACAATTAGAGTGATCTAAAAATGTACTCATAGTGACATTAGTCAAAAAAGATCCTTATTCTTATGCTAGTACTCGTAATATTTTAGAAAAAAACTCATGATAATAATAGTAGTATTACTATATTAATAATAGTAATATAATGTAATAATATAATAACAACCGTCAAGTTAATGTTAGCATAATCATTTTGTAAATTAATGTTGTAAAGGATGTTGTGGGAAACTTCAAAGGGGTACATTGATGGTGTGGGGTAACTGGGTGAGATAGGTTTGCACCTAGCACTAGCAAATACGAGTATTGTGCTCTGTATGTGAATTTTTATTCTCATTTTTCCCACACCGGTTGCAAAGGATGTTCATCCTCCTGATTGCCCTATAAAAAAATTGCTCCTCACACACATTAAACCAATTGCTCAGCTTTATGCACTGGGGGTATGTGAGGCTTTTGGCATAAACCTTGAACTTGAGCTGCATTTTAGGGTGGGCTGCACAACACTTTTAGGGTGGGCTGGATACCAAAGCTATACCCATATTAATAAAAAAAATGGGTTGGGCTGGGCTGAAGCCCACCCCTGCCCCTTCATAGATTCGCCCCTGCACATATCTTGCTAACCTGATTGAGAGCTCCTAGACACTCCCACAAACCCCCCATACGAACTCCCAAGGATAATAGAGGAGAAAGGAGCCACACAACTCAAGAGAGGAAGGAAGAAAGAAACTGCATGCAGGTTTATTTTCCAGTGCGTAGGGTTTCTTGTTTGATTCATATCTAGAGCTACACTCATCCAAAAAGGGCGTGTGAGGTGTCTAAAGAAAGCTATCAAGATAAGGAATCCATAAACGTGCGTTTTGAAGAAAACGGAGCAGTTTAGGCCTCCAAAGAATCGAAGGAAAACGATACCTCGCAGATTACGTTTTTGTATTCAAAGTAAGTTGGAATCCAAAACTTTCCTTTATATTATCTAAATCACATAAATGGTTGAGGTGACTATTACACACTACAAGTGTATACTATGTTCTTTAGAAGGGTATTTTATTGAAGTAAATGTTAGATACTAACCTAGAACAAACCTTGAAAGATTAGGAGACGAATTCGCCGGAAAACACCCATTCTAGGGGTTGTTTTCGTATCATTGGTTAAAGGTTGAGATAGTAACTTGAGGAGGCTGCCTAGAATTCATTTTTAGGCAAGGATTCAGTTCTCAACTTGCCTTGTCCGAAGCTTTGAGCATTGGATTGAGAAGGAAAGGTTTAAAGTTCATTTGAGGTGAGGATCGACATCTAGTTGCTTACAACTTGTAGGTTAAGCATGAGATTACCTAAATGCATAAGTCATGTTTTTCATGGATTATGAAGATTGATTATTGATGAAATATGGATATATTTGATAAGGAATGGAATTGGAAATGATTTGGAATCATATTGATGAAAATGGAGCAAAATGAACTATTATGTAAAATAAGCATTTTTACTCATGTGTGAATTGTGTAGATACATTAATGAATATTTATGTATTACATTGGATGCTTAAGTTTTTGTTACATATCTCTAGATATGTAGGGACTTACAAGTAGAATATTTGATTTATAATAATAATCTTGATAGTATTGAATTACTAGTTAATGATTGTTTATAATTGTCAAGGGATTGAATCTAAGAATTTGATTGTAAGTTATGTGCTTGAATGTGATTCAAGTGACTTAATTGATTTAGTATGAAGCTAAGATCATGTTACGGGCAGTCCGTAAGGATGTCCCAAAATAGATTATTGATATCTCAATTCTAGGCATAGGTTTGCTTAGGAATTGAGTCTATGTCATGGCACGGTGATGTACTTGAGTTGGACTCTAGAAATGCATGGGAAATTTGAGGCTGTAGCCTATGTTGTGCATGGTGATGTACTTGAGTTGGACTCTAGAAATGCACGGTGGAGTAATTAACTTATGTCATATGATTTGCATGGTGATGTACTTCAGTTGGACTCTAGAAATGCAAACATATGTGTTAGGGTTGGACCTTATGAATTGTCATGACTGGTAGTCACGGGGTATTGGGTTGATGTTTTGTAAACAAACCTTGGGCTTACGGGTCGACTACTTGACTTTATATATAAAGTAAGTATATTTTGAAAAGGGGTAACTTAGGGTTACGACCTAGATTATATTATCACCCTATTTGAGGGTCTTGTGTTTGAAATACTTGATGTATATCTATTAGATGCCATCCACACCAGTACTTTATAGCCGTATAGAGTACTAACCCCCTTTCGGGGGGCGTCCCACCACCATTTAAGGTTGAGGCTAGAGCTTGCTACCTATTCTCGTTGCTCGGGTGATCATCTGGGAGAGAAGACTTGGTTCGTGCTTCCTTCATTTTGTTTTTGAACATTTATAAATATGCTCATGGATATTTTTTTCACTATAGAGCATGCGTGCTCATGTTTGCCCCGTGTGGCATTTGTTTTCAAACTATGTTTTCCGCTGCGTATTGAATTGTTTATTATGTATGTTAATGGATGAATTATGTTTGAATGATATTCGAGACGCCTTGTATAATATGGATGTGTTAGAGTGCAGTTGACTATTCGTATTGTACGACGGGTTGTTGACGTGTCCGGATAGGTCCGGGGCGTGACACACTCGACCCCTATCACACATTCATACACTCTACTAGTTTTACACCGATGAGCATCATAATCCACATAACTTGTTTCCTAGATTTTAGGCATGCATGCTATTTCACTCATGTTACATGTGCATGCAATGTAGCAGCTATGTCTCTTTCTATTTATGCTATGCTGAGATTGTTCTCGAATGTATTATTCCTTGAATGATTTAATCATCTAAATTTGAGGTGCCCTACTATTAGATTTTAATAATATTATCTATTTATTGCATTGGCTATGTTGTTTTTTCATCATATGACATAAAGCTTCGTGCAGTCATGCCCCCTTGTATACATAGTTGATTAATAAATTTGGTAAGTGACACCAAGTATGTGTGTGTTTTCTGTTAAGTTAAGTGGGCTTTAGAAATGGATTAAGTTATAAACCATTTATCATAATACCTGAGGTCACTGATTAGCGCTGCCTTGCCTATTTCATATGTAACTATTGGTTATTTAAAGTGTTTTGTGGAGTTCGTATTTTTTGAAGAAAAGGTTTAACTAATTTCTACGTTGGATTCTCTTTGGATTGTTGTTTTGGGTCATTCGTAAAATGGAAAATGATCTCATTTTATTTCATTATTATATGTGTATATAGGCCTAGATTCATTGCCCACACCCTCGGAGGAAGTCTCGACAAATTCAACGAAAGCATATGAGCAACCCATCGGCCCAACTCTAGGGATGAGAGGTTGTTCACCACACAAATTACCAAGAAAACACAAAGAACAAATACCAACAAACAACTTGGTCCTGGATCCCTCATTTGAGACCCTTCGGTCACATCCCACAATCATACCATAGGACGACGGGTTACTAGAAGAATCAACGAGTCCATAAGCGACCAAGGGTCATCATCCTCACCAAGGCCACATAATAGCTCTACCAACATCAATTACATTACAATGTGTTGCCACCACATGCCCCGAAGGGTATGCATGCATATAATAATAATAATGATGATGATGATGATGATGATGATGATGATGATGATGATGATAGTAATGATAGTAATAATAGTAGTAATAATAATAGCAATAATAAAAATAAAAATAATAATAATGATAATGATAATGATAATGATAATGATAATGATAATGATAATGATAATGATAATGATAATGATAATGATAATGATAATGATAATGATAATGATAATGATAATGATAATGATGATAATAATAATAATAATAATAATAATAATAAATCATGTGGCAGTCTTGTAGTCCCGTGACTCCCATCTACTCTCTTTCATACACACCACTTTCTCTAAATTAAATTAAAATAATCATCTTATCTCTATCTCCCTCCTATGTCATATAGGATAGCCTTTACTCCGATCCATTACCCTATTGGAGATACTATTGGTTCGAGATATACCCATGCTCTTCACAATTCGTGGCCCAACATCCAAAATTACATTCTTAATACGACATCCAAAATTACCAAAAAAACGTGGCCCAACATCCAAAATTCGTTCTCCACAGCCACTCAAGCACGAAGGGGGCGTAGAACCGCAGAGGGCCAGAGGAACTCATCGGAAATAACTCAAATCCCAACTCTTCGTCCGTGAGCCGCAGAGAAGAACCGAAGAATCGCTATTGCTGCAAAATCACGGTCGGCGCACGGACTATAGCTGAGTAGGCGGAGTAGCAGCTAATTCTCGTCTCTCATCTTTCGAATGCCATAGCGTGTAGTGCTCTGCGCGCTATTGTCGCTCTTCGTCGCCTCACTGGTAAGTTTGTTAATTGTCTAGTTTTATTGTATTTTTTATATTCAATCTAGGTCTGTAGAGACTAAATTACATGATTCGATTTAGGTCTTTTGAGACGAAATTACATGATTTACAGCCTAATTTGATTATTTCGGGAATTTCATATTAATGCTTTTAGGGATGGTTTGCTAATTCCAGTTTTATTTGACTATTTGATTGAGACAGTGAGCCACTTATTACTTGTAACAGTTATTACGAATTTGTTAAGAATGTAATTTGTGATTCGTGAGTTGTAATTTTTCATTTGTAAGCATCGTTTATATTAGTATGAATTTTTATGGTGTTTTGATAGTATTAATGTAATTTTTTAGTTAGTTGGTATTAGTTTAGTTACTTAGTAACTAATAATTCTATGGACTATTAGCTTAATTTATCTCAAACTATTATCAAATTCACAAATCTATCCTATTCTTTCACTTTTATTAAAACAAGACTCGAACTTCATTTTTTTCAACAGTTATGCTTTTCTTTTTTGTTTTTTCAAAATTACCAAATACCGATAAAATATAATCAATACAAGTTTTCAAACTTAAAGCTAAAAGAAGTGAAAAAATATGAAATATAAACACGATTTTCTTCTTAAGTTTTACTAATTCATCTATTGAATGTGTAATTGTTAGAAAAATTGAAGTTTGAGTCTTTTTATAATAAAAATGAAAGTATAAGATAGATTTGTGAATTTTATGATAGTTGAGGATATATTTAGCTAATAATCCTAATTCTATTTTTTTCAATAAAGGTAATGAAGAGATACTATAACCCCATTGAAAAAGGAGCTAATTAGATAGCTTGTCTAGAAATGTAGTGGTCTCACCTACAATTCAAGAAACTTCAAATACAATGACGCACAAAACATAAATAACAAACAATCATTTTCTGTTGAGTAGTTTGATTCTTCCCAAATCCCAACTTCCATCTGACCCTGGATTGAGAATACCAATTTCATTATCAAACGATATCAATTGATGAAAACTCATAGAGAACAGTTGTAAAATTGTGGCTTTTTGTATTGACTTTGACAAAAACTCTTATTCCTATAATATATATATATATATATATATATATATATATTTTTTCTTTGATCTTTTTCCGCAATAGATGTTATTTTACACTTGAAATTAAATTCGGTTAAATGCACATTATTATACACTACATGTTATTTTTTTCTGGCAATATATGTTATTTAGTTAAATTTGGGCCCCCAAAGCTAGATCCACCCCTGGACTCACCCTCATCGACGAAAGCCAAGTCTCCGACGCAGCGACGTTTGGCCGCCTGCTGCCCTGCCCCTTCTCAGTGCTCAACGCCTCAACCTTCTGGTGCGCTGCAAGGCCTGCACTTCTGCCAGTTGTGTGGACCTGCGGTTCCACTCCTTCTTCCCTTCTCACCTTCTGGTATGCCTCTATAACTCTTTTATTGATTAGTTCAGAGTTGTTGATAAATGAGTAGTTGATTTATTGATTAGTTCATTTATAGTTGTTGATTGTTCAATGCTGATGTCATGATTTGTTCTGCCACTCCTAATTGTGGAGTAGTGATTTTTGTTGATGTTGCGGTTCTACCCTTGCTGATTAAGTGATTAGTTCATAGTTGTTGACTTTTAAGTGATTAGTTTATTTTTCTGCTATGTAATTTAGTTGTGATTTTGTGTCAGTGTCGAAGTTTGTTCAGTAAAAATTCAAATTTTTATTAAATTTATAAATTAATTAATTTTAAGTTGTTATAAAAATGGTTGAATCTGAATGGGAGAAAGAGGTTTTCAAAGTGAAGAATTACCTACGGTCAATAATCTCAAGAAAGACATGATGGATTAGCAATATTAAGCATTGAGCTTAAGGTGTTAGAAAAGCTTGATTATGGCGCTATTGTTATGATTTCACTTCACAATCCTCAGCAAAAAAATTGTTTAAAAGATATATTACTACATCTTATTTTATTTAATATTATATTTTTTGACCGTGATTCTACTTTTTTAATTTAACGGATTATGAAAGTCATGTTTTTAGTATAAAGGTGTTAAAATATATGCATGTTAGTTCAGACATAAATAGTTTTATTTGAGAAGGGTTCATTTGACTTAATTGTACTACCTCATCTTCTAAAAAACGTTATTAGTGAGTTATTTATAATAGGCTTACATTTCTTTAAGCCCATTATAAATTACCCTCCATAGGCTTTGAAATAGACAGGACCGGTCCTTGTACATTTTCCATTTATTGCTAATATAAATACTCTCACTTTAGTCAGTTGTACTGAGGATATTTTATCACGTGTTACTTTTTTCATCTTTAACTTAGCTTTGCTTATACTTCTCAAGAAATCCCCCCTCACCCTTGGATTCCATTCAAGTGCTCTTTGCGTGCTTAGTGTCTTGCACTAAACCCTTTGAGCTCTAAGAGCATCTCCAATGGGAGGGTGTGCTCTCTTACGCACTGTTACACATGAGTCCCATTTTAATCTCACAATTTTTATGTGTAGGACCTACATATCTCCTAATCTATTTTCATCTTCTTTTTTTATTTCACTATTAACCCACTTTTCCTCTACTTTTTCTCCTTGAATCCTGTGTAAGGTCCATTTGTGGACCTTGTCATAGACCTAGTTTCATTTTTTCCTACATACGATTTTTCTTATAATCATCATCATTACTCCAGTGCCTCAAAGGATCCCACATTCAGAGGGATAAGGGGTCGGATGTACGCAACCTTACCCTTGTACTATAAAGCACAAAGAGACGGTTCTCGAATGACCCATAGTGAAAATCGTGTCGAAAATTGCATGGACCGACGTCCGCTTCTTAACAAAGAAGCGCAGATTGTTTAGTGAGCCATTTTGCTTTATTCCATCATATTCCCAAGCCAAATAGTAGTGAGTCTTTGGCTCCATTGCAAATGATGGAAAACCATTTTCCTATATTAAATTGAAATAATCATCCTATCTCTATCTCTCCCCTATGCTACATAAGATGGACCTTATTGCAATCCACCCTCCCATTAGAGATGCCCTAAGCATCTCACTGCCTCCCATCTCCCAAATCTCCCACTCTCTACCCTGAGTTTCCCAATTCTCCGCGACGGTCCAATGACGCAGAAACTCCAGCACTGTAGTAACCAGTAGGTGCAATATTTATTTGAGTCTTTTGATCATTTTATTGAAAACAATCTAAGACCAACAGGCAAATCAGATTATAAAAAAAATTAACAGATACTGTAGTAAAAACTTTGACAACCCTATCTATGGCAAGGTCCACGGCCTGCCTGCCCTTCTCCTTGAGAGTATTTTAATCTTAGTTGGAATCTTGGGGGTTTTTGTTCTTGATTTTGGTGAAAATATTTGAAAACAAAAATACATCATTCGATGGAGTAAGGACTATATAGATAGTTCTATATTATTGTAAATTTTGTTGTGGGTAGAAGTATTTGAAGTGCTGCATATCCAGAACAATTTGAAAATAGATGGAATCTTGGATTCCATATCTATAAAAGATTCAGAAGAAATGGATCTTTGGGGTTAAAGCAATGTCATTTTAATATTGTTAAATTATACTGATAATATCAGGGGTGAAACATTGTCATTGGAGATTTGAAATATGTAATCAATAAACATTAAGTAGTGTATATCAAATGAAGTGAATGTTGAGAATGCAAGAAACAAGACGGTACTATGTTAAATCAGTGAAGTTGTTGGAAGCAAGTTATTAAATCCAGTAAGGTGTTGGAAACTAGGAATAATGTATTAGTAAGTGCAATAAACAAGATTATGGTGTACTCAATGTCAAAAACCCAAGTTGTTAATACATCAAACTTGTTGGTAACTAAAATTCAAAGTAGAATTGTTTGAAGAGCCGACCATTTTGTTATCCTTATATAATACTACCTCCGCCCCACTGTGTTTGGGACAAAGCGGTGTGACACAAATTTTAAGAAAAAGTGGAATTGTGTGGTTGGTGTTGAATTGATAAAGTGTGAATAAAGTAAGAATGAATTGTAACCACTCAAATATTACCAAATATGGTATGGGACAAACTTAATGGGACGGACGAAAAAGGTAAAACGGGACAAAGTTAGGAAGACGGAGGGAGTAAAAGAAAGTGTAAAGTGCATAAATTTTTAATTTTTAATTCATTCAACAAAGCCTCATTCTGTATTTTTAATTCATTAAACAAAGCCTAATTCTTTATTTTTGTTCTACAATTTCTTTCATGTTTATTCATTCACAAGTTTTTTTTTTAAAATCTGATAATAATTTTGTTGTATTTTTCATGGGAGAATCATGAAAACGTAGAGAGTGAGATTTTTTGAGTAAGTCTATTATGGACAGTGTTTTATGTAAATAATTAAATATGGATATGTATATCCATATTTTTTAAAAGAAAAAGTATTTTCCTTATACACACACACAAAAGAACACATTTCTCCCAAGTCTTTTTGTCCTACATTTTTTAAGAAATGCTATTTTCTCATTGTCACTGGTCCCTTTTTACTCTATTTTCTACATAGTTGTCTATGACATAACGATGGGACTAATGGGTCTTGTTATGCTTCACTTGAGACCAGGGGGTTTGAACACAAAGGATTTAGCTTGTGTTGAATGAGTATATAAAGCTACATGAAATTTCTTCCCATGGCGTGGAGGGGATTGCTTTCTCTTAGCACAAAAAGATTTGTGATACCTTCAAATGCTGCTGCAGTATCATCCTGTGGAAGTTCTGCTAATTTCTCTTCCAAATCCCATCAGTATTTGGGTATGATTCATTAGCAGCCAATACATAGATATTTATAGTAAAAAGAATCTTTTTCTGCTTTGACATTGATTTATACTTCGGGTAATTGGAACTTAATTGGAGATTGAAATGTTGCAGTGAAGGTGGGGATTCCAGAGTTCTTGAACGGAGTGGGGAAAGGGGTAGAGGCCCATGTGGATAAGCTTGAATCTGAGATTGGAGATTTCCAGAAGCTTCTAGTTACTCGAACCCTAAGGCTCAAGCGTCTTGGCGTTCCAGTAAAGCATGTGAGTCCCCGTAATGCTTCTCCATTTTGAAGATGTTGCACTTTTTTCTTTGATGTTTTAGGTTCATGGAATTCATTTCAGTGATTATTTGTTGTGAAATAATAAAAAAATTCTTTTATTTTTTTTGTGTATTTACTGATTTTAAGCTGACTAAAAGTGAATATGTTAAGATTTTCTAATTTGGCAGGACTAGTAGTTCAAAGTAGAGTAGATTTGCTACAAGTCATAATATTTCTTGCTACAATGATTTGGTAATTGGGATTTCTGTGTGGTACAAGTATCATTTGATTAAGAAGAATTTTTTCTCACTTGTTGTGAAGCATTATTTCCTGTGCTATCTAAAACCATTAGAGTAACAGCAATTCTATTTCCACACAAGTGCAAAAAGTAGATATCCAGGTGTACTTTGTTGTATCAATGAATAATATAGAAGCATCTTTCTTCAATAACACTAGTTGTATATTTTTGGCTCTCTGTCTTGTCATGTCCTAATTTAACCATTTTCCTGGCCGTTTGAAATATGTCAACCTCTTTTGGGAATAAAGTCATATTTGGTCAAGGTACAACTATTCATATTCACAAGGTAAACAATATAAAAGTCATGGAATCCTACTATTCTTTGGCATTTAAATAAATTTGTCATTTTAAAATTGTTTTCGCAAATTAAATGAATTTAATTTTGATTTTTTTATATGTATGACCTTTTTTCTGTAATAGCTGTTGAAGTCAGATTACTCAAGAGACTTGAATATCAGTTTTATACGGTATTTTAATTTTATAGGCTCTTTAATCAAAACCTAAGGAGAAGTTGCAACTTGCAAGTCATGGAACAAAATTTGCAATATGTATTAGTGGCTTCTGAATCAAAACTAGTTTTAGTTTATTCTTACTATAATTTTTATTTGCAAGTCGAGGTGTTTTATGCATTGGTTGGTATTAGAATTAACTCCCTGGATTTGTAATGAATTGTGTGAATGTGGAAACGCGCCCTAGTTTAATACTCCCTCTGTCCTGCTAGAAGGTTCTCGTTGACAGTTTACGATGCTTGACGAACGATAAAGCAACTTAATCCATGTTCACACTCTGATTATTTTTAGTAAATAAAATTAATATATTCAGAAACTACATTAAAATCGCTACAAAGCCTGATAAAAAATGTAAGTTTGATAAAAAAATTATTTATAAAGTAAAAAATTAAAAATGATTTAAGTTGACCATGTGAATAGTGGACGGGAACCTTCTAATGGGACGGAGGTAGTAGAATTTATATTGTCCATCTTATGGTGATCCACTTTTCCAGTCATTTTAAAACTTAACTCCTTGAATTTTTAGTGTATGTTCCCGTGCTGATTCTTAGATTTCATATAATGTATATCACGGTGTTACCTAAATATTTTAATCAACATATCTATAAGCCTGTTTGGGTTGACTTTTGAAATGGGTAAAAGCACATTTTTAACAGATTTCATCACCAATGTTTTGGTATTATAATTGAAATGGAAACTATTATCATACTGGATTGAAGGTTATAATCCTCTTTACCAAAATAAACATCTCATCTTCCCTTTTGAGTTGTTGTCCAAAACATCCGAATCCACTCATCCATTTAAAGAAAGAATTTTGTAGTTAATTTTGTTTATCCATTTATATGAATAAATGAAAACCATATCACTTTTACTTAATTCCTGTATCAAAGCCTAGCGGGAAGTTGTATGGTAGGGATTTAGTACAATTTTAGCTTTTATGGTGTTAATAAAAGCATCATTGTCCAAGTAAAAAAACCAAAGTGGTGCACTTGTTGTTAACTTAGGGGATTATCATTTGGTTCATTTAGCCGACACAGTGATGGATGTTTTCCTTGCTTATTCTTCTCTCGTACAACTTATATTGACACGCTGCTTTTTGACATTTTAGAGAAAGCTGATACTGAAGTATGCTCACAAATACAGACTAGGACTTTGGAGGCCGGTAGCGGAGCCCGTGAAAACATAATGGCACTCAAATATCGCAATCTGTGCTTTCATAAGTTATGTGGTTCACCCCTTCGTTTTCCTGATTTTCTTTGAAGTGTTAGTAGTAAATTTGGATGCTGACCTTCATTTTCTTCTGATTATACGATGATGCAAAATGTGGTCTCTGTCCTTGATCAGGTTGTGGTTTTACTACTGTGGTACTGGTTTCCGTGGATTGCTATATGTTTTACACTTTTACCTAAGCACCTATTACTTTCTTTCTCCATTGTTTTTATGCCATGACTTGTTTTCATGATACTGATCACAAATCATTCAGGATTGCGCTTGTGAAGTTATTTTCCTCGAATGAAAAGAATAGTTGAATTCAGTGAAGTAACGATGTGGATCGTTGTGCTTACCGCTACACTAAAAGCAATTGTTGATAGTGTAGCACACTCCTTCCTCTTTATAGCACAAGCGAAGCGCCACGTTTCTTTACCCCTTTACATCGGCAGACTGGCAGATTGCTGTTACCGTATACCCGCGGCCCACGGCCCAACAATCTCTCCCCCAGCACCTGCCAGCCTTAGCTGCGCATCATGTTGTCGTCGGGGGTCGAACCTGTGACCTTGGCTCTGATACCA
The DNA here is from genome assembly GCA_945859875.1 of Cuscuta europaea. Taxonomy (NCBI): domain Eukaryota; kingdom Viridiplantae; phylum Streptophyta; class Magnoliopsida; order Solanales; family Convolvulaceae; genus Cuscuta; species Cuscuta europaea. The sequence goes on from CAMAPE010000013.1 coordinate 2,456,577, forward strand.
CTTGTGGATCGTTGTGCTTACCGCTACACTAAAAGCAATTGCTGATAGTGTAGCATAGGGGTGGACTCGGGCTGGGTGGCCCGACCCGGAACCGGCCCGGGACCGGTACAGTTCCGGCCCGGCCCGACCCGGGACCGGTACAGTTCCGGCCCGGCCCGACCCGTGGCCCGGTCAGTGATCGGTCTGGGTAGGCCCGACCTGTGGGTTTTCCGGTCCGGGCTCGGGTCACCCAAAACAAGGCCTGACCGGGCTCGATTCGGGCCAAAATTGTTTTTTTTTTCAATTTTTTTTCAATTTTTGGGTTGGGCTGGGTATTTTGGGTCATTTGGGGGGTGGGAGGGGGGTTAATTAGGAAGAGGCAAAAAAAATTGATAATAGGCCCGGTCTGGCCCGGATAGTGGTGGACTCGGTTCGGGCCTAGAACCGGCCAGGTCTCGGTTCACGGAAGGCAGGCTCGGAACCAGCCTGGATAACCCCGGGTCCGGTTCGGTTCGGGTCACCCGCCCGGTTCACGGGCTGGGTCGGGCCTTTTAATTTTTTATTTATTACTACCTCCGTTCCCATTTTAACTTCCAAATGGGTTTGGCACAAAGTTTAAGATAGTGGATATTGTGTGGTGGAGAGTTGTGCAGAGGAGAGAAATGTGTAAGAAATGTTGTGAACCACAAATTCTTTACTAAAAAGGGAAAGTGGAAGTTTTAATTGGAACGGATGAAAAAGGAAAGTTGGAAGTTTATTTAGGAACGGAGGGAGTATATATTATATTATTAGAATAATTCTTATTACAATTACAATATATTATATTCGAATTCAAGTATATTTATTTCAAATAAGAAGTACAATTGAGAAGTATGATGAATTTAAAAAATGTAATACATTTTGTAATAAAAAATCAATCGGAATCTCCGTCGTTTCCTCCATAAAGTGACAGGTGGGAGTGATGGTAATTTCTTGAGTTCTTCGTTGGGCCTTCAACCAATACTGAAAGCAAACTAGTGTCTCAAGAGAGCTCGGGCTCAACCTCGTTCTATAATCGGTTAGGACGTTGTCGGCTGCACTAAATTCTTGTTCCACGGCAACGGTTGATATCGGCATTGCTAGCACTTGCTTAGCCATCTTTGATAAAATCGGGGATGTTCTTTCATTTTCCTTCCACCACTTAAGAACGTCAAAGTCATCACCAACTTCATAATCAACATTCAATGTTAGATACAAAGAAAGCTCGTTACCTGAGCTTTGTTCAGTAGCGGGAGTTGCTCTACTTTTTTTCAAAAGAGAACCAAAAGCGGATTTTAAAATTGATTTTCCTTTAGATGAAGAAGATGTTCGTTGCATGGGAGGGGGTGCATTACCATATTGTGCATGAAATTCATTATACAATTGATGAAATAAATTACTAAACTCGTTGAATTCTTGTTTAGGGTCGATGGGATTATCATCGAACTCTTGAGTTGGAAAAAAAGAAGCATAATAGTAATCTATACAATTTGCCAAGTAAGCAAGTTTATAACGAGGATCAAGAACAAATGCAATACCATATATATGCGGAATATGTGAATAATATTTTAAAAACTTTTGTTTCATGAAATCACAAAAATAACTAACGTAAGTGGCTTCGGAAAATTCACAAAAAGCGCCGGCGAGATTAACAGCTTCAACAAAAAATTCGTTTGCGGTAGGTTTATAAACATGACTAAAAGTTAGAGTTGCGTTATTAAAATATGCCAAAACATTAACAATTTTTCCACAAGTGTCGATGTCAGCCGGGTTTATAATATATTTACAAGTTTGTCTTAAAAAAGCTGGAAAGTGATCTTTATATCTAATAAGTACTTGAATTAAATTATAAGTACTATTCCAATGAATAGACAAATCTTTAGGAAAAGCACAATAATTGACACGTCTATCGGTCTATCCTTCAAATATTGCCGTCATTGCATTTTTAGTGGAGTGCTAGCCCAAATCAATTTAATTCCCCCCTTCACTACTTCCAAAGCATTTCCTAATGCCGCTAAGTCATCTTGTACACACAAATTTAGAATATGACATACACAACGTTAATATGAGAAATGTAACAATTAAGTAGTTTAACTAATATTAATATGACAAATGAAACAATTGACTTTAACTACTTTAACTAATATTAATATGATAAATGAAACAATTAACTACTTTAACTAATATTAATATGACAAATGAAACAATTAACTACTTTAACTAATATTAATATGACAAATGAAACAATTAAGTAATTTAATAGATAAACGAGAAGTCTAACAATTAACTACTTTTATAAAATGTATGTATAACTATATATAGTATATATAATATAATGTGTAAAGAATATAGTATATAAACGAGAAGTCAATGAGTATAAGTATATATAGTATATATAAATATATAATGTGTAAATATATTATAAGTAATATATAATATAATGTATAACTATATATAGTATATATAATATAATGTACATTATATTATATATGAATGTGTATAAGTATATATTTATAAGTAGATAATTAATATATATGTAGATATAATAATTATATAAATTATATATATGTAGAAAGAATTTGGAGAAGATGAAGAATGAAGATGATTGAATATGAGAGATTGAGAGAATAGAGAATTAAGAGAGTAGGAAGAGTTGTAGAAGAAGAGGTGTAAAAAATGTATAGAAAATAGGAGTATAAATAGGTTTTTTTTGTATACCCCACCCCCACCCCCACCCCACCCCCCCCTAACCCCCCAGACCCCCCCTCTTATGCTCCCAATGGCTATAGAGCCGTTTGGGAGCTCTCCCAATGGCTATGGAGCCTTCTAGTATTTAAAACAAAAAAATTTAAAAATCTGACCGTTGCAGCCTGGCCGGGCCGGTTCACTGAAATGTAGGCCCGGGACCGAACCGCTTGAAGATCGGGCCGGGTGGCCCGAACCGGGCACCAACCGGTTCACCGGGCCGGGCCGGACCCGCACAGTAGCGGGCCGGGCCGGTTCCGGGCCGGTTGGCCCGGCCCGAGTCCACTCCTAGGCCCGGACCCGGTGGGTACCCGGGCCGGTCCCGGGCCCATCTATTCAGAACTGGCGGCCCGAGTCCAAGTCTAGTGTAGCATGCTCCTTTCCCTTTATAGCACAAGCGAAGCGCCACGTTTCTTTATCCCTTTACACCGACAGGTTGGCAGATTGTTGGCACCGCATACTACCTGGCCCAACTAACAACTTCTCTACAGTCTTTATTTTGAATACTACCTGGTAAATTTGTAATTCTGGCACAATTTTTATGGGTAGATATTAGGTGCTCGGCTTTTGTAATATGTTGTGGTAAACTTTCGTAGTAGGGGTGGACTTGAAATTTGGTATTAGTAAACTAGACTTAATGAATAAGATTCTCAAAAAAAATCATCAAAAAATTCCACCGGGAACTGCCCCAAATGGCGACGGTCGGACAGAGTCTTCTATATAAGGGCTTATTTGACTTTTTTGGTTAGTATGTGGGTTTATTTGCCCCCTTTTCCCCCGAAAAAAAGAATCGGGTATGGAATTGGAACTTGAAATCTCTTCGGAATTGGAAACAACCGGGTCTCATGAAACTTTTTGTTTATAGATACTCTCTCCGTATTTTAAAGTGTGTTACACTTTTCTTTTTAGAATGTATTTAAAAGTTTCACAACAAACTTTAAAAAGTTTGTTCATCACAATAGTCCTCACATAGAATGGAATCATGTCATTAGTTCGAATCTGGTGAACAACCTCTTGTCAAAGTAACAAGAATAACTTTATATACCTTTGTGGGGCTTCCCCGAACCCTCACAATGTGTGGAAATCAATGTCCACCGAGGTACCCTCAATGTTTTTTTACATAGAAACTTGCTATAAAAATGAGATACAAAATAAGAAGTATTAGATTGCATCTAATGAGTGCAAAAGAAAATGCATATTTAAGTAATAATAGTAATAGTAATAGTAATAGTAATAGTAATAGTAATAGTAATAGTAATAATCATAATGATAAGGGAAAACTATCAAATAAGCCCCCGTACTATATCGAAAAAGTCGATTAGGCCCTCGTACTTTACAAACACTCAATTAAGTCCTCGAACTATTAAAAAACGTTCAATTAAGCCCTTTTGGTGGGTAAGTAACCGATTTCCCGGTTAAACGACGACGATGGCGACGATGTGCTCGAACCCCAGCAATGGCGGCTTCCGGGAAACAGGTTACATTTAACCGGGAAACCGGTTACTTACCGACCGAAAGGGTTTAATTGAACGTGTTTTAATAGTTCGAGGACTTAATTGAGTGTTTGTAAAGTACGAGGGCCTAATCGACCTTTTCGGTATAGTATGAGGGCTTATTTGATAGTTTTCCCTAATGATAATAATAATAATAATAATGATGATAATGATAATGATAATGATAATGATAAGGATAATGATAACGATAACGATAACGATAACGATAACGATAACGATAACGATAACGATAACGATAACGATAACGATAACGATAACGATAACGATAACGATAACGATAACGATAACGATAACGATAACGATAACGATAACGATAACGATAACGATTACGATTACGATAACGATAACGATAACGATAACGATAACGATTACGATAACGATAACGATTACGATAACGATAACGATAACGATAACGATAACGATAACGATAACGATAACGATAACGATAACGATAACGATAACGATAACGATAACGATAACGATAACGATAACGATAACGATAACGATAACGATAACGATAACGATAACGATAACGTTAACGATAACGATAACGTTAACGATAACGATAACGATAACGATAACGATAACGATAACGATAACGATAACGATAACGATAACGATAACGATAACGATAACGATAACGATAACGATAACGATAACGATAACGATAACGATACTGATACCGATACTGATAATGATAATGATAATGATAATGATAATGATAATGATAATGATAATGATAATGATAATGATAATGATAATGATAATGATAATGATAATGATAATGATAATGATAATGATAATGATAATGATAATGATAATGATAATGATAATGATAATGATAATGATAATGACAATGAGAATGAGAATGAGAATGACAATGACAATGACAATGACAATGACAATGACAATGACAATGACAATGACAATGACAATGACAATGAGAATGAGCATGATGATGATGATGCCGTGTCGGACTCCCTTAGAGCCGCCATAGCTACCTCCTATCCCTAGCTTCCTGCCAAGCTCCCTCCATCTCTCTCGTGCTAAAACTCGCCAACCAAAGAGGCGTCATCAAACCCTTCCACAGAGAAATTTCCATTGGAATCCCGCTGCTACGAAACCCCGCAATTTCTACCTATGTACCTGCACACCAAGGAATCCTCCAACCGAAGAGGAGGGTGCATGCAAAATCTCCCTTTCAAAACCTTAACATTTGAAATGGTTGAGATATGTTTTTCCAATAATTTAATTTTTTCTATAAAAAATAGTAAATATAACTAATTTTATTAATTGAAAGTGTAATATGTTTAATCATTTCGTGTGTAATATTGAAATGAGTACTTTGTTACATAAAAATGAGTATAATGTGTAAAATAAATGTGCATAGGTGTAACATTGCAAAAAAAGCATAATAAAATTGTAACTAGAATAAGGATTTAATACATTGCTATATTTCTCATGGCAAAATCTACTGATAATTTAGGAAATGAATGTAATTATACTAAGTTGGTTTCATGAATATAATTAGATTTGTGGATTATTTGAAAATGAGTTTTATGTTATAATTAATTGAGTATAACGCTTAAAAGAGATGAGCATTGGTACCAAATTATAATATGAGAAAAAAAGATTTCAAGTGAGTATGTCGCAAAAAACAAATACAACAATGTTCATTGATATAGATACGGAGTATGTTTTAAAATAAGCACAAGTAGCTAATGAGAATGTGATACTTATGAAATGCGCACTAATATGACATTTAATTTTAAATTGAGTATATGAGACACGCTGAATGAACATAAATTACATAAGAAATGAGCATTGAAAATTCAAAACTCGAACATATATGTCCAAATCTCCAAATTTCATTTAAATATATTCATTAATATTGTATGCAGTGGAGGACCTAGGGGGTCCTATGGGGGCAAGTGCCCCCGTGTTGGTCCCTATTTCAAAGATAATGATCTAACAACAATGATATTATAAACACAGTAATACAAACAAGGGATCAGATAATGATATGAAGAAGATGATAAGTGAAACCCTCTTTGATATACCGTGAACGATTACAGAATGATGAGCGTTAAGGCTAATAGATCGAATGCAAAAGTTAACGCAAACCTAAACCTTATGCGCTTTTATATATGCGCAGACAAGGTTTGCGTACAGGCTTTACGCCAGATATGAGCCTGACACTTTGGGACCATATCATTTACTATGCTAATAAATCTAGAGTATAAATACATAAGAGGCATAGTAAATACTAGACTATTACAAGACATCTGACAAACTTGATACACGATAAAATATTCTTCAACAATCTCCCCCTTTGTGATCAAGTGCCGTCTTTCTTTCTTTCTGAGCTTCGAAGTAGTTTTTCCTTAAGTTTAGTGCATGCTCATATTGCCTGGGGATATTTCTCTTTTCTAGGCGTTCATCAATAGCTTTCAGAATTAATGTTAGCACTTCATGCTCCTTAAGAGTATATGTAGATGCATCCACAAGTCTTTTGTCAAGCTCTTCCTTTGTTTTCCGCAACTTTTCTTGAATGATTTTCAAAGTTCCATCGCAGTATTTGTGGATCTCTTCAACCACCATCAGGCGTTTTTCATCTTTGTGGTTCAGATAGACTACTGCAGGTGGAGTGGAGAAAATGTGATAAGCAGGAAAGTCCTCAAGCTCCGAACCATGCAGTTTTGGCTGAGATAGATTTGCTTTTGGGATATTATTCTCGAGAGCCATTTGGAAGTCATGGGAAGCGTTGACTCGGACATGTCTCAACATGAAACGCTTGATTGCTTCGAAGCCTTCTTTGTAAGTTCGATTGTTTCTGGTTGGTAGGAATCTGTACGCCATAAACATCCCATAGATGTCATCCATTTTGAGCATTATGAAGTCATTTTCTTGGCATACAAATTCACTACCATCAGTGCATTGGACCTTGTAGGAGTAGAATCTGATTGTATGATGATCTTCGGCCTTAACTTGTAGTATTGCATGAACATGATGTGTACTGGACTTTAGATCTCTTTCCAATAGTTGTCGTTGAGGCCCTGAAGATCTATGAAGTAGCATGTGTAGGTGACCTCCTTCTTATTTTCCTTTCAAGTGTGTAAGTTTGTGCATCCTCAGTTCCTTTATAGGTCTGACCTTCTCTGGTTTACGCCAGACACGCTTTCTGAGTTCCTCTTGGAAGGGGGCTTTGATTCGAACATTCTCCCAGGGTTTTTCATTCTTGGGAAGTCATCCCACTGTTTGTCTTATTATTGATTCCAATTCCTTGGGAGTTTCTTTATAATTTTCCCCTTCCTTGAGTTCCTTTTCATCAAGTCGGATGATGTCTGCTGCACATTTGGCGATCAGTTCTCATAAGTACCAGCTCCTCTACATGTCCTCAGTTTCTTCGTCACTACGAATTTGATCCCACTCCGTCCATTTCCTGGGCCACTTGTCATGTATAATGATATCTTCGAGTTCATCATGCATTGCCTCTGATGAAGGAGTGGTACGAGCTGGTTGACTTGGTAGTGTTGGGGACCTGTAATCTGGAACACCGGGATCACAAGGATTTCCCGTTGTCATCAGTTCTGAACTATGTTCTGAATGAAGGCGTGATTGTGAAGATGTACCTGAGGTAACATCAACAGTACTTCCATCCCCTCCTCGAACAATATCACTCAGAGATAAGCCTCAGGATGTGTCGTCTGGCTCGACCAGGCTAGAAAGATTGGCTAGGTTTCGGTTTTGGCTGGAGGCGGGTGGCTGTTGGTTAGTTGAGGATTCGGGTTGATCGGGCTGTGGAAGTTGGCTGGTGGAAGTAGCTTGCTCAAGTGTTCGTGGCCGCTTGTTCTCCCCCTCATGAGGTTCCGAATCGTCGGGACCCTCATGTGAACGTTTGCGACCACGAGGACTGTCACGATAAGTGCTTTTGGTGTCAGAAGTACCTAAAAGAGCACGGAGGATGGCTTGTTGGTAAGGGGTAAGGTCCTTTACATCAGGGGCAAGTAGTTTGGCTAGCATAGCAGATGCCAAGTCGTCGAAGGATAGGTTCAGGAGGTTAAGGCGAGGTGTGGTCGGGATGGGGGATGATACTAGTTCGGTGTCATGGGTTCCCCGAGAGGGTTGTAGGCTGGTTGGTTTAGTGACAGAGGTGTCGGAAATGATTGGGGTAGTTTGAGGTTGAGAGTGAGAGAGTATTTGCTCAGGTGAGGGTTTAGGTGCGGGTTGCTCAGTCTAAACCGTTGGGGTGTTCCTGAGTTCCTGTGCAAGAGCGGTCATTGCGTATTGCACCCATGGTTTAATGGTGGAATCCATGAAAAGATTCAAAAGAGCGGTGACATCTTCAAGGGTTGGGGTACCAGTTATAGGGGTTGTAACTGTTGTCACAGCATCAGTGAAGAGAGCTGATGTGTGGCCTGAGTTGAATGATAGAATCATTGTTTGTGTAGCAGGGCTTCCGACTGTCATAGTTTGCACTCGGGTCGTTACATCCAGGGTGTGTGTACCTGTTTGTGCAGTGAGAGGTGTAGGTGTCCTAGAAAAATCAGAAAATTTTGGAATAGTGACACCTAGACTTGATGTGGGCGAAGGAGGGGTTGTGGCCTTGGGCGGTTGGCCACTAATTTGCTCAACTGATCCAGAAGGGACCAGAGAGGTGGGTAAAGCCCGTGAAGATGAAACTTTAGCCTGTTGGGAGGCTAAAGAGTGGCTAGGAGAGGACTGTGTGTGCGCAGTTGAGCCCGATGTTGCGGCTTCTACCCGGGGACCGAAAAGATCAGCTCCTGTACTTAGAGATGTGGCTCGGCTTAAGTGGATGAAGGGATCACAATCCGCAAAATAGCCATGTCATCCTCATCGATTAGGCCCCTTATAACTGGCTGCTTTGGCTTTGGCTTGGATGACGGGGGAGCATCATTTCTGAGCTTGGCGCGTTTCTCCCTGATGACGATGTCTTCAGAATTCTTTACCACATGATCACCCTCATCATAATCCAATTTGGATCGGTTGATTTCATCGTGGACGCTCTTTGACTGCTGAGTCTCCTTTATAATGAAAGTCTTGGGTCGAGTGGCTATAACCGTCTATGCCTCTTCAGCAGTGATCTTTTTAGGAGGCTCAGCAATCATCTTCCCTTTGCGAATCAGGGCGTAAGTAGCCTCAATGCCATCATCGTCATCATCGTCATCATCATCCTCGTCATCACTTTGGATGGCCACGCTATCAGATGCCTCATCATCAACCTTATTGTGGGCCAGGCTGAGCGATTCATCGACAGATTCCTCAGCGTTTGTCGGTATGCCCTCAGTTGTCTGAGTCCTCTTAGAAGAGTTGTCAGACTTTCCTTCATGGGGCCGACGTGCCACTGGTTTTTGTGACTTTGGGGCTCTCTTGGGACCCTCACATGCACTCGGTTTAGTCCTCGGGGTAGGTCCATGTGGGTTTTGCTGAACCATAGGGACTGTTCTCTCAAGGTCTGCTTTGTACTGAGCCACAATTGGATTCTTTTGGTTGACCAGATTGAGCAAGTAGTCCAGGATTCGCATTCCAGGTTCAACATCTTTGTCCTGCTTGAAATATTAGAGCTTAGGGGCTGCGAAGTGTGGCTCGTTACTGCATCGAGGAATGGCATGATGTGCCGTCATGGTTTCATGGATGATGAGGCTCAACCATCTCGCATACGGAACTGTGCCCCTCTTGTTGTTTTCCTTGGCCTTCACAAGATCTATGAGTTTAGTGAAGAATAGTGCGGCCATGTCGTAGTTTCTGTTGAATGCAATTCCATGGAAGATCTGGAGGATTTGCTTGTTGCACTTGTCGAATCCAGCATGTTTTGGTGAGAGGCACTTGTTGACCAATCCGAAGAGGCTCTTCCATGGGTGTCTGAGATTGGCCCCACAGAAGTTGGATAGCTGAGGGATCAGTGAGTCATAGCCGAGACCCTCTATGTCCTTGAGCATATCTTTGACGGTTGGAAGAGGATCATAAGTGTCATGTGTCGGCAGCTCTAAAGAGGTCTGTAGCATTGATGGCGTCAGGATCACTCTCATGTTGTTGAGCTTGGTCATAATTTTGGAGTGGTCCTTTTTTGATTCGGTGTGCATGTGCCCCCATAATTGTTGTAAATATATCTATGGTACCGGGTGAGCTTTATGGAAGGCGGTCCAGAGATAGTGCCCTTTAGAATTGCCGGTATGATGGGTTCCTGGCACTTAAAAACTTTGAGGTCAAGTTGGAAGTTGTTGTCAATCACTTTGATCCAGTCCCCCTCGGATATATGGTGTCGTCGATGGCTACTTGATTTGTGCCTGACATAATGAACTGAAAAGAATGAGGTCAGCACATTAGTCCTCTTTTGTTTTTGGTTTGGTCTTTTTCTATTTTATTTTTATGTTTTTGGATTTTTCAAGAAAATGGGGCAGGTGGATTTCGAAAAAAAATTTCTAAGGCAGAACCTCGAGATCACGATCTCGAGATCAAGATCTCGAGGTTCGAATCTCGAGATCAAGATGTCGAGGTTCGAATCTCGAGATCAAGATGTCGAGGTTCGAATCTCGAGATCAAGATGTCGAGGTTCGAATCTCGAGATCAAGATGTCGAGGTTCGAATCTCGAGATCAAGATGTCGAGGTTCGAATCTCGAGATCAAGATGTCGAGGTTTCAATCTCGAGATCCCTTCTTGAAGTCGATACGATGAGATTGAGATTGCCTCAAAGATCTGTGACGAAGAACCACCTGCAAAAACAACAAATAACATATATACAAGAAACAAAATCAAAACATGAAACCCTTTGACAAATTTTTCGAGTTCATGAAGTTCATTCGTTTTGGGTTTTTCGAAAACGAGGTTTGATGCACATATGACCCTTTGATGGATGATCGAAAACCTGTTTTCTACCTTTTGATTATATTGCGAGAGCAACAGATGAAGATTCGGGAAGAAAAGAAGAGGAAAATGTCGAGAAGAAGAAGAGCTCTGGACTTCGCGAAATCAGAGAATGTGAGAAGATGAAGGATTTCGAGATGTTCCCCCTTTTTTTATACGCGAGATTCGTCCGGGCCAAAAAACAAAAATGGGCACAAAAGTCCAATTCAGATGTAAAAGGAGTTGAGGCCCAATTTTAAGTCAGAATTTCTCCCCCTCGAACAGTGCACGAGTTAAAGAAATAAAAATACGCACACATGCAACTCACGCACACTATTTTTGTTATTTTTCGGATTTTCTCCCCCTCAACACATGCAACACACTCAATATATAGATACAATTCACACACACTGTTTTTGTATTTTTCTGAGTTTCTCCCCCTTGACACATGCAACGCACACTTTGTACACATGCCACTCACACACACTCTTTTACAGACCGGTGGAGATAAAATTACACAGGCTCGAGGTTCAACATGCCCAGTTTGGATACAAAGAGTTGGAATCGTTTTTCATCCAGAGCCTTAGTGAACAAATTAGCCAGTTGAAGCTCGGAGCTTACAAAATACATATCAATAACTCCTTTCTCCACATGGTCCTTGATGAAATGGTAGCGCATATCGATGTGTTTGGTGCGGGAGTGGTGAACAGGGTTGCTGGTGATGGCGATTGCGCTCTGTGAATCACTGTAGATCAAAAAATGGCGGAATGTGTAACCATAGTCTCTTAGCTGAGTCTTCATCCATAATATTTGTGAACAACAACTAGCAACTGTGACATATTCTGCCTCAGCTGTAGATGTTGACACACAGTTCTGTTTCTTGGAAGACCAACAGACTAACTTCTCACCCAGAAATTGGGCGCCTCCCGATGTACTTTTTCTGTCCATTCTGCAACCCGCAAAATCAGCGTCCGAATATCCGAAAAGGTCAAAACCTAAATGTTTGTGGTACCAAAGGCCTGTTTACGGTGCCTTTTAGGTATCTCAAGATTCTTTTTACAACGGTCAGATGAGATTCTTTTGGATTCGCTTGGAAACGTGCACACAAGCATGTGGAGAACATTATAGCAGGCCTGCTAGAAGTGAGGTAAAGCAAAGATCCAATGATTGCCCTGTAGTTGGTAGCATCTACTAATTTTCATGGAAGATTTACCGTCAATGTGAAATCTTTTCAACATATCCAGAATGTATTTGGACTGATTGATAAAGATACCGTCTTTTAGCTGTCGGACTTGCAAGCCTAGAAAGAAGTTCAACTCTCTCATCATGCTCATTTCAAACTTGGTTTTCATCAGTTCCTCGAAGTGTTTGCACAGACGTGGATTTGAAGAGGCAAAGATGATGTCATCGACATAGATCCGAATCAGAATAATATCAGACTTCTGTCGCTTGATGAATAATGTAATATCAATCTTTCCTTTGGAGAAACCTAATTCAACCAGAAACTCTGTTAAGGCATCGTACCAGGCCCTTGGAGCTTGTTTCAGTCCGTAAAGAGCCTTGTTCAGTTTGTACACGTGGTCAGGGTATTTGGGATCTACAAATCCTTCAGGTTGAGCAACATAGATCTCTTCCTCTAATACTCCATTGAAAAAGGTAGTTTTCACGTCCATTTGAAAGACGGTGAAGTTTTTGTGCGCCGCGTAAGCGAGAAAGAGGCGGATTGCTTCAATTCTAGCTACGGGCGCAAATGTTTCGTCGTAGTCTATGCCTTCTTGCTGATTGTACCCTTTTGCCACCAATCTAGCCTTGTTTCTCACGACGATACCTTCTTCATCTCTCTTATTCTTGAACACCCACTTGGTGCCTATTATGGATTTCTTTTGTGGCTTTGGCACGAGTGTCCAAACTTGTAGTCTCTCAAATTGATTGAGTTCAGCTGCATGGCAATCACCCAATCTGGATCAGTGAGTGCTTGAGAGACCTTGGACGGCTCGATTTGACTTAGAAAGCACGCGTACATGCATTCATTTGTGGATGCAGATATAGTGCAGACTCCTCGACTCGGATCACCGATAATTTGTTTAACCGGGTGAGCTTTCGTCCATTTCCGCTCATGTGCCAGAGGGATTGGAGTTATGATGGGTTGATCCGCGTCTTCATAATCTTGCTGTTCTGGGGAGGTCTGCACTGAAGATGTTGGAGTTGGAGGAGGTTCCATGCCTTGTTCAGTAGAATCCTCATGATCAGATGGAGGAGGTGAATGAGCAGTTGGCGGAGCAGGAACTTCTGGAGTTGAAGCTGGTGTGCATGGAGGAGATGAAGGTTGTGAATTCTCGTAGAAGTGTCTGAAAAGAGAATCAAGAATCACACCTTCAGGTATAGTGTTGGGATCGTCTTCATCAAGAACCTGTGGTACAGAAGGAGTCGTTTCAGCCTGTAAGTATTCTGTTGCAAAGTTTTCCATTTCATAGAATGCAACATTCACACTCTCAATGATAGTTCGTCTGTCTCTCAAGTAGACTCTGTAAGCTTTTGACTGTAGGGAGTAGCCAATGAATACGCCTTCTCTGGCTTTTGGGTCAAGCTTACTTCTCTCAGTTCGATCATTTAGTACAAAACACTTGCAGCCAAAGATCTTGAAGAATGAGATATCTGGAGTTCTGTTGAAAAGAATCTCATAAGGGGTCTTGTCGAAGCGTTTGTGAATGGATGTTCGGTTTTGTGTGAAACACGCATTATTGATTGCTTCTGCCCACATGAAATGAGGCAGTCTGAATTGAATGAGCATGGTGCGTGCTGCTTCGACAAGTGTTATGTTCTTTCTTTCAACAACTACGTTCTGTTGAGGAGTTTTGGCTGCAGAAAATTGCTGATTGATACCTAGAGATACATAGAAATCAGTGAGAATTTGATTCTTGAACTCGGTACCATTGTCTGTTCTGGTTATGCGGACACTCTTCTGTAGCAAATTTTGGATGGTTCTGATGAAGGACATAATGGATTCCACAGCTTCGTCCTTTGTACGAAGAAATTTTGTCCATGTGTACCTTGAGAAATCATCAATGATTACAAGAATGTACTTGCGACCGTTAATGCTTTGGACTCTCATAGGTCCATACAAATCCATGTGAATCAACTGCAGCGGATGAGTGGAGGACGGAACAGGTTTTGACTTGTGTGAGCTTCGAGTCATTTTGCCCAGTTTGCAGGCGTTACAATGATTTTTAGCGGAAGCTTTTAATAGAGGAAGCCCTTTCACAAGTTTTTGGAGGATAGGATGGATAGATTCTTGAAATTCAGATGGGAAAGACGCATGTGCCACAAACTATTATGCTTAGTGGATGCTTTTGACAGTAGACAGATGGAAGAAACTGCTTGAACGCTTTTCAGGTCAATCGTGTACAGGTTTGATGTCCTGGTACACGTTAATAATGTATTCCCCAAGCTATCCATAACACAACATTGGTTGGATTTGAACTTCACTTCCATTCCATTGTCACAGAACTGTCCGATACTCAGTAGGTTGTGCTTGATCCCTTTGACAAATGAGACAGCTCTTATGGTAACACTTGGGAAGACAACATCTCCATAGCCAAGAATGGGAGATGATGCGTCATTCCCAAATCTGACGTTCCCTCCATAACAATTGGTATAGTTGCTCAAGAGGTGCTTTATTCCGGTCATGTGGGTTGAGCATCCAGTATCTAAGTGCCACACATGACCGCCCTGCAAAATAATTAAGCAGTTTTAGGTACCCACCTTAGGATGGGTCCTCCCTTATCAACTGTAAACACATTTTATATCTTTCTTTAAGCTGAGATCCAAGGTCAGCAGCCTTTTCACAATGATTTTTCTTTAGCAAGATCGGTTAGTGCATGTTCTGCTTTAGCAGGTTCCATTTTTGGAACCCACTTTTGTTTGATTGTTGTGGGAGAGTAGACATGGGCTTTGTGATTGAATGGTTGTTTAGTGAGAACTGATTTAAAAATCTTCTCTTCTGAGAGTCTGTTTAGATGTTTCCTAGAATGAACTTTGAGGGGATATTTTAAATTTGGTAAGCAGAAGACTCCCTCAAAAGTTCTATCCTTGGTTTTCTTTCGTGGTTTGTGCTCTCTTTGAGATTTTACCTTAACAACATTCACATCACATTCATAATTATGAGGATCTGGAACAGAATAACCATAAGCAATACTAGAATTATGAATAGAACAATGTCCAAAAGATGACACAGAGTTTTTCAGCTTGGGACTCAAGACTGAATGACTAGGAGATTGTTTGACAGTACCAGAGTTACATTTAATTTATGAATACAAAATAGAGCTAGAACAAGAATGGGGCTGTTTCTCAGAAAACGCTTTCTTTCCTTTTCTGCCTCCACTCTTCCTTCTTCTCCTCCCTCTTATTCACTTCTTATCATGTGAACAACAGAGAAGAGGGGTGAGTGGACGTTCCTTTTGAAAGCCTAATTTGATTTTGAGTGGTGGAAGTCTCTTTTTTCATAGAAATACTGGTGGAGTTGGGGTTGTTTTTGAATGAAACTTTTCTCTCAATTGATTACATTCACTCAAAAGTATTTCTCAATTACTTTCAAAACCTTTCTTCTCAGATTCACATCTTTCTCTCTCAAATTCAAATCTTTCTCTATCATTATCTAGAGTTTTCTGTAAATCCTTAAGTTTTTTGGCCATTCGAAAAATACAGGGTTCCTTTATAAACTTAGAGATACCAACAGTTAGAGGTGGGTCTAAAGGATGTCCCTGGTTTGATACATCTTCTTTAACAAGAGCATAAGGATTTACACACTTATCTGTTGAAAACACTTGTTCTAGATTGTTATAGCTCTCATTTATGTTGGAATAGCTGAAAGGAGTCTCCACTCTTGGGTTCTTTCTCTTTTCTTCTTCTTCTTTAGCATTTTCTTCTTCACCGGTATAATCCATTTTGTCAAAATATTCTTTTCTCATGTAATCTAAGTCATAAAGTTGAATGCAATCAACTTTCTTTAAATAACATGGGTTAGATATGCCAAGTCCTGACTTGGGATTGTAATACCGGTCATCACTAATTTGATTTAAGAAAATGGTTTGTTCTGATTGACCTCTCCTAGCAATAAGATTCTCAAGTTCTTTGATTTTGTGATAAAGGTAACTTCTTTTGTTTTAAAGAAAATCGTTATCAGCCTTTGTTGTGTTTTTCTCTCTTTCACTGTCTTGCAATTTCTTAGTAGTATCAGCTATCTTAAGTTCTAGACTTTCTCACTCTAAGGTTACCTTTTTGACCTGTTCTTTTGCATTATCTAATCGAAAGCTGAGAGAGGCATTTTGGTCCAGATTCTTCTTTAAGACCCTCTGGTTATTGTCTAATCTCTCCCTTAGTTCTTCAATGATGTTGTCCTTATCGAGTAAGGACTGAGTTTGATTATGGCAAGAGCAAGGAAGATCGGATGTACTTATAGCGCTTGTTGAGGATTCATTTACGGGGATCGCAGCATCACCCTTTCTTTCTTCTTCATCTTCCACACGAGCCATTAGTGCAAAGTTTTCCTCCTCCTCTTCATCAGAAGTGTCTTCTGCCCAATGATCTTTTTCTGCAAGCATTGCAGCATTCTTTTCTTCTTTCTGCACCATAAGCATCTTGTGCTTATTCCACAACATTTTCTGCGTGTATAAGTTTGAATCCCTCTTCTTTGGTAGGCGACAGTCTTTGATGACATATCCAGCCTTACCACAATTATAGCATTTGGGGGCATCTTCAGCTACAGGTGCCTTCCCAGAGGAGCTTTGATCATTGTACTTCTGTTTGTTGTTTGAGGAGGAGGTTCTTAGCCTGTTTGAGGAGCTGTTCTTCTTCACAAATTTCCTTGTCAGCAAGGCCATCTTCGTTTGAAGATCAGCAAGTTCAGCCTCAATGTCAAGCTCTTCTTCGTCACTTTCATCATCTTCAGATTCGACCACCACTTTCTTCTTCTTCCTCAGAGATTTAGTTGTTCTTCTAGGTTGTGCTTCCATCACAAGAGCTAATGGATTGGCACCAAATTGATCTTCAGGGCAATCAATGTCATTAACAAACTACTTCAGGTGTTCATGAAGGGTGCAAAGGTCAATCTCATCAAGGTCGAGATGTTGCCTCACTTCCTTCACAGTTTTTCTCCATTCGGGGTGTAAACTGGACATAAATCTTATATTCAATTCCATATTGGACTTGAATACTTTGATCTTCCTCAGCTCATTTATCGGCTTAACAAATCTGTTATAGGTCTCTTTCAGTGGTTCCCCAGAGACAGCTTTGAAAGAATCATAAGCAATAAGGGTGCTTGCTTTCTTGGTCTTCAAGCTTATGCCTGTGCCTTGAAGCAGTTTCTCGATTTCGTCCCAAATCTCATTTCCAGTTTGCATGCTATCAATCAACACATAGATTTCATTTGGGATAGTTTGGAGCAGGTATGTCTTTGCCATGAGATCAGCTTTCAGCCTTAGCTTATCTGCTTCGGTATGTTCTGATGGAACTTTCAGTCTGCTTTCAGGAATGATAGGAGGGTTATTCTCTTCATTTCCACCTACTGAAATCCACAACTCAGCAGGTCCTTGAAGGAGTGATTCAAGCATTGCAGCGGAGCTGTCTTTGTGTTCAAGGAAGTTTAAGAATCAATTCCTCCACATCTGATATTCACCTCTCCTTAGAACCGGAGGGGTACTGATATTTCCTTGTGCAATAACATGTGACGACATTGCTGTAAAAGGGGTTGACTGTTCGAGAGTTTAAAAAAAATCTAAGTGAAAACCTCGAAATCTTAGATTTCGATAGTTGAGGTTCGAGATTTAAAATGTCGAGATCAGTCTATCGAGAAGTGAAATGCCGAAATTGATTTTGAAATGTTGATTCGAAAACAAGATGTTGAGATCCTGTTTTTTGAGATCTCAATGTCGAGATCTTGTTTCGAAAACAAGATATTGACAACCTGTTTATCGAGATTAAGATTTTGAGAAGTCAAATTTCGAGATCTGGTTCTCGAGATGCTGATATCGAAATTGTAATTTGAGAACCTAGTATCGAAGTCCTGAATATCGAAATCCTGCAAGTAGAAATTTTAAAAATTTTTAAAAATGAAAACTGTTCGGAAGAGCCGTTGATCTCGCGATTAGCCCTGTAAAGGTTTCAAGCCGAAATTGTTTGAGCAGACTTGTCAAAATGATGATCTCGAGAAGCCTATATCGAAATCTTTCGAAATGAAAAATTGCAGAAATCAAAAGATAAGATATGCTGTAGAATCGTTAGAAGATGGCGATTCTAACACTATAACTTTTGCAGATTTTTGATCAACAAAGAGATTACAAAGGCAAAAACAAGGATGTCAAAGAAACGAAAATAACAGAGCAGTTCTTCATCTGATGAACTCTCGATCGGCTCTAATACCAATTGATAGTCCCTTTACTTAACAATCAAACAATCTAACAGTGATAAGCAATGAAGAAGAAGCAGATAGAAAGATATCGAGAAGATTAAAACCAAATCGGGTATACCTTGAACATGGCCGTTGCTCTCCCTCGAGAAGGAGAGCAGCGGAAACCCTATCTCTCTATCTCGCCTCTACGCACTCTTAAGCCTCGAAAACCTTAGGGTTTCCATAAGTTAGCCTCCTTTTAAAGGAGAAGTTGGCTAACTTATGGACTACAAAGAAGCTAACGGGCTGATACACATTTGTGGCCCGTATTACACATTTAATTAATAACTACACAAATACAAAGATATTTAATTAGATTGGACACCATAAAATATTCCTAACAATCTCCCCCTTTGGTGTTCAATCGTGTTGAATCAGTATTGCAACGCAAATATCTTTGTCTTTGTTGTTATTCATCTTCCTTTGTCTTTGAACATGACTTCTTGAGAAGGCTTTATGAAGAAATCCTTGCAATCTCCCCATTGATGTCTTCTTGGAAATTTGATCTTTGATGTCGAGGGTTGAGGAATCTTCCTTTGGCGTGCTTGTAAACCTTGCCTTCAGAAGTAACTCTTGATCAACTTGAATGAAGTCCAGTGGCGCCTCTAGAATGAATGTTCTTGAAGAATTGCAGGCGCACATGGAAATCATTTTCAGAATTCGAGTATGTGACCTTTGTCTCCTCTACAATGTAGTCTTTTTGACTATTCGAAGTAAATGCGTTTGAGGAGACCTTGTCGGTGGCACAGCGGAAAAAGATGGTTGACTTGTGAGCGTAGCTGATCATTTGAGGTGTAGAGATAGAAGAGGGTCGTTGAAATTTTAGATAGGAGAGAAGTGTCCGAGAATGATTTGGTGACGTTTAACAGCATGTGGACCACTCTCCCCCTCATGACGATCCGATGAATCAGGACGTCATGCTTGTATAAAATGATACAAACATTAAAGCTCTAACAGGACTTCCAACCAAGTATTGTGAACCATGCGAAAGGTGTCACTCTGGTTGTTATTTGCATGATCATAAAGATCAGCATAGATAACGTAGCCCCCGGGGTCGTGTAGACACCCGTTATCATCAATATAGAGATAAACTCTAAAGCAATGGTCTGAAAATGTTGGTGATTCTTATGTTGCAACAGCAGGACTTCCTTCCAATCATTGGTCTACATCTGTAATAGATTAGCCCTATGGAAGTTCTAGCGGGTCATGTAGACCTGCAACTGACTCAAAAAGTGCATCTGTGTCCTACAAATTTCAAAACACTTGGGAGTGAGGTAACTAGACATGACGTGAGCAATGAAAGTTCAGTGGCATGGGGATGATGCCATTGTAGTCAGTATCACTTGCCTCGGAAGGAGACAGTAATGAGAGATGCGGCCCCCCGTGAAATATGATTAAACACATGTCTATTGGGAGACAAGTGAGTGGTCTTGGGTAGGGTTCAACATGCACTGTTGGACAAGATGCGGTGACTTCTACCCGGGATCTGAATAAATTCAGTCCTGAACCTATTGGGATTGTCCAGAGTATTTGAGTGGTTGTGAGTAAATGTTCAATGGATAGCATGCAGTTGAGGTAGCAGACTTATCATTGATTATTGTTTTCTTGCTCACTTGAGCCTTCTGCTTCCTAACGCTCATAATGATCACTCACTCACTCACTTACTCTCGGCTTTGTCCCTTGGGTAGGCTTAGTTGGGTTTACTAAGCCATAGGAACATGTTCTCTCATTGATTTTCTCTTTGTACTCCCCCTCAACTGGAGCACTCGGTATGCTTTGTCATTGTTAGGCACCAGGGAGGATAACATTGAACACTCCCCCTAAAATGTTGCATCTGTTGAGAGATTCCTTGCTTTGTCGGTGTAAGGCACCAGGAGGACGAAACTGAAACTCCCCCTCAGAATGTGCAAGGATTGATTGCTCACAGCTCGTCATACCCGCCATGTGTGTGGAGAAATCTGAACAAGTACCACACATGACGGTTTCCCTAAGCTCATCATTTAGAATTTCAGCATATTGATGATCACACAATGTTGATGAGTTAGGGGAGGCTTTAGTAGTTGATTGTTGATTGTTGTAAGATGACCGTTGACACGAGGTTGATTGAATTATCTACGATTTTCGGACCTCTACAGTGTAGTTTAGAAAAACTTTGACCTTAGGTTTGACTTTGGAAACATTTGAACAGATTTGCCTAAGTTTTGATTTTGACATCAGTGATTTACAAAGTTTGTCGTAAAACAGATGATATCTTGGTCAAGAAGAGCGCGTGTGGGCGTGTGTCTTAAGGCTCTGAGGAGCCTCATAAAAATGTAGATCTTTTTGTTAGCTTTCCAACAACATAAAATTAGCTTAAATCGGATCACCGAGTCAAAAGTTATGGCCAAAACAGTGCGATGTCGCTGAAAATCTCGAAATTTTGAGTTTTTGAGGAATTTCTTCGAAATTGAGGTTCTCGATGTTGAATATCGAAAACAGGTGGGATTAAGGAAAATTCTAAGGCAATACCTCGAAATCCGAATCTCGAGGTTTAAATCTCGAGATTACAATCTCGAGGTTTAACTCTCGAGATTACAATCTCGAGGTCTAAAGCTCGAGATTACAATCTCGAGGTCTAAAGCTCGAGATTACAATCTCGAGGTCTAAAGCTCGAGATTACAATCTCGAGGTCTAAAGCTCGAGATTACAATCTCGAGGTCTAAAGCTCGAGATTAAAATCTCGAGGTCTAAAGCTCGAGATTACAATCTCGAGGTTTAAACTCCGAGATTACAATCTCGAGGTTTAAACTTCGAGATTACAATCTCGAGGTTTAAACTTCGAGATCTTAATCTCAGGTTTGCCTCGAAGAATAATGACGAAATCCACCTGCAAAACAAAACCTCCAGACTTCGAAATCTTCAGAATTTCAAAATGTTTGAAACATTGAAAACTTTGGAGTTTCGAAAACCTCATAATATCGAAAACTTTTTGTTTGAAAAACATCAGAACATCGAAAACTTCTTTAAAACTTTGAAAAGCAGAGATTCATCCAAAGATCCTATAATGTAGAGCTTCGATGAACTGCGAAGAATGTCAAACTTCGAAAAATTATGAGTTTCAAGAAACTGCAAACTTTGAAAGATTCAAAACATCAAGAAATTCAAAAAATCTCGAAATCTTTCAGAATGTCAAAATCTCAAACATCGAAATCCCAAAATATCGAGATCCCAAATTTCGAAATCCCAAGTTTCGAAATCCTCAAAATGTCGAGATCCTACAAAACGAAAACCTCGAATTTTGAAAATTTGAAAACTGTTCTGAATAGCCATGAAGGTCGAGATTCTTCCTGTATCTGTTTCAAGTCAAAATCGTTTCTGCAACTAAGTAAAAATAGAATCTCGAGATCTCAATGTAGAGATCTTCAAAATTTAAAAATTGCAGAAATCGAAAATGAAGATATGCTGTAGAATCGTTTTGAAAAGGCGATTCCAACAGTATAGATTTTACAGATTTTCGTTCACGAACAAGATTACAGGAGCAAATCTCTATATAAAAGAAAAATAGAAGAAAAGCAGAGCAGTTCTTCGTAAGATACGAAAAACGCAGATAGATTCAACCTTTTTCACGTCTCGGCTCTGATACCAATTGATAGTCCCTTTACTTAACAATCAAACAATCTAACAGTGATCAGCAATGAAGAAGAAGCAAATAGAAAGATATCGAGAAGATTAAAACCAAATCTAGTATACCGTGAATATGGCCGCTGCTCTCCCCCGAGAAAGAGAGCAACGGAAAACCTATCTCTCTATCTCGCCTCTACGCACTCTCAAGCCTCGAAAACCTTAGGGTTTCCATAAGTTAGCCTCCTTTTATAGGAGAAGTTGGCTAACTTATGGATTACAAAGAAGCTAACGGACTGATACACATTTGTGGCCCGTATTACACATTTAATTAATAACTACACAAATACAAAGATATTTAATTAGATTGAACACCATAAAATATTCCTAACACTTTTTTATAGGACGATCAATATTTATTTATGAAATATTACCTCCGTCTCACTCAACTTTGCCAAGTTGATGTTAGGTGGAAAATTAGAATAGTAAAATTTGTGTGTTTGAGTTTTGTGAAGAGGAGAGATAAATGAATAGAGCCATAAAAATATCTATTGTTCTATATAGAAAACTTGAGTTAAAAAACGATGATGTGTCAGCTTCTCATTGGACAATGCAAATTCTATTATCACTATGATATGATTAAAACAAATAATTAATTCAATGTTCATCACAATTCAAAATCGTGCACTACAACTAATTTAGAGCAAAATGAGGAGAAAAAATCTCTCTTTTTAAAAGTGATATAACTTTTATATTTATAATCCAATTTTAACAAAAAATATATCAAAAAATATATCAAAAATATCTTTCATATGACATCAATATTATATATTTGTATATAAAAATACAAAAATCCATTATTTTATATACCAAAATTGGGTTAAAAATTCTCTAATACAAAAATCCATTATTGTAGAACTATTTTATAGCAAGTCGTTGTTATTTTATTAGGCTTAATCAATTGGAATTGGTTTTGGACTCTTCCATAAAGCTAAATTAACCCATTCGATAGACTATTTTATTGGAATTAGTCTTGAGTGTTTTAGATAGCAACTACTTAATAATTATTTAATTCATAACTCTTATAATAGATATTTCCTCCCTTATAAATTTGTCAAGTTTAACTGACATGTAAAATAATAAAGTAAAAATTTCTTGATTGAGTATTGTGCAGATAGAGAGAAATTATAGGAAGCGCAAATTAATTGTTTAAAAGGAAAGGTGACAAAAGTTTTGAGACAACAACAAAAAAAGTAATGATGGAGTAATGGGACTAGGCCCAGAGCCTAATCAGCCCAAGCCCCGAACTTGGACCCATGAATCCAAGTCCATAACCTGGAGCGTGCCTGCCAGCCCGGCGGGGAGCCTGCCAGTCCGGCCGACCTCATAGCCCGGAAGAGTAACGGTCGAACAATTAATGCGCTATTAATTATGTATTTAATTCCGTATTAATGTTGTAATTAATTAGTCATTATTATCGGTAACAGTTACGATTTGTATACGCCTATAAATAGCGAGTTGTAATTCAGATTAGGGGAAGCAACTTTTATACGCTATTTCTGGCAACTAAACACTTTTAGCTTCTTTTCTTATTTGCATTATTTTCCTGATTTCCTGCTTGAGTGTCGTACGTAGCTTTCCTAAAAGCTTACGAGTGTCCTATTTTGGACCAACATTGGTGCTTTCATTGAGAGCCTCTATTGATCTCTCACATCACTTTAGTAGGAAAAAATTCAAGAAATTCATCCCAATCCAAGGTGCTACGGTCCCACTTCCTCCTGTTCTCTTCGCCAATCACAGTTGGATGCCGTGTGCCGACGTCGGTGTTGGTCTACCTCATCGCCATGTCTATTCATGAGATAGGCCTTCAAATGGGCGCCCACCTAATTCCTATGGAGCAAGAGTCTGCTCTGCGTTAAAGTGGATGGACCAAGATTACACTAAGACCAAATTTGATTCTCCTCAAGGATGATGGGCTGAATTTTCAGCAACGCATTCGGGCCCGTTTGGCTCTAAAGCTAAGTTTCCAAAAAACCTCTATATTTGATACAAAAAAAAATCATAAATTCAAACATTTGAAAAGATATTTTAGGTGGTTTAATTGATTTTACTCTTGTCAAGCGTGTGTAATTTTAACATTGAAAAATGGGCTTATGAAATCCGATCACTCACGTACATCGGGCGAGCACACACACTCGTACACTGGCTGAGCACACACACTCGCGCTACCGGGTCACGTCATATGGGTGTGGCGATTAATAAGCTCCAATATAAATGTTAATACCGCACACTCTTGACTTCATACGAGTTCTTGCGTGCTCTTACCCTTTCCAAGTGCATCACACTCCGACCTCGGGGGACGAGTCACCCGTTCAAAAGTTTTTACTTGCGGGTTCGAACTACTAACCTCGGGCGGCAAGTTAAACTCTTATTAGGGGCCTAGAGCCACGCTCTTCCGAGCAATTTTGTCACTTAATTGACATTCACATTTCTCGAAAAGGTTGATATACTTTAGTTCTTTGGAGTTGGATTATCCATTCGAGTGAGGAGTCCGACTCACTTACTCGCGGATTCAATCTTTCTTTCGGAGACTGGGTTGAGGCCTAACTTGGGAACTTGATGTCATTTTTTTTCAAATAGTGAGTCCGACTCACTTACACACCGAGCCGTGGTTCGACACCAGGCCGGATGCTCTATTCTACACTAGTTTCTTTTATGTGTAGGATTAACTTAATGAAGTGGGGGACTGAGGGTCATACCGTCTTCAAGGAAGCAAATGACAAACCCAACGAGTCTGAGTTCGACGAGAAGAACAGTTCTAGCCATCCTATTCGCAGATGGCGATCATTGCAATAAAGGCTGAGGATCTCACCTCTTCCTTCATCTTGAGGGCGTCAGATGTACTCTTTTTCCCTTCATTAGGATTTTTTCCCATTGGGTTTTTTCCTAATGAAGGTTTTTAATGAGGCATCTCCCCAACATGGATAAGGGCGGGGATTTTCTAGTCTCGGAGAAGAGCAACTGACTTGGACTACTCCCTCTTAGCCGAGTCTACTACTCGACTAAGGTAGTATATGTCATGATCCCTTAATTGTAAAAATTGAACATAAGTCACATGTTATGACTAAAGTTACTACTTATTATAGTCACTACACTTAGGAAAAAGACATGCTTTATACTACCTCCGTTCTTAAATAAATGCAACACTTTGACTTTTACACTATTCACATGTTCTACTTTGACATACGTTTTATTTATTAATGTAATAATATTATTTTATGAAAAAAATATTGTTAAACTTGTCTCATTGAAAATTTTCATAATCTAATTTTTTTAATTTTTTTACTAATACAAAATCATTTATATTAATGGTCAAAGTTGTGTCTCGGCAAACGTGAAATGTTGACCGTTGCATTTATTTAAGAACGGAGGAAGTGTATAATCTTTATTGTAATCATAAATATGTAATTATTAGTATTTAAACTACAAACCAAAAAATTAATCATTTGTATATTTCTGCCAAAGTAAAGAAGCATGCTTGATTAAGAGTTCCTAGCATCTTTACACTTTGTCAAACATATTAAAATAGTAATGAAATTTAAGATTGAATCCAAATCTTACCTGATAGTTTAGCTTTTAGTGCAAAATTGGTATTAGATTGAAGCCTATCCACATCCTTGCTCTTACAGTGGGAAGACATCAGAAGGATCAAACAATTTCCCAAACAAATGTAACATGATGGTGGTTCCCCAAAGAGAATTTCCCAAACAAATGTAACATGATTTTAATTTTAAAATCATTGTCAAACTCATTACATGATGCAAATGCTCATATCTTAACCTATCTTAATAAGGGCTGGTTTTCTCATTAAATGCTCATTGTTTACTTCTTTCCTTCATATTAGGCTTTAAACCATAGTACCATATGCTATTAGAGTGTTCCATTTGTTTGTCCTTCTAGATGATCAAATGCACCGTCAAGCTTCACACTAACGGTGTTTAAACTTCATTCACTCTTTTCTTCTATTTTTTGTAATATTTGTTAAGAATTTGTAAATGTTGCTTCGACTCATCGAATGTAATTGGTTTTAATTTTTCAACATTTATTCCTCAATTTAATGAAATAAATCGATTATAAATTAAGATCACGATTTCTATGCTCTTTCAAGAAGATAAAGCATCTCATATCAATTGCTCTGTATTTAGTATTTTAACATTTATCAAGTAGGTATAATGGTTGGAATTTCAAGTCCCCTTGATCTCCTTCTTGTCAATATATCTTGATCATTAACGATCAGGTAAGTTATATTATTCTCTCTTAAAAGATTTTAGCATTATTCCCTACTGTATGAAATCCCTTTATGAGTTTATGATTTTAATTTTTAGTAGTATATTTTAATAAACGTTTTGCCCTGCTTATTTTAGGTCTTGCAATGTTTTTGTAGGGGTGGGGCCCAATTTCATTAATCCTGATAAGTTTTGAATTATTACTTTTCAAAATTTTCAAATTTCTTAAAACAAAATTTATATGATTTTAAAAGATTTAGCATTATTCCCTACCGTATGAAATCCCTTTATGAGTTTATGATTGTAATTTTTAGTAATATATTTTGATAAACGTTTTGCCCTGCTTATTTTAGGTCTTGCAATATTTTCGTAGGGGTGGGGCCCAATTCCATTAATCCTGATAAGTTTTGAATTATTACTTTCCATTCAAATTTTTCAATTTTCTTAAAACGAAGTTTATATGACCATTATTGAATGTTATATTGAACTATTACATAACACGTATACCAATCCTTCCAATGACATTTTAAGTATTGAAAGTTAAATATAAACTTGTATATAATCATGTTTCTTGCTTCAATTTTTTATATTCGCACATCAATTGCTTTATCAATATTCATAATGTTTTACGATAACCGGTATCCAATTCAATTACATCTCATTTTTTATATTATAACACATTATATAACTCCAAAACTAAATACTACCTCCATTCTTAAATAAATGCAGCACTTTGACTTTTACACTATTCACATGTTCTACTTTGACTACGTTTTATTTATTAATGTAATAATATTATTTTATGAAAAAAATATTGTTAAACTTGTCTCATTGTAAGTTTTCATAATCTAATTTTTTTAATTTTTTTACTAATACAAAATCATTTATATTAATGGTCAAAGTTGTGTCTCGGCAAGTGTGAAATGTTGACCGTTCCATTTATTTAAGAACAGAGGAAGTATTTAATTTATACTTATATTGAAATGATTTTACACAATTCATTAAAATGGAGAGTTGGGCATACGACATTCGCGCAATGCGCGACCAATTTACTAGTAATATAAAAAATAATTCATACTCTTATATTATAGTACAACATCTAATTAATTTTTAACATTTAATGATATGTTTAATTATTGATTGAATTGTGCATTAAATCATATTGTAAATTATATTTCAAACATCACTTTAATTAATCATTATATGTATAATCACATTTAGTTCATACCCTGGTAAAGACATTATGATATGAAAGCATAATAACAATATGTCAATATGCATATAATTTTACGAACACAATCAAAATCTTTACAAGAAAAGTTTCATACATAACACTTTTGCTATTCTCAAATTATGAACAACTACAAGAATATCAATAACGTACTCTCATCGTTCCAACGAAATCCAACACAACGTGGTTGCAATGGGGATAAACTGGGATTGCAACACATGTTGCGGCTGCAATATTGTGGTTGCCTTATGTAGCACAACCGCATCAGGCCGTAACGAAAGTGCGGTTTCAATTCACGGGAAAAGCTACTACGTAACCCAACGAAACCGTAAGGTGGCCGTAAAGAGGCCACATTGGATCGTATCAAGACATCTACACTAAATATTTTTTATTTCGTTCGAACGTATAATTAAATTACACTGCATCAGCGCAATAGCTGTAACCGCAGCGACCGCAATCACAATGCTACCACAATAAAAAAATTGATATAGTCATATAGACTAAAAAGTAAATATATGATATATGATGATGGATAATTTAATATACAGTCATTTAAAATATAAAAAAATTATTGTTTGTAGTTAGACCATGATAAAAATGTGTTATATTAAACTTTGTATCGATTCAAAAATTGAGGCAACCCTACCGGGTTATTGCCCCGGGGTTTACCCCAGTTGCTTTAAAAGAATGCCAATTTTTGTTGTGAAAAACAAAAAAGGAAAGGTGTAAAAGGAAAGGCCACCAAGTTTTGAGGTAGAGGTTTAAAGCATCTCGATCGCCTCCCAACGTAGGATCTCTCCCTCTTCTCGAGCAATAGACAGCAGGAATATGCAGAAAAGATCTAAAAAGCGTGCCAGAGTCGAGTCGGAACTACTCGAGCAGCTCGATTCACTTCCATGGAACTCTTCGCTGCCTGAAAACGATGAAACCTTCTCTCTTCTATTAGATTCCAATGAACTCGGAGGAGGTACTTTTGTTTTCCTTGTATCTAAATTGCGTTGAGAAATATCTTTCTGAAAATTAATTGCTTTGCTGCTTACAGTAACTATTACAGAAACATTCGCTGTCGACAAAAGCTAAATAGTTATTTGCATAATTCCATTATTGTTTAGTCATTTTTTATTCTACATGTTATTAAGATTTTACTATTATTACTCCTAGTCATTGAAGCTTGCTAATTTTCAGTTTTCCTTTAAATATTATGTGCAAAAATTTGCAGAAACTGAGGTAAAGAGACTAAAACTTTTTTCTCTTGGTTTGAGCCTTTTCTCTCGATTTCTTATTGTCCAATACTTTATGAATTAGGCTTTCTGTCTCTGGAAGAGGTTGATGAAGCAAAATATGAATTGGAGATTCCAAAGTCGACTGGAGGAAAAGAGAAGCCAAAATCCAAGAAAAAGACACAAGCTAAAAAGCGGAAAATAGATCAAAGTTGTGATGATTCAAATGGTAAAGAGGGAGAAGATATACTCCTGGAGGAAAAGAATCAAAAGAAAAAGAAAAGAAGTAAGAAGACCAATGATAAACTGGCACATAAAGCAAAAGAAAATACAGAACAGATAGCTGGTCAGTGGTGCTGTTGCTAATTACTAGTTCTACTTCTTATGCGCTTCATTGATTGACGCCTTGGCAGTGTGAAATGGTGTATTTGCATCGAATATAAGTTGTTTATCTTTTTGCTTTTTAATATCGAGGCTAGATTAAGCTTTGCTCTGAAGTTAGTCTTTTCTTGTTATTTTTACAGGTTTACTTCATGACTACTAGACTTTCATGCTGAGTTGATAACCCCACCCGTTTAAATTTTGCGCTCTGCTTAAGCTCTGACCATATCTGCCTATCACATTGAATGCTTTCTTGATTCAATGTATAATCAATTAAGTAACAAATTATTTTATTGAGACCGGCTAAGAAGTTACACTGCCCAAAGCCTTATGATAGTGTGCTTCCTTTTCTATTTTGTGATCCCTATGTCCTGACTCCTAAAACACTGCAATAGGTTCAAATCCTGTTTTCTTACATCCTTCATTCTTACATTAAGTTTAGGTGACCTTTTCTTGAACATTTTTTCTGTATATTCAAACACAGCATGATAACTTTTCATCATCTAATAAATGCATGCAATGTTGGAATGTACACACAAAAAAACACAAAATATATATAGTACAAAAAAGGCCTCCAGAGACTCACCCTTTTTTAATGTTCTATCTTGGATTCCTTTTTTAGTTTTTTCTCTTATTTTTCTAGCTCGGGTTAGTTTGAGACTTTATCTCTCTTTTATCAAAGTTAAGAGGCTGTTTGTACACCACCTTTTGGATTATTAGACATTCAGAACTATGTCAACTAGCATGATATAAAAAAGTAGTGTAAATGTTAATAGTGCATCAGATTTTTTCCTGATTTGTTCTTGCAATGTAAGACTTCGGGTATGTACCAAATGGAAGAACCAACAGTTCAAAGCTGCCCCACCCCCACAAAGAGGACCCCATAAGTAAATACAAGGCCAGAAGTAAAACATAGTTATTTTAATTCAATTTCTATGTCTGCTGCTGACCCCCTCACCCCCCCATCGAGAAAGTATATACAGGCCCTGATAGGCTACACGAACCGATTGATAATGCTCCAGCTAAATATGATGTTCATTTATAGTATTAAGTTGTTCATCTGTGTTTTCTGTTTTAGGATCTAATGTAATTTGTTAATGCCTTGGGTATGTGTCTGTTTCAGATTCCAACAATAAAAGTGGTGTTGAAGAGGATTTAGTAGATGATGCTGATTTTTATGCATGGAATGAGCTGAGACTTCATCCGCTGCTTATGAAATCAATACACAAACTGAATTTCAAAGAACCAACACCAATACAAAAAGCTTGCATTCCCGCAGCTGCTCATCAAGGAAAGGTTGTCTCATGATGCCAATGGGGTTTATGGTGACAAACGATGCCTTGCAAATAATAATGCTACTTGGCCTTTTTCACAGGATGTAATAGGTGCTGCAGAGACTGGGTCAGGAAAAACTCTTGCATTTGGTCTACCAATTCTTCAACGCCTTCTTGAAGAGAGGGAGAAAGCCGACAGACTTATTTCGAAAGATGGAGAGGTAGATGAAAGAGTAGCACCTAGAGAGCTTCTTCGGGCTCTAATTGTGACTCCGACCAGAGAGCTTGCACTTCAGGTACATGTGATTATATCTGGCACACATGAGCTATTTTTCGCTTCATTAATGAGTATTACATTTTCTCCAGGTCACAGATCACATCAGGGCAGTGGCAAAGCACACCGATATAAAGGTTGTTGCTATTGTTGGTGGCATGGCAACTGAAAAGCAAGAGAGACTTCTGAAAAGAAGACCGGAAATTGTCGTTGGCACCCCTGGGAGACTTTGGGAACTTATGAAAAGTGGAGAAGTTCATCTTGTAGAGGTTAGTTATCCGTCGTTTTTCAATTAAAATGTTTATTGCGGATGTATTCATGCAACAACAACCTTGTCCAAAGGCAGAAAAGGATGCAGAGTTTTTTACACTGCCGATGACAAGTGATGTTAGTATGTTACTACTGATCATATCAGTAGTCAGTACCATTTCATACGATCTCTCTCTGAAGCTATATTGCATGGCAGCCAGGGCTGACCCTTATCATTATATCTTCCTAAATGTTTAAACTTAAAAGTGTACAATAACTTTACTTAACCCCATGTGCAAACACTTTAATGAGGAGCTATCTGTTCAGCTCAGTCTACTTCTTGCTAACACGTGGTACCAGTTGAAAATACTATTGCTTTCCATGCTATAGCCTATAGTGTCAACTTAGCATGCTTAGGTTAAACTCAACTTCAAGAAAAAAAAGCTGACCTTAAGATGTTAAATCAACACATCAAGAATGTCAGTAAGAATATAGGGAAGTAATGAAGGCAATAAACCAGAATATTTTTTGTTTTTTTCTTAAATTTTACTCAATATAATTTTATCTCTTTCTGCCTTAGTGAACATTTGACGCTTTTCAATTTTAGAAGTGCTTTTGTCATGGATATAGTCATATAGATATCAGATGGGGATTCTGTCCAGGCGATCATCTCATTGGGTAACTTCAGTTGGATTTGATTGTTTATGGGACATGGCGTTAGTGAAACTTGGTATTATGTATGTTTGGTCTGTCAGAACCTTCCATCTTTGATCTTTCCTTTAGTGTACTTGTATACTTCAACAGTTAATGCGGCCTTCGTTATCAATTTCTGCATTTTTTTGAAGAAAAGAATCTGAAAACCACAATGTAGTTTCTTATTGCAGTTTAAAAATTTTTCTTGGTTAGTATACGTATGGCTAATGTTTAGTTCATTAAACAATGAACATCATATATCTTTGAGTATGTAAAACAAAAAAATTAAGGGAGATTGCCCTAAATAGGACTAAATATGTTTGTCAATTCCAAAATAGGACTATCATGTTTTTATTCCCTAAATAGGACTAATTACTGCCATGTTTTGGCAGTACCAGACTTTAAACATGACATTATTTTACAAACTTGACAGTAATTACTCCTATTTAGGGAATGAAAACATGGCAGTCCTATTTTGGAATTATCAAACGTTTTTAGTCCTATTTCGTGAATTTTCCCAAAAATGAATCGTGGATGGCAGATCTGCAGAACCATTACTAAAAGTGGATCAGTAAACTGTTTACCCTACGTTGATCCTCTATACCTCATCCACTCCGGATATTTTTACTTGACTTTGTTCAACATTAAAAACTTTCAGTTACAAATGCAGGCTTCTTCTGTCTAAAATGTTCTCTCAATCACAACACACTTTTCTTTTATATAGAAACAAGAGATTCCACATACTGAACTAAGCCAATTTGAGATGGGTCTTAATTTCAAAGTTTAACATGTAAGTATGTAACAATTACTAACTCCGTCCCACTAACATTGGGACATGAAGAGGTGGCACGGTTATTAAGAAAAGTGAGTTTATGTGGTTGATATTGAATTGATAAAGTAAGAATAAAGTAGGAATGGTTTAGAGCCACACAAACTTTATCAAATTTGCCAATTTGGTATGAGACAATCTTAGTGGGATTTCCTGAAAAGGAAAAATTGGACAATGTTAGTGGGACGGAGGGATTAATATGTAGTATATATCCTTATTGTCTAATAGGACATGTATGCATTGTTGTTCTTTTTGCGTTCTTTCTACAATACACTAGTTTTCAAGTTCTCTACTAACATTGTTGCAGTACTATGGAAAATTTATGTGAAGACATTTTTTCCTTTCAGCTGCACTCATTATCATTCTTTGTACTGGATGAGGCCGATCGCATGATAGAAACTGGGCATTTCCAACAGTTGCAGTCCATAGTTGACATGCTTCCCATGCCTAGTGGATCAATTGACAGGAATTCTTTAGAAAAACAGGATTGTACAACAGTTCTAAGTGTCCAGAGAAAGAAAAGGCAAACTTTTGTCTTTTCTGCAACCATTGCCCTATCTGCTGATTTTAAGAAAAAGCTAAGGCACAGATCACAAAAGTCAAAGATTGATGATGAACTAAACTCAATCGAAACGCTTTCAGAGAGAGCAGGGATGCGAGCAGATGCTGCCATTTTTGACCTAACTAATGCATCAATAATGACAAATAATCTTATGGAGTCATTAATTGAGTAAGTGATATTGTCCGATGCTGCTTGGCATTTGCACTGGGTATTCACTAATAATTAAAAGAGAGGCATTTGCACTGGGTGAAAATGACTTCCTCAGCTAAGCACCTATTTTGTTTAGTATTTGACCATCTTTTCAAGTTGCCATCGACTTCACGTTTTTTGCTTAGTATTACTTGTATTCCATCAAGTTTATATGTGCATTGGTCAAATTAGCTTCTTGCATTCCTTTGCCTTCATTTGTAATCTTCATTTAAATATCATGCACTAGCATTCCATCATGTTTTTCACCTTTGTGTTTGTCGAACTAGGTACTTCCTTACATACTTTATTTTGACCACCTTGTAGGCTTGTACTTTAATATTTTTTTTAAAAAAATTGGTTGCCTCGACGAAACGACTTGGGAGATTTAGTACTAATTTTGTAAAATCTCAGATTATTTTTCTTAGAGTTGAAAACCTTTTACACCAACAACATCCAAGAATTGGTCCCAAAAGAATTTGGGGTTGGCTAACATGAATCGATATATGAAATCAGAGTCAAAAAAGATTTAAAAAAAGATAATAGATAAAGATAAGATAAAAAAAGGATGAGTTAAAAAGATAAAAAATTAAGAAGATAAGAAAGATGAAAATATTATTTATACCAAAAATAAAAAAGAAATCTAAGTGCTCTACATATTCCTTGGAACCATACATATTTTGGCACACATTTGCCCTCATCTTCGACTTTTTCCCCCACAGAATTGGCTGACCATGTAATATATAAACTGTGGGTGCAGGTGCAGGGAAGAAGATAAAGATGGATATTTATATTATCTATTGAGTGTTCACGGTAAAGGGCGCACCATTATTTTTTGTACATCTATCGCTGCATTGAGGCATCTTGCCTCAATATTGCGTGTCCTAGGCATCAATGTTTCAACACTTCATGCCCAGATGCAAATGCAAGCACGTCTTAAGGTTTGGTCTTTCAAGTAGAACTATTTGATAATTTTATGACTTTTTTTGCATTGCAATGATGTCCTATCAGTTAAGGGTATGATTTATCTAATTAATTAAACATATTATCCTGCAGTAACTCTGTGAAAGAGGGCGCCAACCTATCAATTCTTTAATTTGTTTCTTCCCACTTCAGCTTTCGACCTCCCTTTTTCTTTATTCATAATGTAAAGCTTAAACACATTTTTTTCCCTGGATTTATGCATGTTTGTCATTACCCCTTCATATTAAAACAGGCAGTTGACCGTTTGCGCTCAGACGAAAATGGCGTACTTATTGCTACAGATGTTGCAGCCAGAGGCCTTGACATTCCTGGTGTTCGAACTGTTGTTCATTACCAGCTTCCACATTCAGCTGGGGTAAGTTTGATGTTTGCTCATTATATCTGCACCCTTATAAATTTCTAAAATATTACAAACTGAGTTGTTGGGCTAGGTTTATGTTCATAGATGTGGAAGAACTGCCAGAGCTTTCTGTGACGGATGTAGTGTTGCACTAATCTCTCCAAATGATGCATCAAAGTTTGCTTCTCTATGCAAGTCGTTTGCAAGGGTAAGTCTTTCCTGAAAAGTTGTGTTCAATGTGCATTTCCTTCAGAAACATTTGTCTTTGTTGTTTCTTAGTAAAAACAGTATACCGGATGCCCGGATTACAGAGTAATATCTGAAATCTATGAGGCTTTTTATTTTTCATGCATGAAAAAAAGAACTATAATAAATAGAAATAAAATCTAACTGTTGCTGCCTTGTTTCGCTCCAGGAAAGTTTCCAGCGGTTTCCTGTAGTGATGTCATACATGCCAGAGGTTATGAAGCGATTATCCCTTGCACACCAAATAGACAAAATTCTTAGAAAGGACTCTCAGGTGAGTGATATACTGTGGAAGAAGTTCGATGCAGAGTTCTTTCAATCTACTATGTTTTAGAACCTTGTTGCTAGTCTATTATGCACGTTGGCTATTAATGTTTGTCTACTTTCTCATGTAATATACTTCGTACTATTTATGAGTTTAATTTCGTGATGCTTTTGAACGTAAAACAATAAAGCTAAAATTCACATTTAGAGTGGTTTCCAACCTATTTTTATACACATTCCCCCTAGAAACATGCATGTGCGAAATGCTCAGCTCTCTTATTCCTTCTATTACGAGCTTATTATATTCCAAGGATGAGAGGACCAGCATTTATTGTAATCATATTAGGCAATGTGAAGTGGAAGAGGGGATGGGAGGGAAATGGAAGAGTTCGAAAAGATGATATGATTGGTTTGATGGGGGAGTGAGGATGAATTGTTATTCTAGAAAAATATATAGAATGTTATGTGTGATATGTTTTCTGCTCTAATTTAAAACAGGGACCTCATAGGAATGTGATTAGAAGCAATTAATGTGTATTTAAGGCTTATAGTTTTTCTTAAAATATCCTTGCTAAGAGTGATAAATGTAGATTTTAGCGATTATCTGATTATCTTATCAAACTTTTAAATAATATTTAAACTTTTCTTGAAAGTTGAAATTATCAATCCCTTTTTTGAAACTTCAGAATAAAACACTTTATGTTCTACTTATCATGTGCTCATGGGTACACACTATATACATTAGGACATTCCTTAAAATTGTCCCATGATTTTCTTCTCATTTTCTTTTTTTAGACTTCCTTTTGGTTGTGATATCATGTATCGATTCATGTTAGCCGACCCCAATATCTTTTGGGACTAAGGCTTGGATGTTGTTGTTGTTGTTTCTTTTTTAGACTGCTCCATTAATTTCATTCTATTTCCCTTCTCGGAAATAATAGTGTGGCTCATATTATTTCTTCCTTAGTAAATAAACCTCACCCACATATTTTAATTTTTTTAATCAAGTGCGCATAGTGAAGATAGGAGAAATTTTTGCGGATGGAGGGAATAGTAACAAAATGATAATACTGTAGTCTGTAGCAATGTATTAATTACGGATGTGAAAAAGAGAAAAGAGATAACAACTCTTCTAAAATGCCCCAAATTGGGGTGTGAGATGAGGGCAATTTGGAGCACTTAATAACTCCTCCACGCCACCCACTCCCTCCACAAGTTTGTTTTGTTAATATTTTTTCCAAGAATGTATATCCCCATCTTAAATTTTAGAATGCTAATTGTTTTCATTGTTTAACTTTTTGCCTTCAGGATAAGGCCAATAAATCATGGCTTGAACGGCATGCTGATTCAGTCGGATTAGAATTGGATGATAATGATAGTGAGGAGGAAAGAGTGAAGAACTATAAGCGAAAAAGATCCACTTGTTCTCAATTGAAGAACTTGCAGCAGGTTTTCATTTACTCTAGTAATTTCATACTGCACTCACATAAAGAATTGCATTAGGTCTTCTTTTTGCTACACTAGACCAACAATAAAGAAAAAACAAGAATCTTACGGGCTTTTTGGTTGAAATGAAGTTAAAACAAAAGAATGATTTTAAATTCCTATGCAAACGATGGAAAAACAATTCCCAATTACCAAACAATGTAATTTAGTCTTTGTGGAAAGGCTCAATGATGTTGGGCATGCAAGTATTCATTTCATTCAGAATATTTATCTACATAATGCAGGAGTTGAAGTGTCTTCTTTCCATGCCATTACAACCGAAAACATTTTCAAATCGCTTTTTGGCAGGGGTAAGTGTATATATCTATCTATCTTCACAGTTTTTTCTTTGCAAAAACCTTCATATGTGATTAGTTGTGTTCGTATTTTAGTGAGTTGACACTATAATGAAGTTGAGTCTTTTGTATGCTAGAAGTCTATTAGTATTCTTACAGAATTTGGCACGATCCATAATGTTAATAGAATTAGATTCTCTCATTTGCACTGATATGGATGGATTTATGATTTTAAGGTGGACTAAATCAACATTAAATGGTTGCAATCTTAAATCACTGAGACTGGTTGCTTAATCTGATGAACAAGAGATGTGTTTGTAATTTGACTTTTTTTTTTTCCTGTCATGCACCATGTGTTTATAAAACTCCAATGCCATAATGGGTTTTATGCACCTTCATTCCATGTAATTTTCGGTCTACCGTGACTTCTTTTTAGGTATTTGGCATTTCAGTACTGCACATTCTGTACCAAACTACCAGTGACATTAGTTCCTTACCTCTAGATGAACATGTGTCTGTACCAATTTAGTGAATGGACCTTTCTTTCCAGTTTCCAAGCATTTTCTCCCTTAGTAATTGGAAGGGAGTTCTCTATGCTGATTTTGAGGTTTATTTCCATGCACTCTCCACCCTTAGCAATGGCAACACATTTCTCTATGCACTAGGATTTAGGTTGTTATAAATCAGTGGATTGTTATGTAATACAGTGTACTTGTTACTTTGACCAAAAGAGAAATATTTTGTTTCATTTTCTCTGTTTTTTTGCTAAAGCTGTTTTCAGAAATTTGGTTTGCACTACTCTTTACCATTTTCTAACCTTGTCCACATCTTCTGCAGTCTGGGGTCTCTCCTGTCTTGCAACACCAATTAGAGGAACTGGCTAAGCAAAAACTTGGTAAAACAAGTAATGGTATAGACAGCAAAAGGAGGAACTTGGTGGTTATTGGACAAGATCTTGTAGAACCACTCCAGGCACTTCGAAGTGCCGGACCAGAGGTAAAATATTTTGCCTTTTGTTTTGGTATGGTCATATGTGGCCAGCTTGTCCAAGAAAGATAAAACTTCTTTAACTCAAACCAAATGATAATTTTGGTTGTGAGGTGAATACTCCCTCTATCCCAAAATATTCTTTCCACTTTGCTTTTGAGGCTGTCCTGAAAGAGTTCTTCAAATAACCTTTCGTGGAAGAACTGTGTGGGTTATATTTTTTAATAACTTTTAACCACAATTTCACTACTTAAATGATGTTAAAAGTAACGGGAGAGAATTTTACGGTCAAAATAGGGAGGAGGTTTTATGCCCACCGACACAAAAAAAGAAGGCAGTATGCGTCATCCCCCATGTACGATGGATTAGCAGTTCTGTCTCTAAGGCCTTGTTTGGTTCAAAGGAGGGGAGGGAAGAGAAGGAGAAGGAAGGATTTTGATAAAAAATTGTGTTTGCTTGGAGGAAATAGGAGGAAAGGTTTAATGAAAATATTTTCACAATTTACTTTTATTTGATAGCTTACTTAAAAAAATAGATACATGTCTAACTATGGTGAATATTACTCCTATGGTCATGAGTCATAATTTTATTTTATTTGATTTTTTACTTTTTTAATTTTATAATTTTTCATTTTTCAGTTTGGAATTTTTAATTTTTTTTGTTTTTTAATTTTTAAAATTTTTAATTTATAATTTTTAAATTTTTAAATTTTTAAAATTTTTAATTTTTTAATTTTTAAAATTTTTAATCTTTAAATTTTTAAATTTTTAAAGTTTTTAATTTTTCAAATCTTTTTCTTTTTTACCTTTTTATATTATAACGTTTTGTTCATTCACGTAGGAGATGGATAGTTTGTGGTTATCAACATGTTTCCTCCCTAAATACTCCGATTTGGAAGGTTTAGAACGGGAGGAAGTGGAGGATTTTGAAAGCATTCCACTTTCCTCCCCTTCCCCCCTATTTCCTTCAAACAAACACACACAAATCCCCCACTTTCCTCCCCTCCCCTCCGAAACCCTCCAAGCAAACAGGGCCTAATTGTTTAGCCTGGTATAAAATACTCTGCAACTGTCAGGCTGTCAGCATTTGGGAGTTGCTTCTTGTATGTAAACTGCATTCCAGTTTACTGGTTTACACTTCCTCTGGTTTGGTTTGGTTAGTCTTAGACTAGAAATAACTACATTTACGTAATCAATGTCTTTCTGTATAATTATATATCTTTTCTCTGATAGGAACCAGATTTGGAAACGGAAAATAGCGTAGATTGATATGAAGCACTGAAACGGAAAATAGAATTGCGACTCTTCGAGAGGCCTCACTCTCCCAATGCCCAGGCCAAACCCAATTTTCTGCCTACCTCCCCCTTTTCTAATCCCACTATTTATACTTTTCTAAAGAGGCTTATCCTCAATATACCTAATTATTTGGCCGAGCCCACTTCCTTATTACAGCTTATTAAAATATTCAGTATTATTTATATTAATACTCAAGTCCGTATCATTCTCTATGTTAGATCATCTAAATGTAAAAATATGTTAAAATTATCATAATTGCTGTCTACTCCCCTTTTCATGCCTTCACATTCCATATATTAGTAAAGATATTTTTTGAAGCAAGTACCCGATTTTCCTCATTTTCGACTCAGGCACATCTGGATTTGAAGGAGATTGCAGAGAAGAGGAAAAATGTAGAGAACATAAGGAGAAAGAGAAAAGAAGCAAAAAAACGTAACTCTACTCATGCCTCAAATCTTTATCACAACCTCATGTTTGGCTCCTTTATCATATTGTGTTGTCTGATTATGTGACACTCCCTTACTATCAACATATCTTCACTCCAACAGGTCAGCATGAACAACGCCGTAAGGAGAGGAAAAAGTCTCAAGTTACAAAGGAGTAGAAGAAACTCTTGTCATGGTTTAAGTCGGACATAATTTTGGTATTGAAAATACTTTTTTCACTTTATGTTTTAAAAGAAAGGATTAGTATTAGCGTAATTGGGACACTACGCTGTAGATTTTATACCTCTCCACCTCCATTGAGAGAGGAAGGCTAAATTTTGTACTAGGTACTGTATGGAAGCTGTGCTGGCTTGCTTGCTTGAACAATGGAAGAAGTGGTGTCCACTTTTTTGGTTGCTGAGTTATTTCCACTCCAATAATAACATAGAAAAACGCTAGCTGAATTGTTTTCCACAAGACCACAAGAATGTCAAGATTTATTTTGATAACTATTATAAGAAAATATTTTCTAAATACATATGGCCATATGGGGTGGTTAAAATAAAATAAAAATGTTTAACGTGAAATTTGCGAAGTCTTCAACTTTACCGTCTTTACATCGTCACTTTTCACTTTTAGGTTCAAATGGCGCAAATTATATGGTGCAACCGGCGCACCATGAGGATGGTGCGCCCGGTTGCAAAAACGACGCAACATCTCCTTTTTTTTTTTTTTTTTTTTTTTGCTTTTGATGTTAAAAATGATAATAACTTTTTTATTTTTGATCCGATTTTTATAAAATTTATATCAACATTTTTTATTTTTCATGATCTTTCAAATGAGACCAATATTGTGTATGTAATTTTAAGAAATTATCAAACTATTATATTAATGAGTATTGGATTATAAGAAAAATCGAATCTGTTTGGGAGAAAATAGGTTTTTGAAATAGAAGATCGAATCTGTTTGGGAGTGAATCAGTGGCTTCAGTTACATTTGATAATACATTGAGTTATATCTTTTTATGAGCGAGTTACATCTTTTTATAAGCGAGTTACATCTTTTTATAAGCGAGTTACATCTTTTTATAAGCAAGTTACATCTTTTTATAAGCGAGTTACATATATATATACACACGAGTTGCATTTGACATGTCTGAACGTGACTTACATATATTTACACGTAAAGTTACATATTTATATACACGAGTTGCATGTGACCTGTCTGAATGTGAGTTACATATTTTTTACGTAAAGTTACATATTGTTACACGTAGAGATACATATTTATACACACGAGTTGCATTTGACTTGACTCAACGTGAGTTACATATTTTAACACTTAAAGTTACATATTTTACACACAAATGTTAATATATTAAAATTACATAGACAATATTGGTCTCATTTGAAAGATCATGAAAAATAAAAAATGTTGATATAAATTTTATAAAAATCGGATCAAAAATAAAAAAGTTATTACCATTTTTTAAAAACAAAAGGAAAATAAAAATATAAAGCCGTCCCGGTATACGGTGCTCACCGTATACCTTTTTAACGGAATGACCAGTGCCTTTTTAAAACTCAACAAATTCTACTTATTTCTACATATACATTTAGAGTGCAATTCCGATAAAACACACTTTCGAAGCAGGGCAATTAGGGTCTGCTGAATTTTAGTTATTTACAAAAAATAACTTCTTCAAGACTCTGTGCCAAATTGCCAATGCACAAGTAAGCTCAAATAATGCAATATGGCTGAATCCTACAGTTGAAATTCATTCATATTTCATACAATCATACCTAAAGACCCCTTTTTATAAAAATAAAAGGTGAAGATGAAATGTTCTTATTTTAGAATTTATTCTCTTTTTATAATTCATTTGATGGATCTTGTCACTATTTCCTTTGCGAAATACTAAGTATTGCTCCAGTGCTCCGTATAACTTACATATCATCCTTCGAACATTAGTACTGAGTCCTGAATACCTGATCCAATTCTGCAAACGTATCCATTCCAATTTCCAAGTACCAAATTGATAATATTTTCACACAGTTAAAATTAAAAAGGTTTTAAACACAACTTTGCAATTTCTTCACATGCCCAAACTGAGAAAACACTCAAACACGAACAATCAACTCAAATAGCCATATCTGGGGAATAGGCAAAAGAGATACACCAAACATAAAGTTTTACAAGAGAGGCATTGGAATAGAAATTTGTTGACGGAAACACTAGTCTCTTCAAAAACGAAGAGACTTATTGTTTGTCCACGTTAGCATCTTTATTCTCTATACTGCCGCCATCTTCAACTGGTGTGACTTTCTTTACCTGCTTTTCTTGAAGTGTTTTGGCATCCCTAAAAAAATCCAAATACACATTACATAGTAAGCCTATATGACCTCAACCATACATACAGTCAGCATCTTGGCATCGTTGACCACAATACACATTTTAAACATAATAGTTGAACAACCACTCGTTCATAAGGTTGGGCTCTTCTCATTTAGAGTTCATATTAAGACTTGAAGTTTCATTCTGAACTTTAAAGCGAACTTAGAAAATCTTAATCTTATATTTTACGTTGTACATTTGTGTAGTCCATTTGAATACATTAATTTTAACATCTATGTGCTCAGAACTTTTAACACGAGAAAACCTTTAAATTGGTTTGTGTTTTTAAATTTGGCGGATGTGAATTATTTATCAAGAGATAAAAAATCATAATTACGACAACATAATGCAAAGGAGTGTAGACATTTGAAGAGAGTTACATGCTAATGCTAGCGTCCTTAACCCCTTTATTGTCACCACCATCAGCTACTACCACCTTATTTACTTGCTTTTCTTGAACCGCTTTTGCATCCCTAAAATTGATCAAAACACGGATACTGATTAAAACCTATAGAGACTAGGGTCTTGAATACAAAGTTCTGTAATCCACCATAATACACATTTCAAATATACTCGTTGATAAGGGTGGACATGTTAAATCATCCCACACCAGCCAAGTATAAAATGACAAAACAACATATAAATGTTTTGGACTACTCATCCTATCAGGTAGAACTTTTTAGGACGTAATTAAGCTCCCACGATCAAATAGACACATAAGTATAAAAAACGATCACACAAACTATTTGATTGGTCTGCTTCAATTAGTCACCGTCTTGCGGGCATGTTAAGCCTCACACACCCCGCACCGGCGACATATAACAATACTAACCAATACTCCCTGCGTTCTTTTTTAGTTGCAACGGTCAACATTTCACATTTGCCAACACACGTCTTTGACCGTAATTATATCTTAATTCTATTAGCAAAAAAAAATATTAAAAATCAGATTTTGAATTTTTGTAATGAGATGAATTGAACAATATTTTTTTAAAAAAATAATTTTCATAAAATAATAGCGTAAAATGTAGTCAAAGTAGAACATGTGAATAGTGTAAAATTCAACATGTTGCGATTAAAACGGAACGGAGAATAGTATATAGAAGTCTTGGGCACTCCCCTCCTAAAGGTTGACCTTTAAAAATGAAATTTCAAATCTTACTACATGCATTTACATTGATATGTTACAACACTTATTTACTGTGGAAAATACTTTTTCTTGAGAGGGA
Source organism: Cuscuta europaea (assembly GCA_945859875.1). Taxonomy (NCBI): domain Eukaryota; kingdom Viridiplantae; phylum Streptophyta; class Magnoliopsida; order Solanales; family Convolvulaceae; genus Cuscuta; species Cuscuta europaea. The sequence goes on from CAMAPE010000013.1 coordinate 2,499,872, forward strand.
TAAGCGTGACTTGGTCCACTATGATGCCAAAATCTAGAGTGCATTTAGGTCAAACATGCGCATTAGAAAGCGAAAAAGAGTTAATAGAAGCAATAGTAAGTACATAACAATGACTTCTAGACTTCGAGACCAGTTTTTTTTTTCAAAATCTAACTAGTTTTCGAAGTCTTGAATGAATTCAAAACTTCCTCCCTCCAACCACTACACAGCTGCCACCGCTGGCACAACCACTACCACCACCAACCAACTTATGGAAAAAATCTAGAAAACTATAAAAGTCGCTAGAAACTGCCATTTGTTGCTGGCACCCTCCGCCGAAGGCTTTTCCTGAATCCTTTTGGAAATTTCACTATAAAAAAACACTAGTAAAAAGTTATGGTAAGTTGGTAACAAATCACCACAATTTGTTGTCAACAATCACAATGACATGTACAACACTGGAGGTGACAACAGCGGCAATTGCAACGATACCGGTCATTGGCAGTGTCATATGAAGGATGTGTTCAGTGTTCTATTAAAGTGAAATTTTATGTCTGGTCGAATCTGTTTAAGTCTGGTATAGTCTGATCTTTTTGAACCGATTGGTTTGGTCCGGTAACGTTTGTTTTATGTGTATTATGTGTATTTTACTATTGCCTAAGTATGGTATGATTGGGTCAATTCTGTTTAAATTTAATTTGGTCTAATGTGATTTGATCTGGTATGAGGCGGAAAACAGTCCAATTTTAAACATCCCAAATTGAGAGTGGCAAGCCGAGATTTACCTCTATCCTACTAACATTGGGACAAAAGGGAGTGACACGGTTATTAAGAAAAGTGAGTTCATGGGGTTGATATAATTTAGAGTCACACAAGCTTTACCCAATTTGATATGGGACAACCTTGGTGGATTTTCCGAAAAGGTAAAAACGGACAATATTAGCGGCACAGAGAGTCAGAGAGTAACACTTAAAGGAAACCGCCCTTTTATAAAGTCAGAAAAGATCTTAGAACACTCCCAAAGATCTTAAAAGTTATGTCATGTTTACAATAGTAAGGAGAAGAGAGGGAGTTTGAGTGTTATCACTTTCTTCCTTCATATGCAGACATGTTGTACCTAGTTTTTTTATCTAAAGGGTTCAGTCCTTCTGATATGGGGTTCATATTAGGACGTGTAGCTCCGTTGTGAAAGGTGTAAATGAGAGTGGAATAGCTTAAGGCAGTATATTCTACTTTTGAGTCTTAGTTGAATTAATAACTCACTGAACATAATAGCTCTAGTATCATAATAAGACTTGGAATCTCTTCCTATAAAATCAACACGAGCTAATAAGTAGTCTGATTACTTCTATGTGGTTTGTATCATCAATATGGAAGGCGAGGAATGATTTAACTCGATATTAAATATCAAAAACATAATAATTGATATGAAAACTAGTATAAAATTTGATGACAGAAATAGTACTCAAAAGATTTAAGGGAATTACTTGTTAATGCTAGTGTCCTTAATCCCTTTATTGACACCACCTTCGGCTGGTGTTGCTTTTTTTGCCTGCTTTTCTTGAAGTGCTTTTGCATCCCTGAAATTGACCACAATACACACGCTCTAAATATATTAGCTGAATAGCCACATTGATAAGGGTTGATGATGTTCAAATAAAACCATGCACGCCTTATAAGCTAGATTGAACTACATACACATATTACTGAAAAATATAACACGCTATATTGTTTACTATGGAAAATATATTTTCTTGAGATGGATAAGTGTGACTTGGGAATCACTACTGTGTGGTGGGTTCAAACATGGGAATCAGAAAACAAAGGGTAAACTAAATTGGAAAATGATAAAAGCATAACTCTGAATTCAGATTCAAATAGTTCTCGTAGAAACATTTTAAAAAACACAAGATTTTGTCTTGATGAAAATAGTAAGATGAGGGGTTTAAGTTTTACAACTTTCGTTCCTTCATAATTGGTCAAGTTGTGAAATTTGATGACAGAAATAGTAGTCTAAAATACTGAAGAGAGTTACTTGTTCAGGCTGGCATCCTTATTCCCTTTACTGTCACATGCCGTTTTCTTTGCCTGCTTTTCTTGAAGTGCTTTTGCATCCCTAATATTAACCAGAACATAAACCTTTGTTAAAGCCTGTAGGGTCTCAAACATAAATGAATACAATGTAACAGAACTTCGATTAAAATGTAGCAGAACCTGACCTAACTCTAACAATGCAACTAAAACCAGAACTTTAAGTCTGATCATTCGTCTTTCTTGATACTATGACTTACTATTATTACTTTTATGATTATTATGACTAATTAAGCGCTTTTGCCATATAAGATACTTCTGCATTATTTTATATAAAACTCCGTATAATTTTTTTGCTAGAAAACAAAGATCCACTTGAAGCTTTTAATGAAAGCCCCTTCCCTCAAAGTTCTTCTGTGCTTATAGGGCGGAATAAAAACACGTAATTGACAGGGAGGAGCAAAGAATAAATCAAAGCAACAAAAATACATACAGATAGGAGAATTAAGCAATTAAGTAATTAATTAATTAATTGATATACCTCTCACGGCGCTGTAACGGAGTCAGACCATCATCCTTAACATTCTTGCCCCCAGCTTTTCTAGCCTGAGCTCTTTCTCTATCTTTCTCCCTCTGATTTCCGCGTTCGATTCCGTCAAGGAACACAAACAAATTAAATTGAATTCCACTAAATCAAAAAACAAGCTTCCGAATTAATTAATCACTTAACGGTAAGAACATAAAAATTCGATACGAAACCAGAAAAAAGAAAATAGAATAAGGATGATAAATAGATTGCGATGGTGGAAAAGGATATGAGTCATGGTTGTTGAGCAATTTCAACCAGAGAACAGAACCCGTCCCCAGTTGGATGAATACACCGACATCAAACTATTTTTGTACTCCGTACTTTATACCTGTTTTTTTTTTGAAAGAAATCACATTAACTAAAATTAATAAGGTCATGGTCCAAAGATATAGCTAGGGTCGTAAACGAATCGAATCGAGTCAAATAACGAGATTTTGTATTTGTATTTGTTTAATTTTTTCGAATAGGAATTCGAATTCAAATATGAAACAAATATTAATTTCGATTTGTATTTGTTTAACGATACGAATAGTTAACGAATCATATATGAATATCGAATCGATTTGTGCATAGGTTAAGAATTAGTCAAATATCACTCTAAAATAATTTTTCTTATAATCCATATTTTTTATGTTGTAAATGCATGATATGACTTAATATGTGTTTTTAGAATTTAAATTTAATAGATCAATGCATTTTTAGATGGCGCACAATATACTAAAGTGAATTAATTTTATGATTAATAAATATAAATCTATTTCAAACTTTTTTGAGAAAAACACTAACACACACATATTAGAAATTATACTTATAAGTCAAACAACTCTAATTTTATTCTTCAAATCGAATACATAATTATTTGTATTGTATTTGAAAGACATTTGAACCAAAAAATTAATTTGTGTTCGTATTTATATTCTGATTTATTACAAATGAGCTTTGAATCTGGCCATTTGTATGCAAAAGTGTATACATGGGCTACACTTTGAGGGTATTGCTATCTTTTAAAAGTAATTATAGTTTTATTACTATTGTTATTAATATTGACATTACTAATCGAATATATTTGATTAATATTCGAATCGAATAAACTGATATTCTTATTTGTATTTGATAACAACTCGAATCAAATTTAATATTCTTATTTGTATTTGTATTTGAATTTTCGGAATTCGAATCATCATATACGAATTCGAGTCGCGAATCGAGTACAAATTATTTGATTCATTTACAACCCTGGATATAGCAATACAAGGAGGAGAAAATTGTCAAACATGGAAACCAGACATAGAACCGGCAGCTTTTGCCATACCGTGAACTGCACGGTTCGTTGATCGCCTCATATGAGACACATTGATACTAGTAAAACTAGCCAATAGCATTCTAATGTCGTCTACTAAAACTCCATAAGCTGAATCATCATCCTTATTGTGAATGGAGTTAATAAGCTGAAGGACATCTGATTCCATATCAATGCAGTCCCAACCCGCACCTTTAAGCCAACTAAGTGTCTCCCTCATAGATAGAGCTTCCGCCTCCCGTGGAGTACACTCTCCTGGGTGATTAATAGCGCCCCCAATAATAGGGATGTTTTTACTTGCATGTTTAAGATGTTTTTACTTGCATGTAGAGATTTAAACAGATTGGATGGATCACACCAAATCGAACTTAAATAGACAAGATCAGATCAGATAAGACTTAAACAAATCAGATCAAACCAAACTTAAATATACCAGAGCAGACCAACAAATTACAGTCCAAGTAAAAACATCCAAGATCTTGGAGTCCTTAGGCACATCGAATCGTTTGATAACTAGCCCTTATATCCCTACATTCGGGTGTAGGTACATCTAGTCCAACTGACGAAAACAGTCGATTAACTAATCCAGTCCAATTTTTCTTGTGGCATTTTGTAATTTAAGCGAAAAATCACGGCTTCCTCTAAATGAGCATTAATGTACTTTTAGGGTGTTTTTACTTGAATTGTTATGAGTCCTAGACCAGACCAGATCAGATCAGACCAGACCATATCAGACTAGATCAAACGTGGATAGTTATAAAATACACAGAGACCAGTCATTTATCAGACCTGGCCAGTTTAGACCAGATCAGACCAGTTCAGACCAGACCAGAAGATTCTAGTCCAAGTAAAAACATCCTTAACAAGCATCTAGCCTATTCTATTCAATATTAGGAGGCTAAAAATGAGTATCTCGATCTCTGCTTCATAACTTATAATTCATTTTTTTCTTATTTTTTCTTTTCTAAAAACTTATTAATTTATATCTATAATACACTCCTATGAATTTCAATATGCTAATTTAATGTAATATGATACTTTTGAAATATGCATTGATATTGTATTTTAAAATGAGCATAACATGAGTACCAAATGAGCATACATAAATTACAGAATGTTCATTGATATGAAAATCATAAGGTATGTTGGTTTAACATAACGATTTTCATTGAGCATCAAACGTCTTCTATTGAAATGAAAATCACGATTTCTGTTAAGTGAGCATTAGTGAACTTTTTATGAGCATCAAACATAATTTGTTGAGTATTATTGAACATCGTGAGTTTTGCTTCATAACTTCTAATTCACTTTCTTTTTCTTATTTTTTCTTTTCTAATAAATTTTTTAAATTATATCCATAATAGACTCATATGGATTCCAATATACGAATCTAATTTAATATTAAACTTTTGGAATATGCATTAAGACATTTCATTGAGCATCAAGACATTTTTATTGAGCATCAACTTTCCTCTATTGAATTTGAAACTCTAGAATTGAGCATAAAAATTTCAAGACCTATTCAACATAAAAAATCTTCATTGAATAGTCAGCTATAACAATACTTATCTTAAAATGTTATATCGATGTACATTTCATGTAAATATTATACTCATTTGGGTATAACATAAAACTCTTTTTTATTACTCATTTTATAATGTTATACCAATGCTCATTTTTTTATGTGATGCCCATATATGTATAACATAAAAATCATTTCTATAACTCATACATGTAGCATAGTCATTTCAAATAACTTAGAATAAATCTTTCTTAACAGTAAAGCTCAACTGATTTTAACACAATGCACATTGTAAAATTGGTGAGTGCTCATTTAAATGTAATGATAGAAAAGTATAACATTAATCGCTCAAAATAAAACCTACAAATCATTAATAATTGAATCCAATATATAAAAATCATATACAAAATCTAATAGCAAATTGTTTAAAGATAAAAGTTATAAAATACGGAGTAACAAACAAAATCAAGAATTCCTTAATTCAAGTAGCATAAAAGCTATTTAAATTAATGTTAAAAAGAACTATTATGCAAAATAAGTTATACATAGTCAATACTATATTCAACTGCAACAAAGTTTATTTAAATTTTGCTCAAGAAATGAACAAAAATTCACTTCGAAAATTTTATGACAGTTGGTAAGCATACTATTTAGAATATAATTTTAATGAAACTATTAGATCATTACTAATTAAATAGAGTGATAAAGATGTTTCAATCATATTATTATTACCTTCAATGTTTTCAGAATTCAAATTGAGTCAATTTTATGAAGAATTTTATAATTATTGAAATAAAGGAAAAAAGAATGGAAGGAGAAGTTTAGGGAGTCCAGAGAGAAGCCCGTTCGCGTGAAGCATCGAGAAAGCAACAAGGAGTTCAAAGGTTCCTATAATAATCAGGCTGAAATTTGTAAATAATTACAAAAATACTGGGTGTGTATGTACACCCGGGTGTACCTTCTAATTTGCCTTGTTTTTGACTTGTTATGTAATTTGCGTTTGATGACCGACCCTAGTTTTTGTCTTGTTAAGTACTAGTAATATTTTCATTGGATACATACCTGTAATTTCACACGCTGAATTGCATAATAATGAAATAAGTAAAGTGATATTCATTTGTATGACTGAATTGAAAGAAGTTACTCTAAAGTATCGTTTTTAGCTATTTTCAAATACTTTTTATTTTATTTTATTAATAAAATATATTTTAAATATAAACTTTTCACAATTCAGCGGATTCAACCACTTCAGCTAGCTAAAGCTTTATCAATTTCAGCAGAATCTGCCGATTCGACTAATTTTAATATTACCAAATGAGATAGTATCAAAATGAAAAAAAACTAAAGGACAAAGATATGATTGTGTCATTTGTAATTAGGGGAATTTCAAGATATGATTAAATGGAATTCAAATTGCAAGGGTAGGAGTATGACTTTTAAATTCTCTAAATAGACGTATATTTCCAATCCCATTCTTTAATTTCTTTATTTTTACTAAAACACAAAAGTAATGAATTAATGTTGTTTATAATAAAATGTAAAAAAAAAATAAAAAAAATAAAAAGTTACGATTAAAAAAACAATAAGACATAAAATCAATAAAATAACTGTTGTATATAACCATTATAAATAATCTTATTTATAATAAAAATGTAATAAAAATAGAAAAAAATAAAAAGTTTAAATAATAAAATAAAAAATGTAAAAAATAATAAAAATTATGCAGCCCTTTGTGGCCGCCTCATTCACCTCTCAGCACAACTAGCTCCGACCACCAGAAAGTTACAAACATGTATCCGTGATGCTTGCAGTTTCAGTAAAAAAATGATATTTTCAAATAGTAATAATGTCATCTCCGTGACAATTTCAGAGAAAAAGTGGCATTTTTATACATGATGACATTTTTTCCCGTAGATCAAAAGTGGCGGTGCTGGGAGGTGGTAGAGGTGGCATTTTCTGCATTTTTTACTATGTGTTTTTTTTTTATGTTTTTTATTGTTTTTATTTAAATATAATAATAGTTTTTAAAATTCTTCATCTTGTTTTGAAAAATGATTTCTTTTATTTTCTTACAATTTTATTATAATTTAAAACATTTTTATTATATTTATGTTTTTATTACAAATAAAAAATATGACTTTGTTATTAAGTAGTGGTAAGGGTATAATAGGAAGATATAGTATATTTTACTTCTATTTTGAGAAATAAAGTAATACGAAGTATAATAGTAAATATCATAGTCCTATTTTGAGAAGTTTCTATGGCTCTATTATAACATAAAATTAGTTCAAAACTTTGAGTTTTTTCGAATTAATGCCAATTAAATAAGTAATTACCGAAATGATGTTGGGTTAAAACTATTTATGAATCTACTGCTGAATTTAACCTGAGTTGGACAAAATCACCAAACCGTTTAACAATTAATCGTGAATTAATCGTTGGATAAATATTTTTTCAATCTCTTAGGGTCCGTTTAGTTCAAGGAATGTCAGATTACCACGAGAATGTTAGATTACCGGGTATGTTAGATAGACGGGAATGTGATTAATGTATAACCCATTTGTGTTTGGTTACGATTAAGGGAATGTGACATTAAGTTGTTTGGTTGAATGATATCTTATATTGCATATTTGGTGAATTACTTAAGCGCCCTTTAAATATTTGTCTCTTAACTCATTACAACCTATAATTAAAGTAATTAAAATTATAGAAAAATAAAACATCTTAGTAATAATTAAAATCAAAACTAATTGAATTAATTTTAAGCAAAGTATGTTTAATTGCACAAATGACTAAGATTAGTTAACATTAGTAAATAATTTTAAGCAAAATATAGACTTTTCTTGGTCAATGATGATGAACCCTAGACAATGATTTTAATTATTATATTTTTATATAATTTCTAAATTTTATACTTTTATGATAATATTTTGAATAAGGAACATTTTGATATAATTTTCATATTCAAATTAATTTCATATTAAAAAATATCATTAGCCAAAGTTGATTGTCATTGACCAAGAAAAATCAATTTGTCAAACCTTTTCGGGACGGAGGGAGTATGATATTATCGATTAATTGAAGCATGTTTTTTTGGAAGAAAGTTAATAAGCAACCAGGAATCTAACATAACCTAAGGCCTTAATGGGTTTAAGATGACGGGTAATGTGATTACATTTTTCACTTTTGGGAATGTAACATTCCCATAAAAAAATCAAACACGCGAACCAAACACATGTATCTCACATCCCCGGCATCAGATTCCGGCCTGTATAAGATATTACCTTGAACCAAACACTGCCTTAGGGATTTAGGAAAATACTCCCTCCGTCCCAATTTGATTTGCAAAATTTCTTATTTTAATTGTCCCAAAATGGTTTTTTCACTTTTTATTTTAGGTATGTAAATAAGAATAAAGTAACAAATTTACCTTTACTTTTATTTTTTTCTCATTAACTTAAAAGTGACATCTACTCTTAGAAAGATAGACAAAAGTGTAAAAAAAAAATCACTTATTATCGTTCCTTAATCGTTGTATAGTATTTGTGGAATGAAGATTTATACCGGAAGCGCCATAAAGTTGTGCAAAAACCCTTCACTCCCTTTACCCCGTTATTACCTCTGTCCAATACCTTTGTGGACGAGTACAGATCTTTCTTAGACTCCACAACGTCTGTGTTGCTCATTATTTGCGAAGTCGTGAAGAAATCTCCACTTTTTCTGGTATACGTTTGATGCAATCTCTTCATACTTAATAATACGTTCACAGTTTCACTCGTATCATACCTATCAGTGGTTAAGGCAAATAAAAAGTAACCCCATGAATTACATCTGCGCATCTGTTTTTCTGCAGATTAGTAGTGTTCTGACTATTATGTTATAATACTGATGTTTCTTTTGTTTCTTTAGCGTATAGTGTTTAGTAATATTCTAATATTCTTATATTTGGTCACGTAAATGGAGTACCTGAAATTGAAGGTCAGGTTTTGAAACAAAATGTGATCTTTGTATCTAACATTCCATTGTTTGACTCATGTTCATGGTTCTTAATAATTTTCTGTCGATGAATTTGTAATGCAACATTTAACTGCTGTATATTCTCCAGTCCATGAGTGAGTTAATCTTGGTGCATACCAACTTCGTATTGTTTCTTATTGAATAATTATGGTTTCTATATACTGGCCGTAGGGTAAAAATGGGTAAAAAGGTTAAGAAGAAGGCTAGAAATGTCCACAATGAAAAGAGGGTTCATGCTGCAGCTTGTACCTCTGTTTCTCAACAGAGTAGACACAATACTGAAGGTCAGGAAGAGGGAGTTGTAGCTGTAAAAGAGATAAAAATGTGCCCCCATGTTGATAAGAAACTTAATCTTGAAAAAGTTTCTGCAAAAATTGGCTCTTCAGAATCTCTTAGGTGTGAAGAATGCACGGGTGGGGATTTTGATAACCGGTCATCTAAGGGGAAGAACAAGCATGTGAAGAAGAAGGTGGGTGCGGATAAAGCTATATGGATTTGTCTAGAATGTGGTCATTTTTCATGTGGGGGTGTTGGTCTTCCTACGACACCTCAAAGCCATGCTGTTCGCCATTCAAAGAAATATCATCATTCATTGGCTGTCCAGTATGAAAACCCTCACCTTATTTGGTGCTTCCCATGCAATAAACTTATTCCTTTCAATAAAACAGATGACAATGGTGAACACAAAAAGGTTTTACTTGAGATTGTGAAACTAATCAAAGGAACACAACCTGAGGTTACCAATCTATATCCTGACAATGTGTATTCTTCAACTGGGAGTGGAACTATCACGAGTTGTGTCGTATCAAAACAATCTGGTTGTGGTTATTCTGTGAGAGGGTTTATTAATTTAGGGAATACATGTTTCTTTAATTCTGTAATGCAGAATCTTATGTCAATTAATAAGTTGCGGGACCATTTTCTTGGGGTGGATGCTTTTGTTGGTCCGCTTACTGCTTCTATGAAAAAACTCTTCATAGAGACAAATCCTGACAACGGTTTGAGGGGCATTGTAAATCCAAAATCTGTTTATAGTTCGATATGCTCCAAATCTCCTCAATTTCGAGGTTACCAGCAACAAGATAGTCATGAACTGCTTCGTTGTTTACTTGACGGTTTAAGTACTGAAGAACTCTCTGCAAGCAAAAAACGCAAAGCATTTCCGGAGGAAGATGATAAATCCCAAACTGTAGGTCCCACATTTGTTAGTGCCATATTTGGGGGGCAACTTTCTAGCACTGTTAGCTGTATAGAATGTGGCCACTCCTCAGTAGTCTATGAACCATTCTTGGATCTGTCATTGCCAGTTCCAACTAAGAGGCCCCCATATAAGAAACCTCCAATAGTGACTCAACCCAAAAAGTCAAAGCTTCCCCCAAAGAGAAGTTGGAGGGTTAATACAAGATCTAGCAAGTATATGATGTCTCAACCTGCTCAGAATGTTCCAGAACCTGCAGTGGTTCCTCTAAGAGATGCATCATTACATTACCTTGACGTGAGTACTTTGGCAGATGACATGGGTTTGTTTACGAAGGTTCCCTCTGCCACTAACCGGGAGTCTGAAAATAACACTATAATCGAAGCAGAAATTGTTACCGGCACAGATGAATTTACATGGTTGGATTTTCTTGAGCCAGAAATGTTGCCTACCTCTGAATGTTTAACTTTTCAGTGTGATGAAACTGAAACTAGTAAGTATTGTGGGAATGGAGATTCTGTTCAGAAGGATGTCTCTTTGCAGAAGAAGTTGGAATCTAATATGGAGATTGTTTCATCATATACAGACATAACATCTTCTTCAGACAATTTGACAAGCTTGAATAACCTAGAACAAGATGGCCATGGTATTGTTTCCCAATTCAATGACATATCACTTCCCGGCGATTGTGCAACCAAGGATGCATCTCAAGCTCACAATAGTACGGGATTTTGTGATCATATTTCCTTTTCAGAACAAAATATGGAAATAAACTCTTCCATAATGCATTTGGAAGGCGAAGCACCGGTGCAGGTGAAGGATTCAGAGATATTATTTCTTCCAGACACAGAAGAAACCTTATTAACATCATATGAGGCACCAAAAGGATTGCACCAAAAGGATTCAGAAATATTGTTGCTTCCCTACAAAGAAGAAACCTCCTCAATATCTTCATATGAGGTGCCAAAAGAAGAATGTGAAGTTTTTTCTGTAGCCGGTTGTCAACAAGATGTGGATCTTGATGGCATTGGAAGCTTATTTGATGAACCTGAGGAGACGGTTGCAAGTTGTTCTGTAAGGCCCTCGCCAAGCAGTGACTCTGATCCCGACGAGGTTGATAATAGTGATTCTACTACGGTGTCAGTGGAGAGTTGCTTAGCTTACTTCACGAAGCCTGAACATCTTTCCAAAACTGACCATGCCTGGAAGTGCGAAAACTGCTCAAAAGTTTTTCTAGAACAAAAGAAGAGAGAGATGAAAGCATTGCTGAAACGTAGAGGTGACTTTGTTGTAAATAAATATGGGGATATGCATTCTCAGAATACTCCTGAGCTTGCAGCTGCCAACAGAAATATGGAAGGAAATGCTTGCAATGGAAATATGCTCAATGTTTATCGGAAAGCTGATGAAGATAAAGTATCTTCCCAGCTGGAAGACATGTCTGCTGATCAATCAGAGTCTTCAGGGTTGAGTAAGTCATTTAGTCAGTTAAATCATCATCGGTATAAAGAAGATGGCATCTGCAGTTCGAGTGTGGATCACTGTTGCAGATCCCATGATGCTGAAAGTATGGAGGATAATCACCCTCTATTGCAAGAATCTGGGTCATCAGATTCAGATGGAAATGTGGATGAAGAGATGGATCCTGAAATTGTCAAAGTGGAAAGAGATGCAACTAAGAGGATCCTCATCGATAAGCCACCTCTGATTTTGACGATTCATTTGAAGAGATTCAACCAAGACGCTCGAGGGCGGCTGAGTAAATTGAATGGCCATGTTTATTTTAAAGATACACTTGATCTCGAACCATATACTGATCCTAGGTATGTAGTTATGTACGCATTATTATCACTATTGCTGTTATCATCATTGTTTCATGGAATATCTTGCTAGGCTTCTGGCTTCTGATCACACAAGTATGGAGCATAGTAGCAGCCAATAATTTAAAACTTTTTAACATTTTAATTTGAAACATAATCGAATTATCTAGGATTCATGGTAGAAAGTTTCTTAATGCTGTGGAGGAAAAGGAAAGGAAATACCAAAAGAAAAAATGACATGTATATTACTAATAGAGTTTCCCGGCCAAAAATATGACTAGTTATGTTTTTGGACAAAAATATGACTAGTCACTGTAGATGACAAGTCACAGTGAACTGGTCACTAAATATATCACTCTTTTTTCGGAAAATTTTAAAACACGTCATATTTTTATCTTTTGAATTTAATTTAGTAATATTCATGGGAAAAGGCCATACCAAAACCCAATACTAGATATCTTTGTGAAAAAACATCCCCTACCGGTTTGAGCTTTTTGTCCCTTTTATCTATAATTGTGGAAAACTGGCTTAAGACTCTAAGAGGTTAAAAAACAATCAAGATTATATTTTCTCTTATCCTTAAAGGGATTGATTATGGTCGTACAACACCTGTGTAATGGCATGTTGTTGGTTCATCATTATCAGCACCGTAATCCCAACAGGTTGGGGTTGGTGACTTGGCTGCGTGAAATTTGTGGAGTTAATTATTTTCAAAATTAGTTATAGCACTATAAGATCAGGGAAAAAAAATCTCTTTATCTTCTTGGAATTCTATCGAATGATTTAAAAGATAAAAATTTCGAAACAATAATCATAATAGGTTTTTATATGCTAAAAAAATCTCATGTTCATGTTAAGGGCCTTGGTACAGGATCTCGTCCAAGGCCGTTGATGATGAAAGGCGGAATCTGAAGCTATAATGTTGGAATAAAAAAAACCTAACTTCCTGCCCTGGGCAAGGAAGGTGATCCATGGCTCCACCAGCAAGTCAAGAGATTAATCATTCACAACTTTATACTTTGTTCAAACTGATATGCCTTATATAGGCAGATATAAGGTTTCTAAATAATATTAGGAAACAGATCTAAACTCTGACAGACTCATTAATAAGAGACTGTCTAAAATAAGAAGGCTAGATAAATGGAAATAACTAGAGTAAGGAAAGCATAATAAAAGGAAACAACTAGAATAACTAAAGGGAAATCATTAGGACAGCTTGTGGACAATTAACTAGGCCCCTTTTATGCGCCTCTGGTACACATGACCAAAGCGACGTGTATCATCAGTTCATTTCTTCATTTTAATATAAATATTGTTCAATCAACACGCAAATTCTTTGGTTAGGTGGTGATTTTGGAGGTAATAATGGTAATTAAATGCGTGTAATCCGTGTATGTGTATTTAATTAATTACATTACATTACAGTGCAGTGTATCAAACGTTACCTATATGTCACAGAAGTACAGCTTTTTTACCCTAAACTAATTTTAGCCACAAAACTTTTCATGAACTATATGTCTTGGAGACTTGGAGTACAATTATTCATAGTTTAGCTTTAGGTATTAGGGAGATTTTCTCACTCAATTATACTACCTCCGTCCCGCTATGATTGTCTCTTGTCCCATTGTTAGCGGGACGGAGGGAGTATTAAACAATAAGTTAAAATATTTATTTCCCAGTGTTTCAATACAGATAGAATAACCAATCCTTTTAGTGGACTGTTCTTTTTTTGCTGCATTCAGTGAAAGTATCAATTGGACTTGATTTTTTATATATATGAACCAAAATGTAGATGTATTTCTAGTATAAACAATCTATACACACTGACACACACCTCAATAGGTGTCCTTTGGTACAAAAAGATGCACTCACTTTCAGAAAATGCCCCTTGCGGCCCAAACTGAAAATTTTCAAGAGAAAAGACTTGCACTTTATAATTTAAAGAAGTAAAAAAAAAAGGTCTTCAGATTTCGGTTGATCACGGGCAAACAATAAATTAAAAAGAAAAACGGAATATATGTGCTAAAACTACTACTATTAGACTTCTACTAAGTAGTTAATAGTTATATATGATTATATATCTAAAATGCCAATGTTAATTTTAAAAAACCCTTGAAAATGTTGTCAAACTAGAAATTACTAAGCTTTAATGTCTTCTGATATTTGACTGTTGGGAACTATAGTACTAGCCTAATATTCTCAGATGTAGATATGTAATGTGTGTTAATCGGTTTATATTTCTCATGGTGTCTTTGTTATGGGTAGTCAAGCCAATCATAGCTTTTGATATGAACTGGCCATGATTTTATCTGAAGAAGTTTTCTTAATGCATTGGCAGGCACTCAGAGCAAGGGACCCACAAATATCGGTTGCTCGGTGTGGTGGAACATTCTGGTACTATGAGGGGAGGGCATTACATTGCCTACGTAAGAGGAATTAAGAATGGAGGAAACTCTGCATGGTATTATGTGAGTGATGCTCATGTGCGCGAGGTTTCTTTGGAAGAAGTTCTTCGCTCTGAGGCATATATTTTGTTTTATGAAGAAATGTGAAAGGAATCTCCTATACCAAATTTGATATCTTTGATTTTTTTTGTATTATTTTATATATATTTTTAAGGTTCGAAGGTGTAGTACACCATAAGTGAGATGGAGAGGGGAGTGGGAGAGAAATGTATACTGTTTGGCGTTCAATGTTTTGGTCCATTTTTGTTCTAGAAATTTTGCGGTGTATCAATGAGCCTAAGAATTAAATCTTTAGAAGACGGGTGGAAAAGAAGGAAAAGGGTATACCATATTGGAATAGTAGTAGAGGTGGCCTCGGGCCGGGCCGGGTCCTGGTCGGGCCTAAGCCCGGGCGGGCCACCGGTTCTGAATAGATGGGCCCGAGACCGGCCCGGGTACCCGCTGGGCTGAGCCTATTATCAATTTTTTTTCCTTTTCCTAATTAACCCCCCTCCCACCCCCAACTAGGGTTGGACTCGGGCCGGGTCAACCGGCCCGGAACCGGACCGGCCCGCTACTGTGCGGGCCCGGACCAGCCCGGTGAACTGGTTGGTTGGCCGGTTCGCCCCCCCCGGCCCGGTGGGATGTCGGTTCGGGCTCGGGCCCTTCAAAAGGTGAACCGGCCCAGCCGGTTCGGGCCCGGGTCGGGCCATTTTTTTTTTGAATTTTTTTTAAGTTTTTGGGTTGGGCTGGGTATTTTGGGCCATTTGAGGTGGTTAGGGTTGGTTTGGAGGTGAAGGGGAGGGTTGGGGGTTAACTAGGAAAAGCCAAAAAAAAAAAAAAAGAATCGAGGCCTGACCCGGACCCGGGGGTTACCTGGGCCGGTTCCGAGCCTCCCCTTCATGAACCGAGGCTCGGGCGGGCCCGAACCGGAACCGGTCCATCCCTGCCCCCAACCCCCCAAACCACCCCAAATGACCCAAAATAACCAGCCCAACCCGAAAAGTTAAAAAAAATTGAAAAAAAAACAATTTTGGCCCGGCCTGCTCGGACTGGTCACTGACCGGGCCACCGGTTCGGGCTGGGCCGGAACAGTACCGGTCCCGGTTTGGTTCCGGGTCGGGCCACTCGGCCTGAGTCCATATCTAAATAGTAGGGTCATTTTTCTCTTATTCACTTCATAACTTTTAATAGGATGCCCTTTTTTCTCTTTGTTCCAAAAAGGTGGAATCTCCCACCCCAGGAGCCCCCCCAACCCCGACCCGACAAGATGGTGGGGAGGTTAGTCACGGTGATTCAGTCAGCAGAATGGCAGTAGGCCCATACACCTGTGCGCACCAGAGGTCCAGCCTTATTTTAGGTTCTGTGATCTCCACTCGGTCGCTGCGGGGATTCGAACATTGGTCCATTGTTTCAAATCTCCCACCACTCGACCAACTGAGCTACCCGTGCGGGTATGCCCTTTTTTCTCTTGCCTATAAGGAAAGCGCCAAATGCTTGCCGGTGCATCTGAATTGACTAATTGATCAAGGAGGTAATGCACAAGAGAAGTGAAAATAATGCTTTATTGAAGCAATCGAACTTTGTAATGATCATTCACTTCATTCAGTAATCCCCTCACGGCCTCACCCCTCTCCGGCAACGTTTGAGTTCAACTATGGAAAACAATTTTGTTCACCTCTAAGAGGAGGGTGATGTTTACGCCAATCGTTTTAACTTTTAAATTTTTAATCATTTTTTAAATATATAAGATTTTATATTTTTTACGATCTCTCATATGATATCAATGTTGTATACGAAAAATAAAAATAAAAATCTAACTAAAAATAGACATTTAGAAAGAAAAAAAATTTCATTTTTTATATGATATTAGTATTGTTGGAAAGATCATAAAAAATTACTAAATTCGATATGCTTTTCTTATAAAAATTATAGCATAAACAAAAATTATAACAATTTAACGAAAAAAAATGATATGTGATGTTACATGGCAAAAAGGAAGAGAAGGGTGATGTTCACCCTCTTTAGACCATTTGCAATCATTTAAATTTGATCTATTCACCTCATTTCATGTACAACCTTGTTACAAATGGTAGAAGAAAGGATAACACACATCCCTAAGATCAACAGACGGGTAATCATTACGGTTACCTGGGAAGTTGCACATGTCACCGTAAACGTCACCTCGAATCTCGAGAACCGCCCAGATGGTTGGCACACCAAGAGCGTCAGATCATGAAAGTCTCTGTTGGAACACCCAACATAATTGGCGGGAAAGCAAGGATATTGGTACTTGGAGCAAGATTTAATATTCTATTTCGAACACCCTCTTTAGTAATGAAGTAGGGATGTGCACTATCCGGTTTAAACCGGAAAACCGGACCGAACCGGACTGGAAAAACCGGTACCGGATCGAACCGGAATGATATCCGGTCCGGTTTTCGGTTATGAAAATTTAGGAAACCGGTTTCCGGGTTGAACCGGATTTGACCGGTTTTGCAATTTTTTAAAAGTATATTTACTAATACTAATATAATAATAGTTATAAAATAAAAAATAATACTCCATACTAGTAACAATATATAATACTTCGTAGCAATCAATTTCATAATGATTATAATATATATTACCCTAATATTATATTTATCCATTCATTTTTATTCTCGTAATAATAAAACTAACTAATATATATTATTCTAGTATCAAGTTACTCCAATATTTGCTCATTAAAATTAATTAAAATGAGTGTAGAAAACAATAATAATAAGAATCAAATTTTTAGTAATAAGTACTGCATCTTTATCAAATGATTAGTAGCTTTTTTAGTAAAGAAAAAAATAATTTATTTAAAACCGATTTTTCCGGTCCCGTTCCGGTTTTGAACCGGATAAACCGGTTCGGTTCTGGATAAAAACCGGAATACATCCGCTCCGATTTTCGGTTTCCATATCATGGCAAATCCGGTTCCGATTCCGGTCTGATTCGGTCCAGTTTTGAACCAGTGCACATCCCTATAATGAAGTACTAAACTACAATGCATACAACGTAAATTGTAGCCATTTGTAGTCTTTGTATCTTTCTATGCAACTCCAACCTGCGTGATAAAATTCTAATAATGTGTTGGTAAGAATCGAAAGAGACAAAAGAGATTTTTGTATTTTTATTTTTACTTATACAATGATGGTGCAACCGACTCATCATTTCTCAGAAATCAATAGTTCAATATGAGATAATTAATGAAAAAGCATATGTGTCAATTAATAGTGCAGTTACAAATAATTTAAAAGTAGTGTTGTTTGTGAGTAAAAAGCAAATTGAAACAGACATTTTAAAAAGAAAGGAAAACTATTAAAGAAGGAAAGTGAACTTTTGGACATTCAAAATGCTAGTTGTGACTTTTTTATTAAAAGTGATTTCCTTTTATAGAAATGAGAACTTTTTTGGACATTCATAAAAGGAAAGTGAACTTCTCGGGACAGAGGTAGTATTATATTACTCCCTCCGTCCCGTTGGAATGTTTCCGGTTTGACCTACACACATATTAAGGAAATAAACTTACCAGGGGGTAAATTTTACTATTTTGACACTGTTTCGACACTGTTTGACACTGTTTCGACACTGTTTCGACACTGTTTGACCCTGTTTTGATGTAGGATAACTTTCCATTTAGGGAAATGAGAACTTTCCAACGAGACATCCAAAAAAGGAAAGCGGGAACATTCCAACAGGACGGAGGGAGTAATAGATTAAAGATAAATTAATATGAATAATACTCCCTCCGTTCCCATTTTATCTTGTGTTTCACATGGGCACACAATTTAAAAAAAGTAGGTATTGCGTGGTGGAGAGTTGTGCAGAGGAGAGAGAAATGTGTAAGAAATGTTGTGAACCACAAATTATTTACCAAAAGGGGAAAGTGGAAGTTTAATTGGAACGGATAAAAAAAGAAAGCTGGAAGATATAATAGGAACGGAGGGAGTAGTTAAAATAGACTTGTATAATAATGTAACGTCAGTCAGAAAAGTTATTTCAAGCTATTAATAAGCTCATGGTGTAAAAAACGGTCTCTTAAATTCAACTGCTTGCCATAATATAATTTTGATAAACGTTGTTAGGAGAAGATACTATTGATCTCGGTGAGAATGTATGATTTGGTACTGTGTATCCACGTAGCGGGTCGAATGTTTCCTAGTACTGTGTATAACTGGACACCTAGGATTCATTACGGATAAAATTATCTTTAGATGAACTATTTGTTTTCCTATATATAAATACTACTACCTTCGTCCCACTAACATTGGGACGGAAGAAGATGACACGGTTATTAAGAAAAGTGAGATTATGTGGTTGATATTAAATTGATAAAGTAAGAATGATTAAGAGCCACACAAACTTTACCAAATAT
The DNA here is from genome assembly GCA_945859875.1 of Cuscuta europaea. NCBI lineage: Eukaryota > Viridiplantae > Streptophyta > Magnoliopsida > Solanales > Convolvulaceae > Cuscuta > Cuscuta europaea. The sequence continues at coordinate 2,519,177 of CAMAPE010000013.1, forward strand.
GGTATGAGACAATCTTAGTGGGATTTTCTGAAAAGGTAAAATGAGACAATCTTAGCAGGACGGAGGGAGTAGTAAATTGGTCGCGCATTGCGCGAATGTCACATCCCCAACTCTCAATTTTAATAAATTGTGTAAAACGATTTCAACATAAGTATCTATTAAATGTTTATTTTAGAAGTTACTTCGTATATAATATACTCCGTCTGTCCCACTAACAATGAGACACGAGACACACAAATCAATAAAAAGTGGTTTATGCGGTTCATATTGAATTAATAAACTATAAAGTAAGAATGATTTAGAGCCATACAAGCTTCACAAAATTCTCATAAACTTCATATTTATCTTATTGGCATTGATAAAAATGTGTAGTTTTGAAAAAACAAAAGAGAAAAGCACAATTCTTGAAAAATATGAAGTTTGAGTCTTTTTTGGATAAACGTGAAAGAATAGGATAGATTTGTGAATTTGATGATGGTTTGGGATAAAATATGCTAATAATTCTTGATTTTTATATTAAAATAACGTTTCCTGCCATTGCCATTTCAGCATTTACAAAGATATATATGAAATGGCTGAAATAATAATTACTGGGTCAAAGCTAGTTGAGATAGGCTATATTTCAAATCATCAATGTCTTTGTTTAAATTCAATAGTACAGGGATCACATGGTCACAGGTGAAATGGTTTCTCTAACAGGAACTAATTTAAGCTATCGGAAGACAGCAAGAAATATGGGTCTGGCAACACATGTACTAGCCATATTACGTTATCAAGAGCTGCATTGTGTTTTTCACAAGCTCTTGCTCACATGGAGCAGGAACACGGAAATCTTTTGAAATCCATGGGCACACAGGTTATTTAATATATGTATATCACTATTTTTATCATGTTCCAATACAATTCCTGTTTTTAATACTAAACACATTATGTCCAAACACTGCCTTTTTGGGATGGAGAGTGCAAAGGGTTTGAAAGGGAGCATTGGCGCATCGTTTAAAGTTTTTCTATGTGATCGAGAGGTCATGAGTTCAATTTTTGGGAGTGACCTCATCAAAATGAAGAGGGAGGACTTGCCCCATAAGGCTTGATGGGACCCTTCCCCGGACCATTGCTTTGCAGGGGCACCAATGTGAACTGTGCTTCTCTTTGGAGTTTAAAAGATTTCCAATGTTGTAAAAGCTTATGATAAGTAGTTAGAGAGGCTGAAGTTAATCTCTTTGTAGCTATTGTTTTCCTTATAATATACCCTTTTGGGTACTTGGGTATAAAAGGAACAACACAAGCTAAATGAATTTGGGGTCACACTGCATTGTGTTTGACAACTTGGCAATGCTCATCATGAAAATTTTAATTCCATAAAACTTTGATGTTTTGTTTTCGTTTTGAGGTGTGGGTTCAACTTTTGCTATATTATTGGTAAAAACGTTTTTTGAACTGTTATCCCTTTGTTGTAAATAGTATTTGTTTTCTTTCCCTGTAAACTTTCTTTATTTATTGTTAATCCACTACATCTGGAAAAAGTTAAGACAAAATAACTTTGAATAATATCAACTATCACTTGTCAATCAAAACTAATACGTACTATAAAAATAATTATCTCATACCCCAACTATTCAAATATATAACAAAATAATACGGAGTCACTTTCCAACATCTAATCCCGTAATTCAAATCATACAAAACTGCTGTAAACCTCCAAACAAAGCTTGTTTGATTGTTGAAATGTTTAATATCATTTTGTGATAAATTCAGTGACCATAATTTATGTTAAAAATAGCTTCATGTCACTTCTTTATAAATGCTTAAATAGCTGCGTTATGAAATAGTTATAGCTAAAGTATCAAGTATGTATTGGTATTGGTTGATCGGCGATAGTTGATATTATTTAAAGTTATTTTCCCAAAACTAATAGTTGGTTGGTGCCTTCTTTATCAGGTTGCAGAGCCATTAAAAGCTATAGTAATGGGTGCTCCATCGGAAGATGCACGACATTTGGATCAGAAGTATGACTGGATGCACCAAGAGATAGACGCACAGGTACTCAAATGAACATTTTAAAATGTGCTATTTTCTGGTATTTGGATGTTATTTTGTCTCATTCAATTAGATTAGAGACTGTTTCCTTTTAAAGTAAATGTATTTAATTCACAAGTGTCAAACCCTCTCTACACTGTCGATGCACACAACTACACAAGGTGGTGAATTTTATAATTCTTCTCTCTGTACACTGGGTTCCCATCCTGCTCCAACTCTTAAGTACATATTGGAACTCGGGGAATTCTACAAAAGGCTAAAGGGTCAAATAGGTACATGAACTAACTTAAAGTGTTCAATTAGTCCCTTATATAGAAGGTTCTGCCCGACCGTCGCCAATTGAGGAGGTTCCCGGTAAATATTTTTGATGAAATTTTATGAGCATCTTCTTCATTAAGTCTAGTTTACCCATATAAAATTTCAGCTAAAACTTAAATCGGGAAGGCAGTTAAATGATTTTCCGAAATGTACTGCGCTGTATAACTGCGCAGTTATCTTCAAAAAATCATTTGACTGCCTTCCTGGTTGAATGTTTATCCGAAATTTGGTATGAGTAAACTAGACTTAATGAAGAAGATTCTCAAAAAATTTCATCAAACAATTCCACCGGGAACTTCCTCAATTGGTGACAGCCGGGAAGAACCTCCTATATAAGGGGCTAATTGAACACTTTAAGTTAGTTCATGTACCTATTTGACCTTTTAGCCTAAAGAAAATAAGAGGGAAAATGAGGTGAAACTTGGAAGGGAACAAAGTGTAGGAAAATAAGACAGGTCTAAGTTCAAATAGTTTTATTCATATTTCTGTTTAAACTTACGTAGTATTTATTTATTTCTATTATATTAAGATTAAAAAATCTAAATATACACTTCATATTACGGAGTAGTATACTATCGTATTTGTTTTACAAAACATTTAGCTTATTCCATTTTCGTTTGTGTTTTGCCAGGTAATACCAAACATAAGAAATAAATTGCCTTGTCATTTCCCCCTTTTGTATCAAAACATACCCTTATGTATTTTACCTGAGCATTTTTCTCTAGGTGATCCTTTTGCAAATTCATTGTTATCAAGATTTCTATTGGTAATGTTGTGTCTACTACTTTTACCATCTATTGATTGTTGGATGGAAAAATTTGGCTACATAATCTTTAATTTTAGCATGCATATAACTTAGATAGACTCTTGAAGTATCCAAACCACAAGCAAAATTGAGGGATATAATAGGCAATCATGACATGGAGATGAAGCTGGAAGCAGCACAAGCAAAACTGCAAGGTCTGAAATCTAACATGACTATACTGGGAAAGGAAGTTGCTTCTGCCCTGACCGCTATCGAAGCACAATAGCAGAGGCTTACACTCCACCAGCTAATTGACATGGTAGAAAACTGTGTTGTCTACATGAAGTTAGCAAGTAAAATATGCTTAACAAATAAAAGTAGTTGACATTAGTTTTGCTATTTCTGTTAGGTTGAATTAGAACGTGCTTACCATCTTCGAGTTCTCCAGATACTTGAACATTTAGAAGGCGAGGTATTGGCATATTGCTTCTGTCATTTTTCTATTGAACTTTGTAAGGTTAAAATGAAGCTGATCGCCTTTTTTGGCTATTCAGATGAAATTAGAGCGTGAAAGGATTGAAGAATCTCCTAGTGTAGATAATTTTCCTCCACCTCCTTCATATGAAGTAGTGAACAGTGTACCTACTTCTCCTATGCAAAATGGGCGCACTGACAAAATGGGTACCTACTTCTCATATGAAGCACGTAGTTTTTAACTGTTGTTATAGGCAAACTCCACAAGTGTAAAATGGTTGTCCCAACTCCCTTGGAACTCCAACGCACAAGCTCTCAGCATATCTGAAAGGCTGTACTGAATTTCAACTTTGTCCCCATAGATTCTTGGAACTTCGGCCAAAATTGTGATGTGAATCGCAGATCTCTATCGGATACAATGGTTATCGGAACCCCATGTAGCCTCACGATCTCATCCACATACAACTTGGCTAACCTCTCCAGTGCATAGGTGGTGTTGATAGGTAGGAAATGTGCACTCTTTGTGAGCCTATCAACCACAACCCATACGGCATCGTAGTTCTTAACCGTCCGTGGCAGCCCCACCACGAAATCCATAGTCACGTGTTCCCACTTCCATTCAGGAATGGAAAGTGGCTGTAATAACCCAGCTGGATGCTGATGTTCTGCCTTAACCTGCTGACAAGTAAGACACACACTGATGTACTCGGCTATTTCTCTCTTCATATCGGACCACCAGTAACTTTCCTTCAAATCACGATACATTTTTGTACCTCCCGGGTGCATGGCATATGCCGATGAATGAGCCTCCTCCAAGATGGACTTTCGGAGCTCATCATCCGCTGGTACACACACTCGGTCACGAAATAATAAGAGACCATCGTCTCTTTCCCTGAAATCCTCAACCGGTCCCGCTAGCATGTGTTCACGGACCTTCATAAGCTCTTCGTCCGTTTCTTGACCCTTCTTGATTTCATCAAGTAATGTAGGTCTCACCTCGAATCTTGCCAACAAGGCACCATTGTTAGCTACCTCCTATTGGGCTCTCAATGCTCTCAGGATAGTCAACAATGCCCCCGAGGAACTCTTTCGGCTCAAGGCATCCGCTACCACGTTGGCTTTACCGGGATGGTACTCAATGACTAGATGGTAGTCTTTTATCAACTTCATCCATCATCTCTGTCTCATGTTTAACTCTTTTTGAGTAAACACATACTTCATGCTTTTGTGGTCAGTGTATATGTGACACGTCTCCCCGTAGAGATAATGTCTCCATATCTTCAGTGCAAACACCACAGCTCCCAACTCTAAATCATGAGTAGGATAGTTTACCTCATGTTTCTTCAACTGCCGTGAAGCATAGGCAATCACCCTCCCATTCTGCATCAATACACATCCAAGCCCTTGGATGCTCGCATCACTATAGACATCGTACCCCATACCTTGTTTGGTTAATGCAAGTACCGGTGCCTCGGTCAATCTCTTCTTCAGTTCAAGGAATCCCTTCTCACATCGGTCATTCCATACAAACTTGGCCCCTTTTCGAGTAAGTTTTGTCAATGGCGATGCCAAAACTGAGAATTTCTCCACGAACTTCCTATAATACCCTGCCAATCCAAGGAAACTACGAATTTCCTTGACATTCTTTGGCCTCTCCCATTCGGTAATGGCTTCAATCTTCTTGTTGTCAACTGTTATTCCTGATCCCGAAACCACATGCCCGAGAAAGCCAATCTCCTTTAGCCAAAATTCACACTTGGAAAATTTAGCATAGAGTTGCTTCTCCCGTAGTGTCTCAAGAACAAGTATCAAGTGCTCCTCATGCTCTTCTTCACTCTTCGAGTAAATCAAGATGTCATCTATGAACACGATCACAAACCGGTCCAAGTATTTATGAAATACTCGGTTCATCAAGTCCATAAATGCCGCTGGGGCGTTTGTTAGCCCAAATGACATGACTAAGAACTCAAAGTGACCATACCTTGTGTGGAAAGCACTCTTCGGTATGTCATCCTCCTTTATCTTCAACTGATGGTACCCCGACCTCAAGTCGATCTTCGAAAACACTGTCGCTCCTCGAGTTGATCAAACAAGTCATCAATCCTAGGCAAGGGATACCTATTCTTGATTGTGACCTTGTTCAGTTGACGATAGTCAATGCACATTTGGAGTGTCCCATCCTTCTTTTTAACGAAAAGGACCGGTGCTCCCCACAGAGAGTAACTCGGTCTTATGAAACCGTTATCCAATAGCTCTTGCAGTTGAGTTTTCAACTCATTAAGTTCAGTGGGTGCCATTCTGTATGGCGGTATAGAGATTGGTTTGGTACCGGGTTCAACCTCGATCACGAACTCAATCTCCCTATCGGGTGGGAGTCCCGACAAGTCTTTTGGGAAGACGTCCGGGTACTTGCACACCACTCTCACATTATTGATGTCAAATTCTTCTTTGGTCTTGTCCAGCACGTATGCTAGATATGCGTGGCATCCCTTTCTCATCATATTCCTCGCTCTCACGGCGGATATGATACAACTGTTTGACTTGCCTCTATCTCCCTCAAAGCGTAAGGTAAGCCCCTCACCGCTTTCGAGTTCAAGAACCTTCGTGTAGCAATCGACCCTAACATGATGTTTCTCAAGCCAATCCATTCTGAGGATCGCATCAAACTCGATCATACTCAGCGGTACAAAATCACACGTCAAGGGTTAGCCCTCTACTTCCACCTCACACGATGGGTAGTGGCTATCTCTTTCGATATCATCCCCTAAAGGTGTAGATACCGATAAGGTTTGACTCATCGGTACTAGCGGTTCATTGAATCCCTTGGCGAACGCCTCACTCACGAATGATCATTGCGCCCCGGTGTCAATAAGGATTCTTGCGTCTCTCCAATTACCTTTAGTGTTCCTACATTCATAAGTAATGTAAGACCCACTATCTAGTTAATAACCATGTTTCTTAAGTCATAGGGTATGTTGGTCGCGGTTCAGATGGAGACCGTCCGTCGCCCTACCAAAATTTCCCGGTTTCTAGCCTTTAGAATCACTCTAAGACCAAACCGGGTGAAAGCCGACCGGGCTTTGCGAAAGCCAGCCGGTGTTCATGCCAACTCAGAAGTCGGACACCCGTAAGCCGACCGGTTTCTACGAAAGTCGGTCGGGTTTCGTTGCCGTAGTATAATTCCTAATTAATTCCCAAAAGCCGACCGGTTTCTACGAAACCCGGCCGGGTTTCATCAGCGCAGGATTTCCCAGGCCCAACGAACGCTGGCCGGTTTCCATGAAAGCCGGTCGGGTTTTGGCGCCGTAGAATTTTGGAATAATTATCCTCCATAGCCGGCCGGGCTTTGCTAAAAGCCGGCCGATTTTCTTCAGCAAGAAAATTTCCCAGGTTGTCTACCTTCGAAAGCCGGCTGGTCTTCGGTGGAAGCCGACCGACGTTCAGTGCCGTAGTATTTTCTCATTTAATTCGGACGAAAGCCGGGCGGTTTCCGTCAAAGCCGGGCGGCATTCGCCTAGGGCGAGGATTCTCCTCCCCTTTTTCTCTCCAAACCTGACCAAACTCGTCGGGGTTATAAATTTACAAGTTCAACACTCCTATGGCTTACAATAGATTAAAACGTGAGTTTAAGGAATTACCCGCAACGGAGTCCGGGTTAGCACGTGCATCCGCCTCCGTCATCGCATAGACCCTAGCTTGGGTCTTGCCTTGGTTCACGGATGGCGCGTTGCTTGTACTTGGCCCGCCATGCCCCGTGCTCCATGAGGTGCTCCTGTCCGGTTTCTACTTGCCGTAGTCCCGCTACTAGGTCCTGCACCCATGACTTGCCCGAGTTGTGGGCAGTTGCTCCTGAAGTGTCCCGCCTCCCTGCATTGGTAGCACCGTGGGGATCACGACACTTGCCCGTGTGGTTCCTTTTGCAGTTATTGCACCTTATAGCGCCCCGAGCCTTGCGACCTCGAGCGTTGCCCTCTTGGGCCTTGATTCCCTCGTGATGGTGGTGCGGGTGTTCTAAAAGACCCACCTCCCCCGTGGTCCCCCTTTTTGCTAGAACCTTGAGGGCCGGTGTTCTCCCATTTTCTCTTTTTCGCCTCCTCGGCGTTTTTCAGCTTTCTTTCCTCCCATTCCTTCTCTCCTTTCAGGTCTTGCTCCACCACTTGACTAAACGTCATGATAGGCAATTGTGTTGCCCGCTCACGCACGTCTAGGTCCAAGTCATCCCAAAAGTGATTCACCATCCGGTTCTCATCACAAGCATACTCCGGTATGAACTCCGCGAGCTCCCTGAACTTGTGCTCAAGTTGCCTCACGGTATACTTGCCTCCTTGGGTCAAGTTGGTGTATTCCCTCCTCTTCAAGTTCACCTCGAAGTCAGAGTAGTATTGGTTGAAGAATTCTTGCCGGAAATTCTCCCAAGTGACATTCTCACCATACTTCCCCTTGACTCCATCCCACCATGTGGACGCCATCCCTTCTAGCAACCTCGTTGCTACTCTCATCTTCATGTTTGGCGGTAGTTGCATGTCAAGAGCCGCCTCATTGAACCTTTTGATCCACTCGGCCGCAATAGAGATGTCCCCCGTTCCATCGAACGGGTTGCACCCCAAATCTCTCGCCTCTTTGAGGTACTTTGAGATTCTTATTATTGGACCTCGGCACCTCGATCATGTCGGGACTCCACATGTTCCCTAGAACCCACATGGCTTCCTCTTCTTGAAGCCCCTCCCAAAGCACGCCTTGCACGGCGCCTTTGGTGATCCTGTTGATATTGATGGAGTAGTTCATCCATCCTTTCTAGAGCGTCATCATCGTCGCTCTCCTCCTCCTCATCATCATCATATTCCCCATCATATGGGGTCTCAACCGGCTCAGTTCCTGGTTGATACGTTGAATCCTCCTCGGATTCATAAGACTAATTCACTGTATCAGCATGACCGTCACTCACGGTCTGATCTTGGCCCCCACGGCCTTGTCCCCTGGACACTCTAGAAGCCCCTCTACTGCCTTGCACGGACCCTCCCGGTGCTCGGCCAGTCGGGTTCCTTCTAGTTACTTTCCCGGTACATTCCATTTCTGAAAGAAATTGAGAATGAGTCATTAGACTCGTATCAAATGTCAATTGACGGATAGGCACTTAAAGACATCTTTTTGCTCAAATCACCGCCATACCAATTGTTAAGAGTATCATCTTAACAATTAGAGACATTGCAACTCAAGTATCAAAAGTTCCATAAGTACAAAACTTTTTATGCTCATGGTTTTAAAATTCATTTTTTTTCAAAAGAAATTTGAAACTTCATTATGATGTTTACAGATTAAGGCTCTGATACCAATTAAATTGTCACGCCCCGGACCTACCCGGACACGTCAACAACCTGCCGTACAGTACGAATAGTTAACCACAGTTCAACACATCCATACTATACAAGGCATCTGGAATATCATTCACACATAGTATATCCATAAACAAACATAATGTAAAAACATTCATTAAAGCAGCGGAAACATTAATACAAGTATTCAAGCCACACTTCGCATCCTTACGCATGCAAGCCCCCAAATAATTATTCAAAAATAATATCCATGAGCATTATTATATTTGTTTTGAAACAGAAACGGAGGAAGCACGAACCACGCCTTCTCTCCTAGAATCTTCCCGAAGCCACAGGCAATGGTAGCAAGCTCAACTCCAACCTGAAACTGTGAGGTGGCCTCCCCCGTGAAGGGGAGGTCAGTACTTGGAAGCATTTGACAAGTACAATGACAACTATACTAAGTATAATCAATGTTTCAATTTTTAAGACCCTCAATCTAGGGCGATATATATATATATATATATATATATATATATATATATATATATATATATATATATATATATGACATAACCCCCCGGTTACCCCTTTAAAATAACATACTTACTTTACATAAAGTCAAGTACTCGGCCCGTGAACCCATATTCATTTAGAATTCACCATTTTAATTCCCCGTGACTACGAGTCACGACCACCCCGTAGGGTTCCCTCGAGTCCCGATTGTATAGCAAGGGCTCGACTCAACTACATTTCTATACAACCCTTCAACTCAATTTAACACATTAAAATTGTATGGCAAGGGCTCGTCCCAACTACGTTTCCATACTAACCATAACTTCATGGCAAGGGCTCGGCCCAACTACGTCTCCACGAAGATCACAAATACATGGCAAGGGCTCGGCCCAACTACGTTTCCATGCTAATCACGTTACATGGAAAGGGCTCGTCCCAACTACATTTCCATGCAATCCTAGAGTCCGACTCTAATTCATTTTCATAGTCCAATTCTCAAGCAAATCCTATGCCTAGAATCCATCCACTTGGGTAGCCTTTAGGCTTACCCCTAACACGCCTTAGTGTTCATACAATTCAACCTTAAAGTATCTCTTAAGACTACTTAAGGCATATCTATTCGCAATCCTATCCCTTAGGATTAATTCCATTATATTATTCTCCCGACTAGTATTTTAATACTAGTTGGTTAATCTTAGAATACACCAAGTTCTTAATTCACAATTGATATTTCATTTCAATTGATTTTCCAATCCAAATATATTTTGATCCCAATATCAAAAATATCACTTTTATCCATTCATTAATTTAATACATGAAGTAAAAGTATATTTTATCACAATATTTTCATAGTTAATTCCATTACCATGCCATTCCTTTCATATCACATAATCATACACAATTCATTCTAAAATTGTATATCATGCTTCACTTACTCATATCAATAGTATTTTCATTTAGGCATTATTACTCATTAATAATCCATGAAAATCACTTTTAATACCTTAGGTAATCTTATGAAATTAACTCACTAATTATAAGCAATATAGTCAGCCATCCTCACCTTATGATGTGCTCAACTAGATGCCTTTGCGAAGCCCTTCGATCAATCCCCGTTCTAGGCCGATTGAATCACTAAAACTGGACTGCTCGGCAAAAGCCGGGCGGCTTTCACAAAATCCGGGCGACTTTCACAAAAGCCGGGCGACTTTCACAAAAGCCGGGCGGCTTTCGTAGTCTGCAACTACGAACAGCTCCTTTAGAGTTGTTGTTTCCGGCGATTTTGACTTCTATCGATTCACCAACTCTTCTAAGTTAATTGCCACTACTTTATAACAATATTCTACACTTTTAAACGTGTAGAACTCATGGTTTAATCCACCATATGATTTCTTAAAAATCATCCAAGAATAAACTAGTTACAAGAATATTCATTGAGTTCTTACCTCAAACACTATACTTTTCTTCTTGGATTTCCTCTCCTCTTGCTTCCTTCAAGCTTGAGCTTTTTGAGAGTTATCCCTTAGAGCTCTCTCTATGAATGGTCCGTATGATTGCAAAGGGGGTGGGGGTTTCTCTTCACTCCACACAAAACAATTGTGTAGGAAGACACATGGGTATGGGTTTGTTGTCTCAATGAGACCTCCCACCTAATGCACGCCCCTAGCTGTTTTCTTTGTCCCCTTCCTCATTTATTTGAGGCTAAGGGGTTTGTAGAATATCCCAAGTGGGTGTAGAAAGTCCCTCCCAATTATTCCTGCTATTTCTGGCAGGTTGGGTCAAAATAGCACTTGGGTTGCCCAAATATTTTCCTCAACCTCGGTTGGCATTTTATTGGGCTTCTATAATTATTATGATGACCCCACTAAATATTTAGTAGTACATTCTCAATATTATGGACCCGATAAATAATTTAATTAATCATTCATTAATTAAATATATCATTCTTTTACACGAAATCATTCGCTAGAAAAATTCAAATACATCCTGAATTTCAAATTCAAGTACATCCGGGTGCGGTGTCACACCTAGGGTGGTGTGTGAGAGCTATTGTCTAGAGTTGGGGACCTGAGCCGGAGATGGAAACGATCCTAACACAATTAAAAACATCCTGAGCCCCTCTTACCATAAACATCATTTTATATAATGAAAAAATCTAATCCTTATCATTTAGTTTTGGATTTAATATTTAATTTTGTAAGTTGCTTATTTATAATCATAGAAATATTCAAATTATAAAGTAAGAAGAATTACATGGATGACACATTTTAGATGTTAATCATTGGTTATTCTCACATACAATAATGATCTTTCTCAATCCCACTCCAAGCTCTAGCACACGATTGCGCATGTCTATGATGCCGCCTAATAAAATTCTTTAATGCAACTGCAATCATATGTGAATCTACACACACACATACACACACATCATTTGTTTAATTTGCATTTTAGTGGTCACATACATACATACATACATACATACATACATACATACATACATACATACATACATACATACATACATACATACATACATACATACATACATACATACATATATATATATATATATATATATATATATATATATATATATATATATATATATATTCGTGCAACGTACACTGTTGAGCGTCTAAATCAATATTTATAGAAGTGCAAATAAATGTTCAATTAGAGACATTTGTTAACATGTTTCTTACATGTTTTTATAGATTTTTTAAAATAATTTGTCTGCCTTAGTTTCACAAACACATCAATTGTGTGACAACCTGTCTCATCTCAATGTGTATGAAAAGTGAAAATTATTGTTTACACTTGTCAATTTCATTGGTTGATTAGAGATAAAATATTAAGAAATCTTATATGACTCCATGATGAAATATTTAGAGTTGACTTGTATATATAAAACCACTTTTTTTTATAAAAGAAATCAAACAAATCAACGGATCAACCCAATGTGAAAGTAGATAGACATAATGAGGTCACATAAGTTATATGAATTCATATTAGATAGTTATATCGAAATCTAAAAAACACTCGGATAAGATTGGATTATTATCATTTCAATATTGTTAATCATTAATTTATCTTAGCTAATTACCTTTTGTTTAGTTAGACATATCTTTGGTTGTCTTACAATGTAGATTTGATCTCCTCCACTTTCATTATACATGTCTTGATTGCGATGCCATGTCCATAGACTGTGTGTCTCATTCTTTACCTGCAACACTCACTAGACGTCAATAATAATCCATGTGCTTCTATTACAAATAAAAAATAATATCTATATTTGCCACAATTTTGATAATTTGAAATAAAAAATAATATCATTTGATTGAAATATGACATAATAATTGAAAAAAAATCTAGAACATAAAAAACTTAAAGGGAAACATACTGGAAAAAAGTTCAAAAGATATATAGGGAGAATAAATAAATAAAATGTGAGAAAAATATATTTGTATTTCCACATTGCTCATATATATTTCATAATAATTCCAATATTTATTTCAAACAGATACTCGATTTTTGCACAACAGAGCTAAGAAAATCCATGAGAAGTAATTAGCTATATCCTATGTGCTTATTTTCATTTAGACGATAAACCCGTGGAGATTGAGGTACCAGAAGCAGTACTTCTAGACTATGTATTTGAGGTTCGTTTTTATTTAATAAAAAACATATATATTTATTTGAGGGTATAACATGTATTTAATAACCTCGAAGCTCTTACATGTTAAGTGATTACTCTGGCTCTTTTTTGGATGCATCATTCTATGTCTAACATGAAAGTGAGGGGACCGATGGACTTATGATTAGTGTTGGTTAGAGGGAGGTTAGAGTCGGATGGTTATTATCTAGTACAAGAAAACCAGTTGACATTTGACAAGCAGAAAAAAATTACGAAGTACATTTTTGTTTTCCAACCATGCTTGATGTACACACTCTTGTACAAATCTTATACACACCATGTTTGTGAAGCTTTTTTTTTTGTTTGTGCAAAACATTGTCTATGAATCGATGTTCACAGACAAAAAAAAAGCTTTCACAGACATAGATGTGTACAAAAGTGTGTGTATAAGAATGTGTACAAACATCATTTTTGTTTTCTAAAATAAGCCGACGACGGCCTAGGGTTAGGTGTAGATTGAACAGTTTTGACAGGGGCTGACGATTGATCGGCGGCGGCCTTCCTTAATCGGCGAGGGGAGTTGAAAGGGGCTCTCGGTTAGCATTCTGGGTTAGACCTCTCTTCGGTCGATAGGCGAGTGTTAGTTGTTTTCGGCGGACGTTTTGTGCGAAGGAGTTTTTTTGGTCTGCGAGTAGGCTTTGCGTGTCAGTGCAATTTCGGCTTGGAGATGGCAGTAATGAATGCACAACAGGAGGTGATGAGGTTGGCACAAGAATACGGCAACATGGATGATGAAGATGAGACCATTTTGGTGAAAGGCATGGCTCCCAGTGCGGCGAATGGGAGTCAGCGCTTGTCGGGACCATCACATAGGAAAAGTCGGGTATGTCCGGCGGAAAAATAGTGTCCCCCCCAAATAGCAGATTGATGACGGGTGACAAGTTTGGTGAATCTAAGAGTTCGGTCGGTGATGAAGTATCAATTACAGCCGTCCAGATGGCCCGACCTCCTCCTGAACAAGTTGGAGTTTTGGCTGTTCGTGGAAGGCCTCAGTTAGAAGGGATCAAGAATAATGGAGCTTGGCAAGTAGTGGCCTGCTCTTTTAGTTTGCTTTTCATAATTTTATCTTCCAGTGTGTCTTTGATGTTGGATTCTTTGTCGTTTGTGTGTTACACTGCTGTGGTGGGTAGGTTTTTTATGCCAAGAAGTAAGAAGGCTTCAAAACCGGAGTTAATCTTCAAATCTCTCGCAAGGTTAGCGACTCGATCTGCTCAATCATGGTGGTCGTTTATATGTCTAATCAGAGGCTGGGGGACCTTCGGGTTATGGTGAGTCTAGTAGCAGGATGTTGTTTAGTATTGAAAAGTTTGCAATGTCGTTGGTTTCTAGAATTTTAATACAGACAATTTCCTTCCAAAAAAACCCAACAATGATATTAAAATTAATGCTCAATGACCATTGAATCATTTTAATATTTTACTATCTGTTTATTCGGTATGATTCAGTATTAAAATCGAACACCCCTATTATATATGCATGCACACGTAATATACCCGTATATAATGATAAAGAGACAAGTATACCTCTAAGATTCCATGACCAAAGCTGCTGTCCCTATAGGCACTAAACTCTGGCTGTTGGTCCCAACAGAACTTGCCGGCTGCTGGGCCAGAAGTGAAGTTATAGGCACAAAAACCGCCCATAAATACATCTGGAGTGCTCCTTGGGTTGGGACAGTTACCAGGTTCATCTGCATGTGAAATGGCCATTTTTTCTCTGTTTCCGCCATCCCCAATGGTTATGTAAACAGGTCCACAGGGATCTAAGCTGTAGTTGAACACTCTGTTTGACCTTTCATATGCATGAACCTGTATAAATCAGCTACTCCTCAATATCTCACTCTATATATTAGGGTGCAAAGCATTTTGTTAAATCAGACAACAAAAGTTTTATGCAAATCATAAAAGGTTCTCACTTTAAGTCAATTTTATTATTTTGTCTTTGGTCATTTAGTTAGTTTGTAGCCTTTAGTAACTCATTGAGTTCATCTTGGAGCTTTTTGCTTCAAATACTATTTTAGTAGAATTATTTTAGCTTACAAACATTTTAACATGAGATTTTAGTTTCATCTAGGAGGCTAGGACCCCAAAATCAATATCACAGGTTCAATTATTTCTAGTTTGATATGTTGCATTTATATTATATACTCAACAAGTTGTTTTCTACAACACATTACAAAGTATATGCCGACAAAATTGATTGCAATCAAAGTATTAAATGTAACCTTTATTTGTATAAATAATCAATGTTCCCTACATTGGCTAAATAGATAGATAAATGGAGGAGGAGGAGGCATTCAACATACTTATTAAGAAAGTAGTAATACGGAGTTATATTATACGGAGTATCAGTTATTACTTGTTACAATGGTTTGATTTTTCATTGTTCACATACTCTGTTCTGACTATATTATATTTACTATTTTGCTATAAGTGAGATAGTTTTTTTTACCTAAAAGGAAAGCAATAAAACCAACAGTTCTTATTGACGGGAAAAAAGAATTGACAGTGATTGTCCAAAAATGACAAAAAAACATTAGATATGTGATCAGTTAATTCACTTGAAATTTAGTGGCTTATCTCATATTCACGTATAACTTTAGTGTCTAATTTGACTTTCTGTCTTTCTCTTTTTATCTTGACGGGTGTGGGATAACTTAATATATCTCATGATATAGTGGATCATTGGAGTATGCCAATCTCAAAGTTGGTGGATCATCGGAGTATGCCAATCTCAAAGTTGGCGAGTCTTAACGAGTTTTGATCAATTGAATTGCTACTTCGAGCTTAGTTCGCTCTCATATTTTATTAAAACTTAATTCCTCCTAGAAGAATGTTCGGAGTAGCCCGAAGCGTTTAAATTTGTCTTTATATTTGACCGATATAGAACGACTTAAGGATACTTACATGTCCATTAAAGACTAAATCAACTCCAGCTTTGTACAACAATTCTTCCATTGCTACCCTCATGCATTCAGCTTCTCTATAATGTGCAGTGTAAGAAGAGTACCAAGGTGGATGCCACGTGGCAACAAGCCAAGGTGTAACCTTTCTGTCAACATTAGCCAGATCTCTCTCCAACCACCTGTATTGGTCATCTGAAACAGACAACATATATGTAATAAGCTATGTTAACTGGCCAAGATGTGAAAAAGGATTGTCTTCAAAATGATTGAGTACCTGTTTTACTATAAGCAACATAACCACCCAGCATTACAAAATGTATGCCTCCAGCATTGAAAGAATAGTACAATGGGGAAGAAGATCCACTTTCATGGGAAGGGAAGGCAAATCGAGAACTGTAAGCTGCAAATGTTTTGTTCTCGATCTGTTGTTCGATATCGTGATTTCCTTCCACTACCATGATTGGAACTTTGGACAACAATGGTTGCATATATCTACAGATAAGAGCCAGGTATGATAGGTGATTTTATATTGCATTAACTCCCTAATTATTTGAAAACATGTGTTGCTCACTTGCTGCTTCATATTGCAAAATGGTGGTTAAATATGGGAAAATATTGTAAGTAAGATTTTTTTTAGAGAATATTGTAAATAAGATTAATACATACTATGTGCCTCCAAGTAGAACTGTTGATTTTTCCTAAAATGTAGAACTCATTCACTTCTAAAAATATAATTGCTTAGTGAGGCTAAGGACTAGAAAAGGACTCTTCACTTATTTTAAAAAGGCTAAGGACTCTATTTAAAATAAAACAAAGATACTATTTGCAGCAAGTTCTTTTACATAAATCAGTACTCCCTGCCTTTTATGATGATAAAGACATTAGAATATGCATTTGCATATAGAGCTGTCAAACGGGCCAACCCGACCTGACCCGTGACGGGTTATGGTCTATGTGGGTTGGGTCGGGCTAACCCGTTTAATGACGGGCCAGAATTTCTACAATCCTAACCCAACCCACCTAACCTGTGGGTTAAACGGGTTGGCCCGCGGGCCAATATGTAAAAAAATATATAACAAAAAAAATTAAAAATAATTACCCGGAAGTATAAATTTATATTAGTAAGTAGTAACAAAGGAATTATAGAAAATCAAAATACTAAAAGTTCAATACTTGTTAAGTTTAATTAAAAAATAATAAATACTAGTTATACGAGAATTTGAAAACTATAAGAGGGTATGCGACAAAAATACTCATTGTACGTATAAAAATAAAGATCTACATAAACCTTTTGATTAATTATTTGTAAATAATGACTACTAATTGTTAAATATTGTATCTAACTTCACAAAAAATATGTTTCAACATTTTATTTGAATATTTATTATTGAAATATATATTGTTTTTGCCATGGTTGTAATTTTTTATTTGTAATTATAATAATATTGGTAGTAAAAGGATAATATTTAAGATAATAAAATTTAAAACTATATTTTTGTATATTGGCCCACGGGCCAACCCGCAACCCGGTGGGCCAACCCGCTTAAACCCACAACCCGCGTGGGTTGACCCGCGAAACCCGTGAACTAAATGGGTCAGAAATTTTCAACCCTAACCCACCAATAAATGGGTTTAAACGGGTCAGCCCGCGGGTTTCGGCCCATTTTGACGGCTCTATTTGCATAGCCCCTTATCATCCAGTGCAATTTGCACTAAGGGAAAAAACCAGTACTTGTTTTGGCATTATTCCTAAACTATTTTCTTTGCAAAATAGTCCTATAAAAATGTCCCCCCATTTAGTATCCAACAATGTTGTTGATAAGTTCTGAGGTTTCTTATGGGATGCCACCTCAACGCGCCATTTGGATATTAAAAACACCAGCTTGGCTCATTGAACGGACCAACTAGTAGAACCAGGTTTGAATAACATGCCAAACTGAGCCACATTTTGTATTTGGGGTGGCCGATCAATCGGTTTGATTAACCAGCCCGATCCACTTTCATTTGTGGCAAGGTGCAGATGTGGCATTTTGGCAGGCAACTTAGCACTTAACAAGAAAAAAATAACCACATAGTCCAACAAAAAAACATCATTAATGTGGCTAAAAACATAATTAAGACTAGAAAAAAATAAGGATATGATAACTTCACCTCCCCCAATAATCCCAACGTGGCTGGTATGTCTCATGTATGGGAGTATTTGGAAAAGAGCAAGTGTAGCAATCTGAGCCAGTTCCATTTGTGAGATACAAGTTAGCATAGCTCACGTCTCCAACCAATATGACAAGATCGGCATTATTTCTCATTAAATGGTTGATGGTTGAAGTGGTATTATACGTTAGCCCGAGGTCTCCCACAATGGCAACCTTATTCGGATAGCTCTCGGGACTAGAAACTGGCATGGTCTTGAAATGATAGACCTCGCTCATCGCCGTTAAGGGATCCCCGCACTGATAGTAGTATAAAGTGTCTGGTTCTAGTTCTGAAGCAGAACAGATAAACATATAAGACATTGGACTACTCCCCTTGTCATATTAATGGAACCTAAAGTCTTAATAACCAATAAGAGAGAGGAATAGGTACCTGTGAGTTGGACATGGTGTATAATTCCAGAGGTATAGTTCCTAAGGCCAATAAAAGGATAGAGTTGGCTGTAAATGAGGGATTGACCTGTTGCCGTCTGATCCAATGTGGAATTTACTTTTCCATATTGAACAACACTGGCAACAGTACTTGGATCGTATGGTATGATGTTTTCACCAATTTGGTATTCTCCTGTAGACATATGTTTCAACACTTGTTCATTATAAACTGGTTGATTAGCTTAATAAGCCAAAAAAACTAAGTCACTGAACAGGCTCTAAATAAATTTTTGTTCATTATTTGGTAAAATAAATCTTTTCAATTCACTCTATTATCTTTAGTAAACAATGGTTGTGCAGCTCTACAACAGTTTGCGTGAATTAAAGTACGTAGTAATGTTTATTCCCAGTAAACATGGCTTTTCTGGAAGTCGGGTAGGAAAAAAGTGTTTTTCTAAAAACCCTTGAAGGTTATATTATGACTTTTAGGGTGTGTTTGGGAGTTGAGTTTTGGAGGGGAAGGAAGGTTAATGGGGGTTTATGACCTTTTTCATGTTTGGGAGTTTAAAAATTGGAGGGGATGATTTTGGATGGTTTTTGTATCCCTTCAAAACCCTCCAAATGCTTAATTTTTCAGTTCCCCCAATTTGGAGGGTTTTGGAGGATAATTAACAAGATTGTAATTTAAGCTTAAATTAAAAATGAATATCAGCTCAATGATTTGAATTCGTCATATCTGATGGTGATTTTAATTATAATTCTTTCAAAAACCCTCTTCTCCCAATTTTATTACTCCCAAATACAAGGAAGGGCTTCCTCACCCTCCTCTCCCTTTCCCCTCCAACAACATACCTCCAAAGCCTTCCCCTCCCCTTCCCTTCGAACTCCTAAACATACCCTTAAGGGATAGGAGTAATACATAATCAGTCTATTTATATAAAATGATATATATGACTAAAATAAAGATAGTGGAGAAAATGTGAATTTAACTTGAATATGAAGTTGTAACCCCAAGGAATCATGATCATGTTAAATTTTGCACTGTTTTAACCATGATCTTATTCACATAGTATTTGGCCACATTTTTATCTAAACGTTTTATTGAAGTAATATTTTTGAAACAACTCCTTAAATTAGTTATCAAAATTTTTATGGTTTGAAAAACAAAAATGCTACATGTACACGCTCGTTGACACATCAAGTGTATTTTGTTTGTGCACAGACAATTGATTGTCATTTCAGTGAACAAAACTGTCCGTGAACAAAAAAAATTGAATTGTCTGTGCAGAAAAACAGTTCTCTTTATTAAAGTGAAAAACAATTGTCTGTGCACGCTTATCAGGCTTATCGGTCAGTTTTTTCACCAAACACGTAACTTTTGATTTCACGCGCTGAAGTTTGTAATAAGCAGAAAAAGTAAGGTCGAAGTTACTTTTCTGGCTGTATTGGTTGAAATTACTGTAGAGAATCATTTTAGCTATGTTTTCATATATATTTTTATTTAATTTATTAATAAAAAATATTTTAAATATAATTTTTTCATGATCAACAGAATCAACCAATACAACTACTTCAGCCAGAACTTCATAAATTTCAGCAGAATTAGCCAATTCAGCCAAATTTAGTGTTACCAAACGGGCTCTTAGTGTGTAAATGAACGTGTAAGCTGGAGTTTACAGATATCATTTTTGTTTAAAAAACGACCACATTGTCCGAACATGTTAGACATTTTCTTTTGGGAATGGTTTTGCGCGTAAGGTACTATTTTAGGTAAAACGCTCATGTAGAAATTATTATGGAGTATTTATTTTAAGATCAAGATACACCCCTACACTCATTTGGTAGATAAAGTGTGTGTTTGATAATCAGTTGTTGGCTGTTAGCTGATAGGCGATTATATTTATTATTTGATATCGGCGAATTTTGTTAGTTGTTTTGATCAGCCTCTATCATCATCAGATCAAAATAAAATGTTTAGTAACTTAGTTGGTCACAATTACTTTTCAATGCGCATAATGACTATCAAGAATACACATACAAAATATACATGAATTTAAATTAACCTTTTATTTTATGATAAATGCATTAACCATTATTTTATACTCCCTTCGTCTCGAAATTAACTTTTCATTTTCCTTTTCACGCAGTCCCGAAATTAACTTCCCGCTTCCTTATTTGCAAACTATCTACATCAAAACCGTGCAAAACAGTGCGAAACGGTGTCGAAACAATGTCAAAACAGTAAAATTTACCCTCTAGTAAATTTATTTCCTAAATATGTGTGAAATCTAAGTGGGAAGTTAATTCTAGGACGGAGGGAGTATAATTAATATTATTACTCCCTTCGTTCCATTTTACATGTCCTACATTCCTTTTTTGTTGTCCCAAAATAAGTTGTCTTCTTTCCTTTTTGAAAAGAAATATGTGATCTACACCATTTCACTTTATAATACTCAAATCTCAACCACAACTTTTACTTATTCAACAACACTTTATAATAATCATGTCACGTCAAAGTGAGACATATAAAATGGGACAGAGGTAATATTATTTTTAATATACATACACACACAAATTCTAAAGTAGTATGTGGTGTTATTTTAACTATAATATATACCCAAATTCATGTGTTTTTAGTACTAATATTTTAAATATGATTATTATTAAATATGTGGTTTTAAAATAATATTATAAAATAGGAGTTACATTCATGATGATATCTATCACTAGTGTTATTAAGTTTTCGTAACTATTTTTCATTTTATTGCATTTTTTGAATTATTATAAAATAATTAACCAGGGGGCTAAATGGGAGCATATATTAGAATTTTAAATAATAATATCAAAATGTTGTTGTAAAGCTACTCGCAGTGGCTTTTTCGTTTTTGGCTTTTTCGTAGCAAATAGCCGAATCAAAAAGTTTTTTACCAAACACCTATTTTATCCGTTTGACAAAGTCAAACAACCAAAATCACTCCAAAAGGTAAAAAAGGCTGATATACCCCCATAAATCAAACACCCCCAAAACAAGGAAATTAAATTTGTTCACCCTCTCAAAAGAGGGTGATGTTCACCCTCTCAAAAGAGGATGCTGTTCACCCTCCGCCCTAATTGCTTTTGATGTGGCAAGGCAATTGTTAACTACTTAGTATTTGGTAATTATTTAACTTTTTCATTTTTAATCCATTTTTTAAAAAAAATTATCAATTTTTTGATTTTTTTAAGGTACCAATATTGCATATAAAAAATTAATATAAAAATCCAGCTAGAAATGAATATTTATAAAAAATGATTTCTAAGAGGATTTCTACATTTTATATATCTTGTTTTGGGTTATCTTTTTTTTTTGTTTTTTACTCCCTTCATCCCTAAATTATCTTCCAATGTACATTTGACACGAGAATTAAGATAGTGGGTATTATGTGTGGTGGAGAGTTGTGTAGTTGAGAGAGAAATGTGTAAGAATGTGTAACAAATGTTGTGAACCACAAATTCTTTGTCAAAAAAGAAAATGAAAGATTATTTTGGGATAGACGAAAAAAAAAATTTGGATGCTAGTTCAGGGGCGAATGAAGTAATAAAGTGATTGAAAAGTAAAAATTATAATTAAAATTTGAATATAATAAAGTGAAATGTTGTGACCTACATATTTCTTTTCAAAAAATAAAATGCAAAATGGGGAGAAGTATATAACGTTAAAGTTCAATAGGGCCCTTGCCTCTATCATCATTCATCACAACTCACAAGTGGGGCTATTGGTGTATAGATAACAAGTTAAGTTGGCATGCAATTTAACAAACTCAATAAATGAAAGGAATGGCCACATATGTATACCTGTGATCCAAGAAATCCAAACTGAATGATAATTGAAGGAGAGGGAAACAGAGATCTGCTCAGGCTCCCAACATTCTGTGGCAGTCCTCTGAACTCTGGGGTCACTGTCCGGCAAATCAATGGCATGCCCCCTATACGTCTGATCCAAGGGCACAGTTACTGGCTTGAAAGGCCCTTCTGTGGTGCTTTGAATTCCGCCAGCTGCCCTCAAGACGGCCAAGCAGAGGACCCCAACCACCAAAGCTGCTGCTGATATGGTTATTGAATGCATACTTACCCGAAACTAATAAATTAAGTTGTACTACATAAGTACATATACAATTGAATAGAGAACAAAAAGGGTAGAAAAGAAGGTGGGTGAATTGCCCTCTGAGAGAAGGGTAGGGTCCTCTGCATTGCATGCTCTTTTATCTTTTTCTTGTTTTTATATTTGAGAGGGATAAAGAGAAAAAGAGAGGCCATCTTGCCGTGCTGTTAGGTCAACAAGTTGCGTGGAAGGTAAAGCTCGTTTTTGACTTCTACTTTCCTCGCACGAAACCATTAAAGAGCTAGCTGGGGTTGTTCTGTTTAATGTGCCTCCTTTTGGCTCTCATGCTATGAGTTAGCACAGATATGGTAGCCAACCAGACCCCACCTAATGGTTATGGGGCTGATGGGCTTAGGTGATTGGTACTGGAGGCCACTTAAGCGCCAGAGGACTATGGTGGGCATATCGGTTGGTTTAATCTAACAGAATCAAAATGTGATGATATGCAATTTGGTTTGAGTTTGGTAGTATTTCTTTTAAATCGTATTAAATCAAAAGAAACTGAAATCGATAGCACCGAACAAAATCGAATTGAACTGAACTAAAGAAATCTAGAAAAAACGATAGTATATTATTAAAAAATCACAAATCTATGCTGAACCAAACCAAACCAAAGAATAGTGTGGTTTTTTACTCTTGTTTTGGTAATAGTTCCTCCAACCCGTTCCAAAACCTAACCGAACAAGAAGTGATAAAAATTGAATCGAAAATCAATATACGTCAGACTATTATTGATTTTGTAACCAAACCCCATGAAATAAAGCAATCAAGCTTCTTTTGCTTAGGGGGCGTTTGGATCTACTTCTTAAAACTGTTTATGTTCCTGCAGGAAGCAGAAGTGGATATTGGAGTGTTTGGGTGAAATTGCAGAAGTACTTCTGAGAGCTCTAAAATGCTCCTAGAAGCACTCTATTAGAAGTTGTGAGAGATTAGCTTCTGAAACTGATTCTGGTTCTGGTTGTGCTCTTTAAAAGAAGCAGAAGCAGAATCACCTTCAAACACCGCTTTATTTGTATCGGTAGCTTTTCACGAAAAAAGTTGTTCTGCGGGTAAAAAAAGCTTCAATTTCTTTATTTCAATGAATAGAACGTTATGTTTGTAAGTTTTTTCGGTCTGGTTGTAGACTCACTAAACATGCACCTTCTAGTATCAAATATATCAAATACTTGATCATAACAAAAAATAAATATCCTTAGTTTTACTTCTTGATCCTTTGTCACTACATTACCTACATACTCGGTAAATATTACGTAGTAATAAAATATGTGTATGGGTTTGTAAAAATAATTGGTTTTGGTATTTTAAGTCTGGTTTGGGATTGAAAACAGTCCAAATAAAAATATCCTAAAGACTCAAATGAATGCTCAAAATAGGATGTTTTTATTTGGACTGTTTTCAGTCCCAGACCAGACTTAAACATATCAGACCAGACCAGATCAGACTTCTGTAGTTATAAAATACACAGAGACAAGACATTTACCATATCAGATCAGACTTAAACATATCAGAGCAAATCAGATCAACAAATTTCAATCCAAATAAAAACATCTTTAAAATTATCATTTTATATATTGGGCCAAATAGGTTCGGCCGAACAAGTGGCTCAGCCCACATTTTACTATCTATGATCCCTGTGGGCGTCGTGTACTCTGAGAAATAATCTTAAGCTCATTGATACATTTAACCTATTTCTCTATATCTTACCTCTCTCTAGAAATGTGTGTGAATGTGTGTATAGCTACTCTACCAATTACTTTTTGAAAATATGGAATTTAGTTTACTATGTCAATAATTGTTTACTATTCTACGATAAGGATGTTTTTACTCGAACTGAAATTTTATGGTCTCATCTGGTCTGAACTGATCTGCTCTGATCTGGTAAATGTTTGGTCGCTGTGTATGTTATAGTTGTTCAAGTTTGGTATGCTTTGATCTAGTATGATATGGTCTGGTTTGGAACTGAAAATCGTCAAAGTAAAAAAATCCTTAGTAAGATTGTAAGAATCTATATAGAATTCCATCTTTTTTACTAGTCCGAGTATTATGAATGACAATATTTCTTTTTTCACGCTTCCAACTAAATTAAAAACAAAAGGTTGAGACCCCATCCCTGAAAGCCCCCAACCTCGATCGGACGGTACGTGTGACATATGTAAATTGGACTATAATCTCAATCTGACAGATAGAGAGTAGAGCTCTGTCTCTTCCCCCTAAATTAATTATCGATCCCGGTGTCTTTGAAATTCATTCATGCTTTACGAGTGCAATATCAATAGATCGATCACTACACCCCCACATCTACGTTCATGTTGTTTCCGTTCATGAATATAAAAAACTAAATTGAAGAATAACTAATTGAACCCTTATGTATGTTGTTTACTACGTAGTATTATATTTTTTTTGTTGCATCATGTTGCATTTTGTTTCAGCATGTTTCACTTTGTTGCATCATGTTTCATTTTGTTGCACCATAATATCCTCCATTCCGTTTTAATCCCAACATGTTGAATTTTACACTATTCACATGCTCTACTTTGACTAAATTTGACGCTATTATTTTATAAAAATTATTATTTTTTTAAAAATATTGTTCAATTCATCACAATACAAATTTTCAAAATCTGATTTTAAATACTTCGTATATTTTTCACTAATAGAATTAAGATATAATTACGGTCAAAGACATGCGTTGGCAAATGTGAAATGTTGACCGTTGCAACTAAAAAAGAACAGAGGGAGTATATATCACTTTGTTGCATCGTTTTTTGTTGTTACTTATTGTCATTTTTTGTTTATTTAGATTCCAATTTATTTTTTCTACTTTGGAATTAAAACCAACACACACGTATAAACACCTATAATAATATACAACCGCAACAAGAAACACAAATAAACAATTAAAAACAAAATTTACAAATTTTTAAACAAAAGAAACACAAAGAAACCACATGCAACAAAATTGGTATGATGATAATATTAATTTTCTAAACATTAAAAAAGACACTAAAATAAAAGACTCCCATTTTGTATTTTTTACTATATTTATCATTTTTTACGTATTTTCTACATTTATATTTTAAATATCATTATTTTCTGTAATGTTTAATTTTTTGAATAATATTTATTTATTCTAAGAATTTTCATTATATTTTTTCAATTTTTATACATTTTCACTCTTTTCAAAAAATATATTTTTATAGTTTTTATATTTTCAATCTTTTTTATTTTAGTTATATTTTGTTTACAATTTTTTTAGAATTTTGTATTATTTAAATTTGCAAATTACGGAGTATTACCCTTTTTCCTTTCAAAACAAATTATTAATCCTTTTAGTTTTACTGTTTTTATTTTCAGGTTTACATTTTTCAAAACTTAACAAAGTTATTATTATAATTTTTTAATTTTGTATGTTTTTATGCTTGTTTACCTTTACCGATTTAAATTGTTTTCAAAATGTTTGGAGTATAATTTTCCAATTATTTGCAATATATAGATTCTTTTTACATTTTATAGCATGTACAGTCTACACACTTAAGTTTTCACTTGCAGTAGCGTATAAAATTAAAGTTTGTAAAAGTTTAAAATTAAGATTTAAAATGTTAGAGTAATGATTTAGAGAGTAATGATAAAGAGTGCGTCCTGCCGTCCTGTTCTATAGTTAGAGTAGAGTGTGTTTTTGGCTCAAGGTCTATTATTGAAAGTAAAACTTAACTAGCCTATTTTTGAAAACAACTTTCAAAGTTGAAAAAAGCGATATTATTTTCATTTTGTAGTATATTTGTGAAAATTTCCCGTGTTTAATTAGGTTATTTGGTATAAAGGCCTAATTGATTATTATTTAGAGATATTACAAATGTCTAATTTGTAGGCTTTCTATTATTCTATAAAAGGATAACCTTTGGGAAAAGGGTCAGATATGGTCTCGAACTTACAAAAAAATATCAAATAAGGCATTATATAGGAGGTTCTGTCCGGCCGACGCCATTTGGTGTGGCTCCCGGTGGAATTGTTCAATGAAACTTTTTGAGCATCTTATTCATTAAATCTAGTTTACAAATACCAATTTTCACCTAAAACTTCAATCGGGAAGGCATTCAGATAAATTCTTGAAGATAAGTGCGTAGTTAAAAGCGTAGTTATCTTCAAGAATTTATTTGAATCCCTTCCCGATTGAAGTTTTAGCTAAAATTTGGTATGAGTAAACTAGATTAATGAATAAGATGCTCACAAAAGTTTATCGAATAATTCCACCGGGAACCGCCTCAAATGGCATCGGCCGAACAGAACCTCTTATATAAAGTCTTATTTGACATTTTTTTGTAAATTCGATGCCTTATCTGACCCTTTTCTCGGTGACCTTTCATTCCTTTAAAAAAAAACCTTTCATTTAGAAGTGGGGAATTTTATAAACATAAAAGTTTTAATAAAACGTGGAATTTATTTTGGGATACAACTAAATTAAGTAGTCAAAGTTTGTTAGGAATGTTGAAAACAAACTATTCATAACGGTTTTCATGTTACCTACCAATAAATTCATACTAGTATAATTTTTGAAATTTTGATCTTTAAAATTAATGGACTTTGACTCCAGAATTCAACGTGCAAAATGTTTTAGTGCATGATGACTATTAGATTATTGTCAATTTCTGGTTTAAATTATCCATTAAGTTGTATAAAAATTTCACACGCAACTAAATGTCATATATTGGCTTTCAAATGACACTGAATTATCTTTACTTATGCATATTAATAAACAAATCATGAATAATAATATTTGAGTAGAATATGAATAATGCATAATTTCCACGGCACTAGAGGTGTAATGACATTACTTATAGGAAATTATCACTCACCTCCTTGAGGTTTCACACATTATCACCTAGATCCCTGCACTTTTCAAAATATACTCTTACCCATCTTTTTATCATTTAATGAGAGTTTAAGTAACTTCTAATCATGTTTAGAAAAATTTTAAGTTTAGTCTTGTAAATTTACTCACTTGCATATATGATCGAGTAACAAATAAATTTATGCGCATTAAGATTTTTTCCACAAAAAATACACTTTGTGGAGAAAAATGTAACATCATCTTTTCTAGTATGTGCTTCTGCGAGAATGTGTACTTCCCGATGAAATAATCCTTAGTGTAGCCATATCTATGGTTTTATATAGTAAAAGTGAGTTAAAAAGCAATGATGTGTCAACTTCCTATTGGATAATACAAATATTATTATCTCTCTTAGTAAAACAATTCATTGATTCACGGTTATTATCACTATTATTCCTCCTAAAATCATGCATCAAGGCTATTTTGGAGCAAGCCAAGGAGAAAAAGATTCTATTTTTTAAAAGTTATATAACTTTTATATTTATAATTCAATTTTTACAAAAAAATATCAAAATTCATAATTTTTTATGATCTTTCATATAACATCAATATTATACACACACATATATTTATACATATTGTCTATTATTTTATATAGCGAAAATAAGTTAAAAATTCTATTGATTAATAAAAAAAATATTGTCACTACTACTAAAGTATGCAATTCATATATAAGTTGACTCGGTTTATTGTTGCTATTCACTACATGCATCACTGCTAATTTGGAGGAACCGAAGGAGAAAGAAAATCTTTTTTTAATATATTACTCTCTTCGTCTCTAAATTAAATAAACATCACACTTTCCTTTTTGGTTCATCCCTTTAAAGGGTCTCTTTTCTTATTTGGTAAACAAAACGGTAAAACCGTGTCAAAAGAGTGCCAAACAGTGTCACTTTCATAAATTGTGTGTTAAACAAAGTGGCACTTTTAAATAAGGACAGATGGAGTATACCTTATTTATTTGTACTCCATTTTTTACAAAAAATACATCAATATTTACAATTTTTATGATCTTTCATATGACACCAATGTTGCATATATAAAAATAAAAACATTATTTTATAAAATAAAATTAAGTTAAAAATAAGTGATGTGTCAATCTCTTATTCGTTAATATTTTTTTTTATCACTACTACTAAAACATTAAACTAATGCAAGGTCACTTGGTGCATCACTGCTATTCACTGGGTGCATCAGTGCTATTTATATTAATCACGTCAACTCATTTGAAAAAAGTGAAGAAAAAAACTCTTTTTAAGGTGCTATAACTTTTTCATTTATAGTCCGGTCTTTACAAAAATTGGAGAAAGAGGAGGAGAGCAAGCTAAGTATTTTTTTAATGTGCTATAACTTTTTTGTACTCCAATTTTTAAAAGAAATGTATCAAAATTCATAATTTTTTATAAGTTTTCATATGACACCAATATTGCTTATATAAAACTGAAAAATGTTATTTTTATATAATAAAATTGAATTATAAATCAATGATGTGTCAGTCTCTTATTGGTTCATAAAAATTATGTTATCACTACTACTAAATCATTTAATTAATCCAAGTTCACTTGGTGCATCACTACTATTCACTCGGTCCACCACTGTTATTTATTTTAATCAAGCCAACTCATTTGGAGAAAGCGGCGAGAAAGAATCTTTTTTGAAGTTCTCTAAATTTTCTGTACTACAGGTTTTACAAAAAATATATCATAACTTCTAATTTTTTATGATCTTTCATATGACACCAATATTACATATATAAAAATAAAAATAGTAAATAGTAAAATTTGAGTTATAAATCAATGATATAACAAATCTATAGTAAAAATTGAGTTTTTTTTAACGAAGTAAAAATTGAGTTAAAAATCAATGATATAACTTCTTTAAATTATTAATTGTAAAACGATTGAATACTGAAAAACTAAACTTTAAATCCGCCACCGGAAACATTCATATTGCAGGATCATACCAGACTAGAATAGATCATAAAAAATCAGATCAGATTAGACCAAAGTTTAAATTCATAAATATGCATATCAAATTAAATGAATAGAACAGCTACTTAATATCAACTATATTAATGGAGTGGAATTCTCAAAATAAATATGATATCAATTCAATTTCTAAAAAAATCGTACTACATAAAAATTTTAAGTCATGAGACTCTAATACACGTAATAGGACTTTAATCATAAATCAATCTCACATATTTGAGTGAGGCTCTAATCCACAACTAATTTTTTTAAATAATGGAACTTTAGTTCACGTGAGCGGGACTCTAAAAGTATTACACCAATAATGCATGTAATAACTACCTAAAACAATGTAAACTCCACATACTCCTAATTCCAATTCCACACTTCTCATTATCATCATCACTCATCATATAATCAACCCTATAAATAATTAATATTCCACAACTAAAACAACAATTAGCATATAAACAATAATATAACCACAAATTCATACTCCAAAAGATGATGATTCCTCATCGTCTTCCATGATGGTGGTTAGTTCATAAAAAAATCGATTATAGCCAAACTTTTGATCGTATCATATAAATAATTCAAAATATTTATTGGTATTTCTGTCAAATTCACACTATCGGGGCATGCCCCGGGTGCTACACTAGTTCATTAGTTACACAAGTACATCTACATGAGTAAATTTATAGAACTAAAAGTACAAATTTAAACAACAAATTTGTATTACATTTAAAAGTTCAAAAATATCTATGAGATTATAGAAATCTTTGTGAAATATACATTTCACGTCATATTTTTATCTTTGTGAAATTATACAAATTTAAACAAAAAAATTGTATTACATTTAAAAGTTTTATGGGAAATACTTACTTGAATGATCTCAACCTTGAACTTAAGTATTTCTCATACAATATTAAAATAGGTAAAATATTGTCCCAAAGATCATTCACCAATATCTTTTTAGGTATAAACTAATATTTCAAAAGTTTAGCTAAACTTTAATTCTAAATAATGTTCATTGAAACTTTAAAAATGTTTTTATTATATCTAAAATATATTAGGGGATGCTTTTAACAAAATTGGTGAAATTAATAATCTTTTTTACCTAAGAAAGAAAAGTTCTCATGTGAGGTATATATTTCACGAAGATTTATACAACCTCATGGATAGTTTTGAACTTTTAAAAGTAACAAGGATTTGTTGTTTTATGCTCGTATTTTTTATTGTGTCCGTTAATAGTCCTATGAATTTACTCTCATATAGATGTAGTTCTATAACTGATAACTATGTCTATATTAAGGACTATTTCATCGGAAATCACACATTCCAACAACAAATAACATACTTGAAAAGACGTCGTCAAAGTTTGCGTCACATAGTGTACTTTCTGGTGAAAAATTCGTAATGCGGATAAATTTATGCGTTACGGGATCAAATCTTCAAGTAAGTAAATTTACAGGATTAAATCTATATTTTTGCTAAACGTGATTAGGAGTTACTACATCCGTCCCGCTACGATTATCCCGTTTTACCTTATTTGGCAAAGTTTGTGTGGCTTTAAATCATTCTTACTTTATTCTTACTATATAAACTCAATATCAAACACATAAACCATTTTTTATTGATTTGCATGTCACTCTCTCTTGTCCCATTGTTAGTGGGACGGGGGGGGGGGGGGGGGGGGGGGGGGGGGGTGATAAACACTCATTAAAGGATAGGGAGGGGGTAAGAGTATTTTTAATAATGTAGGGGTCTAGGTGATAATGTGTGAAACCTCAAGGGAGGTCACCGATAACTTCCCTTACTTATATTGGGATTGATTGGGTAATAGTTTTTTTACCCCCCAAAACGTCATTTTTCCAATAGCAAATGTTGTTTTTTTCAGCGTGTTGCTTCCAATCTGCCAAAATACAAACACCCCCATTGTAATGATCATGACACTCATAGGGTCCGTTTGGTAGTTTACACATTAAAACTTCACACGCAAAATGATTGCATGCAAAGTGTAGGGTAGTAATCACTTTACATGCACGGGCGAACCGTAGTAGAGACCCGGGGGGGCTACCCCCCCCCCCCAACAATTTTTTGTGTGTATATATATAAACTAATTTTACCCCCCTCAACAAATCATTCTCGCCCCTCCAAAAAAAATTGACCCCCCCCCCCCCCCCCCAAAAAAAAAAAAAAAATTCGCCCCCAAAGCATAGCCTACTCGCAGATACCCAATTATTTAAGAGCCTAAAAAATAGAAATTATAGAAGTAATATTATATCAGGCTATTAGCCCACTCAAAAATTTATTCCCACTTTCCCAGCCCACCCCAAAATTTATTCCCAGAATCCCAGCCCACCCCAAAAAACTTTCCCAACCCACAACCTAGCCCATGAACAAACCTGCGCACAACACACCTAGAAGAAAGAAAAGGCGTAAACTTAGAATGCCAAACCCACGAACAAACCTGCGCACAACCAAATGCTATGCATTTGGTGTCAAGCACCAAAATGTTGATCCAAAAGTTAAGGGAAGGTGGATGGCAAAACTTCATAGAAATTGTTAAAGAGTTTTGCAAAAAGCATGAGATTGAAGTTCCAAATATGAAGTCTCCTTATGAGGTCAAACGCAAATGCCATGATCAAGAAGGGTTTAATATTGAACGTCACTATCAGGT
Organism: Cuscuta europaea; assembly: GCA_945859875.1. Taxonomy (NCBI): domain Eukaryota; kingdom Viridiplantae; phylum Streptophyta; class Magnoliopsida; order Solanales; family Convolvulaceae; genus Cuscuta; species Cuscuta europaea. Next base: position 2,551,436 of record CAMAPE010000013.1, read on the forward strand.
TGATATGTTTTACGCAGCCATAGATTCACAATTGTTAGAGATGAATAACAGATTCAGAGAACAGATAACGGATCTTCTTACTCTTAGCTGTGCTTTGGATCCTAAGGACTCGTATAAGTCCTTTAACATTGATGATATCTGTTCTTTAGTGGATGAATACTACCCCTTTGATTTTATTGAGCAGGAGAATGTGGGCTTGAGGTTTCAATTGCAACATTATAAGCTCAATGTTCTAAACCATCCAAAGTTGGCGAATTTGTCTACAATGGCTGAACTTTGGCAAGGATTAATTAGCTGAGACGGAGATGTCAAAAGTGTATTTTCTTATTGATAGATTGATCCGACTTTTGTTGACTCTACCGGTCTCGACAGCAACACCAGAAAGGGTTTTTTCAGCAATGAAAATTATAAAAAACAAAGCTTTGCAATAAAATGGAGGATGAGTATCTTGCAGACAACCTTGTTGTTTATATTGAAAGAGAAATTGCTAAAACTTTTGACTCAAAAGCCGTGATTGAGAAATTTATCTCGTTGAGAAGGAGCGCCAGGCACAATTCTAAGGTATTAACTTTACTATTTTGTAATAACATATTTGTCACTTCTTCTATTTTTTGCCTATTATGTACTATTTTAATGCTTCATTTTATTACTATTATATAAAGGTTATAATTTATAATAATGAGCGCTTAGACTTTTTTTGTTTAAATTATCGCCTCCAACATCAATTTTCTGGGTTCACCCCTGTTTACACGTAAAATAAAAATACATCGTTTGACTTCTATGTAATCTATTTGTATTACTCCGTACATGCAAACTCTTTACCATGTTTATGAGTTAATTTATAATATAGGACTAAAAGCCTTGCCATTTGCAAAAATAGGACCTAAAAACGAAATTGGCATCCGTGGGACTCAAAAGAAGGTAAGTTTCCAATTTTAACCTCCAAATTAAAACTTCCGCACGCCTGATGTATTTGAAGCGCCAAGTAAAGCACAGGGAGTTGAGAGCCGAAAATATAACGGTTACCGCATTTATTATACAATCTTATTTTCCGGCGCATATCAAGCGAATCCAAAAGCAAATCTTCCTAAACTACTCCCGTCTCACCGTATTGGAAGTGTTTCTACTTTCCATTTTTCTGGCGCAAAAACGACGAAGAACGAAGGAGAAGAGGAGTTAAGATGGAAGAAGATGATTTTCAAAAACAGAGCACGAGAAGATCAAGCAATCGGCTGAATCGAAACATGGTAAGTTTTTTTGGACATGCATGTTACTGAATGTAATCGAAAATCAAAATGGAAGTAAAATCAATAGTGTGAGTATTTTACAGAAAACAATGGCATTATTCGAAGTTGTTGTTGTTCGAATGTCTTTGTTTGATTTGTGGCATTATTCGTAGTTGTTGTTTGATTTATGGCATAAACAAATAAAAGTTGTATTACATTTTGGAAGAAAGAGTAATCGTTTGTAATCACATAAATAGCAATTGCGAAAATGTCAAAATAGTGGATGAATTGGTAAAAACGTAGAACAATGAGGATTTGCTGGTGTGACTATTTATCAGAACAGTATGGAAGTAGTTTGAAATAAATGTGGTTAAGTTGGCAGTTTCTGTGTGATTTATGTCATAAACAAGTGAAAGTGTAATTATATTTTCAAATAAATTTAACTCTAAATTTAATTCTGTATGTTGGGGTAAAGTAAATAAGGAAATGCCAAAACAATGGCATAATTCGTAGTTGTTATTGTTTGAATGTAGTTGTTGTTTGATTTGTGGCATTATTCGAAGTTGTTGTTTGATTTATGGCATAAACAACTAAAAGTTGTATTACATCTTCGAACAAATAATAATTGTTTATGATGATGTAAATAGTAATACAACTTTTATTTGTTTATTGCCATGGAGTGTGAATGTATATGTGCTTATTGCCATGGAGTGTGAATGTATTGTGAATGTAATGACACTTTATTTGAATTGTTGATATTATGCCATAAAGATGTCATGTTTTTCCATATTGTTTGTTGAATAGTTGGAGATAGATGCATTTAAAGAATACATAATGACAAAATGTTGGAAGAAATCCTAATAATGTGAAGCATAAGCTATGTAAATCACAAATAGAATAGTCATAGTTTTGGAAAAAATATACTCTATTGTGAATATGATGACATTTTATTTGATTTCTTGGTGTTATGGAATAATGATGTCATGTTTATCCAGATTGTGTGTTTCATAGCAGTTGACACTTTATTTGAATTGTTTTTTTTTTGCTAAAATAGGTGATTCAGAGATCTTTCAACGAAAATGAATTGGACAATGTTGAGAGCATGCGAATTAACTGTTATTGTAGTCTGAGTGAAGTCGTGAAGAGAATATTGAAGCAACTGAAACCAAATGAGATAGAGGAGTTCAGAAAGACAGTGTTCGGATGGGTGTTGGATGTGGAAGAAATGCGAACTGTCAGTGGTCAACTTCAGCTTGGTTTTCTATGCAACTATGTCAAAAAGGTTAACCACATAAAAGAGACAGAAGTCATTCGCTTCCACATCCAAAACAGTCTAATTAGTTTTACAAAAATAGATTTATGCATTGCATTGGGATTGAAAATGGGAGGTGTGAAACCAACTTTAGAAGAGGAGATGAAAGGACCTTTTTGGAGAAAATATTTTGGAAAAACAGGTTTGAAAAGAAGTGAGGTACAAAATGCATTGATGAAATATAATAGTGAAGATGAAGGAAGTGAAGAAAATGATGGTGTGAAGCTTGCTCTACTCCATGTGCTATCACATGGATTATTTGGAAACCAAGTGGCTAGGGATTTACCAAACTGTTATGTGAATCTGGTCGAAGATTTAGAGGCATTCAACACATATCCATGGGCTGATGATGTCTAGGCAGATTTGGTGACCAACATGAGAACAAATTGCAAGATCCTTAAGAAGTGCAAGGGGGAACGTGTGACTCTACCAGGTTGTCTAATAGCTTTACAAGTATGGGCTTTTGAAACGTTTACAGGGTTGACAAAGGCAAATATATGCAAGGTCATTGAAGGAAGAGAAACAGGAATTCCAAGAGCAGTGAAGTGGGAGTTCAAAAAAAAGCCACATATGGAAGTTTTCTGCAAGATAATCTTCAAGAACAAACAGGTAAATTCGCTTCGTTACTTATTATTTAAATAACATGTGAAGTGACAATTAATACATTTAAACTGTATTTTTGGATCTTTTACATGCAGTTTGAATGGGAAAGGATGCAGGCTACAAGATTGGAAATTAAAAAAATTCCAAATTTAAGGGCCAATAGTGGTCTTATAGTTGGAAAAAGAATTGAAGGTGTGGAGGTATTTCAAAAAAAAAAGAGAAAGGGAAGGATAAGAAAGCAAGGATTTCAAAGAGAACTGGGAAAAAAGGAAAAAATGCAGATGATGTTGAGGTAGAGGATGATGATGAAGGGGTAGTGGGTTTTGGATATGAGAGGAAAGTGACTGTTGTTTTGAGACAAGTGAGGAAGCTAAGCAAAGAAAATGCCAAGTTAATGGCAGAAATGAAACTAATAAGGAAAGCACAGAAGAGGAATGAGAGATTTCTTAAGCAAATATTGGACAAGTTAGACAACCAAGAGAAGGCGAAGGAGACAGTAAGTGAGGAGAGTGTAGATGAAAGCAGTGATGGTGCAAATGAAAAATCAGAGAGTGGAGATGAGACAAAACATAATATTGAAGACGATGGTGCAACTACAGAAGATAATACCAAAGATGATGCTACATTTGAAGAAGATAATGTTGAAGATGATGGTACAGCTCCAGAAGATAATCATAAAGATGCTGTTGCAGCTCCAGAAGAAAATGTTGAAGATAATGCTAAAGATACTGGTGGAGCTCCAGAAGATAATGATCAGGTGGGTTGCAGTTTGCCAAACTTTAATATTTTTGGGCCAGAAACACAGGAAAAATTTAAGGAAGCAGATGACGGTGGAACAATGGAAGAAGAAGATGTAAGTGAGAAAGGAAGAAGTCATGACAAGAATGTTAAAGATGCAGTAGACGACGATGGAAGAGTGGATGAAGAAGGTGAGGGTGCAAGAGTAGAAGAAGCAAGTCGGAAAGGCAAAAATAATGAGAAGACTGATAATGATGCTTGGGGAGATGTGAACACCCAATTTGTGAATGAAATGATCACAAGTGTGGATGAAATAGAAAAACAAATGCTAGCTAAAGCGAGCACAACTGCTGACATCAATGCGAAAGCGGTAAGATTTTTGTTTTACAAACCTTAAACAAAAAGAAAATTAAATAAATGAAGAACTTTATGTTATATGAGTAGTTATGTTTATTTTTTATTTTTTTCTTGTGTTGGTTTTACTAGCAGCATATGGAAAAAGGAGTTGAAGAGAGTGAGATGAGGGAAAGCAGAACAAAGCATAAAGAAGTGGAAAAGGATGTAAGTATATTTTGGAAAAAGTTCAAAATATTTGAAACAAAATTCCAAATATTTGGAAAAAGTAAACTATAACATATTACTAAATTACAGGTGAAGACCATATGCGCACAAATGCAAAGAAAAAAGCGCAATGTAAGGACCCCAAACCGATATACACCTGGAGAAACTAAAGTTCAGGCTAAGAGAAGAAGAAAGCAAATAGCTAAGAGAGATGTAGATGGAAGTTATTTTCCTCCAAGAGAGTATGGACCTTTTGCGGAAGACCCGACTGAGAGACCACCAGAAGAAGAAATAAAAAAGGTGGAAGAATATCTAAAAGTTGGTCTCTTGAAGAAATTGAAGAAAAAGGGATGTGATAGAAAGTACAGGATTGAAGAGGAAAACATGCACAATGTCCCGTTTCTTCTGGATATGCACAAAATAGAGTCCAAAACGTGGCTGTATAAGTTGTTTGTGAATCCAGAATGGCTAGATGATACGGTAATGATTTACTTTTACTACTAAAACAGTATGTTGTAGATCTCAATGTAAAATATAGCGTTAAAATAGGTACTGTATTAGATTTATAACATTTGATTTTGGTTTTAAATTTGTTTGCAGCATATTGATGTGGCAATGTTTTACTTGAATATGAAACAAGTGCACTACAACATCAAGGGCCCCAAATACACCACATGTGGCCCATTTATTATGCAAGTGTTGAGGCGTGAAAATGAAGAAATTAAGAAGAGTGAGTCTTCAATCCAAAGTGCAGCAGACAATCCGGTAATTGCAGACGATATATTAGGGATTGCATATCCTTTTGATCGAAGTTGGGCACAGTCAGATTTCGTGTACATACCTCTGAATACCGGAAACCACTGGATACTGCTAGTTCTGGAAGTAAAAGAAAGAAAAATAAGGATTTACAACTCCAACAGCAGAAGGGCAAATTCCTTAAGAGAAATCAGACCTTATGTGCCGAGCATTAAGTGCTTTCTTCCAAAAATAATGGACATCCATGGAGTGTATGAAGAAATTGGGCTGGAACCAATGAATGACAAAAAGATTGAGTTGCAAACTGTGGAGGACTGCCCACAACAAGATGACGGGTAAAATATGAGTTTTAGAGCTGGAGTATATCATAATTTATAATATTTCATTCAAAACTTATTTCTGGTTTTTTTAACGGTGTGTCATCATCACAGGGGGAACTGTGGCATGTACGTTTTGAAGTTCGTTGAGTTTCCTATGATGGGCATGGACATGAAGGAGGTAAGCTCGATGGACATGTGCATGTATCGGGAGAAAATGGCAACAGAGTTGGTTTTGTATAACGCAAAGAGAACAAAGGAATGTAAAATGAAGGAGGCAGCTTCGAGAAACATGGCAGAAAAAGGATGAAAAATTACAAATCTAGTCTGATGATGCTTTACGGATGTTATGTTTTTAGTATTTGAATTTTATGTAATGGTGTTGAATGTAATTGTTGAAGTAAACTGATGATATTGTGAAGCACAATATGCTGAAATATAAGTGGCAGAATGTAGTATACTATATTTTTAAATGCCTAAATATTGGCATAGTTGGGAGAACATTATATATGACATTATATTTGGTTCATTATGTAGTCACATGGATATAAATTGGTTTTTTTAGTAATGAGACAAGTATTAAAATAACATCTGCAAAGGGTAACACGTACACGGCTGGATACTAATCATGTCCATAGTGGCAAAATGTTCTATAATTTGGTTGAAAATGCCAAAATGTTGGCCGTTTTGTAAGATAAATGTTTTATATTGTGAGTTGGATATACATTGGGTGTGTTATTAATGACACAAGTATTACATTAAAATCTGAAAAAGGTTAACAAGCAGAACACTCGATTATAATCATAAGTCAATAGTGGCAAAAGGTCGCATATTTTGTTTGAGAATAACTAAATATTGGCAGTTTTGTGAGATAAATAGATTAGATTTATTATATAGACATTTGCATATACATTTTGGTTTTTCTATTAATGAGAGAAGTATTACACTCAGAATGAAAAAGGATAACAACTAGACAACTGAATTAGAATCACACATCCATTTACTTTGAAATGAATGCCTGGACTGCAAATATATGTGGAAAAATACATTGTACAACGTTCCAAAATTCAGAAATATTGGCATTTTAGAGGAAAAATGAATAGAGCCAAAGAAGTACATAGCAATTGTAAAAATTGTGCCACAAAAACAACATATTACCTACAAATTAAAATCAATGGCAAACAATTGACATTAAAAAAACAAAAAGTAACACAAATGTTAAGTAGTTTACATGTATTAAAAGAAAGGCACTGTAGTATAATATGCCCTAAGAAAATGATCCAATACAAAAATAACAAGTATTGAATTCAATGGAATCATAGTGAAGTAGGTAGTGGTATCACATTGCGACAAGTCTTCTTATTGTGACCAACAACATGGCACCGAGAACATTTTTGCCGTTTTGTCCCACGATGCTCACCAATAGATGGTATATCCTTGACTTTCTCGGACGACCAGCTGGCCTTTTCTCACAAAGGGGAGGCTTGCAGCAAATGCTCAAAACATTGGAAGGAACCATCCAAGATGATGGGTCTGTAATTGGATGCATAACAGCACTCCAAGTAGAATACCAATAATGGCGTGTGTAATATGGAGAAATAAAATCATAGCACGACAGGTGAGGTCGAACACCAATAACAGCAACAGCATGAATGCAAACAAAATGAGACAATTGAAACTCCCCACATGTACATGTCTTGGCATTGAGATCAACAACAAAAGAACGGGAATGTCTATCAACCACTTCAAATTCCAAATATGAGCACGGCTTTACCTAGAATAATGAAAAAGTGAACAATAATATGTAACTTGACAATGGAAAAGGACAATGCAAAAACATATAAGAAACTGTATGAAAAATCCGAAGGTGGCAGAATGTACCATATGTTGTAGGAAACTTCCAAAGATTAGGCATTAATATAAATGGACAAAAATATTGCAGAAGAAAAAACAACTAACCCTGAGTTTCCTAGCTTGACTTTGAAGTGAAACCAGTAGCTTTTCACGTTTTTTTGTCAAAAAAGAGGTTGTCTTCTCAGCCTTTTCCTTTCTCTCAGTGAACCATTGTTGCATTCTTACTCTCAAAAAGTCAATGAGTTTAGCGACAGAATACTCCCTTGCTGAAACATCTACATTGTTCATTGACTCTGCACAATTTGATGTCATTATATCATACCTACGAGGACCACACATGCACTTTGCCCATTTATGACTGCCAATTTTTTCTAGCCATGGTCGTATACGGGTATCTTCGGAATCCAACAATGTCATGTACTCTTCATACTCCTTCACAGTTGAAGCCATATAAGCAGCTTTGAACTTCCAACCTAAATCAACCGCGGAGCCCTTGAATTTAGAAATCATGTTACGACGCAAATGCTCAACACAATATCCATGACGAGCATGTGGAAAAATCTTTTTAACTGCACTAAGCAAGCCCTTATGTCTATCTGATACAATGTACATGTCCTCGCGGAACATCAATGCTTCACGAACTTTAGAAAAAAACCATATCCAAGACTCTTTAGATTCTGAATCACATATGCCAAATGCTAGTGGGACAATTTGACCATTTGCATCTTGAGCACAGGCTGTGAGAAGGGTACCCTTGTAATACGCCTTCAAAAATGACCTGTCTGCAATGAGAACTGGTCTGCAATATTTCCACGCCTCCATCCAAGGTAAGAGGGATATGAAAAAATAACGGAAGGTATTATCTTCTGAAGTTATAAGAGAAATTAGAGAATTTGGATTAGCTTTTTCAAGAGCATACGCCAAAGACGGTAGCAATTGGTATGAGTCAGAATCTGTTCCAAACTGTTTCTGCATAGCTATCTTCTGAGCTTTCCAAGCATGTGCGTAAGAAATGGAAATACCATGATTCAGAAGCATGTCTTCCCTTATTTCATTTGGCCTATAAGGCTTTTTTGACGCATCCAAAAATTTATGCGATACAAGCTCTCCAACAGTGCGGTAGGTCGCTTGGCGATGTTTGCCTTGACGAAAATCAAAAGAGCACGTATGTGATGATGTAATTTTGCAGAAAACAAAGTACTAAAAATGTGAATATGAAAAGAATATGGAAAATATGCCAACATAATGGAATAAAAGACAGACAGAATGGTTCACTAAATATACAGTAATGGAGAAATACCTTCGTATCTGAAACATTTGGACACCACGTAGTCTTACAGCCCTCACAGCCCATTTACATTTTTTATCCAAGCAGATAACGTGTAAACATGTCTTCTTTGATGTTAGTGTCCTGAATTGGAACACATTATCTATTGCGTACAGCTTCAAATGGTGAAGAAGATCTGCTTTAGAATTGTAAATAGCATGCAATACAATCTGAGTGGGGTGATAGTGAGTGATGACATCGAGATTATGATGAACAGAAAAATTGTCATTACACATTGAAGAAGGTGACAGAGTAGAGCTAACTTCTGGGGTAGGACTACGAGAGAGCACATCTGTATTGGTCATATGAGTTTGGGAAGTGTCTGTAACATTGACCTCATTATTAACTTGGACGTAATGTTCTTCAATACTGTTGAAAGAAGAACGAATATGACCAGAAGATTGATTTAAGAAACATGGAATTTTTGGTAGAACAGTTTGTGCAACAGAATTTGTGGGACAAGATACAACAGGTTGTGCAACAGGTTGATCAACTAAGAATTCCACACACAAGGAAGATTTTTGAAAATCAGTTTGAAGAGACTTAAGATAAAGGTAAAAACGAAACGTTTCGTCATCATGGATAGAAACATGTGGAGGACAACCATCAACAATGTAAGAAAGATTAAAGTGGTTATTTGATTTGTAAGGAGAAAATATGGAAGATAATTGTTCCATGAATGCTGTGTAGTTTGCAGAGAAAAGAACTTGCATAGCAAAGGTGGATCTGCAATTGAAGTTGTAGTCATTGTCCCAAGTACCATCAACTTTCACCATAAGCAGAAGAACAGGATCCATATTGACAACTAAGGAGAAAAAGAATAAGAAACAGAACTAAAAAACGTCATAAACATATAGCAAAATGCCAAATTTATGGCAATAACAAAGAAACAGAATTAAATAAAACAGTATAACAAAAAAGGCATATAACCTTATGAAAAACGCCAATAATTCACAATGATTCAGATTGTGAACTTGGTCAAAAAAACAGTATAACAAAGAAACAGAATTAACCAAGTTCACAATGGCAAGTTTATGGCAATAACAAAGAAACAGAATTAACGTATAGCAAAAAACGCCATAAGCCTATAGCAAAATGCCAAGTTTATGGCAATAATAAAGAAACGGAATTAACCAAATTCACAATGATTCAGATTGTGAACTTGGTCAAAAAAACAGTATAACAAAAAAGGCATATAACCTTATGAAAAACGCCAAGTTTTTAGCAATAACATCCCTGACAGTGATCAAGCAATGAATCTCACATGAAACAAGACATTAGAATTTGATTAAGAGTGGAAAGGATGATAATGTTAATAAAACGAAGTAAGTAGCAAACGATTCAAACAAAAGTGAATTCTCAAATAACAGTATAATCACCAAATTAAACACAATGATTGTGATCGTCAACCTGGTCATAAAAAAATACAAACGAAAATTGAATTTCACATACCAGCAAGTATAATCGAATGGATTGCTAAGTTGAGTTGAAGAGATGATCGAACGGATTGACCTTGAATTTGTTGAGTTCCAGAACTCGTCGCACGGAAGAATAGCCAGTATAATCGCAAGTTGAGTAGAAGAACTGATAGAACAAATAGGACTGTTAAACGAAGAGCTTATTCGGTTGAGTTTATTCGGTTGCAGAGCTCTGATCGCAAAAGAGGAAGTTAAACGAAGAAGAAAGGCAATGGCAGAGCTCCGATCACAAAAGAATAGCCAGTATGATCGCAAAAGAATAGCCAGTATAATCGCAAGTTGAGTTTATTCGGTTGCAGAGCTTCGATCGCAAAAGAGGAAGTTAAACGAAGAAGAAAGGGGGGTGGCGCGAGCAATGGATAACTAACGTATTAAACTGGCAAGTATTATGTCGGTACTGATATTATGAGTTAAACTAGGCTTAAAACATAAAAGGGGTAAAAAGGGAAAGCTAAAGTAAGCATGTTTCCAAATAGGACTAATGTGATCCTATTTTGAATTAAAAACATAAGTAATCTTATTTTAGATTTTTAGGCTAGTTTTAGTCCTATTTAGGCTCATTTCTGCATGTTTATTTAGAAAATAATTTTAAATGTAAAATATTTACAAAAGGACGACTCTGTCGTTCATCAAACCACGTGCGTGAAGCACAAATTCTTGGCCGTTCAACAAACGCCGTGAAGCGTAATTTGACTTGGACGGTGTAATTTCTCAGCCAAGTTCATTTGGAAAATCTGAAACAAAGAATCGGACATCATTTGTAGATAGATTATGAATGCCAAGCCCTCAACTAAGAAAGCCAAGCAATTCACCCGTGGGCGCAGCTCGACTGGTAGCGAGGGAGTGACTAGGTCCCGGTTCGAATCCCGACAATTATAATGAGAGGTTACTATGCTAAAAAATGCATAGGATCTCTGCAAATATCGGGGACAGAGCTACACTCTCTATCATTCAGATTGGGATTATAGTCCAACGTATTGTCCTGTTGAGGCCGGCAGCCCTGAGAGATGAGTTGTTTATCCTTTTTTTTAAGAAAGAGAAGCAATTCAACATGTGGAACCTTTTCCAATAGCATATGGTGTCAGATCTTGTTGATGATACAGCAAACCAGTCGAATGCATCAGAAACTTCAATAAACTAATCAGTATTTACCCTTGTTTTTTTTCCTGAACTTGGAATCCTGCGGCTATTGCGAGGCTGCTAGTCACAGGGCCATTTTTAGGAGTTCAATAGATTATCCATAACAGGGCCCCTAAATTTACGGGGCCCAAAATTTCAAAATTTTATTAGTATTATATAATACTCCGTAATATTATACTACATATATTAATACTGATCAGTAAAACACAGTTAGTGAGGAAGAAAAATATAGATTCACCATTTTTTTCGTTGGTCGTTTTAGTTTTCTTTACTCAAATTGCTTGAATAATGAGTTGTGTTGCTTTAAATCAAATATTAATTCAATTTTAGAAATTTTTTATTACATTATTTAATGAATATTCAATTAATTTAAGTATATGTATTTGTATTGAATTTTTTTTAATACTTTTTTATATTAATGTGGAGTCTCGATTTTACATTTGAAACCGGGGCCTTCAAATTCATTAGACGGCCCTGCTGCTAGAACACCGACTAAAAGTATGGCAGCACTAACAGCTAGGTTGAAATTGTATTACGATATACTACGTGCTTTTTAGAAATTACTATAACAAAAACTCAAAATATGATTTACTATATTTTTTTTCAAAATAGGACCATATTAGGTCCTATAGGAAACATACCTATTTTTTCTTTCTATTCTTACCCTTCCTTTAAATATGAGTTAAAAATAGTCAAAAGTCATAATTAAATGTTTAATTCATAATAAATTCTAAAAAAACAAAATTTCGTAGAAAAATAATTAAAAACATTTATAAAAAAATTAATAAAATAAAAAATTCTAAAAAAATTATTTTTTTTTGAAAATATTAATAAAAAAAGTAAAAATCCATAAATATATATATATATATATATATATATATATATATATATATATATATATGGATGTCTTTCCCATCACCTGTACTATCTCCCTGCACCACCACCCCCAGTCGGTGAAAAAAATGCCATATTTCCTAACTGCCAAAAAATGGCATATTTCTCTTTGAAAATGCTAACATTTCATTGTTTTCTGTCATAAATATGACATTTGTAATGAATTTGACACTTTTTCCCCTGGTGACTGGAGGTGGTGGTGCCGAGGCGGTAGAGGCGGCGGTGAATATTTGTTTTTTTTTAGTTTTTAATTTTTTAAAAAATATTTTTTACTTTTTTTGAAATAAATAAATAAATTATTATCGAAATATTTTTACTAATTTTTTAGTATTTTTTACGAATTTTTATTAGTTTTTTATTATTTTATTATGAATTAAAACATTTCAATAGTTATAAGGGTATATTTGTCCAAGACACACATAATTAGTCCTATGAAAACATAGTTTATTTTCTGGCCCTGTTTGTGCATAGTGAGTGACTTTTAGTCTTATTTTGATAATTAACTCTATACTTTTTCTCTATATTAACGGTTGTAAACTAGTTTATTACTCTTCCCCCACGTAAAATATTTTACATGGTACTGTGTAAAATGTGTTTAAAAAAGTGTCCTACAGTTTACATTAAACAGTTAAAACATACAGTGTAAAATGTTTACTCACTCACATTTTGCATGCAAAGTGTTTACTTTACATAATAGCAAACGAGCCCATAGTACTCCCTTCGTCCCAAATTAATTATCTTGTTTGCTTTTGCACAAGTTTTAAGAAAGTGGTTGAAAAGGTAAAAGTTGTTGTTGAGATTTGAGTAGAAAAATGTGAATTGATATGAGCCACCCATTATTGCCAAAAGAGGAAACACGACAATTATTTTGGTACGGAACGAAAAGGAAAGCAGGACATTTATTTCGGAACAGAGGGAGTATAAACTTCTTTAAACCACTTCTGTGTACCAATTAGAAAATATATTTTGTTTGATAAAGCTATTTTTTTATATAAGTAATATGCAAAAATGAGTTCACATATATTGTTAAATGTGGAGATTCTGATTCATAAATTAGTATATAGTTTTTTTGACAATAACTAGTATGGAGTATATAGTTAATGTGCCCTTTTATTAATAAATTATACTCCGCATTAGCGTATGTAGTATATACCAAATAGGTAGATGGACGGTCAAATCCGGGAGAACAAGTGAGCCCAAGTCGTTATATCTTTCCAATGGGGTAGGTATCCGATGTAGGATATACATTGGATACATAGGTAGATGGACTGTAGTAGGTATCCAATGTAGGACTGTAGTATATATCAAATAGGTAGATGGACGGTCAATACATTGGATACCAATGAATCATATCCAATGTGGACACGATTCAAATGCCCACTTAACTTGAAATCAAGTTCATCTAGTGAAGGGGCAGAGGCCAAACAGACGAAGATCGAGGCTCACACCAGAAACCATTAGGTTCGTGTTGGGGATTAAAAGTTTTATACATGTAACCATTTAACGTACATAAATTTAGTCTATGTAATACCTCACGGTTTCATCTTACCAGCCAACTTTTGAGTAAATACGTACCTAAATTTTTTATTTCACTCAATGAAGAATAGTATTGTAAGTTGTAACAACCAATATAAATAAGTTTGAAGTTACTTGGTTTAAATATGTTATTAGTCCCTTCAAATATAGTGCATTGTTTTGTTTTAAGTTCTTGCAAAATTATTTATGCCTATAATTTATGTTGGTTTTCGTTTTAGTTTATCACCGATAATAACAACTTCCGTTTGACAATGTCACTACCCCGACTAATATGTTTCCTCTCACTTTGTCATGTTATTCATAATACGGAGTATTTTTTTAGAAGGACTTTAATATATATTTTTAAATTGTGAATAATTAGTTTTACATTGTTTTAACTCTCATATTAGTCTAAAAAATTATAAAAAACTAAATTTATAAGTTACTTTACTATATTGATGAAATATACTTTACTTTTCTAGTTGATAATTTTTCTATGTGAGCATATTTGGTCAATTCAATCATTTACTTTATCAACTTATTTATGGGTAATGGGTGAGTGGTAACCTTAGTGCCACATTCACTAGGGTCTGCCTCCCTTTGTCCATCACAAACATTCGGACACAACTTTCTCTTCTTCGCGAGTCAACGCCGTCAACGTAACATATATACTCCATAAGTCGGCGCCACCATTGATTCCTTACAGGTCGGCCATCCATGACTCGGTCATACGCTTACGAGGAGTTCATATACCGTCGTATCACCCCACGATCAGCATCGTGCTTCCACACTTAAAACGGCGTAGTTTCATATAGTTATTTAAAAAAACGCATGATCAGTACATGTGTGTACAGTAATTTTTTTTATTTTCATCCCAGTATCATGAATGATGTAACTTACTAACTTGTGCACAGGGGTGGATTTAGGGGGGGGGGCATGGGGGGGGGGGGGGGGGGGGGCGACCGCCCCCCTTGGAATTTCAAAATTTTCTACAATATATGTAATATTTTTCTAAAATTTTCATACTTTGATTAGATTCGCCCCCCTTAACTTTTAATTTTCAAAATTGATTTATAGTCTTACATATGTAATACTTACTTGGAGATATAAAAGAAGAAACACCTAAGATAATTTACATAACTTAAATAAATAAACATTAGAACAACTCGTTGTTTAAGATTTATGATACTTATTGTATAAAAATTCTTAGTTTTGTAATGTTTAATTATCTTTATTTGATAACTAGTACTCAATTTTGTAAAATATATAACAAACGATATTAAATACGGGACACAGTAGTCACACAGTTTACAAACGATGTGAAGTGAGTCCAAAATATAAATGTTTGTTGACATTAAATTAAACAATTATTACTTCTTACGTTCTAAAAAAACTTTATTGCATAGATAATAAACTTTAACTTAGTTTAGCATTAATACAAATATAATATGCACTAAATATATATATGAATTACCAATATATATATAATATTATTCTAAAAAGAATAACCTCATACATACTACTCCGTATTATAATATTAAGAAAAGTCCTTGTGACTCATGAACACCCTCTTTAGTAGGCAAAAATTGTAATTTAAAAACACGTTCTTTATTTTTATAAGATTCATGTATTTAGACAATGTAGAAGTTGTTTTAAAATTATTGGTGAATGTGTTCCTTATAAACTCTTTATCTTCAAATAAAACGTTATATATCCTTTTTATTTCAAATTATTTTTTCCTTTTATTTTTCATTTCTTACGATTTAATGTATCAATACTTTTTTTCTAGAGCTCTTTAATTATAAAATTAATTGAATAAAAATAACCGCAGAGCCTCACATTGGTGAAAAAATTTAGCCCGCTACACTAGCAAAAAAAGTTTAGTTCACCCCGCCACATCATTGAAAAATGACCCGCTACTCTAACAAAAGTTTTCGCCCGCCTTGACTCGAAATTCTGGATCCGTCCCTGCTTGTGCATAATTAGATGTAACTCGTGTTGTTACAAATGTAACTTCAGTTAACAACTAATGTAACTTGTGCCCAGAAATATACTCATGTTTAATGAAAAGAAGGAGTCTAATTGTCCAATTATTTTACATAAATAGGGTCATATGTTTTGTTTATAATATTAGGTGCATTAAAATGGTTTTTAACAAGAAAATTATTTTTGATTGAATAACATAGGTTTATTTTGTTGTGTAACTCGCGTGTTACAAAATGTAACTTTAGCCAAAATGAAATGTGATTTCAGTGTATATGAAATGTAACTCTATAATATCAACAAAGCAAACAAATAGCAGGCTAATTAATAAGTAAATATTTGTTAATTAAATAAAAACTACATAGTATAATTAAACATTTGTTAATTAATTAATTCGTTTTAAGAGGCTTCTGCAAAAAAAATCCTGCTTTCAAAGCAAAGGGTTTGTGTGAGGTTATTCATAGCAGTGTACTGATGCTCTGTTTTTATTTTAAACATGCCAGTAGTTCCATAGATGTTAATCGATGCTCCAGTCCCATGTTGCTCTATGATTTGCGAATCGATGTTCATTTCACCCTAGGCTGAAGATACATGTACTGAAGCTCTGTTTTTATTTTGCTATGATGCTCTGAATCGATGTTCGTTTCATGGTAAAGTGATGCCATTTTGGGATCGGCACACCGTGCGCACGGTGGGCCGATCCCATGGTATAATTTGCGTTTACGAGAAGTTGGGCCCTTAGCCGACATGGATCTCTCATCCTAAGTTTAGGCTTTTGACGCTCGTTCTTTTGTTTTCTAGCTTCGCCGGAGATTCTTTGCGGTGACAATTTTTGCTTTCTTTGTATGCTTATGACCCAAATTGACTAGTCTTTTGTTGTTGTTGCTGCTGCTGTGTTTGTTTTGTTTCATAGCGGTTCTTTCCCGAGCATTGGTGTTTCGAAATGTTTTGTCTCACTCAATGTGGGGGAGGAGCTTTAGTGCCCTTACAAGGTTGCTTGTTTCATCTAGTTGGGGGGTGGGGGTGGGGTGTCTATCTTCTTTTGAGTTGCGTAGAGAATGCTAGAACATACAAGATTGGTTTTGACTCGACATGTTTCTACGTCTATCCGGAACGGAGTAGGAAGAGGAATTTAG
Organism: Cuscuta europaea; assembly: GCA_945859875.1. Lineage (NCBI taxonomy): Eukaryota > Viridiplantae > Streptophyta > Magnoliopsida > Solanales > Convolvulaceae > Cuscuta > Cuscuta europaea. The sequence continues at coordinate 2,568,276 of CAMAPE010000013.1, forward strand.
TATTCACCCATATCGCGGTTGTTTGTCCTCCTCTGGAAACACCTCCGTACAAGAAAGAGATTTGTGAGATTTTTTTTGAATAGATTTGTGTGAAGTTATTATCGTAAATAGGAGTAAAACATTAGAAAGAAATCCAAAATTAGATTTCTCTTTAATATTTCCTTAATAAGAGTAATTTTATTAATCTTCCTATTATGCTCATCTCCTCAATCATACATGTCTCGCTTTAGACTTATTCTCCCCCATCTCCCTCCCTCCTCTCCTATCTCCCTTCTCGCATCTATATCCACTAACCCACCTGTGAGACTTCCATTTTAATCTCTTCTCTTCTATAATAGCTTCAATTTTATATTTCCGGTCTCGATTTCCTTCATCTCCGGTGATTTTTAGAGGTATGGATGGTGAACTCTCTCTCCATTTCCGGCCACCAGTGAGCGGCGAACGGCGGTGAGCAGAGAACATCGGTGAGTGGCGAACGGCCACCAGTGAGTGGCGTTCGGGTATGGTTGAATCTTCTTCTGCTTCTTCTTACTCTTCCATCATCTCTGTTTTATTATTTGTGGAATTTTTAGTTTTTTATTTATTTTGAGAATTTATTTATTTATTTTGATATTTATTGGTATATTTTTTATTATTGTTTAATTTGAAAATGACGTATTTATTATTATTATCATTATTTTCCCCATTAAATATCATCTATTGGAAATTTATCTCAAAATTATGTTATTATAATAGGATTACCTTTACAATATTACAATTTTGAAACTAAAAATTCCAATCCGAAAATGTCATTTTTATGGCACTATCGTTACGAAGATGACAATACTACTCCTTCGAAAACAGATTAGTGCCACGTTTTTTACTTTTTAAATTTATAAATGGCGTCTTATTTCTGTCAGGATGACACTAGTCATTGAGATGACACTCCAACTACTACAACTTGAGTGAGTCATACCAGATCTGACATCTACCGTGGTCGGCTAATTGAAAGCATCGGCGGAGCCAGAGGTCGCACCGTTCATGCAGATGGGCACCTAGTGTTGAATGAGGCGGCGATATCGTCAGAAGTGACGGCAATGACGTCGGATATGGCGGTGGCGACAACAAGGTACGTTGGATGAGGTCGGAGATGGAGCGGCTGGTGGCTCTGACGTCGGTGGTGGAGGTGGAGGTGGCATCAGAGATGACTGTGTTCTATGCGAGAATATTGTGATGGACCTCTCATATTTTCTTTTATTATTTTATGTTGTACGTAGTATTATTATTAAATAAACTACGTACAACATGTTTTACCTCTAGCTAGGGGATGATCTCATTTGTGTAAAGTTATATTACATTATTATTATTATTATTATTATTATTTGGATCAACCAAAATAAGCATGCATCACAAAAACGGAAAAACCACACCGAGAATTAAAAACAATCACAAGTCAAAGTTGCTTGTAAATTAAATTAAAAACATTCATGAAAATTAAGAGATATTCCTAATGTCGATGAAAAATCAGCAATGAAGCAATGCACTACACTACTTTCATCAACACATTCTTCAATTGATGGTAAAATTTTGGCAGCTCATGTATTTTAAATAGATGGACTTGGGCTTGGCAAAATGTATTAATAAAAATAAGGCTAAAGTGTCAAATATGTTCATATACCTTTCTGGATTGCTTAATTTGCCTCATGAACTCAAAAAAGCTCCAATTGTGCAGGTCACAATCCGATCACTGCCACGTCACCCAGTAGGGTTCCAACTGTACATGTGAAGTGACAACTTAAGTGATCAAGTAAACCCTTGAACCTGATTAAATCACTCAACAAATCCTTTCAACTTTAAAAACGTCAAAATTACGAAAAATAGAAACAAAAAATGAAAATAAAAAATAAAAAACAGAATTAAAAATAAGTCAAAAATATAAAAAGTATAAATATCAAATATTTATATTTTATGGTAAATTCAAAACACAAATAAAACATAAACTAAAAGAAATTAATTCGTATATATAATGAATAAAAAAGACTTCAATATATTTATAATAAATAATACAAATATGTAGTTACTATGTTTATATTTTAATTCTTAAATATGAGTAATTTTTATATTACTATAGATATAAAAAAGTGTAATTAGTAACTTTGAAAAAAATAACTACATAAAAATTGTATATTTATTTTTAGTATATTTTTAAATAAATTAAAAAATATGAATTGAAAAAATACAAATCGATAATTTAAACATAATGCTACGTATAAATTATCAAACCTGAAACCTAAAATTTGTGTTATATTATAAAATAAAAATTTAAATATAGTTGGTTAAAATACACTGTTTAGTTCTTATATGAAATATACATAGTAGTTATAAAATATGGAAATAAAGTTACAGAATTTTTTAGTTTATATTTTATTTTTTATTTTGAATTTAACGTAAACGATAAATATTTCATATTAATATATTTTATATTTTCGGCATGTATTTTATTTGTAATTTTATTTATTATTAATTATTTATTATTATTATTTTTTATTTTATTTTGTTTCAAAATTTTGACATTCTATAGGGTTAATGGGGTAAATTGAGCGATTCAGTTAGGTTCAGGGGCTTATTTGACCTCTTAAGTTGGCACGTCACATGCACAGTTGGTACCCTACCGGTTGACGTGGTGGTGACCGGATTGAAACCTGCAAAAAGTGAATTTTGGATATTTTTATTGAGTTCAGGGTACCAATTGAAACTTTTTTGGGTTCAAGGGGCAAATTGAGCAATCCGGAAGGGTATAAGGACTCATTTGACCCTTAAGCCTAAAAATAATGATTTTATTATATACGGAGTATTATATAAAATCTGTTCGGTTGAACTGACCTTTTGAATTTCAAGAACCGATACCGAATCGAGATCGACCTCGACTATCGATTTTCGGGTCCCAACTTTTTTAGTTCGATATTTTTCGGGTTTTTTAGGTTCAAAATGCCAGCTCTACTAAAAGTTGCTCACGGATCCACGTTTGGAATAAAATGTGTTTTTTTTATAAATAAAATAATTTTGAGAGAATTCTCTAAATAGGAGTAAAAAAGTTTTGAAATTCCAAAATAGGACTATCATGTTTTTTATTCCTTGAATAAGAGTAAATTTCTGCCAAGTTTGGCATTACTAGGCTTTAAAACATGGCATTTTTTTCCAAACTTGGCAGATTACTCCTATTTAGAGAATAAAAAACATGATACTCCTATTTTGGAATTTCAAAACGTTTTTGCTCCTATTTGGAGCAATTTCTAAATAATTTTCCTCCATGCCTATCATACTCATAGTCTCAAGTCTGATGCCAGTAGCGATGGACTACAATTCGATTAATCAAAATTGATAGAGTACGTACAATTTTATTAAATTACATTAAATCGTAAACTACCCAATTCTTGTAAATATATTTATTCCGTACATTTTAATCCGTTAAGTCATCCCATTAGGATATGTGTTACTCCGTATGTGTATTGCCTGTCCTCTAATTTTTTTTGATAAAGTGCAGGTGATTCAAGTTGACCACATTCACATTTAAGATTCTCCTAAACAAAATTAAAATGCTAACGAGAAACTATTGTAATATCTAAAATTTGGAATATGATATTGATATTGAATTGTAAAGTATTATTCAGTAGTAAAGTCTTCATGAAATAAATCCATATAAATGTTTGTTAAAATAATATGTTTTTTTTTAAATGAACAACGAAAATCTGACGTCTAGTAGTTATAGGAGTTTCTGAGTTACCAGCACGGGTAGCTCAGTTGGTCGAGTGGTGGGAGATTTGGAACAATGGACCAATGTTCGAATCCCCGCAGCGACCGTGTGGAGGTTACATAACCTGAAATAAGGCTGGGCTTCTGGTGCGCACGGGTGTATGGGCCTACTGCCATTCTGCTGACTGAGTCACCGTGACTAACCTCTCCACCATCCTGTCGGGTCGGGATGGAGGCTCCTGGGGTGGGAGATTCCACCTTTTTGGAACAAAGGAGTTTCTGAGTTTTGGCACCATATGAAGAATATTTATGCCACATACTTGGTAAATACTCCGTGATTAAGTGGTTACAAATTAAATGTTTTTATAAAGGAGAATTTGACTTTACACCTTATTTTTTGATTGATATTGGACTTTGCATCCCCCATTTAAAAAAATGATTTTGCACCTCATTGCACTTAAAAATTCTTTGACTTTGCACCCACCCGTAAGTGTTTCTTCACAAAATATTATGTGTTGAGGTTCAAAATTGAATTTATTTCAAAATGAGATACAAAGTCTAATATCAGCTAAAAAGTGAGGTGCAAGCCAAGTTTCCCCTTTTACAAATTAGATTTATATTAGTTATAAACTTGATAAATGTTACTCTGTAATTAATTACTCATGATTCATTCAAGGCTCGTCTTGCATCAGATGCTTCGCTCTCAACTCGCTGACTCATCATAGTTGACGAAATTCACGTGAGCGTTGCATGACAAATTGGATCTCGTGACAACCAGATTGGAGTTTGATCGCATAATCTCAATGATCAATAATTGAGATTACAATATTTATTTAATGAAAATGTTTTGAAACTTAATGAGGAGTTCCAATGCTCATTGAAGATGCTTGATCACATAGCCTCAATGTTTAATAGTAGAGAGCATGATATTCAATGAAGATGTTAAAATACTTGATAGGTTTAAATTTTTTAAACTTAATCGGAGAGTTCCAACAATCAATAGATGAGACTTGATGTTTAATGAAAACGTTTTGACGCTCACTGAGCAAAGCTTATGATTTTCATATGAATGCATTTTTCAAAAGTATAATATTAAATTAGATTAGTAAATTGGAATTAATAGAAGTTTATTATAGACATAATTTAAAAAAAATATATAAAAAATGAAAAAATGAATTAAAATATATGAGGTGGATTTTTTGATATTCAATATTAGATTGTGATACTCAATATGATAGACTTGATGCTCAATTAACCAAAGTCATAAATTTCAATTAAATTTACAAATATACTCCCTCCATCTCGAAAAATAGTTCCCGGTTTCTTGTTTGGGTCATCCCAAAAAATAGTTCTTATCTCTCTTTTTGGAAAGTTTTGTGTGGTTCACATTCATTTACATTTTTTTATTCAACCACAACCATGCATTTTCACCTTATTTCCACTTTCTTATGGGACATAAATGGTACTACAATTTACCGGTTTTACGAATTAAACAATACTTAATACGTAGTACTACCTCCGTCCCGATGGACTTTGGTAAGTGCAAAGTAGGTGATAAATAAGAATAGTAAAAAATGTGTGGTTGAGATTTGTGCAAAGGAGAAAGAAATGTAGAGAACCACAAATTAATTGATTTAATAAGAAAGTGTCATAATTTTTCGAGACAAATTAAAAGAGAAAGTTGGCAAAGTCCAACGGAATGAAGTGACTATTAAACTATGGGAGATTTCCCAAAATAGGAGTAAATGAAGTTTAAAATTCCAAAATAGAACTACTGCTACCTCCGTTCCCATTTTAACTTCCAAATGGGTTTGGCACAAAGTTTAAGATAATGAATATTGTGTGATGGAGAGTTGTGCAGAGGAGAGAAATTTGTAAGAAATGTTGTGAACCACAAATTCTTTACCAAAAAAGGAAAATGGAAGTTTTAATTGGAACGGACGAAAAAGGAAAGTTGGAAGTTTATTTAGGAACGGAGGGAGTATATTTTTATTCCCGAAACAAGACTAACTTGACAGTATTTACTGTCATCTTGTAGGCGTGACTTTCAAATAGTTGCAGTACAGTGCATTTAACATGATAATATTTATTATAATTAATGACAATATTTTTCAATTATGGTACTATTTTTCATACATAGCGGTAAAATCTCCTATTTCGAGAAGAAAAACATAGTAGTCCTATTTTTGAATTCCAAATTTGATTAACTATCACGTGTCAAATCCTCAAATGTTCCTCAGTCTCTTCCGGTTCCACGTGTCCTCACGCGACTTAACAAGTTTCACACTTCAATTCGTACAGCCCCCGTTTGGCCGTTTCTTCTCGGCCAATCTCATTTCTCTCTATCGACTGATCTCCGATGATGTGCTCAGGCTCCGATTCCGACTAGTACGATGACGCCAGAAGCCTCCGTCAGGACTTAGCCAATTCATCGCCAGTCACCACCAACAGCGTTACTCTCCAAGCCTATACCAACTCGTGTTTTGGTCGGTTTTATTGTTTCAATTGCAGTAAAGCCATCCGAATTCGAGATGGTTAAAAAGCAAGTTCCCGATTGGCTCAACAGCTCCCTTTGGTCTTCTCCAATTCCTCCTGCAGAGACACCTTCTCCGCCGCATCATCAACAACCACCAGTTCATCCGCCGTCTACAATCCGCGGCGATGATACCGCTAATCGCCCCTCCCGTGCCGCCAACAAATCCACCAACACTGTTACTGATTATCCCGTCGACCGCCCGGTGATCCCCATGCCTCCTCCTACAATTAGAACCGATGCGCGCCGTCATAAAGCAGAAATTAGGGATTCGGTAGGCAGTAATGTTTACAATAGTGATGAAGACAATGCGAGCTCCGCAGGCAGCTCTACCACATCTGTCTCCCATGCTGTAGCCAGCTCTTTGGCTGATGATATTTCTCGCCAAGCACAGCTTTGCCAAGAGGTGTTTTTCTCCCTCCACTACACATTTTATTTTGCTCGGTTTTACTACAGGTTCGTAGTTTATGGATTTCCCTAGGCGTCTAATTTTTCCATAGTATGCATGAGGAATTGAGGATTAGTTCATGCACAACGTTATATTCCCCTGTTTACTTTTTACTTCTCTGAGGAATTACTAGATCTATCGGTTTCTTCATGTAATAGCTGTCAAAAAAGGTCATAAATATGGGTGAAGTTCGGAAGCTGGCATCACAAGGAATTCCAGATGGAGCTGGCATCCGGGCAACAGTATGGAAGGTATAAACGTTAATTAAAGCTATAGGTTAAATTAGCTCTTAGTTGGATACCTACGATTTATAATTGAAAATTGTGAGCAAGATAGATCTTTAGATAATGTGTATGTGTATTAAAAGACATGTGATGACTGGTTGCAGCTACTGTTGGGCTATCTTCCAATTGATAGATCATCATGGCCGTCAGAATTGACCAAGAAAAGGTCCCAGTACAAACATTTTAAGGAGGATCTTTTGATGAACCCTGTGAGTTCTTGAGCAATTTTATGTGGAAAAAACAATTTATATATGAAAACCATTTCAAACCAATGTTGCTCTTACTTCTGCAATGTCTCGATTACTTGGAAATTCTGATTGTTGTCATGGCTAGGCAGTCAGAGATTACAAGAAGGTTGGAGAAATCAAGTATTGATATTAATGAACCAAATGGTGAAGGAAAGGGTTTACTCTCAAGGTCAGAAATTACACATGGAGAACATCCTTTGAGTCTTGGAAAAAATAGCATATGGAATCAATTCTTCCAGGTATGTTGTGCATTACGGAGTATTATTTTTCTACTAATCAATTATAGTTTCTACTCTCAAACTTCTTTTTCTACTAGCACATTGGGACTAAGGCTTGGATGTTGTTGTTCTCTGCAACCTCACCACATAGATAAAAAAAGAGCAGCCTGGTGCGCGAAGGCTTCCCCGCAATGTGAGGATCCTGGGAAGGGTCCCACGACAAGGGTGTACGAGGGGAAAGCCTTCCCCAGTCCAACTTTGACAAGAGACCGCTCCAAGACTTGAACCTATGACCTCTTGGTCACACAACACCTTAACCGGTGCGACAAGGCTCCCCTTCCCTCACTACACAATAAAAACCTAAAAATAAAAATAATAAGTTATCGAAAAACAGAACTACGACAGAGCACTATAGATATATCTTAGTGATATCCCGTGGGGTGAATTTTATGTGGAAGAACTTATAAATAGATTTTATAAATAGATTATGTGAGCTTAAGCTTACTTTATAATCTTATAAAATCACATAAAGGTGTTTGGAATTGTGTAACGGTTGTGCTATGGGCCTATGTCCTATGTGGCGAATGGCAATCAGATACAACGGAGGCATAAGCAACTAACGGATGAACCAAGAATAAGAGAAACATTATATGTATTCCATTAGAATTTGGATGCATTAGATGATTTTTAAAGTTTCTGTAATAATGTGCATTTATAATGCTATATGTGGCACTAAACTAGTAGGGCTTCCATCTCTAGCTTTCCTAAACAACTAATAGTAGTAAATCATGTAGCTTCCTACTACTTCTGTGATTCTTTACTCAAGTATAGGAAGTCATAACAATCTCAATTAAGGATCTTCCTCAACTATTCTTACAAAAGGGAATGTGGCTATTGAGTTTTTTGGTTGTCAAGGCAAGTTGTTTGGTCGTCTTGTTTAAGTATAGGTTGTGTATTAGTATATTTACGTATAATTAATAATCAAAAGTCCAAACTTAACCAAACAGACACATTATTTCCCACTTGAAGTAGGGTATCATGAGGGTGAGATGTGAACATGCCTTGCTCTACCCTAGGAATAGAGGCTGTTTTCATGAAGCAAAAACTATATCTCTTTTATGATTAAGTAATTGTTCATCTGTTATTAATTAATCGTTTGTATGCCATTTTTCATGTATGCATTTCTGGTCTCATCGTTTTAGAACTATGTTAGCTTGCTTGATGCCCTTAAAAAGTCATCTGATTTGATGTTTTTGCTGATGCGCATTAAATTATCTTCTTCTTTTAGGATACAGAGATCATAGAACAGATTGAACGTGATGTCAAGCGTACTCACCCAGATTTTCACTTTTTCTCTGGAGACACACCTTTTGCAAAATCCAACCAGGTAAAACTCTACTTCCCTACGCTTGAAATTGATCATTATTCAGTTAATTAGCTTATAATTATGTGCCTTGCTCCTTTCAGGAAGCTCTGAAAGATATTCTCATTGTATTTGCTAAACTTAATCCTGGTATAAGATATGTGCAAGGAATGAATGAGCTCCTGGCACCACTCTTCTATGTGTTCAAAAATGATCCCAATGAAGAATACGCAGTAAGTTATTTCTTATTTCATTTTTGTTATTGCAGACCCACACTTGAGCTACAACATGTATATTTTTGGGCATCCTTCATGTAGTATTTACTTAGACCGCTTTCTGCATAATTTCCACATCCATGAGTTACACTAGTGTCATTCTTGAATAATGTAAAAGATCATGGGCACATTCTCTTTATGAAGAGCTTATTTAATAACACTCAAAATGGCATAAATAGTTGAATTTGCTGAAATAATTGTTGTGCTTGGTTTGGTTTGGTTTGGTTTGGTTTGATTTGATTAATCATCTAAACCGATATTTGAAATAAATACTACCTCCGTCCCGCTATGATTGTCCCATTTTACCTTATCGGTCCGTCCCACTAAGATTGTCCCATACCAAATTTGGTAAATTTTGTGTGGCTCTAAATCACTCTTACTTTATTTTTACTTTATCAATTAAATATCAACCATATAAACCACTTTTTATTAATTTGTGTGCCACTCCCTCTTGTCCCATTGTTAGCGGGACGGAGGGAGTATATTTTTAGATAAATTGGAGAAAAACTTTCAAAGTATCTAAAAATATAACAAAACTTTTCAATTTTCTTCTGTTCAGAAAAAAAATGTGCTTATTCATTATTATCCGATTCAGCTAATATGTTTTGTTAAAAGTATGGCTCATAAAGTAGCTAAGCCAAAATTAACACCTACAGGCTACAAACAGGGTCATAATCTGTGTTTTGCTTCGTGTCCCTAATTTTATGCTGCTGTGTCTTTCTTTGATAAAAAAAATGTACTCGCCAATATTGTTATTGCGCTTTCTCTGTTCGCTTGCTCCTAGGATGGAGGGAGCATTCCTTTTCTTAACAGGAAAGGATGGTATAGTAAATAATGAGGGAAGGGGTTGCAAATTTACAATCGCAGTTGTAGATCTCTCTCTCTCTCACTCTATCTGTCTGTTGGGGTAAAAAGTAGAATGGAAATGGACGAGAGGTTTCATGTTTCTCATCTACGTCTCATACGGTCGCTTATAGAATGTGAAACAAATCAGTTGTTTTAAAAAGTTATTTGCTCATCAACTTCAACTTGCAAGCTATGCAGGCTGCAGCAGAGGCAGACACGTTCTTCTGCTTTGTGGAATTGCTAAGTGGATTTCGGGATCATTTCTGCCAGCAACTTGACAACAGTGTTGTTGGTATCCGTTCTACAATTACAAAATTGTCACAGCTTCTGAAAGAACATGATGAAGAACTATGGCGTCATCTGGATGTGACAACCAAAGTAAGGTCTATCGTGTCTATATGCCTCCCAAACCACTCATTTCTAATTTTTATCTTCCAAGTTTCCATTACATGCACCTGATCTACTATAGGGGTATAGCCGACATAGTTCACTAGCAAAGCAATATATATTCAAGGGAAGAATAAAAGTGGAACTTTTGGTCCGTCAATTAAAGATAAATATTGGATTTGGACCCTCAATTATCTGGGTCACCACTCTTGGTCCACATTTTCTTCTCCTTTTGACTCTGATATCATGGATCGATTCATCTTAATAGACCTCAAAGAATTTTGGGAATAAGGCTTGGATGTTGTTGTTGTTTGAGAAGAAAACTTAGATTCTGAGATAATTGCAATGGCTTAATATAGCAGCTGAATACTAACAATCATGACCCTAATAATTGATGTACTATAATATAACTTCTATTTCACTAGATTTGAGCGGGGGAGGGTGACATTTCCTCTAATTTCGTTTCCACTACATTGATTAACTCAAAGCAAAAGGTAATAAACAAATGTCGTATCGTGTCACCACCAGTTGACTCTGATGGATGGATAACCCGCATGGTAGTGGTGGGGGTTATATATATCGTTTGCCACTGTAAAGGACTGAAAAGGACTCATCATCATCATTACCCCAATGCCGCAAAGGCTCCCACACCTTCAGTGGGGTAAAGGAGGTCGGATGTACGCAGTCTTACCTCTTTACTAAAGCACAAAGACTTTCCGGATGACCCATAGTGAAAATCGCGTCGCAAATTGCATGGACCGACTGTTGCTTCATAACCAAAGAAGCACAGTTTAGTAAGTCATTTTGTTTTATTCCATCATTTTCTCAAGCCAAACAATAGTGAGTCTTCGGTGGGGTAAAGGACTGAAAAGGACTGAGGGTCCATTTTCTTTCCGTATATAATAGTGAAAGAAAATTGAGAGCAATAAAGAGTGACAAATTTGCAGGAAATAGAATATGTTGGGGAATTCAAACTCAATAAATAAATCATTCTTAGTTATATAAACCAGTCAAACACGAATATTTACCTCTTCCTTCATATTTGCAACATAATCTAAATGACTTGAAGTCTTGAACTAGGCATGGCAATTGTGAGGGTAGGTACTTGTGTAGCCCTGTAAAAAGATTGTATGCATGGATTGTTTTTTGGACTTCGCCAATGTGTGAAGGGATTAGAATTTTCAGAAATGGATTATTATCTTATTTTACATGTAGAGGTCTTTATTAAAACTTATTAGGCTAAAGGGTCAAATTGGCCCCTGTACCGGTCGTGTAAGCTCAATTCAGTCCCTGAACTAAAAAAATGTCCAATTCGCACCCTCAAACTATTAAAGTGTCAAAATTGCAATAAATTGAAAAAAAAACAGAAACAATAAAAAATTAAAAAAATGACCGGTTGTTTACCCATAAAAAATGAAATTTGAACCATTTTTTGTCGGTTCGGGGTGCAAATTGAACCTTTTTTAGTTCAGGGACTGAATTGAGCTTGCACGACCGGTACATGACCTATTTGATCCTTTAGCCAAATTATTATAGCTTTATAGAGTAGTATTTACCTGGGTTGTATAAGTTGCATATTAGATTATCATGATTCTTACTTTAGTTCAACTTTAACTTCAATGCTTGACTTTCGTGTATCAGAATTTGCCCCCTGCTAATGGTGTTTTTTATGCTGGCTGCACATAACAGGTTAATCCACAATTTTATGCATTCAGATGGATAACTCTTCTTCTTACCCAAGAGTTCAATTTCGCAGACAGCCTTCTTATTTGGGACACACTCCTCAGTGACCCTGAAGGCCCTCAGGCAAGTGTTTGTGTTATGGGCATCCTTTTTTCTTTTCTTCTTCCTGGGGGGCAATTTTTCAACTTTCATCCACATCCTTTTTTTGGGTGGTCCCTACTAATTTAAAAATAAAATTATTTTCTTTACATAGGTTAATATTTAACGTGAATCACATGATCATGGACCAATTCTTTCAGTTATGTTACGACTTTTGGGACTAGAATAAATAAACTTTTGAACTTGACTTTTTTTGGGAGGGAGGGAGTGTTTTGTGTAATAACTAGTTTATACTCCGTATGTAGGAAATTACTTTGGACCTCTATAGATTATTAATTAAATCTAAAAATGAAGTTGCCTATAATTCGAGATTTTGAACTATACCCCTCTAGTCCTCTTTATTTATTTATCTTCTAATCACCGGTTTGATTTAGAAATAGAGAATATTTCATTTGTTGACTACAAAGTATTTTCTCTGCACTGTCCACAACACTGCTTTTTACTATTTGCCTTAGGGTCTCGTAGGAAAACAGCCTCTCTACCTCTTTGGGTAGAGGTAAGGTATATGTAGCCCATATCATACTTCCTAGTTGGAGTATTTAAGAGGACAGTTCGTATCAGGCCGGTCTGACGGAAACCGCCTTCAGGCCGAGGCCATTTGGGAACTTCCCAGTGGATTTTTTTGATCATGTTCCTCATCAAGTCTAGTTTATCCATACCAAATTTCAGTTAAAAAGTCAATCGGGAAAGCAGTCAAATAAATTCTTTACAAAAACTGTGCTTTATATATATATATATATAAACAGCGCAGTTTTCTTCATCAATTTATTTGACTGTCTTCCCGATTGAATTTTTAGCTGAAATTTGGTATGGATAAACTAGACTTGATGAGGAACATGCTCAAAACGTTTCATCAAAAAAATCCATCAGGAAGGGCCTCTGATGGCCTCGGCTGGACGGCGAGTTCTGTCAGGCCGGCCTGACAGGATCGCTACTCGAGTATTTAATTACTTTATGCATAGTGATTTTTCTTTGCTCTTTGCTGTGGTCTTGCTTACAGGAAACCCTGCTCAGGGTGTGCTGTGCAATGCTTATCATCGTTCGGAGGCGCTTACTAGCTGGTGATTTCACCTCAAATTTGAAGCTACTCCAAAACTATCCATCCACAAATATCTCCCACTTGCTATATGTTGCCAACAAATTACGCACTAAGCCAAGTGCCTAAACTTTAATCCACAAAATTTACTGTGATATTACTTCATGGTGTTTGTTTGGATACATATATTGAAAAAAAAAGCTATATTTTGTAACATGTAGGGTGTAAATGTCAGATTTCTAGCGAGATTTGTCATATATTCTTTTATTTCTATTGCTGCTTGCCCCATAGCCTTAAGTTTTTTTACTTGTTTCTTTCAACAGTCTGTTACAAAACTTTATTATTTATTATTTATTTTTAGAGAAAGGAAGGGAGTTTATGTTTTCAGTTCTGTTTGGTAATAATTATAGATTAGAGGATACTCGGTGATACTCCCTTCATCGCATTTCATCTTTTCCAGTTACAGAATTCCTATCATTAGTCGAACTGTATCTTTATTCTCTCCACACTTTCTTTAATAGTAGTATCATTTTATTAGTTAAACTCATTGAATTTTTGTAGTTTTTAATATCTAAATTTTATTTGATTTAGTACAAAGTGCTAAATTCTGCCAGGCTTAAATTGAAAATATCTCTCGTCTCATTTCCAATTACAAACTCTATTCTCTTTTAGTATGTCTTTTATTAAACATTTGTACCATTTTCCTTTTTTTCAAATGCGTGCCTTAATTCTTATTATTTTTCTTGAAAGGGTGTGCCGTATTTAGGGATGGACCCTGGCCGGTCCGGGTCCAGTTCCGGGCCGGGCTCGGGCGGGTTTTTTTCCAAATTGTTGGGCTCGGAACCAGCCCGGGTTGATACCGGGTCCGGGCCTAATCGGGCTGGGCCGGGCCAGACCCGGGTCTATGTAATTTTTATTTGCTTTCCAATTAACCCCGACCCCCCCCTCACCCCCACCCCTCAAACCTCCCCAAAACACCCAGCCCTACCCAAGGAAAAGAAAAAAATTGAAAAAACCAAAAAAAAAAAATGAGCCGGGTCCGGCCCGAACCGCCCGGGCCGGTTCAACAAAAATAGGGCCCGAGCCCGGCCCGCCCGGCCCGCACGGGCTAAATGCCCGGAACCGGCCATCCGGTCCCAGTCCGGGCCCGCACAGTAGCGGGCCGGTCCGGTTCATGGGCCGGTTTGGCCCGGTTCGGTCCATCCCTAACCGTATTTCCTCTTTGTCAAAGAATGTATAGTTCACAACATTTGTTCCTAGTTTCTCTCCTCTGCACAACTTTAGGTTACACATTTCTTACTTTCTTAATCTGTGTGTCAAGTTTGACTAGGAGTTAACAGAGGGTGTACTACGCATTATATATTTATATGGGTGATAAATTGGTGACTATAGTAACTGTCAAATGATGACACTACGGAGTAAATGTTTTTATTTATTTATCCGACAAATGCTTGTTTAAACTGTAAGTTTTGATGAATACTGTTGGGTCAAACATGAAGCACATATGAAAGTGGAGTTAAAAAGGATAAAATATAAGATAATAACGATAAAAAAGATATAGATAAATTAAAAGATAAGATAAAAAGATAGCAGTAAAAAGATGAAGAACACAAAAAAATAAAGGATAAAAAAGATAAAATGATCAATCCCTAACACATATTTAATGTTGGATGAAAGCCTGAGTAATACTTGTGAGCTTTGGTAATCTAGATTTAATAAAATTGGGTGCATCTAAAGTAGGGATGGACTCGGGCCGGGTGGCCCGACCCGGAACCGGCCCGGGACCGGTACTGTTCCGGCCCGGCCCGACCCGGTGGCCCGGTCAGTGACCGGTCCGGGTAGGCCCGGCCCGTGGGTTTTCCGTTCCGGGCTCGGGTCACCCAAAACAAGGCCCGACCCGGCCGGGCCCGGTCCCGGTTCGGGCCAAAAACTATTTTTTTTTCAATTTTTTTTACATTTTCGGGTTGGGCTGGGTATTTTGGACCATTTGGGGTGGTTTGGGGGGTTGGGGGTGGGAGGGGGGTTGATTAGGAAGAGGAAAACAAAAAAAAATATAATGGGCCCGGCCCGGCCCGGCCCCGGCCCGGACCCGGTGGTTACCCGGGCCGGTCCCGGGTCCACCATTTCTGACCCACCGGCCCGCCCAGGCCTAGGCCCGACCCGGACCCAGCCCGGACCTGAGTCCATCCCTAATCTAAAGTGTACATACAAAATATTTGGATAATTATTAGGTTCAAGTCATGAGAAAATTCATCTGTCCTAACTCCTAACCCATTCATTGGTAAAAAAAATCTCCTAACCCATTCTCGGGCATAGAAGGACAGACTTCTTGTTACTTATTTCTTACGTTTGAATTCCACTATTACAAATCATTCAAATTTGTGAAGCAAACAATGAATATACCATTTAGCCCCACATGCTTCAAATCCGGGTGCAAAAGTTTAATGGTATACTTCTGGCAACCCATAGTGGAAAGTTAAAATACGCCGCCAAAGATACAAAGCTCAAAGGTTAAACCCTTCGATAACTTTCCTGAGCTACAAGCCTTTGTTTATATCCTCCTTCAGTAGCAGGGGCCATTGTGCCAGGTGGAGTACTTTTTACTAGCTATTAATTAGGCATTGATGTTTGATTATGGTTAGAAGTGATGCCCGTGGAAGTATAAAAACAAGTCATTTCTCAAACCAAAACTTATAGGCTGTATCTATCTGTGCCAACCGAACTCACATTTCCTGCTTCCTTCTCCAGTCTACTCTCCAACACTTCCAACACATCATCCGGTGGACACTTGTGAGCACTGTATGCAGCAGCCGATTTCTGGCAAAAACATTCTGGCCACGAATTTGTATAGAATGATTCTGGTGAAACCCTCTTGTGAGGCCCGCCGAAATTAGTTTTCAACATGACTCGCCTGACCGCTTCTTCAAACTCCTCACTCTTCCTCCCCTTCTCTCTATCAATAAAGATAGGGGCAAGATTTTTGCGGTCCGGTCTTATAGTAGTGCGGAAACCATAGTAGAGTCGGTGTCCGAGGAGGTTATTGGCAAAGTTGCTCGGACCATCATAGGTTGGCATGAAAATGTCGGACAGGAGACATACCATGTAATCCACAGCGGAACCTAGCAATCCTCTGTTGTTCCTTGATAATTCACCTGAGGTGTCGACCGTGCTATGATTCTCCAGGCGTGGAAACATGGACCTCAAAGGCTTCATGAACCGTTCCCCGCCGAATAGATCGCCTGCCGCTAAATATATCCTCGTAGAGTTGTCAAACCCAATCGCGTGCAAGAGTAGACCAACCTGCATTTACACCGACAGTAATAGGTAAATTTTATGACATGTTGAGCTATTGTAGCTATTCAGTAAAGGGGGTTTCCTTATCGGCCAAGTCATTATATGAATCTTTTTGAAAAAACTCTTTTCTTTAATACTCATGTCCTCTCCGTTCCAAAATATGAATACTTTCCTAATTTTAATTTGATCTCCACTAGTCATTTTTGTATTTCAAAAGTCTAGAGGTAAATCATAAAAAAAGTCTTGAGGTAATACTTTTGTCCTTTTTCCAAGAATAATTCAAGTCACCCACCCAGTCCTCGAAAAGTTCTATACACCCAAAAGGAAAAACATTAAGCAACATATATGATTACCTCTTCTGGAGTTAATGGGCATTTCCCAATTGCCCGCCTTTCACTATAGACAAGTTTCTTCTCTGCAAAATTTTCCATCCTATACTTTTTCAAGATTTTTTGCTCTCCAGGGGTAAATATATCATAACACCTGGATGAACATATTTCAGGTTAAATGCTTCAATGGTCAAGAACCATGCACCATGGCAGAACTTATGTCTTTGAACCATCGCCAATTCGCCATATTTCTTTGCATAAATCGTGAAACCCCATAACTGTCATTAATAAACACAATGCTATACTCTCGCCTAATTTTTATCAAGGAACGTGAGCTCCAATCCCTAGGTGCATTACATAAGATAGGGGAGAGAGATGGGAGTTCACTACATCATTCTTCTTATAATTCTAATTTTCATTTGAGTAGCACTTTAAAGGTCTACTTGAAACTTGGAAGATTCCAAGGAAAGATTTTAAAAATGAGGAAAATAGATGAACCATTTGGAAGGAAAGGTAATGTAAGAAAAAAGGTTCAAACTCAAGAAATAACTGTAGGTATTTGTTTGGAATCTTATTATTTGTATATAGTACTATTTTGTAAAAAAAAATGCTGTTTGTACACTACATTTTACACGCCAGTCAAATTGTTTGTGCACAGACAATTTTTTTTCGTTTTGTGAAGAGACTCATTTTTCGCACCGACAATTTCGACAATTTTTTTTGTCGGTGCGAAAAACGGTTCTCTTCACAAAGTGAAAACAAATGCCTATGCACAGACAATTTGACCAGCGTGTAAAATGCCGTGTGCAACTAGTGTGTACATGAAGCATGGTTGTTTTTATAAAAGCTAAGAAATCTAAATGTACATAAAATTTTGAAACGTTTAAATCATACTTCATATATTCCTGAAAAGGCTTCTCTGAGATAGTGTAGTTAACTAATGCAGAGAAATTTTGAACCACACAGTTCTTACCGTAAAGGGAAAAACTATCCTTATTTTGCGATTGACGAAAAAGGAGGGATGGGGGCCTTTCAGGAACTGAAGGAATATTTGATTTTCCTTCACACTTTCCAAAGTAAAATCAAACATTATTGGTTATTTTCCTTGCCATTGTTCCCCTTCCCCTACGGGCTACGGCCCTACCATTTTCCGAGTTCTAAACATAGCCTGAGGACATGGTGTATTTAAGCCTTTCTCCGCTCACTACCAATTATGATAACATACTTGTTTATAATTTCCAATATACAGTACGTGTTTTGGAAACTCACCCAGCGAATGCCAGCATGTCCATCTCAAACCGTAGGTGTATTGACATAAAGTGCCCTTGAGTACGAAGTCTATTCACAATTGCAGTGCTCAGTTCCATAATATGTGGCTTAAACCTAAGAGCGTGATAGTTAACTCTACACCTCAGTCGTTGGTACTCGGCATTGTCAATCTCTTCTGCCAGACGGTGTGAAAAGGGAGTTAGATAAATAGCACCATGTTCCTTCATCTTCTCAATAGCAACTGTTGTATACCAACTAATAGGAGCATCTCTTGGTGGCCTAAGCTGAATCATAAAAAGGTTATTATATTGCCAATTATTGTGTTAAAAATAAAAGCTTGTGATCATACTCCATGGACATAATAGATCATTACCTGAAATGCTTTTATTTTCTTAGTCTTCCCCTTTTTCTGAATTTCAGGAATCCTCCCCACAATTTTTACATCATACCTCAATGTGTTGATAAAATGCTCAACATCATAGATACCATGAAAACCACTGGCCATCAACAGAGGTAATAATAACTTATTAACAGCTCAGTTGATTGATGCAAAAAAAAAAGAATAAGTAATCTAAAATCCTCTTAGACAACAAGATAACGTCGATTACAAGCTGTTTAAAACGTACGCTTCTAGATAAGTAGCATATCTAGTTTATGTAACGTAATTTCAACTTTAAGAGCTACTTATTTTCAAAAAAATGATTTATATATACATGACTGAATTTAATGTAATTGACTACTATTATCAATCGATAATCTTTCAATGAGCAATAGTGAATATTCACACCAATAGAGAAGCATATCTAAACATATACTCCATATGTAATATAACAAAGAGACACTTTCATTCCATATGCTACTGACCCTATTGTAAGTCGGTAAAAACAAAAAATCATCCCTCTTCAAGACTTCAACTTTGAGTCTCAAACCATTCACACAGTTGAAAACGAAGTTAGAAGAAAAACTTAAGAAAATAAAGAATGGTGAGGGCCTTGTCAAAATCCATTAGGATGTAAAGGAAGGGGGGGGGGGGGGGGGGGGGGAAGAAGTTATGCCCCTCCTAAAAAATGCCAGCATTTCTGATCCCCTTAAACTTGGAAGGATGGGTTAAAATTTTATTAAACATACCCTTCCAGTGGTTGTTAAAATAAAATTGAAAAATAGTAAAAATTGACTAAACATAGCCTTTCGGTGATAGATAAAATAAAATTGAAAAATTGTATATTCTCATAACATTGTAGATAGACATCAGCTTTGAGAATATTAAGAATGTTAAAATGAAAGCATAATGCTTCCTTGCTGTGATCGAAATAAGATCTCTGTGCAAAAGTACCTGTCATCATGCCAGAATGAGTTTGCATCCAACTCAGGCAGCACAAGGGTCGCATTCATAATTCTTGCAGCAAGTACTGCATTACAAATCTAAAAATCAAGGATTTGTTATCTTAGTTAAATCCCTCAAAGTTATACAACAAAATGGATCTTGATATAAAAGTATCTCCTAAAAATAATCTGAGGAAGACTGCAAGCAAAGGTCATAGCTTTGTAGGTTCAGTTTCTATAAAAAGAATTATGTAGCATGAACATATATACCTCCTCATAACGAAAGCATACGCTTGAGATAGAAAACAAAGAAAACTTAGGCAATCCCATGAACTTTACAAGGGAAAAGAATTTAGGCAAGCGAGAAGATGAATTGCAACATAGAAGCTACAACATGTAGTTACAAATATGAGTGCACTTATTTCATGCAAGTTGTAGAGCAAGAAAATAATTGTGTTATCTTTTCCTGTTTGAAGTCAGGATAAGCCATATCACATTGCACAACTACAACAAACACAAATCCAATTTGCCTAGATTCTGTAAAGACTGAAGACTGAAATTGATTGCACCTGCTAAACGAAAAATACTATTTGTCTTGCTATAACTGCTTACAATTAATCAAAATATCAACAGTCATAAAAGGGGATTTCCAATGAGAAGAAGCACAAAATGCATATGTATAACATATATACTGAGTGAAGTGAATGTAAATACATTTATTCAAAACAGATAACTACTCGAGGAATATATCAAGATCTACTATAGTAGAATGATAAAGAATGACTACAGACCGCACTGCGTTGTTGATTCAGACCACCATTGCAGCGAACACGCAGATACCCATTGGTCTCACTAGAAGGAGCTGCACGAAAAATGAAAAGAGAGAAGATAAGGTTTGAACCTGTTAAACTGTATGAGCTTATAGAAAGGCCTTGTCTATAAACTATGACAAAGAAACTTCATACGAGGCCAATCAGAACGTGGTGCAGATGATGGCCTCCAGCCCCCAGAATCTGCAGTTCTCCAAAGTGTCTCTACATCAATCTGTTCAGATATACGGAGTATAAGAATAAACTGAACACTTCAACACCAAAGACAACTAAATAAGGTTAAGTAAATTCTTTACAAAGTTACAAGACGCATAATATATATGAGTATATCTCTATGTCCTAGAATCAAGCTTCCATTTTGGTTTACGCAGTTCTGATCATAAATTTGATTCTACCCTACTAATATTTTCTATTAGTATTAATAGTTCAAATCAACACATTTAAAAACCAGGTCAAAAAACTTCATTGAACCGCAATTACCAAATTTGAATATGAAAAAATTTTGATGCAGGAAGAGTGAATCGGTTCAATTATTGAGGTGCTATAAATGCACAACAATGTAGAGCAAATAAAAGAGGGAGCCATGCATGTACTCCTTCCCTCGCAAAATAGTTTTCCAACTTTGACTGGATCAGATATTAGACAGTGAAAACAGTGTGATTGCGATGTATTTAAAAGGGAGAGAAACAATGTGAACCATAAATTTACTTCCTTGAAGGAAAAGTAACAAAGTTTTTTGGGACAGCCGGTTTATAGAAATTAGAAAACTATGGTGGTACAGAGAAGTACTACAAATACACACGGATACAAATTCCTAGAACCTCAGAAGGATAAATACGATAAGACGATAGGGATTTAATGCAGGCAAAATGAGTACACGGAAAGAGGAGAAAGGATTGCTCTTTGAGGCACGTGGGTTTGAAAAGATACCAATTTGAAGGTCATGAATTTCAGTTTCTCAATATAATTTGTTCCTTTACCTTACTCAACTATTTATTCTATAGGTGTTCATCCAAGTTCCCTGTAACCAGGATAGGTCGAAAATTGCCTAAAGGTATAATTAATACTCTTTAGCTCACCAACTTCTTAACTAAAACTCTTAATTTTCATAACACTGAAAAATGTCTATTCAGTTAAACTTCAAGTAACAGAATCTCATCTATACAATTTATAACCTGTGCTTCTTATCAAATCCACACTCACATTGATCACTCGTTAGATCCAACAAGGAACCATGACATAGAACTTCGCAATTATATACTCCGTAGTAAACAATAGGAAGCTGCAAACGTATTGAAACAGAGATGAAATCGACCTCGGCTGGAGAGTTATTATTACTCGTCATGGAAGCTGAGAAAAGCCAAACCATACAGATCACAAGTACGATAGCAGCAACTGTAAGCTTTCCAAACATTCCCTTCACTCCCAATCCCAAATGCTGCTTCAGCTGGTGCCGATGCCCCGGCCTGCTCTTACATATCATCAGATCCACACAGCAGTGGACACATAAGAGAGCGTTGACATAGAAACGTTTACAGAGATCCCGAGGTAAACATACCTTCGCATTTTCGAAGAGAATGTGTGATCGGAGCTTGTAGAGTTATTGAAGGATATATCTAATTGAATATCTGTCAGCTCGTAGGGGTGCAGTGCCACTTCCGGGTGTCATACGCATACTCTGAAGTCTGAACAGAAACTACAATCACAATCGAGTTGGAAGAGTATGAGAACGAGCAAAAATGGTGCCTTTGGTGAATGAAGAACCAAATTTGGCGCGCATGGAAGGGTGGATTGGAGAAGATGAACTTAAAGATCCTTCCACTTCTCAGGTCTCAATTGATATCCATACTCCATGACGAGATCATCCCAGTTAAACGCTGTCCAGCATTACAAACGAGTCTGGGTGGGCAAACGGGTACACCAATCCCGGGTAATACGAGTTCGGGCGGGTCAGAGGCGGTCCTAATTTTGGAAAACCGAGAGGGGCGGGCCAGGTTGGGTCTAAAAAATGGGTACCCGGACCGACTCATTTTAAAATATTTTTTTTTGCAAAAAGTCTATTATATTTAATATAATATACTAACTGATGGAGTATATTGGCCTGGACCCCAGGGCTCACATACTCGGAAGGACATAAGGTATCACGACCACCTGGTGGGATTCTCGTCGGCCAGATGACTCTCATCGGCCAGAAAGAAGTCTACTCAGAATGTGATCCAGAAGCCAGGAAGAGCCGGTGACCTCGTCGGCCGGGTCTTCGTCGACCATGCCCTCATCGGCCATGCCCTCGTCGGCCGGGTCTTCGTCGACCATGCCCTCATCGGCCATGCCCTCGTCGGCCAAAGACAACTTCCAGAACATGATTTACACTTAGTCTTTTCTATGCACTTTGTATCCGGTCCATTAGTGGGCCTATTGTAAATGGACCTCCCAAGCCCAAGACTTGAGAGCCCAGCCCTAATTTTTCCTATAAATACTCCCTCTCGGGGTAGTTGTAAGGGTTCACGATTCATTAATACAAAGCAATTATACTACTTCTCTCTCTAGCTCTCACTTCTCTCTAGGCTTATAGTCTATCATTTGGTGCTTTCATTGAGAGCTAGAACAATCAAGTTAGCCTCCTTCGTCGCTACCAAGCACAACTAACTGACAATGGGAAGAACTAAGTCAAACCGCAACCTCCTCGGCAAGGTCATCCCTGAGGCTCAAGAGAACCAAGAACACGAGGAGGGCGCCACGGCCGACAAGGTCGCCGAGAGGGGTGTCTTCAAGGAAGCCATCGACCTCGTAGGAGACCTGCGCAACAAGCTCAACGGCGGCGCCCCTGACGCCCGCCTCGGCTTGGACCAGAAGCGTGCGGAGAAAGGCGACAATGGCTCGGCGCAACCGGCCTCTCCTGCTATTGACCCTCAGCTTCAGGCTGCGCTCTCGGCCATCATCGCCAGCTTGGTCCAGAACCCCACCGTCCTCAGCGCACTCATGCCAAGGACGGGGGAGAACACGACGCCGCCTCCTCAGCCCCAGCCATTGGCCGTCAGGCTAGGCAACGATGAGGGGGTGGTGCCCCAGGACACGACGTCGTCCCACTCCCACCCTGCTTCCCCGCTTCGAGCTGGACTGACCCCAACGCGTGGAAAAGCCTCAGCCTTTAACAGGCTAGGTGACACGTGCCAATGGCCTGCTTCGGAGAGGATGGCGGGGTGGATTGGGCAGCGTGAGCCTGGCTCACCCAGGGAAAGCTTGGGGTCGGTATCCCGGACAGCGG
Source organism: Cuscuta europaea (assembly GCA_945859875.1). NCBI lineage: Eukaryota > Viridiplantae > Streptophyta > Magnoliopsida > Solanales > Convolvulaceae > Cuscuta > Cuscuta europaea. The sequence goes on from CAMAPE010000013.1 coordinate 2,591,798, forward strand.
ATCGGCCCCGCCTGGACAAAGGCAAGGGGAAACTGCATGAGGATGATGCCCGTCACCAAATCAACACGGCTCATGCAACCCGCTTGCAGACTCAGGGCGCCACCATGGCCGCCAGGGACCCCAGGGACGAGGTGATCGCCCAACTCGAGTGAAGGCTCGCCCAGATGGAGGCCAAACAGCTGGCCGCCACGCCCACCGGCAACTCATCCAGAGACCCCGGCTTCAGCGCCCTTCTAAACAAGGTCACCATCCTTGAGAGGGAGTTGGCCGAGGGACGAGGAGACCCCATCATTCAGGTCAGGACGAGGACTCCCTTCACCGCCAGGGTACTCTCGGCCCCCATCCCCGAGAAGTACTAGGGAAACGCCATCAAGCCTTACGACGGCCGTTCCGACCCCCAGGAGCACTTCAGCCGCTACCAGAACAATATGCTGATGGTGAACGCGTCAGATGAATACCTCTGCCGCTGGTTCCTTTCCACCCTTGAAGGCCCAGCGTACGAGTGGTTCAACGCGCTCCCCAAAGGGAGCATAGACTCGTGGCAGGACCTTGTCCTGCGCTTCCTCACTCCCTTTGCTAGAAGGAAGCGCGCGAAGAAGTACTTCACCCATCTTCTCTCCGTCAAGCAGCAGCATGACGAATCACTCCGGTCGTTCATCGACCGATGGACGAGAGAGACTGATGAGGTCGAGGGGGCCGATGAGCGCACCCTCCTGGTCCTGTTTCAGGGTGCCCTCCGCAGCACCCCATATGTGAGGAGCCTCATCACTGACCCGCTGAGGTCCTATCTAAAGGTGCTTCAGTGAGGAAACTTGTACGCTGACGCCGACGAGCTCCACAGCCACAAGAAGGACGGAGGGCACCCCTCCAGGAAGACAAACGCCGCGCCAGCAGCAGGCGCACCCTCGGCCGGGGACCGAGGTCAGGGAGGAAGAGGCCGCCATGGATCTGGCAGAAAAAACAAGGACCGCATATGGCGGCCGAGGATGGAGAGGCCGAAGATCCCACTTACTCATCCGGTAAGCTCCATCCTCGATTACGCCAAAGAGCACGCCCTCATTGAGAGAGGCCCTCGGTCGGCCAAGGAGATCTACGCCGTTCATCAGGGCAGCACCTACTGCCGTTACCACCGGAACACCTCCCACAACACGGACGACTGTATCACTCTGAAGAGAGCCATCGAAAAGCTAATTCGTCAGGGGGAACTCTCCCAGTTTGTTAAAGGTGGCCCGCGCAAAAATATGTGGGTAAACACCGGCAAACATGGGGGTGAACCCTCTGCGAAGAAGCGCGAGATCGGCATACTCAGCGATGACGACGAGGACTTTGAAGAGCCCCCTCCGAAGAAAAACCACATCAACCTCATTGTGGGGGGGCAACATCGGGGGGACTCGGCCACCCAGAGGAAGAAGTGGGCCCAATCCCTCTACATCGGGGAGGTGTCCCACGCTCCCCCAGCCGAAGAAGAACCGGACGGAGGCGATCACCTTCACCTACAAGGATCTGCCTCCGGGGCCCGCATCACACAGGGATGCCCTCGTCATCCGGTGCGAGATAGGTGACTCTATCATCCACCGCACCTACATCGACACGGGGAGCTCCGTCAACGTCATGTACCTTGACACCTTCAGGCAGCTAAAGCTGGATAGAGCGCTGCTCAAGCCGATACGGACACCGTTGTCCGGCTTCACCGGGGACTCTATCGACGCCGAGGGCACGATAGTCCTCCCCGTGGAGGTCGGAGACGACTCCCATCGCACCAAGATCGACATGGAATTCATGGTGGTCAACCTCGAATGTGCCCACAACTTGATAAGGGGCGGCCAACACTAGAGGATTTGGAAGCCATCATTTCCATGAAACATCTGTGTCTGAAGTTCCCCACCAGCGGCGGTATCGGCTACGCCCGGGGAAACCAGAAGATAGCCCGGGCATGCTACCTGAAGCTGACAAAGCCGGCAGCTAACACCGGGCAGAGAATAGGCACCATCACCGCCGCCGTCGCCAAAGACGAAGAAAGGCCGCACGCCGAGCCAACCGAAGAGGTCGAGGAGGTCCTCCTGGATACCTCCTGGCCGGAGCGGGTCCTGAAAATCGGGAAACAACTCCCATAGGATCAACGCGACGGTATCCTCGACGTCCTGCGGTCATACTCAATCATTTTTGCATGGAGACCGGACGATATGCCTGGCATCAGCCGAAAAGTGATCACTCACCAGCTGTCAGTCGATCCCGACTCCACGCCGATCAAGCAGAAGCGGCACTACCTCTCGGCCGACAGACGTGACTTCGTCAAGAGGGAGGTTACCATGATCCTCTTAATCAACCACATAAAAAAGGTGAAGTACCCAACCTGGTTGGCCAACGTCGTCCTTGCCCAAAAGCCACCGACGTTCAGGATGTGCGTTGATTACACTGACCTGAACAAGGCGTGCCCTAGGGACCCATTCCCTCTCCCCAACATTGATCAATTGGTGGACGAGACGGCGGGGTGCAAGATGATGTCATTCCTTGACACCTTCAGGGGGTACCACCAGATATTCATGCATGAGGATGATGCCGAGAAGACAGCCTTCATGACCCCAGAGGGAATTTTCTGCTACCTCGTCATGGCCTTTGGGCTCAAGAACTCAGGCGCCACGTACACCAGAATAGTAGCCAAGGTCTTCAGAGCAGTCCTCGGCCGGACGATGGAGGCGTACGTCGACGACATGATCGCCAAGAGCAAGCAATCCGCCAGCCACGCCGACGACCTCCGGGAGATCTTTGAAATCATGAAGAAGTTCCAACTACGCCTAAATCCAAAGAAGTGCACCTTCGGCGTCCAGGGGGGCAAGTTCCTCGGCTACACGGTCAGCCGAAGGGGCATTGAAATCAATCCAGAGAAAATACAGGCTATTGTCAACATGGAGCCACCACGAAATGTGAAGGAGGTACAACGGCTGACGGGACGCCTTGCGGCCCTAAACCGTTTCCTCTCAAAATCGGCTGAAAGGTCTCTCCCTTTCTTTCAGATCATGCACAAGGCAAATGGCTTCAGATGGATGACGGAGTGCCAGCAAGCATTTGAGGAACTGAAGCAGTACTTAACATCCCCTCCCGTGCTTTCCAAACCTAAAGCCGGTGAAACCCTCTTCCTATACTTGGGGGTGAGCACATCAGCCATCAGCTCCGTGCTCATCCGCGAGGACGAAGGGGTGCAGAAGGCAATCTTCTACATAAGCAAGATGTTGCGGGAGGCCGAGCTCAGGTACTCTCCCATTGAGAAGACGGTACTGGCCATCGTCCACATAGTGAAAAAACTAGGGCACTACTTCCAGACCCATGTCGTCCACGTCTTAACTCAGCAACCCCTCGGCGCACTCATGTGGAGCCCCACCAGTTCCTCACAGATGGTGAAACGGGCGATCTTCCTCAGCCAGTTCCAGATCGAGATTAAGCCAAGGCCATCCATCAAGGGGCAGGACTTGGCCGATTTCGTCACCGAGTGCACAGCCAGGGAGACGGCCGCTACCACACCAGGGTCAGAGCCAGACGAAGCATGGACTCTCTTTACTGACGGTTCATCGGCCACCAAAGCTTGTGGTGGCGTCGTCGTCCTCATATCCCCTGAAGGGTTCAGAGTCTACTATGCCATCCACTTCAACTTCAGGGTATCCAACAATGAAGCCGAGTATGAGGCCCTCCTCAGCGGCCTCAGACTCGCAGCCGACCTCAAAGCACGGCACGTCAGAATTAGGTGCGACTCCAAGCTAGTGGTGGGCCAGATCGAGGGCTCATACGAGGCTAAAGAAGGGAGGATGAGGCAATACAAACAGGCGGCCGAGGAGTTGCTCAAGGCGTTCGAAACCCATGATATCAGCAAGATCCCAAGGGTGGAGAATGCTGAGGCCGACATCCTCTCCAAGCTCAGCACAGACACTCCAGAGCACATCTCCAAGATAGCCAAGGTCGAAGAGCTAAGCATGTCCAGCATCAATGCCAGCCCGGTCACGTGCATCCAACAGCGGTCGGAGGACTGGATTACCGACATCGTGACCTTCATCACCTCGGGAGAATTGCCCCAGGACGAGGAGAGAGCCAAGCTAGCCAAACTCAGGGCCCCTAGCTACACCATTGAGGATGGGAAACTTTATAAAAGATCTTACAACGGCACTCTCCTCCGATGCCTGCACCCGGATGAGGCTGAGGTGGCCATGGAGGAAGTCCACTTCGGCGTATGCTCCTCTCACCAGGGCCCCTTCAGCATGTCCCGGCGTCTCATCGTCCAGGGCTATTTCTGGCCGACGATGATGCGGGATTGCGCCAATCTTGCAAAGAAGTGTACCGCATGCCAGGTCCTTCAGAAAGCCCCTGGTCGGCCAGCCGTCAACTACGCCCCGGTCAGCACAGCGATACCATTCTCAAGATGGGGTATTGACCTGGTCGCCCCCCTGCCCAGAGCCGCTGGAAACAACCACTACATCATCGTCGCCGTAAACTACTTCACCAAATGGGTTGAGGTGGAACCTTTGGCCAGCATCACAGGGGCCAGGTGTCAGAGATTCGTCCACAAAAACATCCTCACCTGCTTCGGCGTCCCTCCTAAGATCATATCCGACAACGGCACCCAGTTCGAGGCCGTGCCCTTCCAAGAGCTCCTCCAGGAGTGGGGGATCAAGCATCGTTTCTCCTCCGTTGCCTATCCTCAAGGCAACAGAACCATCCTGGAGGACCTGAAGAAGAAGCTCCAGGACGCAGGGGGCAGTTGGGCCGATGAGCTCCCCAATATTCTGTGGTGCTACCGGACTACGCCGAGGAGGGCAACGGGCGACACACCCTTTGCCCTTTGCAATGGCTTTGGAGCAAAGGCGCCCACATAAGTTACTATACCTAGCCGACGGGTGGAACACTATGAGCCTGAGGCCAATGAAGAAAACATGAGGGTTGATCTCCACCTGATTGAAGAAAGACGAGAGCAGACCTTCATCCGAGCAAAGAACTACCGGCGTCAAGTAAAATCATACTATGATGCCAAGGTACGTTCCCGAGAATTCCAGGTGGGGGACTATGTCCTTCTCCGAAGAGAGGCGAGCAAGCCGACAGAAGGTGGCAAGCTGGCACTCAAGTATGAAGGCCCCTACATCATCAGTGTTGTGGTCAAACCCGGCACCTACAAACTAAAACACCCGAATGGGCCCAATGTACAACGAACGTGGAATGTACATCACTTGGTGAAATTATATCAATAATCCGGGGACAGCGCAGCCGGCAAAGCCCTCACCTTCCCACGGATTGTTGGTCGAACGACACCCTCGGCCTCGAGCCACTTATCAATAAAAGTTGTATTCTACTTTTTTTAAAAAGTTCAAATGATATTATAATACACCGACCCCTCAGAGCGAAAATGCTCAGGAAAGGTCGACAGAGCACATCGATCCGACCCTTTAGAGCGAAAATGCTCAGGAAAGGCCGACGGTGTCCCCAGGACGAAGGGCCCGCAAAGAGCCCACATCTTGAAATGGGAAGCTCACTGCGTCATCTATCCGCGAAATCAGCAGGACGACAGGTCTGAAATCATGGCTGAGATGACAAAAATTCCCAAACTCAAGGATGAGAAACGGCAATCAGCGGTAACCGACCAAAAGCCTTAGCCCGCGTCATAAATATGCGACGGGACCTCCTTGAGATCACAGGACGATCCAGTAGGACTCCTTACCGGCCGAGGGACTATCGACCCCCTTGGCCGAGGCCTGAAAGAAGGATACCCACTCCTCGCTCAAAAGAAGTAAAGAGGAATGCAACGAGGAGCCTCTTCGGAGGGAGGGGGTATTTAAAGACCTCCCTCCCCCCCCAACGGTCAATACACGTGGCGCCCTCCCGTTGGCCACATAAACGGCCACCGCCCCCAAGGCCCATTGGGCTGGTGCCGATCCAGAAGGCGGGTCAGGCCCACTTCCACCAGTATCAGTCCATCGCCAACATGTCAGCAATCAGCGTCCGCAACGGCCATCCATTCAACGGCCAACCTAAGAAAGCGCGCCTACATCAGCCTCAACACAGATGACTTCAAAAGGGTATATCACACCTCAAAGTGTGTCCATATCGGCTTAAACAGAACGCCAATAGCATGGCCTTTTCAACGGCCACCACAGCAAAGAAAAAAGCAACCCCACAACCATCGCCCTTGTATAAAACCGTGATGATAATTTCTTGAAAGCGACCTGCGTCCAAGGGTTCTCCCACAGGGTTACCTTGGTCAAGAAATAACCAAGGAATTGGATTCAGGGGAATGCAAGAATCCGCTTCGGCCTAGGGCAATCCTTTACTCCTTCACCCCTCGCTTACTCTTCGGCCTGAAGTATTGGGGGACTGTGGGACTACACTGGCCTTTGAAAATCAAGACAAAATCAAAGAAATCCAAAAATATACTAAGTCCACAACTACAAACATCAGATCACGTATGCACAACAGTGTCCATAACCTTGTGGTGCACCGTCGGCCGCAGCAAAGTTAGCGAACAAAGAATTCCCTCCAAAAGTGCAACACTTGAGATCACAGGGCACTTCCTGGCTTTGAGACCACATACTCCACTCTCGGCCAGGAATCAAAGAACAGGAACTCAACGTACTTGAATCACCATCATCCATAAGATCAGGACACGCACCACTCCTTCCGGATCAGTGCCGTTATCGTCCTCAAAAGCGTGAACGCCAGGCTACGGATATCACCGCTCCGGACAAAAAACACAGAATGCAGTCAACGGCTAAAGAAAGCAAACAGCACCCTCACCGGCCACCCGAAAACGAAAGGACACTCATCATCCCCATACAAAGGAACACTCATCGTCCCCATACAAAGGAACACTCATCGTCCCCAAACAAAGTGACACTCTTCGTCCACACCAAGGGCCACACAACGAATAGAACACAAAGTGCCCGTAACGGCGCGAAACACAAAAACCAGAGCAAATTGTGCTCATAATGGCCAAAGCAGGGAAAACCCCATAGCGGTCCCACAACGGCCAGAAAACGTCAGAAACAGGAAATCTACTCTCCCTCACTTCGTCTACATCTCAGCTCAGAGAATGGGGGACTCCTGATGGAGTATATGGGCCTAGACCCCAGGGCCCACATACTCGGAAGAACAGAAGGCACCACGACCACCTTGTGGGACCCTCGTCGGCCAGATGACCCTCATCGGTCAGAAAGAAGTCTACTCAGAATGTGATCCAGAAGCCAGGAAGAGCCGGGTGATCTCGTCGGCCGGGTCTTCGTCGGCCATGCCCTCGTCGGTCATGCCTTCGTCGGCCAAAGACAACCTCTAGAACAGGATTTACACTTAGTCTTTTCTATGCACTTTGTATCCGGGCCATTAGTGGCCCTATTTTAAATAGGCCTCCCAAGCCCAAGACTTGGGAGCCCAGCTCTAATATTTCCTATAAATACTTCCTCTGGGGTAGTTGTAAGGGTTCACGATTCATTAATACAAAGCAATTATACTACTTCTCTCTCTAGCTCTCACTTCTCTCTAGACTTATAGTCTATCACTAACAACACCCGAATTTTTTCATATTCATGAATTAGTAAAAGGGATTCTAAATTCCTATAAACTTCTAAATCATTATTCCCAATTCATTATTCCAAATGCATCAAATTTTCTTTAATTTTTTAAACAAAGAGTCTTGTTCAATAAAGTGCGACATATTAACTTAATAATTTTAAGTTTACTTACATTTTGAGAATTATTAAGCCTTAAATTGTTTTTTTAAACATATATGTATAGTGACTAGTCTAATTTCTTATGACTTTGCAGTGCTATCTTTTCAGTTTATGGGTAATGATGTTTAATTTTCTACATTTCAAAGTTTGGTGCTATTTAATTTGTGTAGTTGTGTGCTATTTAATTTATACATTTGTGGTTAGATATTCTATTAACTAATCCAAAACTTTGTTTTATAATTTTATTCGATTTTTTAATATATTATGGCGACATTGATACTTAATTAGTTTGAAAACCTTATTATCTACTGGATATTTTGTTAGTGTAACGGTATTTTTTAAGAATCGAGAACCCGGGGTGAACTGACCCGTATCAAACGGGCGGGTAAGGTCTGGTTTCTATTTCAAGATTTGGTATACCCGGACTGAACCTACCCGTCAAATGCAACTGGCCGTTCTTGAAATACCCGAACCAACCTGGACCGTGTCCACCCCTATTTCACCTTCTCACTAAGCATTTTCGTGTGATAACAGTAACCGTTAGAAAATAATTAATCGGACAAACCCCATTTGCCCACCCGGTCGCTCCCACACCTCGACCCGATAGAATGGTGGAAGATCTGACCCGATAGAATGATTCCCGATAGAATGGTGGAGGACCTGATCCAATAAAATGATTGAGAAGTAATTCACAGTATGATCTCAAACAAATTTTGAGTGAGGTGGTTCACGACGTGGTGTGCACAATGAGTCACCACATTGGATGACACTCTCACATTGTTGTTGTCGCTTGCCATAAATTGAATCTGAGATCTCAATCTAACAATCTCACTCTGTCACTGTTGAGCCCCTCGGACAATCCCAATATTACCAAAACGAAGTTCTTGGATAAAATGAATCTTTTTTTAAAAGTTTCCAAAAATGTACTCCGTAATTGATAAGATTTAAACTTACTAAATTACCTCTAGTGATTTTAAAATGACAGTGACATGACCCACCTTAGTGACCCAACTTGCCAATGACTTGAATCGATTCATTACAGATACCCGACCTGATCAGTTACAGTTACTCGATCTAATCAGTTACAGTTACTTGATCCTATTAGTCATAGTTAATTGACCTGATCAGTTATAGTTATCAAATTCAACCAATTACAGTTACCTAATCCGCTCAATTACATTTACACGATCTCACTAATTACAGTTAATCGATTAATTACAATTACTCAACCTGATTAATCACAGTTATCAAAATCGAATAAGTAATTTTTGTGTACTCATTTAATGAGACTTTCTTACTTCGTAATATTCGTAATTGTGACTATAAATATAGCATTCGATGGTTAAGAAGCAAGAACGATCTGAATGTGATAATGAAAATTATGAAATGGTACTCGGGGACCGAAACTAACTTAATAATGAGGGACTAAATTTGATTTTAATTCAAATAGTTGACAACTATGTCTAATATCGTCTCAAAATAATTTAATTTTTTGGATGTAAAGTATTTTAAAAATTAAGAACTGATTCTTTACATGTATGGGATGTGTCCAAAAAGTAATAGGGCGATACCTGGGACGAGTATGCACAAAAATATAAAAATAACGACGCCTGAGAGATTCGAACTCCCGCGGGGAAAACCCGTGTACTTAGCAGGCACACGCCTTAACCACTCGGCCAAAGCGTCTTTGTTGACATAACTTTACCTTGACAATATATAATCCATAACGTCTAAAACCATTATCTTCGTTTCATTGTGTTTAAACATCACCATATCATCTGGGTAAATAATGTTAAATCGTTTGTGATCTACACAGTCACTGTGTGAAATTGTAAATTATGTCCTAATTTTTTGTAAAGGAAAACTAAATATATTATTAAAGGAGTTTAAACCAAATACGAGAGTTAAATCTACGAGAGCAGATGAAAATATGGGCAGCGTAAGGCAGTATTCTATTATTCCGCGCCCCCTTGATAGGAAGTTACATGGAGTATTTATAGACTCTAGGAACTAGTATTCTAGGAGGAAACTGATACGATAAATGCTATTAATCGCATATTAGTTCGAATAGAATTCTTGTAACGTTTTGGCCGTTGTGCAATGATTGTTCCTTTAAGTCCATGTTCTTGCCGTTTATTCCTGTCCGCTGCCAGTTAGCTGTGCATGATTGATAGTCTGCCACGTAAGCCTTAGGAATATCCCGATCTCACTAGAACTCCGCACAGGCTCGAGGTCTGTTGTCCAGCCTGGCCTGGTTGTGGATTCCTATCGTGAGTTTGATTCCTGATTAGGCCCAACGGCTAATTCATATTAATCCCGTTGTGGGCTGATCTCGTAGAGGGCTAATCCCATTTATGGGCTGGCCCCGTCGAAGGCTTGATCCCGTTATGGGCTTTATTTATAATTCCGTAATTGGGCATGATTGAAGTTCATGGTACCATCGATTATATCGATCAACAGGGCCGTCTAATGAAGTTGGAAGTCCCGGTTCTAAATGAAAAATCGAGACCCCACTTAATATAAAAAAGTTTAATAAAAAATCTTATTCCAAATACTTATACTCAAATCAATTGAATACTCATTAGAAAAACTAAGTGTAAAATGACCAATGAAAAAAATGATGGATCTATATTTTTTCCTTACTAATTGTATTTTACTAATTATTATCAATATACTCCATATAATATTACTATGGAATACGGAAAAAATTAATAATTTGGGGCGCCATAAATCCGAGGAGCCTATTCTGGATAACCTATTTAACCCCCCTAAAAACGGCTCTGTCGATCATTGATGACAACAATCCTACAATCATGAAAATGCCAAACCTCCCTATGAGACTCTGCATAGCCAAACGGTTTTCCCACTCTCTGACTAGACACAGAATTGACCACCCTAAACAAAGCAAGACTATTTGCTAACTATGTGAGAGCTTAAAATCATTTTTTTGTGGAGCACATTAAATGCAGTTGTGTTTTAGTTTATCATCACATCAAAAAATATATTTTAGTAATTCGGACTAATACATGTGAGGCCATTTTAGGTGTTGGCATATTGAGTCGGCCAAGCGCTGGGCTGACCCGATCTCATTAAATCCATCCCTCAATGCACCTCCTAAATACTCCATCCGTCCCACTAATATTGTATAGTTGTATGACAATAAAGCATTCTTACTTTATTCTTACTTTATCAATTCAATATCAACCAATGAACTCACATTTCTTAATAACCGTGTCACCTCCTTGTGTCTCAATAATAGGGGGACAAAGGTAGCAACGAGTAAGAAGTGTGGATGGTCCCATCATGGGCTGGACGAAATCATAGGCCAACAAATCCTCGTGGGCCGAACGAAGCCAAAGAGATTGTCGAGCCAAAAATATCTGAGTTGCGGGCTTGGCAATAGGTACTGTCAGTATCATGTGCGGACGCTCGCTGGCCCCATGACATTGACTGAGCGGATCCCTCCCCCTGGTGTCATTACCGCGGGTATGAGACCGGTTCATACCGGAATTGGCGGAAAACCACGCTTTTGGCAAGAAGTTCATTTAATAAGGAGCATGGACTGAGCAAGTGGCTGACGATATGGGCAGCGATAAGGTGACGACGTGATGGACAAATCGGAGTTGACACACATGGGAAACCCATACCCCGGAGTAGTATATATAAATACTTCCCCATTTACCACGTGAAGGGGTAGGTAAAATTGCACGAAATAGAATTTACACTCTCATAATAAAAAATATATACTCTAGCAACCTGTAGAGCATAATAGCATGAGTTGATAGCATGTTCTTGGGTGTATTGTGAGAGTTCTACCAATATACACATCTTATCATAGCCGTTTTTAGGGGGGGTCAATAGGTTATCCAGAACAGGGCTTCCAGATTAAAGGGTCCCCTGTTTTTTAAAAATGTATTAGTATTATATAGTAATATTATATATTAATACTAATCAATAAAATACAGTTAGCTAGTAAAGAAGAAAAATATAGATACATCATTTTTTTCGTCGATCCTTTTACTCTTTTAGTTCTCTTTCAATGAGTATTCCACTAATTTGAGTATAAGCAGCTGGATTGAGTTTTTTTTTAAAAAAATACATATATATTAATGTGGGCCCCCGATTTACAGTTTGAACTGAGGCCTCCAAATTCATTAGACGGTCCTGCATCTTATCTAGTGTTCATCCTACATTCCTTAACTAACCATTTATATTTTATATTCAAACACCCGAATCGATCACCCGCTAAAGGTTTTGTATTGGATCATTGGGCTGAAGGAATTAACCTCAAATTAGGGTTGAAGAAAATACAATGAATTGCGCGGATAAATTTTTAGTGCTTAGGAGGTAATTTTATATCAATCACTAATTAAGTATTTTAAGTAGTTTTGAATCAATCATTAAAATGTAAATTCTCACTAAAATTTAAGTAATAGTGTAAAATAACGTATCAAACTATCTTCTTAATTTTTCAATACTAAAACATTAGGTAAACAGAAGTTAACCATCGTCTCTCTACCTTTAGGATGTTTTTACTTAGATTATTTTCAATCCAAGATCAAACTTAAACAAACCAGATCACACTTAAACAGACCAGATCAGATCAGATTTTCATAGTTGTAAAATACACAGAAACCAACCAGTTCAGACCAGACTAGACTTAAACATACCAGACCAGATCAACTAATTTCAATCCAAGGAAAAATATTCTTAGTAGTGAACAACTTCATGAATTAAGCATACAAATATAGAATTTAAAAAATGGAAGGATAAAAACGATAATTTGACAAATCCAACAACATAATGCTTGGATTTTTCATCCTCTTCTTAAGCATCCTCTTTTTGTTAAAGATCTTTTTCTCACTCTACTTTTTGTTATATTTTCTTTTTATTTTCACTTTTCCCCTTTTTCCTTCTTTGTTACCTTTTTTATGATGGATATATATATATATATATATATATATATATATATATAAATATATATAAATATATAATAGCTAAATCCATATAAATCCATGAAATCAATTATGTATGAACTAAAATTAGAACAATATCTTGAGAATTCATTTGCATTAACACTTTAAGAAGACCCGGAATCCAACACGATTGATCGGCCTAACCTTCCTGTGCTATGTACCGTATGAGATGTTGTTCTAGTCCTACCTATTGATGGGATATATATAGGACTAGAGTAACTTGTAACAGTTTGGCCTTATTAATTTATAATTATTCCTTCATCATTAATTACTACAATAATGATATTAAGTAGAATCATTTATTAGACCATTTTCCCTTACCATGTCGTTACAATTATCTCTTTATTTACATGCACCGGGGGTCATAACCGTTGTATCACTTTAGTGTAATATATTTAATTTGACCCGTCACCAAAAGAAATATATTATCCTGGTATCTACACTTTTATTATTTCATGAATAGCCACTGTATTATTTATTTGATGGTAAACATATTTTAATTAGTTACATATTAGGCTCCTTTTATTGTTTTCCAACAATCTCCCACTGGACTTTATATGTAATTCTTAACAAAATGTGTTATCTTTATGAGCTTAAAAATACCATCATATAAAATAACATCCTTAAACAATCTGGTCTATCAGGCATACTAATATAGAACCATTGCAGCATTTTGTCATTTTAACATAACCATACCACCAATGATTACTTATATCAATATAACATAATGACATAGATCAATCACGAAATGTGTAGCATGGAAATTACATGAAATGTGGCATGTACATGTAAATTTTCAACTGACCCTTCTTTAATAAACTTTAAACTTTAATAACTTAATTGTTCAAAATACACTAAATATTAAACTTTATTCTGATCAGAAAACAAATTCATAAAGCAACAGAACGTCAAGCATAACTTATAAACTCCCACTAAACATGAGGTTCCTTAAAATCAATGACTCCCAAGTGAGCAGTGTGCTCATGAAAAACTTTTGGAGGGAGACCCTTGGTCAAAGGATGAGCTAGCATGGAGTTTGTACTTATATGTTCAATAGCGATCCTTCTATTCTGAATCATTTCCTTAATAGCTCGATATTTCACTTCAATGTGTTTTGTCTTACTCGAGCTCTTGTTGTTGTTAGAGTAAAGCACTGTAGAATTGTTGTCACAAAATATCTTGATAGGCGTTGGAACTTCATTTAATATTTTAAGCCCATTAATAAAATTGCGCATCCATATTCCGTGGTTTGAAGCTTCAAAACAGGCCAACAACTCTGCCTCCATAGTTGAGGTAGCTATCATATCTTGCTTAACACTTTTCCAAGATACAACACCACATGCTAGTAGAAAAACATAAACTGAAGTAGATCTGCTAGTGTATTTGCAGCCGGCAAAATCAGAGTCGGAGTATCCAATGACCTCCAAATGATCTGATTTTTTATATGTAAGCATATAGTCCCTTGTTCTCTTAAAGTATCTCATAACTCTTTTGGCCGCAACCCAATGAGCCATTCCTGGATTACTGAGATATCTGCCTAGCATCCCAACAATGTACGCAATATCCGGACGCGTACAAACTTGGGCATACATAAGACTTCCTACAACAGATGCGTAGGGAATCTTTTTCATTTCTTGAATTTCCAGATTTGGTTTAGGGCACTGATCGAGACTAAACTTGTCTCCTTTAGAGATAGGGGTATCACCCGGTCTACAATCTTCCTTGCCAAATCTTTTAAGCACCTTATTGACATAGTTCCTTTGTGATAACCTTAAGATTCCTTGTGATCTCTCACGAAGGATTTCAATTCCTAATACAAAGGAGGCTTCACCAAGATCTTTCATTTCAAAATGTTTTGATAGAAATATCTTGGTTTCATGCAACATGCCTCTGTCGTTAGTGGTAAGAAGAATCTCATCAACATATAAGACCAGGAAAAATATTTTACTCCCACTGGATTTATGATATACACAATCATCTACATCATTCATCTTAAAACCAAAGGATAAAATGACTTGATGAAATTTGTGATACCATTGACGAGAAGCTTGTTTCAGCCCATAGATGGATTTTGTTAATTTGCAAACCATTTGTTTTGGATCTCCTATCACAAAATTTTCTGGTTGCACCATATAAATAGTTTCATCAATGTCACCATTGAGAAACGCTGTCTTAACATCCATCTGATGAAGCTCTAAATTAAAATGTGCAACTAAAGCCATAATGATTCTAAAAGAGTCCTTTGATGAAACCGGAGAAAAGGTCTCTTTATAATCAATTCCTTCCTTTTGAGTATAACCTTTAGCTACAAGACGAGCTTTATATCTCTCCACATTACCCCTTGAATCCCTTTTGGTTTTAAAAATCCATTTACAACCAATGGGTTTACAACCTTCAGGTAATGGGATGAGTTCCCAAACATTATTGTCTTGCATAGATTTATACTCCTCATTCATTGCAACAATCCATTTTTGAGCATTTGAACTTTTCATGGCTTGATGGAAGTTGATTGGATCATCTTCCATAACACCATTTTCTTCCTCATGTTCTTGAATAAGCACAAGGGCATCGTTCATTGTATCCATGCTTGACACATGTTCTTGGAGATATACAACATAATCACTTGGAATTGCGTATCTCCTTTCTCTAGTGGATCGCCGCAATGGCACGTTTTCTTGTTGCACTTGTTCTAGAGGAAGTTGAGTTTGTTCATTTTGAATAATTTGTTCAGTTTGGAAAGGAGAAGATGAAATAATGCCTTGCTGAGGTTCCTCATTAGTTTCAAAAGAAACATCCATATGAATTGGTTCAGGTATTGAAATCAATTCTTCCTCAAAGACAATATCCCTAACTTTATTCTTCCCCCCAAACTCAACATCCTCGAAAAATATGGCAGTTCCCGTTTCAAAAATATTTTTATCTTCAGGATTATAAAATTTATATCCCCTAGACCGTTCCGAGTAACCAATAAAGTAACTACTATCTGTTTTGGGTTCCAGTTTCTTTTCATGTGGCCTATATGGCTTTGCCTCAGCTGGACAACCCCAAATATGAAAGTGCTTTAAACTAGGCTTTTTACCCGTCCAAAGCTCATAAGGTCTTTTAGTAGTTGCTTTAGTTGGCACTCGATTAAGAATGTAAGCTGCGGTCTTTAATGCCTCACCCCAGAGGAATTCCGGTAAGATAGAGTGAGAAATCATACTTCTTACCATATCTATAAGGGTTCTATTACGTCTCTCAGCTACACCATTCATGCTAGGTGAACCCGGCATGGTGTATTGAGGGACAATCCCACATTCCTCTAGAAATTTGGCAAAAGGCCTTGGACGTTGTTCACCTGAGCCGTCATACCTTCCATAGTATTCACCACCACGGTCGGATTTGACTTTCTTTATGCGTTTGTTGAGTTGATTCTCAACTTCCGCTTTGTAAGATTTAAACACGTCCAAGACTTGAGACTTTTCATGTATAAGAAATAAGTAAGCATAACTAGAGTAATCGTCTATGAATGACACAAAATATTGTTGACCATTCAATGAAGAAGTAGGAAATGGCCCACAAATATCAGTGTGTATTAATTCTAAGACATCCGTAGCCCTATATGCTCCTTTTTTCTTATTTTTGGTTTGTTTTCCTTTAATGTACTCAATACAAGTATTGAAATCAGAAAAATCAATGGAATTAAGTGTTCCATCAGACACAAGACGTTCAACTCTATTTTTAGAGATCTGACCTAGTCGTTTGTGCCATAAAAAACCAGATTGTGCATTATCAACCTTTCGCTTAGTGCCTCGGGTGTCAATATTCAAAACATTATTATATGAAGTTATTGTTTCAAGCATGTAAAGATTGTCATATGACATAAAAGAACCAGTCCCCACAATACTTGAATTTAAAGACAAATTAAACTGAAAGTGTCCAAATGGACAATGATAACCCAATTTGTCCAAATAAGAAACAGAAACCAGATTCCGCCTAAATGACGGAACAACAAAAGTGTCTTTTAAATCCAAATAGAAACCAGTAGACAATAACAATCTAAAATGCCCAATAGCCTCCACATCCACTGCTTTGCCATCTCCCACATAGACACATCTTTCTGCATCATTTTGTTTGCGGTGGCTCATACAACTCTGCATAGAAATACTGATGTTAGATGTTGAACCGGAGTCTAACCACCAAGTATTTCTAGGCACTGAAGCTAAATTGTTTTCAGTACAAACCAAGGTAAGGACCGTACCTTTCTTCACTTTCCAGTCGTGATACTTGGTACAATCCTTCTTCATGTGTCCAGCCTTTTTACAGAAGAAACAGGTTGTTTCACCTTCCTTATGTTTCATCTGTACTGGACCTTTAGCAGCTTCATTCTTAATGGGAGTTCTCTTCCTCTTTTTACCCTTATCCTTAGAGGTACTAGCCAAGTGAGCACTTTCTGTCTTATTTTGTTTCATCCTCTCTTCCTCTTGCACGCAATATGAAATGAGCTCGTTAAGAGACCACTTCTCCTTTTGGCAGTTATAACTAACCTTAAAAGGATCAAATGCAATAGGAAGAGAGTTCAAGACTATGTGTACGAGAACATCTTCCGATATCTTAATCTTAAGTGTCTTGAGCCTAGGAACAATATAAGACATTTTCATAATATACTCCCTTATATTTCCTTTTCCTGAATACCTTTTGGAAGTAAAGTCTTTTAACAACATGCTTATTTCCGCCTTATCGCTTTTAACAAAACGTTTCTCAATTTCAGAGAGGAAATCCTTGGCATTAGTAACCTCATCAAACACAGCACCCCTAAAAGATTCTGGAATGCCACATTTTATGATCATGAGACTTAAGCGATTCGAGCGATCCCACTTCTCATAGTACCTTTTTTCATCTTGGGTACTAGCATCCGTAAGAGAAGCGGGTTGCTCTACCCTTAATGCTAAGTCAAGATCCATGCAGCCCAAAGTTATTAGAATATTTTCTTTCCATTCCTTAAAGTTAGTACCATTTAGGACAGGGATGAAGTTGAGATTGGCAGATATGCTCGAAAAATTAACTGTAGAAAGAACAAGACAATAAACATATATTTTAGTGAAATTGTAAAATGTTTTTAACCCATCACAAGATACCAAATGCACCATTAGTATTTCATCTTTGGACAATAATACTAATTGCTAGTGGTACTCTTGTTGTAATAATAAAATATAACAATAATACATATAAAAGAAAAATCCACCTTTGGGTTGATTTTTTCTTTTAAAGTGCAGCCTTATAATTGTTATATACTCCGTATTTATTATTACCAAAATGTATATATATAACTTGATAAAATATTAATCTTCCTTTGGGCCGATTAATATTTACTTGAACTATATACAAAGTATATACTATGTTTAATATTTTATATGAGCAACTTACATAATAGGATCACATTGGTGACATATTATTTCTATATACCCATTTAAATATTAAACTTCCTTTATTTTACAATTTCCCTTCAAAAATGTTTATCACACTTCTACTTTAAATAAAATATGTGCGGTAATTGACTTCAAATGGATTTGAAATATGAACCGAAGTAACTGATTCCACAAAATTTGGTTAAAAACAGTATCTTTAAAACAAAATTCCCACTCAGGTACATAAACCAATACATCTGTATCATACCTCTGGCATTTAAATGGAATAAGCGGTTATCATATTGCTAGAAGAAAAAAAAATCCACTTTGTAGAAGCTAGAAAATGGATCAATAAGCCAGGCCACAAATACACTATGTATTCATACACATAATACTTGATCATTGAAATCACAATTACATCATATTTTATCATTATAATGGAGATGATGCGTAATGTTATTCCAAATTGATGTGTTGAGTACATAAAATTCAGACACGAAGCACGAATCATTTTTAACAAAATTCGGACATGAATAGGTAAGGAAAAAATATGCAGCGGAAAAGAAACACTGATATGAATCGACAAAAAAAATATTTCTCACCCGATCACTACTTAATCAGCATATGAAACAGTTCCTTTTTCTAAACGAATATATTTGAGACTAAAGAAAACCTTTCGAACATGAATTAATGGTGATGTATAAAACATCACTGCACAACGTAACGGTCCATCCAAAACAAAACATACATGTTTCATAAACATACAAAATAAAAGCTTCGGACATCACAAATTAAAACGAATTCCAAATACCACGATCAACTCATATGTGGATTCAAACAACTTCATGGATCTATAATGGTAGGCTTTGATACCAATTGATGGATATTCATATATATATGTGTGTGTGTGTGTGTTGAGATTTATTCCCCTCAACCCACAGGCCCAACACGTAACCTGAGGGTCTCGAATGGGTGGAAAGCAAAACGAACTCGCTAAACAACGGGGAGTGAGCTAATACTGTATTTTATTCACTATAATGATTACAAGCCAAAGGGCCGGACGTACCGAAAATATGCTACGTGCTGTTGATGCTATTACAATTCTAGAGTAACGAAGTGCGAACCCTTTACAATGAAATAAATGCGACTATTTATAGTATCCCATGGTGGTTGGGAGGCTAACGTGGCCGGCTGTGGGCGACATGATCCCAACTACCAAATCTCCTGCATTAAATGCGCTTCCCGCCAAGATC
Source organism: Cuscuta europaea (assembly GCA_945859875.1). Classification (NCBI taxonomy): domain Eukaryota; kingdom Viridiplantae; phylum Streptophyta; class Magnoliopsida; order Solanales; family Convolvulaceae; genus Cuscuta; species Cuscuta europaea. The sequence goes on from CAMAPE010000013.1 coordinate 2,611,114, forward strand.
TTCATTTCCCGCCATAGCGTGGGGGACGTCCATCCCCCAAACTGGACTCAATCCCCTGGTGGCCACCTGGGCCCTTAAGTATAGTCCACAAGATGCTCGTCCTCTGACCCTTGGGTCCTGAGGCTTGGTCCTCCGGAGGCTACGTACGTCTCTTGGCCCTTGGGCCTTGAGGCCTGGCTATGCTGGGCTACGTACGTCCCCTGGCCCTTGGGCCCTGAGGCTTGGTCCTTCGGAAGCTACGTACATCCCTTGGCCCTTGGGCCTTGAGGCCTGGCTATGTTGGGCTACGTACGTCCCTTGGCCCTTGGGCCTTGAGGCCTGGCTATGCTGGGCTACGTACATCCCTTGGCCCTTAGACCCTGAGGCCTGGCCATGCCGGGCTACGTACGTCCCCTGGAACTTTGGTCTTGAGGCCTGACTATGTCGGGCCACACACGTCCCCTAGCTCTTGGGCTCTAGGGGTTGATGGGCCGGCCCTGGTAGACCATTAACCCAACACAAGTCCCCCACTCCTGATGTTCCGAGCGTGCGCGGGACATAAAGAAGTAAGATAACTTCCGTCGTACCGCCTTGACCCGTTGCTCCCTTTTCCTCTAGGTGACGGTTGCTTCCCGCCGCTATTCGCGGGGCTCTAGGTGCCAGCTATCTGACCGGTTCAACTTCCCATGTAAAAGTAATCATTTCGTATCAGCCCGTCTCTACGCGCCACACATCCCTGTATACGCTCCTTGCCACGTGTCGCCCGCGGGTTGGTTGTTGATCCGGCGCCTCCCCTTATAAATACCGGAAATCGGGGAAGGGTTAGGGCTTTTCATCTGTTGTCTCCTCTTGCCTTCCCAGCGCCATTCAACGAGTTATTTCGAGTCCCGATGTTCTTTTCTCCCCCAAGCTTTTAGCAAGGTAATTCCCCAATCCAATTTCTTCCTTTCTATCAGTAAATCTCTTCATGGCCTGCTCCATGGAGATTTCTTCCTCTTCGGACACTGGCTCTGGTTCTTCTACCGGCTCTTCAGCCGATTCATCTTCGGCGTCAGAACTCAGATCCCGCTCTTTGGCAAAAGCGAGCGGTTCTGGCCATTCCAGCGCTTCTTCGATGACAGTCCCCGATGCAGTGGCTGACGCCGCACTCCCGGTCGTAGGAGGACACGTTGACATGGTCGTCGACCCTGAGAACGCCGTTGCGATGGTGGCACAACCTGCCGCGGCGGCGGGGCATCCAGCCGATCATGACTCGGGCGAGGAGGCTGAAGAAGGGGACGACCTCCGGATCTACAAGCGTGGCATCCCTATGGATCATCATGGACACATAGTGATCATTCCGAACGTAACCGTGATCGAACATGTCTTCTCCAAGAGGGCCCTGAGGGAGCTGCAAATTATCCTCCCCCACCTGCTTATTATAGCCTCCGAGACGCAGATAATCTCCTTATGAGACGCCCGGGAATGGTGATGGTGCATATGCATTCTTTAAAGGCCGGACTGTGCTTCCCGCTACACCCGTTTTACCTTGACTTCTTCGAGTTTTACAGCATTGTCCCAGCTCAATTTATGCCAAACTCTTACCGCTTGATTTCGGCCTTCCTCGTTCTCTGCAAATCTCTGGGGCTCACCTTTTCACTGGATCTTTTCCATTATTTTTTCCAAGTTACTCCTCAAAACGCTGATGGGTTCCTGAGCGTGGCCGCTCGTCCCAAGAGAAAGCTGTTCGAAGGGGCCCCCTCCTCTATCCACGACCGGAAAAACCATTATTTCTTTATTCGTTATGCGGACGAGCGGCTTCCTGTGAGGTGGAATGGGTACCCCCCGAAGGTTCAGACACCAGAGCTAACCCCGGCGTTGCGGGAAACCGTGGATAAGCTGAGGCTGGGCGGCCTTAGGAAACTGAAGGGCCTTCTGACCATTGAGGCACTCTCAGATGCAGGGATAGGTACCGCCCGTGATCCCTGGATTGGCCTTCTCTTGTGTTCATCTTGTGGGCCCGGGCGGTCTATTCCCTGAGGTGAGTGCCTTTGTGATTCGCACCGCCCGGTACTAACGTCACTTTTCTGTTTTTCAGGTCCTCCCCCTACTCAAGAGCAAATGGACAGTGCGGCTATGGCAGCTAGTCATGAGGCAAAGGCTGCCAAGGAACGGGAGGCGCTGGCTAAGGCTCGTGCAGCCGCTCAATCTTCTAGGGCCACCTCTTCTGCCGCATCCCAGGCTAGTCAGCGCGTTGCTGATGCAGAGCGGCTTCTGGTTGCTAAGGTGACTGGGCAAACGTCTGAGGCCCATCCTCAAGATAACCGGGTTCTGAATGTGAACCCGGTCGGTGTTGGTATCCCTGCTGGAGGGGAGAAGGACAAGGGGAAGAAGACGAAGAGGCCGCGCCTTGAGTCCTCTGCTCCTAAGTCCACGGACGTCGTGGTGCCCTCCGCCGTTCGTCCCATCTCTGAAGTCTGGAAGGACATGGCCCTTCAGACCGGGCTGGAGTTATCAGGTCATTCCTCGGACGCCTCTGTTGATAATGCTCTGCTTCTGAGCCTTGAGGTATGTTCTCCACATTTCCCTTTGTTATCTTCTGAACCCATTCCTCGTTTCCACCTAACCCACTTTCCTTCCTTGCAGGCTGGGCTGAGTTTGCTGCAGGTCAGGGCTGCTCGGGAGAAAGATCTCTCCGAGCTCAAGAGGAAGGCCGATGCGGCTTCCAAGAGAGAGCAGGAGGCCTTGTTGCTGCGAGAGGCTGCTCAGGCGGAGGTGAAGAAGGCGCAGGCTGCCCTGGCCCAAGCTCAACAGGAGCTCCTAGCCGTTCGGGCTCAGGGCGAGCATGAGAAACAAGGCCTGCTTGCCAAGGTGGCCCTTGCTGAGAAGCATGGGATTTCTTTTGTTCCCGTCGCGGATCCTGTCCCCCGTTCTGAAGGCGAAGATCCTCCCAGCGACGTTCTGACCCTGGCCATCAATGTGGAGGAGTTCAAGAAAACCACCTAGTTCCTTCAGGTCGCTTATGAGTATTGCCGGGGAGCTGCTGGGGAGGTTTTCGAGGCCGAGCTGCAGTCGGTGACAGATAAGGAGCGCTTGGTCATGGGGTGCAGCTTTTGGGGAAGACCACACTTGGTGGTGAGTGGCTTGCAGAGCTTGCCGACGACGCCTTCGCCAAAGGTACTTCGAAGGTGTTAAGGCCCTTAGAAGTGTGCTCCCTCTGGTCGGCTGTCCCTCATTCAACGTGGATGATTATACTGATGGGGCCGAGCTTCGGCGAGTCATGGGAAAACTCGGCCGAGATGAGCAGCGCGCAGCGGCCGTTCAGAGGGGTGAAATCCCTGATCCCCCCACTCCTGAGCTTCCCTCAGTGCCATCAGAAGAACCACCGGCCTCCCCACGCTCCCCATGGCTTCCTTACATGACTTCGTTAGTTCCCCCTTTTGCATAGTTGTATATTCCGGCCGGTAGAGCCGAAGAATAAAGCTTCCTTTTGCATTTATGGCTTGCATTCTGTTTACTCATTCGTACTTTCCTCCTTTCTCCTCCCTTCTTCTTTTTTTACTAGGGACAGCTCCTGCCCCTTTTTGCTCATGGGCTCTTTCCTCTTCTTCTGACGAGGAACGGCCCCTGCTCCTTTGTTCATGGGCTCTTTCCTCTTCTTCTGACGAGGTACGGCCCCTGCTCCTTGTTCATGGGCTCTTTCCTCTTCTTCTGACGAGGAACGGCCCCTGCTCCTTGTTCATGGGCTCTTTCCTCTTCTTCTGACGAGTGACGAGGAACGACCCCTCTTCTTCCCCCCTCTCTTTCTCTTTTTTTTTACGAGGGACAGCTCCAGTCCCTTTTTGCTCATGGGCTCTTTCCTCTTCTTCTGACGAGGAACGAACCCTGCTTCTTTTCTTCATGGGCTCTTTCCTCTTCTTCTGATGAGGTACGGCCCCTGCTCCTTTGTTCATGGGCTCTTTCATCTTCTTCTGACGAGGAACGGCCCCTGCTCCTTTTCTCCCCTCCCTCTCCTTCCTCTCTTTTTTTTTCTTTTTTTTGGAACTTGTTGAGGGGGGTGATTTCGGCACTTGTCCCCGGTGGCGTGGATCTCGAAGCGTCCCCCAGCCGTAGGATGCACCAAACATGGCCCGCCATGTGTCTCCCCTCCATTCGGGAGCCGGGGTGGTTTTCGCCTATAAATACCCTATTGCCAAAACGGTGGAATTACTCTATTATTTTGCCACATTATTTCCTCTCTCTAGACTCCTTGTAAGTCCCTGATTTTCTCCTCCGTACCTGCTATGTCTTCTGTTGTCCCTAGGCCGTCTGCCCATCAGCGTTCCGGAAACTTATCCGATGACGGCTGTAACTCAGGGGATGACCTTTCGGTTTATAAGCGTGGGATGCCCCACAGCCTCCTCGTTTCTCTCTTAACTTCCATCTCGTTCGGCGTCAACGCCAACGTCTGCTTCTTAGTGAGAAAAACCTGATTCCCCAGTTGCTCCCCCCCACGGGTTTGGGACGCACGGTTCCTCCGCCATCCTATGCGGAATCTACCTGGCCACGTGGTCGTCCATCTCGACTCTGTGGCAGCGGGTTTTCTTTTCCCGCTGCTACCTTTCCATATCCCCCTTTTCAAGGAACTTGGTATCGCCCCGGTCCAACTTGTTCCGAATTCCCATCGGATTCTCGCCGGTTTCATAATCCGGTGCCACAACATGGGGGTCGAACCGTCTATGAAGTTGTTTCTGCATTTCTTCCGGCTTTCCCTGTATGGCCAGACGGGTTATCTTAGCGTAGTGGCCCGTTCGTGGAGGGTTCTTTTTTCCAACAACCCCTCCAACCCGAACAGCTGGGAGGAGAGGTTCTTCCTTTTCGGGGTTGATTCCCCTCTCCCCTTCTTCGATCGGTGGAATGCTTTCCCGGTCAAGTTTGAGCCTCCGGTTCTCCATTCGGCCGAGCTGGAACAGGCCGCTCGGATCGCCGGTGAGGGGGTCCAGAACCTGCGTTTGCTGGTGAATGACACCAACCTGGGCAAGGCCGTCATAGGTACGTCCTCGCTGTGGCCCGGGTTTTGGACTCTCTTTTTTATGACTCCCAGCTTTGTTCTGACAATTTTTCTTGTCCTTTGTGCAGGGCTTTATCCCAGGTCTTCTACCATGGTCCCCCAACCACGTGCTACTCCCTCCTCTGTCCGGGCTGATGCTAGCAAGGAAAAGCAGATCGTTGGTGAGGATCAAGGCCAAAAAAGGCCCAAAGCCGAACCTGCTGGGGATGAACGCCCCCCCAAAAAGTCTCGCCATGGGGAAGGATCCTCCAAGGCCGTGGTGGTCCTTGATGGGTCTGATAATGAGGCCGCCTCTCCTCCTAAGCCGCCCCCAAAACTCTGTTGGGCAAGGGTTCGAGCGATCCTCCTCCGTCCGGTTCAGAGGATTCGTTTTCTGATATCATTGAGTTCTCCGGGTTGGCCCCCCGTGCGGAGTCGAAAAGGTTGTTTGGGCAGACGGCCTCTTCCATTTGGTGCTCTTTGGGGTTGAAACTCCCTCGAGATTTTGCTGCTCGTGACAGCGCGATGGATCTTCATGAGTGCGGCCTTAGCACACTCAACAAGGCTGCCATTTATTTCTGCAAGGCGCAGTTTGCCTACGAAGCTCAGGAGCGTTCTTCCACCCAGGTGCGTTGTGAAGCCGATGATTTGGTGAAGAAGGCCAAAGAGCGTCTGCACCAGATGCAGCAGGATTTGAACGCTGCCATTGGGCTCGCTAAGGGAAACACGTCTCTTCAGGAGACGGTGAGGAAACAAGCCGAGGAACTGCAGCTGCTTCGTGCCAAAATGGCCGCTGTGGAGAAGTCCGACGTGCAGCTTCGCCAGGTTGGTATGGATGGGGCCGTTCCTATTTTTGAGGCTAATGTTTCCAAGATCAAGGAGGCCGGCTCTATTGAGTTCCAGAAGTCCCGTGCCTATGTTGATGTCGTGAATGTCCGTGTGAAGGAGCGTCTTGCCCAGAGCTTCGGGGAGTTCCTGGCTAAGAGCTCTGACGCGCTGAAGGATGGAATTGAGTTGGTATCGGGGACCTCCGCTGGCCAAGAGTTCCTTGCAGAGCTTGCTGATGATGCCTTTGCTAAAGGGATGATCGACCTCTTGGCCGGAAACCTCCCGGCTCTCCAGCGTTATCTCCCCACCCCGTTTGATCCTGAGGCCACTGGCTTCAATGCTTCGTTTGTTGAAGCTTATGGGGAGGCTTTGAAGGGAAAGTGCCAGGTGAAGGACGCCCCCCTGGATGGGTGAGTTTGTCAAATTCTGCTTGCCATCCGTACCTCCTGGCTAGCCGGCCATTCTTCCCGAAGTGGCTAATGTTTTTAAGATGGCTTACTTCAGCCCTCACACCTCTGGGTTCATAAAAAGCTCTTCCAGTCACATCTATATTCAAGGATAGCTCCCCGAGGCGTGACGGTTCCGGTTATTTTGTACTCTTGATTTCACTCCGAACTCGTGTTTGTTGTACCTTCCGGCCGGTAGAGCCGATGAATAAAGTGTATTACTTGCTTGCCGCGATTGTCTTTAAATTTGTCGTCCATTTGTCTTTCAGCTTATTCTATCCCCTTTGGAGATTCCTCGGTGCCTCTCTTCATATATTTTTTGGAGAGGTCTTTGGCTTTGCTCCGTCGTCCGTTCGTCTTACCTGCCCATTTGGCCCGGTCCTGTGGATCCTGAGCTGGGCTCGGCCGCAATTGTGACGTGGAGTGGGTTTATCCCCTTTGGGGATTCCCCGGTCTTCGTCCCGTCATCCGTTCGTCTTACCTGCCCATTTGGCCCGGTCCTTGGGATCCTGAGCTGGGCTCGGCCGCGATTGTGATGCGGAACGGGTTTATCCCCTTTGGGGATTCCCCAGTGCCTCTCTCTATTTTTTTGGAGAGGTCTTTGGCTTTGCTCCGTCGTCCGTTCATCTTACCTGCCCATTTGACCCGGTCCTGTGGATCCTGAGCTGGGCTCGGCCGCGATTGTGATGCGGAGCGGGTTTATCCCCTTTGGGGAGTCCCCGGTCTTCGTCCCGTCATCCGTTCGTCTTACCTGCCCATTTGGCCCGGTCCTTGGGATCCTGAGCTGGGCTCGGCCGCGATTGTGATGCGGAACGGGTTTATCCCCTTTGGGGATTCCTCGGTGCCTCTCTCTATTTTTTTTGGAGAGGTCTTTGGCTTTGCTCCGTCATCCGTTCGTCTTACCTGCCCATTTGGCCCGGTCCTGTGGATCCTGAGTTGGGCTCGGCCGTGATTGTGACGCGAAGCGGGTTTATCCCCTTTGGGGATTCCCCGATCTTCGTCCCGTCATCCGTTCGTCTTACCTGCCCATTTGGCTCGGTCCTTGGGATCCTGAGCTAGGCTCGGCCGCGATTGTGATGCAGAGCGGGTTTATCCCCTTTGGGGATTCCCCAGTGCCTCTCTCTATTTTTTTTGGAGAGGTCTTTGGCTTTGCTCCGTCGTCCGTTCGTCTTACCTGCCCATTTGGCCCGGTCCTGTGGATCCTGAGCTGGGCTCGGCCGTAATTGTGACGCGGAGCGGGTTTATCCCCTTTGGGGATTCCCCGGTCTTCGTCCCGTCATCCGTTTGTCTTACCTGCCCATTTGGCCCGGTCTTTGGGATCCTGAGGCCTGGCCATGTCGGGCTACGTACGTCTCCTGGAACTTTGGTCTTGAGGCCTGACTATGCTGGGCCACGCGCGTCCCCTGGCTCTTGGGCTCTAGGGGTTGATGGACCGGCCCTGGTAGACCATTAACCCAACAATATATATATATATATATATATATATATATATAATAGCTAAATCCATATAAATTCATGAAATCGATTATGTATGAACTAAAATTAGAACAATACCTTGAGAATTCATTTGCATTAACACTTTAAGAAGACCCGGAATCCAACACGATTGATCGGCCTAACCTTCCAGTGCTATGTACCGTATGAGATGTTGTTCTAGTCCTACCTATTGATGGGATATATGTAGGACTAGAGTAAGTTGTAACGGTTTGGCCTTATTAGTTTATAATTATTCCTTCATCATTAATTACTACAATAATGATATTAAGTAGAATAATTTATTAGACCATTTTCCGTTACCATGTCGTTACAATTATCTCTTTATTTACATGCACCGGGGGTCATTACCATTGTATCACTTTAGTGTAATATATTTAATTTGACCCGTCACCAAAAAATATATATTATCCTGGTATCTACACTTTTATTATTTCATAAATAGCCACTGTATTATTTATTTGATGGTAAACACATTTTAATAATTACATATTAGGCCCCTTTTATTGTTTTCCAACATTTTATGTGTTTTCTTCTTTCTTCTTGTTACCTTAGTTTCACCATCAATATATTTTTTCTCCTTTCTGCATTGTTGTATTTTTCTAGGCAAGTCAACTTATTAATTTTATCAACTATGGGAAAACCCTGTGTGTAAGAAAGATTAGGGGAAAAATAAAATTGAAAGAAAAATAAACATTCGGGAATATGTTAGAATGAAAAAATTGCATTTCCCAAATGTTTAATTTTTATTCACGTTTCCCAAATATTTTATTTTTTCTTTAATGTTTTTCTCTCTAATCTTTTTATCATATACAATTTTTCTCACAATTGATGGAATTAATAGGTGAATTTACTTTAAAAAATGATAATGAAGAAAGGAGAGATAATATATTGATGGTTTAATTAAGATAACAAGAAGAAAGAAAAGAAGAAACATTAAACAAAGTAACAAGAAGAAAAAAGGGTAAAAGTGAAAATAAAAAGAAATATAACAAAACGTAGGGTGGGAAAAACATCTTTAGTAAAAAGAGGACGACTAAGAAGCGAAACATAAAAGGGGAAATGAAATAAAAAAAATGGGAAGAAAAAGAAAATGACATAAAAATGTATTTGGGAAGGAAATTTCACAAAAAAATCTCTCCTAATAGAATGATAAATACAATAATAAATTTGGAAAAGAAATAAGAACAAAGGGATGGAAAAAGAAATTAAAAAAGTGTATGTGGATAAAATAAAGAAAGAAAAATTTTAGGGAGAAAAAGAAAAAATGAAACATGAGATTATTTATGAGCATATTTGTGATAGATGGGATTATTTATTTAAGTTTTCCAAAAAATGCAAAAAACATGGTATAGTAGCTCAGCAACAGACCATGGTCCAACGAAAGAAGATGAGATGCAAAGTGGGATTATTATGAGGTTACATAAAGATGAGATTATTACGAGAAGATCAGTCAGCGGTTGAATTATTCTTGTCAAGTTTTTCTTAAAGTAATGAATTTATGGTTCATGAAGATCAAGTTTTTTCTTAGTATTATGAAGACTTAAAGATTGTGTTGGAAACATGGTATATGATACATTATTAATGTACATGAATTGTGAATGAAGCATGAATATATTAGGAATATTTTAATGCATTGCAAAGAATAAGTTTTATGTTTGCGTAATATTGATGTACAAAAACTAAAGTAAGATATTAAGATGTATGATAAAGCAAAATTCATAATTAAAGAGTGACAAAACATAACAAATACTCCGTACTTAACAAACTTGCAATCACAAACACTCCTTAAATTATTTTGGTTAGTTTTTAACTCATAATTAAGGTGACAAAGCAACATACATAATTCTATCAACATACTACGTACAAAAAAAGTATAGGTATTCAATATTTCAGTTAATCAAAATCACAAATCACAATTTCAGTATATCAAGATTATTGGTACTAGGTATTGTTTAATACTTTAATTTATAGTAATACGGAGTACAATATTATACCCTAGGCACTACTGCACAGTGCTCTTTTGCATATAAACTGCTGAGATTAATTAATGTTAAATGCTATCGACTTTTCTTAAATACTTTAAGAGTAACATTTCAAAAAAAATCTTTTATTTTTCAAAAGAACTCTTAAAAATTGGCATGTCAAATATTAAAAATTTATTAATATAGAACTATTATTCCTTAAGAAAAAAAATAATAATTTAATAAAAAGTGATTTAAATTTGGTTTTAATTGGAACTTGAGTCCAAAAATGTAATCTCAAAATCAACTAATGAAATTGTTCAAAGACCTCAAGCAGGTCGAGTATGCAGTTACATTGCCACGCTCTGCCGATTGGAATTGCTGAAGGCCAGGGAGCAGGGGATTGCGATTTGCAAAGGGGGCTGAAGTTGGAGCATTCTCCTGAATTCCTGAAGCTGAAGCTATTTCGTTGGTCAGGTCGATGGTTCGGTAGCTTGTTGGTTTAATTTTTTTATTTCTTCTGATCTTAACGTTTCACTCAAGGACATATTGAGCTCATCAAAGGAAATCTAAACCAGCCTCGAGACAGTCGCCTTTTTTTCTCCGATGGTAAGATTCATGTATCACTATGAATAGATAATACATCTATTCATGTATGGGCTACCTGGGTAAAATGAAGCGCCTGCTGAAACTAATAGGTTTGGGTTGTCTGATGTTTGAGGTTTGAGTTGAAGCAGCTTATTATACACTGAGCAGGATCTAATTTTTGCCCTTGTTAATGCGTTATTTACAGACCGTTTGTTAACTATGAGACTCTTTGAATCAACTGAACTGCTGAAATTGTTATGCTTGAAACAGCTTAATGTGCTGAATCTTCTCAAATATGGAGAAATTATATTTGAAATATATTACTAGTAGAAAAGAAAAAAATATCTGGAAATAAAACTGGATTTTTCTTCACTGAATTCAGCCATAGAACCAAATCAGCTTGCGAAATCAAAAATTGGTTTGAGAAGGTTGAGAAGCTGAATTAAGTGATTACCAAATGGGCCCTTATCCTACATGAATTACTCTTGTAGCACCTTGTAGCACATGGAATGTGTAAAACTCGGCATGCACTGACATTGATCAGTTACAAGGCACACAACACTATCTGATAACAAGTTAGATGTTTGTTACAAATCAATGTAATTGATCAGTTACAATACTCTTCCCTAGTTCCCTGACAAGGTAAAATTTCTAATTTTGGGTTTATACGCTATTGGTGGGTGATTAATTTATGTGATCAATTTGTTAGGCAAACTCATTGCGTTTATATCTTACGTGCATAAGGAACACTCTTGAGGCTGCCATGTGTCTCCAGGTATTTGCGATTTTCTTTCTGGTATTCTACCGATTATCACTTCATTTGCCATCTCATTAGCTACTGACCATCTGACTCTCGTCAAAGCTCTGTCAATTTTAGAACATCTCCAATGCAACAATGTGCATGATGCACATGTGTCATGAGAGAGATAGACATAGAAAAACAAATAATTCACATATCTCTCTATTTCTTTCCACGGTTTTATATGATTTTGGTAACTTTTTCACAACAATGTCAACAACAATGTCTATATCTAGACACCCGTCATGTCATTGTGGACAAAAACTTACCAAAAACATATAAGACCTTTCAAAGGAGGGAGTGGTATTTCTCATTAATATTTATGTGTCTATCTATCTCATGCCATAAGTGCACCGTGCACATTGTGGCATTGGAGATGCTCTTAAGTGTTGACAATTAAGTGTTCAGTGTTAATTGTTGAGCCTGATTACATGGATTTTCCTCAGCCTATTTTTTGCTTTTCATCTAATTGCGAGGCATTTATGTAAATTGTAAATATGCTAATTGAATAATGATACGCACGTGTGTTAGCACTTAAGATTAGGACTCACTTTTCTTAGTATTTGTATGTCTTCCTTGTATGCTTTGTCACGGATTATTCTTTATATTTATAATAATTCTACAGGGTAATATTTATTGATTTCCCCCATTATAATAATGCAGCAGTAATACTTCCCTAATTCGCAGAAAATTCTAACTATAGTGAAATTGTGAAAATACCTGTCTTATTCTTCTGAAGAGACTAATAAGATGAAATGGTTTTTGAACCCCAACTTCAGATTGAAACTCATGTAATGAACTTAATTTTAGTTACAATGAAAAATAAGATCAATCGAAGGGCAATCTTATTAGACTTCATTATAGATGCTAGATGAAATAGGCACAATCTTATTGCTTTCCCTATTTATATTTTTTAACAGTTCATAAGTATGATGTCATACCACAGGCTTGGCCAAAATAACCTTCTAATGCTTGTGCTGATTGCAGAACTTCCCATGTCAAGAAGTTGAAAGACATAACAAACCAGAGGTTGAACTGAAGTATGAATTGTTGTTTCATCATGTATACTTTACATTTGTGTTATCAATCAGGGGTGTACTAATTCATCATACTCAAAGTTTGAATGTGGTCTACTCTGCAGGACCAGCCAAGAACTTCTACTCAATCCTGTAAGAGCTCAGCTAAGTTGTATTTACATTTCTTATCTTGTTCATTTGAATAAGCTTTGTGCATCTGATGTATGCCTCTTCATCTCTTACCGAAATTTGACCTTAAAAACATTGACCTATGAATTTGTGGTTGTGGCTTATTTGACCCCTTGAATGATTTTACCAACATATGTTTTTCCTTGAAAGATTGAATGAATTGGTCTCTCTACCATCTTTCAGGTTTTGATCTGCCGAAATGAGGCTGAAAAATGCTTGATAGAAACGTCTATTAATTCACTGAGGATAAGCCTCAAGGTACTGGTAGCACTGTGTATGTTTTGCTTTCTGTTTCTCTGGACGAATCTTCAATAGTATAGTTACACACTGGTGATCATCTGCTCAATACATATCCTTCTGAATTTAATGTTTTAAAGATGCAAACATAGGTTGTTATTTCAGCTATGCTCTATCAATGAGAGGGCAGAGATGTAAACTTGGCAGTCACAAAAAAGAAAGGGTTAAATTGAAAATGAAGCCTAAAAGCTTTCAATTCCTCTAAAGGTATTATATCCATGTTGTGTATAGGTAAAGCAGTCGGATGAACTTGAAAACATATTAGCGAAAAAGTTCCTCAGGTTTTTGTCAATGAGAGCAGAGGCATTTCAGGTACTTCGGAGAAAGCCAGTACAGGTATGTGTTGCTTCCTTCTCGTGCGCAAAACTTGAATTTCTTCCTCTAGACACATTTAGGATGTTTTTAATTGGACTGAAATTTTTTGGTCTTGTCTGTTTAAGTTTGGTCTGGTAGATGTGTGATCTATTTTCTGTGTGTATTTGACAATTATTGGAGTCTGGTATGATTTGTTTAAGTCTTTATGGTCTGGTATTTTACAAATGATCGGAGTTACTTTCACTACTTCTTTATGCTCTCATTTCAAATGGTTCATAAAAAATCAGAACATCCACTTGTCATGAAGGGATGTATAATCATAGTGTGCAAGAAGAATAAAAATCCATATTTCGAGGTCTTTCCAACTTTGAGTTCTAAATTAATTAATTGATTTAACAGAATCAGGTCTTTCCAACCTTGACTTCTAAATTAATTAATTTATTTAACAGAATCATCACATATTTTCCATCATTTGCAATGGAGCCAAAGATTCATTATTTTTTGGCTTGAGATTATGATGGAATAAAGCAAAATGGCTCACTAAACTGTCTGAGCTTTTTTGTTATGAAGCAGCAGTCAGTCCATGCAATTTTGGACGGGATTTTCATTATGGGTCATCCGGAAACGGTCTCTCTGTGCTTTAGTACAGGGGTAAGACTGCATACATCCGACCCCCCTTACCCCACCGTAGGTGGGAGCCTTTGCGGCACTGGGGTAAATGAAAATGATGATGAAAGTGAACAGAATCATCACATCCTGAACATCTGGGGTGCTTGATGCATTTTGGGTCAGTACACAACCACACAATTATAGGGAAACAAAATAAGAAAGAAAATAGAGTTGAGATTTGGAAGAAAAGAAAATTAGGAGGAAATAAAAATTTGGTTCAAACTTGATAAATCAAATTTAGATGATCGTTGATGTTACTTTATTTGCATATTTTCATTATATAAACACTAGGAAATCTAACTGTGTAAAATCCTAATAATTTTTAATCAAATCTGATTTTTTTTTTCATATTTTCCAAGGTAAAACCAAACATGAATGAACGACTTTCCTTAGCATTTCCCCATTTCCCTTCCATTTTCCCTGACTACATACATAGCCTTTATGGAGATGTTAAATGTTTCTCTAGTTGCTGATGTCCATCATTGCTTTCATATCTAGTAGTCCTGAGTCTAGATAACTTTGCTGCTTTGCTATTTTCAGTTTGACATAATTTTATTTGATAGCAGTTCCTGATTCGTCGTAATCTGGCATACATAACCTTTCAGGGCTACGACATTAGTTTCCTCATAACTAATTACCATTGTGAGGAAATGCAGAAGCAGAAACTAATCGATTTTATAGTACAGTTCATGGAGGTAAGACAACTATGCTTATATACATTTGAGGAAAGAGAGTTTTTCATTTAACATGATATCTAGTGCTGAATTTGAACAAATGGCCAATAATTGCAAACAGTTGGCACAGGCTTGACCTTTTGAGGTGTACCAACAAAAAATGGATGCATAACTCCGGTGTATGGAAGATTTATGTCTAGTTAGCTTCGGGTGTAACTAGTAACTTAGATGTATGGAAGATTTATATGTCTAGTAACTAGAATGCTACTACTTCCTTTACCGAAAAGGGGTCATCTTTTACTACATCCGGGTTATTGTATTTTTCCTTTCCCACGTGTTTGGTTAGAGGGGAATGAAGGGGATGGATACTATTACACCTTCTCCGCTCCCTTCGGGTGATCAAAACACACCGTTAAGGTTGAAACACATGGATTCAGAATGTAGTAAAAATAGTTATATTTTATTTTTATTTTTATTTGGTGAAGTATAAGTGAGCAATTCTATTTTATTTTAACTTTTCAGGATTTTTTTGGGTAATCAAAATGACGTCAATGAAAAACTCCATTTGTTTCTTAGAAGAATGTTTTTTATTCTTTTGTACTGTGTATTTGAAATAGAGCTTTTTGTCGATAATTATTCCGTATAAACTAACTGTTATTCTTTGAAATTGACAGGACATCGACAAGGAGATTAGTGAACTCAAATTGTCAGTTAACACCCGAGGAAGGCTTGTGGCTACTGAGTTTCTGAAGCAATTTGTCTGATATTTCATTAATGCATAACGCATAGCAGTCTCATCGTTTTTCTCCTTTTTAACGCTTCCTATCTGCATATCTAAAGACACATTCTCTCCTCACCCTGAATTCATAAGTGAGGTTACCAGATTACAGGTTCCCATCTTTTTTTTTTAAATTCTATGTATATATAGTTTGCCCTCGAAAGTTTTTGCATAAGCCTCAGTTTGGATTTATGCTATGTATGAGTATAAGACTATAAGTGAAATTACCAGATCCTCATTTTACCAGCTTATAAATCGTCAACTTAATGTATGCTGAGTTTGTTAACACTTAACAATGCCGAGTCTTTTTGTTGTAAATACGTCTGCAGTTCGAGTGAGAAACTAGAAAAATAATGTATTAAACTGGGAGTCAAAATTCGAAACCCTACGGAGTATAAACTAACTCTCAATCTGTAAAGTGTAAATGGAGCTTTAATTTTATGAATACATAAAACATTCCAACACAGACACAAGGTCCCACACACTCATGAAAAATAGGGGACGCGCACGGGATTTATCTTCAGTACATGAGTATTTGACCTTTGTCTCCTCCACAATGTAGTCTTTTTGACTATTTGGAATGAATGCATTTGAGGAGAACTTGTCTGTGGCACCGCGGAACATAATGATGGTTGACTTGTGAGAGTAGCTGACCATTTGAGTTGTGGAGATAGTAGAGAGAGTGTTGGAGGAGAGGAGTGTCCCAGAATTATTTTTTTTATAGTTAATAGCATGTGGACCACTCTCTCCCTCATGACGATCCGATAATCGGGGCGTCATGCCTTTATTCTTTTATTATGCGGAAATAAAACATGAAAAACAAGCAGAATGTAAAGAGGATAACGTATCCCCCGGGGTCGTGTAGACGCCCGTTATCATCACTATAGAGTTAACTCTGATGTGATGGCCTAGGAGTGGACTCGGGCCGGTTCGGGCCCGGCCGGGCCTCGGTTCAAGAAGGGGAGGCCCGGAACCGGCCCGGGTAACCCCCGGGTCCGGGCCGGGCCGGGCCTCGGGTATATTTTTTTTTTGGGCTTTTCCTAGTTAACCCCCACCCCTCCCCCTCACCCCCAAACCAACCCTAACCACCTCAAATGGCCCAAAATAACCAGCCCAACCCAAAAACTCAAAAAAATCAAAAAAAAAATTAAAATTGGCCCGGCCGGTTCACCTTTTGAAGGGCCCGAGCCCGAACCGAGAATCCACCGGGCCGGGTGGCCCGAACCGCCCAACGAACCGGTTCCCGGGCCGGTCCGGGCCCGCACAGTGGCAGGCCGGTCCGGTTCCGGGCCGGTTGGCCCGGCCCGAGTCCACCCCTATGATGGCCTGAAAATGATGGCGATTCTTATGTTGCATCAGCATGACTTCCTTCCAATCATTTGTCTACATCTGTAATAGATGAGCCCTATGGAAGTTCTCGCGGGTCTTGAAGACCTGCAACTGACTCAAAAAGTGTGTCTGTGTCCTAGAAAATTTCAAAACATTTTGGGAGTGAGTAACTAGACACGACGTGATCAATGAAAGTTCAGTGGCATGGGGTTGAAGCCACTCTAGTCAGTATCACTTGCCTCAGAAGGAGACAGTAATAAGAGACACGGTTCCCCGTGAAATATGATTAAACACCTGTCTGTTGGGAGACACGTGAGTGGTCTTGGGTAGAGTTAAGCATGCACTGTTGGACAAGATGCAGTGACTTCTACCCGGAATCTGATTAAATCAGTCCTAAACCTATGGGGATTGTCCAGAGTATTTGAGTGGCTAGGAGTAAATGTTCAATTCATAGCAGGCAGTTGAGGTAACAAACTCATCATTGATTGTTGTATTCTTGCTCACTTGAGCCTTCTGTTTCCTAACGCTCATAATGTTCACTCACTCACTTACGCTCGGCTTTGTCCCTTGGATAGGCTTAGTTGGGTTTACTAAGCCATAGGGACATGTTCTCTCATTACATTCTTCATTTTCTCTCTGTACTCCCCCTCAACTAGAGCACTCGGTATGCTATGTCATTGTTAGACACCGGGGAGGATAACATTGAACACTCCCCCTAAAATGTTGCATCCGTTGAGAGAGATTCCTTGCATTGATTGCTCACAGCTCGTCATACCCGTCATGTGTGTGGAGCAATCTGAACAGGTACCACACATGACGGTTTTCCCTTAGCTCATCATGTAGAATTTCAGCATATTGAGGATCACATAATGTTGATGAGTTAGAGGAGACTTCAGCAGTTGATTGTTGATTGTTGACCGTTGACGCGAGGTTGATTGAATATCTACGATTTTCAGACCTTTACAATGCAGCTTAGACCTTAGGTTTGACTTTGAAAGAATTTGATCAGATTTGCCTAAGTTTTGACATGGACATCGGTGATTTACAAAGTTTGTCGAAAAACTAACGTTTTGACCCTCAAGGACTGCGAGTGAGGGCGCGTGAGAAAGGGTTCTGGGGCATAGCCCGAGAATTAATGTAGATCTTTTCGTTAACTTTCCAACAAAAAAAAGTTTGCTAAAATCGGATCACCGAGTCAAAAGTTATGGCTAAAACAGTGCGGTGTCGCAGAAAATCTCTAATTTTGAGTTTTTGAGGAAATTCTTCGAAGTTGAGGTTCTCGCTGTTGCATTTCGAAAGCAGGTGAACTCAAACAAAATTCTAAGGCAAAAACTCGAAGTCCTGATCTCGAGATTTTAATTTCGAGTTTGTCTTGAAGAGTAATCCATCTACAAAACAGACATCAGAATAACGAAATCTTCAGAATTTCAAAATGTTTGGAACATCAAAAACTTTGGAGTTTCGAAAACCTCATAATATCGAAAACTTGCTGTTTGAAAAACATCAGAACATCGAAAACTTCTAAAAACTTTTATAAGCAGGGAATCATTCAGAAATCTTATAATGTAAAGCTTCGATGAACTGCGAAGGATGTCAAAATTCTAATTATGAGTTCCCAGAAACGGTAAACTTTGAAAGATTCAAAACATCGAAAAAATTCCGAAAATTCTGAAATTTTTCAGAATATCGAAATCCTAAACATCGAGTTCCTAAAACTCTAAATTCCAAAACTCTCAAATTTTAAAACTCGAGGTTTAAAACTCGAGGTCAGAACTCGAGGTCAGAACTCAGGGTTTAAACTCAAGTCAGAACTCGAGGTTTAAAACTCGAGTTGAAAACCGCGAGTTTACAACTCGAGTTCATGACTGCGAGTTTAAAACTCTCAATTTTAAAAATGTCGAATTTTGAGAATCTAAAAACTGTTCTGAATAGCCCTGAAGGTCGCGATCCCTCCTGTATCTGTTTCAAGTCAAAATCGTTTCTGCAGCAGTGTATAATCATAAACTCGAAATACCATGAGAGTTCTACAAAAATTTAAAGTTTGCAGAAAACGAAAAAGGGGATATGCTGCTGGATCGGTTTTGAAAGGCGATTCCAACAGTATAATTTTTACAGATTTTCGTTCACAAACAAGATAACATGAGCAAAACTCTATATGAACAAAAAGAGAAGAAAAGCAGAGCAGTTGTTCGTAAGATACGAAAAATCGCAGATACATTCAACCTGGTTCACGCCTCAGCTCTGATAGTCCCAGAACTTAAAACAATCAAACAATCATAGCAGTGAAAGAAGAAACAGATAGAAAGATATGGAGAAGATGAACCGAATCTGGTATACCGTATGAATTGACCGCTGTTCTCCCTGCAGAAGTAGAGCAGCGGCAACCCTAATCTTTCTATCTCTACGCCTCTATTCTCTAAAGCCTCGATCGTTCGTTAGGGTTCCCGTAAGTTAGCCTCCTTTTATAGGAGAAGTTGGCTAACTTACGGGTTACAAGGAAGTTAACGGGCTGATACACATTTGTGGCCCGTATTACACTTTTAAATAATAATTACACAAATACAAAGATATTTAATTAGATTGGACACCATAAAATATTCCTAAGAATCTCCCCCTTGGTGTTCAATCGTGTTGAATCAGCATTGCAGCGCAGATATCTTTGTCTTTGTTGTTATTCAGCTTCCTTTGTCTCTGATACCAATTGATAGTCCCTAAATACTAAAGAATCAAACAACCATAGCAGTTATGAAGAAGCAGATAGAAGATTATTAGATGAAAAACCGAATCTGGTAAACCGTGTAAACTGACCGCTGCTCTCCCTGGAGAAGGAGAGCAGCGGCAACCCTAATCTCTCTATCTCTATGCCTCTGTTCTCTGAAAACCTCGAACGTTAGTTAGGGTTCCCGTGAGTTAGCCTCCTTTTATAGGAGAAGTTGGCTAACTTACGGGTTACAAGGAAGCTAAGGGGCTGATACACATTTATGGCCCGTATTACACGTTTAAATAATAACTACACAAATACAAAGATATTTAATTAGATTGGACACCATAAAATATTCCTAACACAATCCGCAATAAGCAAACAAATCCTTAAATGTCTTGTTTCAAATTTTGTGGAGCTTTTTGTATAAGAGACTTTTGCCATTTTTCATCTTAAAAGTAATTCTATAGCAGTCAGATGAGCTAAAGGTTAATTTAGTCAGTTCACTGACCTTTTAGTCCTATAATTTATCCCGGTCCTATTTATACACTTACCCATGTTTTATCCATATGGTAAATATCTCTAGTGTAACCAGTTTGAACCTGAAGTATATGGAGGAATTACTCCGGCGTAGTTTCTAGCACTGATAAATACTACTTCCTCCGTCCCACCCGTCCCAAAATGATGGTCCTGTATTTCCTTTTTGTGATGTCCCAAAATGATGGTCCTGTTTCCTTTTTTTGGAAAGAGAGACGTGGTCCATATCATTTCACTTTATTATATTCAAATCTCAACCACACCTTTTACCTTTTCAACCACTTTATTAAAAGTTGTGCCCAAAAGAAATGAAACTATCAAATAGGGACGGAGGGAGTAGTATATTTTTATAAAGAGCAGAAGGGAGCATATGTACCCGGATTAGATTCCCAAATAGGTCTGTATTTTCTGGTCAAAAGATAATACAATTTGGATGTTGAATTGTGGCTTCACAAGTAGCAGATCTTTTGGCTGCAACACATATTTATTTAAAACTTCTTAGCTCAATGGCTTACTACTACCTAGAAGTTAGAACAAAATTACAGTGACAAAACTGCAAGATTATGATCTTTCCAAAATAATAAGGTGAATCAGAGGAAACCTCAGGAAGCCTGTCATCACAGTAATCAATACGAGAAGGTCTAATTTGGCACCACCATTAGCCCAGGCATCTGATATAGCTTCATCAAATCAGGAACTTTGTTCTCATAGCATTTCACATAATTTATTAGAAACTTCTCTTCAGGCGCTTTCAACATCCTAACAAGCAGCTTTAGTTCCTTCCTAAGTAAACCTTTGGCAGTCAATGTCTGATAAACAAGAGATCTAGGAATGATTCTCTTCTCCAAACTGAGCATTATAATCACAGGGTTACTCAAGATATCAGCAGGATTTAAACCCATTTTGTTGACGAAAAAATCCATTCCCAGTAGAATCTTTTCTTCAGAGCATGCCATAATCCAAGGGTTCTTCCCAAAAGATTCACTAATCTGGTCTTCTGAAAGTCCCCACTTCATATAAGCATGTATCTTCTTATCCCAAGTTAATTTACTCATGGAACAAAACACATGAACTGCAACCATAAATGTTCTTTTGGATGAATTAAACCCCATTCCCTTGATTTTTTCCAGAATCGTTGTAAACTTTTCCTTATCCTTGATGAACAACCTAGGCTGGTTTTGGAAGCAATACAAAATGCTCGATTCTGGAACTGTCATTTCCCTCAGAAGTTGAATATTGGCTTCCACCGTAGCCTTGCATGATTCTGAAAAACACCAAGGAGTCCGCTTCAAGCAAACTATTATCTTTTCTGGACTATCAAGAAACTTTTTGAGGAAAGCTAATGCCGGGAAGAGTTGATTCTTCAAACTTCTCTTGAAAATACTAGGGCATTCACACAGTACAGTAGTGTAGTCATCCTTAGTAAATCCTACGGACTTGAAATGCTCGATCTTGGGCAAAAGGGTATTTTGAGGATTACACAACAGGACTGGAGGGCACTTTCGGATAAGTTTTGAGATCTGACTTTCTGTAAATCCATGGGTTTTCAAGAACGAAAGCACAGATTCTGGTTTATCCGGGGATTCGAACTTCATATAATTGGAAGCTGAGAGAGCCTTTTCTGGAGCAAAACCACATCTATCTACAAGATAAGATGCCACAAATGAAGCTTTCTTCTTCGCTAGGCCCAAGGATTCATCTCCAGCTTTTGTTTGATACAACTTAAAAACAGTGAGAGAAGATCTAGCGGAGGACCTGACATGCGGAAATGTCTTGAAAACGAAATTGAACATTTGATTTATACTGGTTAGATCGATTCAAAATCAAAGGCTCGACGGAGAAAGTAAATGAACAAATTAGATTTTGAAGAGAGGCGGCAGCGGATGGATCTTCTACTCTTCGCTACTGATAAGTGGTCACGAATAAAAACAAATCCCTTTTATTTATAGGTCTTTTTTTAGACCGAGTGAGAATAACCCATTAATAAGAAAGAGACCCGGAATAGTAACGGGTCAGAGGTCAACCTGGATTTGGAAGGCGAGTCCGGTAAATGATACTTCATCCGTTCTTTTTTGTTGCAACAGTCAACTTTGCACATTTATTAACGCACGTCTTTGACCGTTAATAAATCTTATCCTCTATTAGTAGAAAAAATTAAAAAATAGATTTTGAAAATTTGTAATGAGATGAATTGAACAATTTTTTTAAAAAAATAATTTTTATAAATTAATAAATAAAATGTAGTCAAAGCAGAACATGTGAATAGTTTAAAATTCAACATGTTGCAACTAAAAAAGAACGGAGGATAGTACTACGTATGGTCTAGTCTTGATGTGGTGTTGTCTAAATTGATTTGCCCTAGTGTTTTCTAATTACTTTAAATCTTTTCTACTCGGTTTTGATCTATCAGGTGGGTGTTGTCACGAGTCTCCCAAATTTCGCTGATGCCGCGGTATTGGAGACATTCCAGTACGCCGCGACATAGTCCGGACCGAGTGCCAAGTCAAGTCTAGAGCTTCTTAACAGAAAAGAGACGGAATTCTAGATGCTAAGAGAACATTCTAGGCTCATGTGCTTAAGTTTAGAGACAAGTATACTTGTATAGAGTATAGTAGAATACTCTAAATATCATAGAGTTGTATAGGATACTCTAGAAATAAATCCTACTCGTTAGATCAAATAGATCTAGACCATTCATTGAGGAGGGGGATAAGTATAAATACCCCTCAAGGTTGACTCATTTGTATCAAGCAGAACTTCGAGAGCAATATAGCCTTTGTACGAGTTTCTCCACATACAATCTTGCTTAGAGCTAAAGTCTAACCATGTCCAAGTATCCTCGTTTCTGCAAGAGTTATGCTAACTAGCATAAGTTTGAGTGAATGTGCTAGTGTCGCACGGGCCTTGAGAATAAGTTAGTGACAGTGTTCACTGGTCTAAAACTCTGCCGAACCAAACTCGAAACGAATTTTCAAAATAATATAAACTGAAAAATTGGACCGGTTATCTATACTTTACCATCATTGACCTGAAAAGTCAAAGATGACAAAGTTTTAAAGAGCGAGGGCAACATTAATTATCTTCATTATCAAGACAATAAGAATAAACGGATGAATATAAAATTAAGATAATGCGTAGTATATATTATAATTATTACTACCTCTGTTATTAAATAAATGCAACGGTCAACATTTCACGTTTGCCAACACAGTACTTTGATCATTAATATATTTAATTCTCTATTATTAAAAAAATTAAAAAAATTGGATTTTGAAAAGTTACGATAAGAGAAATTTAACAATACTTTTTTAAAAATAAATTATTAATACATTAATTAATAAAATGTGGTCAAAGTGGAACATGTGAATAGTGTATAATTCAATATGTTGCATTTTTTTAAGAACGGAGGAAGTATTAAATAGACTGTTATTACTATTAATTTTTATTATTTTATATCTACTTTATATAACAAGTTTTATTTAATATAATTAAAAATATAGTAAAACCGGTTCAATCCAGTTCAAACCCGAAATAATCCGATATTTTCCGGTTATGCACACTCCTACTTGGGCCTACTCTTACTATACTAGTCAGACCGATTCGTTCCAATACTGCATACTCCCTCCGTCCTTTAAAGGTTTGCCATATTTGACCGGCACGTAAAATAATAAAGTAAAAACTGTGTGGTAGAAATTTGTGAAGAAGAGAGAAATAACAGAAGACACAAATTGATTGATTAAAAGTGAAAGTGGCAAAATTTTTGGGACAACCAAAAAAGAAAAGTTGGCAAAGTTATAAGAGACGTAGGAAGTAGTATATAAGTAATGCATGGATTCGAAGCAAACCGTTCCTAAGAAATCACTCCACTAAAAGCTGTTTTGTTTATCACTTCGTAAATTATTTAAGTTATACACTACCAATGAAATAAAATTCATCTTGTTTATCAGAGTATAGAAATTTAAGTTATACTACGAAGTATTCTTTGTACATCACTTCTTATCTTGTAGGTTAACACAACAGGAGTTGACAACGGATTAGAAGCAGTTATGTTGCACCACCAGATTATGCTAATGACCAATATTAGCTGATTGATGATGATAGCTTGTTATATGCTTGGAACAATGTATCAACATTAGTCATCCACTTCTATCGTCACGACAGCCACTGAAGTAGGAACATAAGTAGGCATGGACTGGGCCCGGGCCGGGCTGGTTCAAGCCGGGTTTTTTTCCCCGGATGTTGGGCCCGGAACCGGCCCTGGTTGATACCGGGTCCGCGCCGGGCCGGTCCAATGTATATTTTTTTGCTTTCTAATTAACCCCGACCCCCCACCCCCACCCCTCAAACCTCCTCAAAACACCCAGCCCTACCCAAGGAAATGAAAATAATTGGGAAAAAAAATGAACCGGGCCCAGCCAGGACCGTCTGGGCCGGTTCAAGAAAACTAGGGCCCGAGCCCGGCCTGCCAGGCCCGCCCAACCCAGGCTAAAGCCCGGAACCGGCCATCCGGGCCCACACAGTAGCGGGCCGGTTCGGGCCGGTTCAATCCACCCCTAAACATAAGTGTTTTAAGAAGCGGCTACAACGCCATTGCACCTCAAACTGTTCAACTAATCAACTTGTTCGGGATCACAAGCCCTTGTGAAAGATTTGCTTGCTCTATTTGTTCGACTATTGATTTGGGATCAAAAGCCATACTGAGTGAACACTAGGATAATGATTGTGGTGGATATCACTTAATCCTAGGGCACATCAAGTACACAACTCAAATGATGTCTCTAAAACCAGAACTGTGAGTCAGGTTTGATGGTCAAGTTTCATTCTTGGACAATTTCAAGCAAAGTTTTTTGACAGTACTGAAAGCTAGGGCTAGGGCATATCAAGCAGGCTGGAATCTCCATTGAGAACATATATCTGCAATCCCAACCCAACCACAAAGTAAAAAAATGTGGAAGCAAACATCAGTCACACACTCACACCCATTCCGATCACAATGATCTGATCCCATCAGCAAGCACAAACCGAAACCGAAACCCAAAGTCAATGAAACCCAAGTTACCCAACCACAAAACCCTATCACAAACCCAAAACCAGCGACTCCAAATAAACCCAACCTCAAATCCATCTTAACTCAGGTAATACTAACGCATCCACAAAAACGTGATCTGAAACCTAAAACCTGTGACACCGATCCCAGCCTCAGTGGCCATGGGAAATTTTAGGGAGTCACATATGACTCCACTATGGAGTCATATGTTATGTGTGACATCATTATGAATCCATGGTGGGGTCATAATGAGGGGCTATAATAAGGCCACATATGCGTATATGACTCCATGGTGGGGTCATATGGTTCCTTAAAGTTTTTGCTGATAAAAATGTAATCATTCTTTGTTTAGCCACTTCTTATTAATTAAACTACTGCAATGCTTAAGCATTGTTAGGATGAGAATAATACTTTCATGATTCTGATAAAATAAACAAATCATGAAAGAATGTTCTTCATGCTTACCATTCTAATAACAATTATTAATGCATCCAACTGATCCAAGTACCACATCAATCATTAATAAATGTAATGTTTCTTGAGAAGTACATAGAATAACTATTCTCATCGATGCTTAATCATAGATGTAATAAAGTAGACATTCGGAAGGGACATGTATATGTATCATTAGCTCCTCGTTGAAAAAAATCACAACTCAGAAGACTGTAATCTCAGTAATGATCTTAACCAACGCATAACTAGACATGGCTTTACGAAATAAATTAAGCCAAATAAAAAAAAACTAGTCATGAACAATCACACAATGTCAACTTCAGCATTGCTGCCAGAAGTCTGATATAGTTTCAGCAGGTCAGGTACTTTCCCTTCAAAGCATTTTACAAATTTATTGACAAACCTTTCTTCTGATGCAACTAACATCCTAGTAAGTAGCTTTAGGTCGTTCTTTAACAAACCCTTTCCTGCCAAAGTCTGAAAAACAAAGCATCTAGGAATTATCCTCTTCTTCAAACTGAGCATAACCATCACTGGGTTTCTCAAGATATCAGCAGATTTGAAACCGAAGTTGTTGATAAAAAAGTCCATTCCCTGTAGAATTTTATCCTCAGAACATGCCATAATCCATGGATTCTTCCCGAAAGCTTCAAGAATCTGATCTTCTGAGAGGTCCCATTTCTCAAAAAGATGCATCTTTTTCCCCCATGTCAATTTAGTCATGGAAGAGATCACATGAGCTGCAACCATAAATCTTTTACTCGTTGGGTCGAACCCCATTCCCTTGATTTCCTCTACCATATCTATAAACTCATTCTTGTCCTTGATGAACAACCTGGGCTGGTTTTGCAAATATTGCAAAATATTCGGCTCTGGCACTTCCATTCTCCTCAGAAGTTCAATGTTATCTTCTATCATTGCCCGACATGGTGAGGAAAAAACCCAATCACACCGTGTCATGCAAATTCTTATTTTCTCTGGACACTCAAAAAACTTTTTGAGGAAATCTAGAGCAGGGAAGAGTTGATTCTCCAGGCTTCTCTTGAAAATAATAGGGCCTCCACAAAGAATAGCAGTATAGTCCTCCAGTGTGAAGCCTAATGATTTGAAAAACTCAATCTTGGGCAAAAGGGTGTTCTGGGGATCACACAACAGGATTGGAGGGCATCTCTGGACCACCTTTAAGATCTGGGTTTCTGTGAATCCTTGACTTTTCAGGAATGAAAGCACAGATTCAGGTCTATCCGGGGTTTCAAACTTTATGTAATTTGAAGCTGAGAGAGCCCTAGCTGGAGCAAACCCACATTTATCTACTAGATAAGAAAACGTAAAGGAGTCTTTCTTCTTCGCTCGGTCTAAGGATTTTTCGGATTTCGTTCCATACAACTTTATAATAACAGTAAGCGGAGATGTAGCAGGATATCTCAAACGAGGAAATGTTTTACTAATTAAACTGAACATTTGATTTCTACTAGTTTGTTCGATCCAAAATAAAAAAGAAGACTCACTTGCATAGAGAAATACTCTTTAGATCTTGGAAGCAGAGCCGGAATGCACCGCACCGAACATCCACTATATCGCTGGTGGTAACGAAGATACAAACACGTAGGGATAAGTGGACGTGCAAAGTTTGATGTTTTTAGGCGAGGGTAATTCCTCCCAAACCAGACCATATCATTCAGATCAAACCAGACTTGGATAGTTATAAAAATAAAAAGAAATCAGACCAGACCAGACTGAACCAGTTCAGACCAGACCAGACCAGACCAGTAAATTACAGTCCAAGTAAAAACATCGTTAATAGGGAAAAGTTATGTTTCTACCTCTAGCTTATCTTAAAATTCTAATTTGTATCGTATTATATACTTCCTCCGTTCTTAAATAAATGCAACGGTCAATATTTCACATTTGTCGAGACACAACTTTGACCATTAATATAAATGATTTTGTATTAGTAAAAAAATTAAAAAAATTAGATTTTGAAAATTTACAATGAGACAAGTTTGACAATATTTTATTCATAAAATAATACTCCGTATTATTACATTAATAAATAAAACGTAGTCAAAGTAGAACATGTGAATAGTGTAAAAGTCAAAGTGTTGCATTTATTGAAGAACGGATGTAGTAATTCTTTTGTATGTGCACCCACATGAGGTAAGAGTCAGATTGTTCCTCAAAATTGCTAAAAAAGGGTCAAATAAGTCCATATATATGATTCTGTCTGACTGTCGCCATTCGGGATGGTTCCCGATGGAATTTTTTGATGATTTTTTTGAGTATCTTATTCATTAAGTCTAGGTTACTCATACCCAATTTCAGCTAAAATTTCAATCGGGAAGGCATTCAAATGAAGTATTGAAGATAACTGCGCAGTTAAAAGCGCATTTACCTTCAAGAATTCATTTGAATGCCTTCCTGATTGAAGTTTTAGCTGAAATTTGGAATGAGTAAACTAGTCTTAATGAATAAGATGCTCAAAAAATTTCATCAAAAAATTCCACCGGGAACCTCCCCAAATGTCGACGGCCGGACAGTAAGGACTTATTTGACATTTTTATGCAATTTCGAGCACCAATCTGACTCTTACCTCATAATAAAAGTATAAAACTCACAATAACGTTCAAGTAAATCTCAGGAGCATCTACGGGTATTGAAAATTAATTAATACTTGGACTTTTTAATTAATAATAATAATTCATATGAGGGATTTGATTTTACACCCAACTTTTTGGGTGATATTAGATTTTGCCATTGTGAAAAAAAAATTGATTTTGCACCTTACTTTACTTAAAAATCATTTGCACCCCATTTAGAAATTTTTCTTCATAAAGTGTTGTGTTAGGGTGTAAAATCATTCTTTTTTTCAAAATGGATGCAAAGTCTAATATCATCAAAAAAGTGACGTGCAAAGTCAATTTCCCTCTAAGCTATAATATTGTTGAGCTCATTTAAATGCTATCAGATCAGGTTAAATTTTATTTGACATTCTTTGAATGCTATTGACTGACTTCATATTGTATGAAGCCGCTCATAATTATTGTTGGGCCTTATAAAAAATGATGACATGATCCCTTCAGAAGAAATTTAGTGAGTAAATATAAGATGTAAGTAGAAGATGGATCTGAAAATTTGAATGGATCAAATGACCGGGAAATTATCGAAAATGACCCGGAAAATTACATGAATATCATTTACTTGTCATTTTCTCATCCTCTTTCTCAAGATTTTCCCATCCATCTTCTACTTGCATCTTATCATTTGCTTCCTTTTGTTTTCTTATTTCTCTCTCTCTTGTTCTCTGTATTTTTGGTTGTCCAAAAATGACTATTCTTATTTTTCTTTCTTTCCTCTGCACAAACTTCAACCACACTTACTATTCTTATTTATTACCTTATTCAAAGAGTGCAAAGTTTATTGAGACGGAGGTACTCTTATAATTTCATATATTAAAGTTCATTTTTTACTATTCAATATGAGTTAATGAATTCTTTAGTCAAACAGTCATCTAATATTGATCCCATTAGAGTTAAAGAAAGTATTTTGGTTTTGTTTCCAAGAAAAGAAGAGTGGAAGGAATGATAAAGCACAAGAAAAACAAAGGTAAAATGAAAGACATAAACAAAAAAGAACTAGCGGGATTGATAGAAAATGTAAAAAGAGAATGAAAGAAAAAGAAAAGGAAATGAAATAAAAAGGAAAAAGAAAAATGTTTTTGACCTGCTATTGCAGTTGCTTCAAGGTCATTAGATCTGCTTGATTGCTTCTCAGTAATACATGTATCTATATGATAATTTTTTAGTAGATGTACTCTTAATTGATTATTTTTCAATAGTGCAAGGTCTTATTTGACTTTTTTTCCTTAATTAAATTATAAATTAAATCCTTAAAAGAACGGATCGTTCCTATTAATTTCTCTATTATGAGTACAATATTAAATGATGGCCCAATATATAAGAGTCATAGTCCAAATACATTGCACAAATGCTGATTTTTCTAGCTATGGAAATAAGAGTAAACGAGGCTCAAAGCCCATTTCCTCTAAGGCCCTAGAGATATGGACGAATTTTTGAAACCCTAAAATGTATCTCATCCCATTCACAGTGACAACAGTGACAATGACCAATTCCGAACAATGACCAACCCGACCAGTGACCATGACCAACACGTCCAATTACCATGACCAATTCGACCAGTGACCAATCCGACCATGACCAATTCAACCATGATCGATTCGACCATGACCAATCTGATCATGACCAATCCGATCAATGACCAATTCAAGCAATGACCAACCCGACCAGTGACCATGATGTCGTTGTTGCGCGCACAAGAGATGCTTGAAGAAGAACATGAGAGATGGTTTCGCGTGGATGCTCGTCGATCTGGGACATGGTCTCTTTTTTGTCCAATTGAAAATGTGTCTTATTTTTGTCCACTTAGAAGTCCATGGTCTTATTTTAGTCTTTATTTCTTATTATTAATCATAATTGTCCTTCCAGAGAAGATCTTGGATACAAACAAGTGGTACATCAAACCAAACACAACTTGGCTCTGAAATAGCTTGCTTAGCCAGGACCATCAGCAATCCTATTCGCTGATCGTCGTACATACTGGACAAAAATTTCAACAATCAATGTTATCATGTTTCTAATATCATCCGCTTAAACCACTTCATAAGAGTTCCCTCCAAACCCTTCACACCTTGAAGGGCTACTTGTGCATCTCTTTCTATAATCACACATTGTCATCCCTTATTCGTTGCCCACTGATGATTTCTAACAACCATTCCAATTCCCCTCCTTGTGCTTGGAGACACATACTCGGTTGTTGTTGCTTGGAGACATCCCACATAGCTCTTTTGCATGCCTGCTACATATCTTCACCGATCATTTCTAACAACCATTCCAATTCCCCTCCTTGTGCCATCCAGAGCCAACGCGTCGTCCACATTTATTTTAATAAAACCCTAACGCTTTCTACACCCCTCCAATCTACTTTCTATTTTTGCCAAACTTTATCATTTCTTGCTTTCCAAAGACTCCAACATAACACAACATTACAAAAATACACGCTTTCTCCTTTGAGAAGCTACCCAACAATCTGTTTGCCCACTCTAATTAAATACTTAAAATTTGTTTCACAGTATATTCCCAAATAGATTAGTTTTCGCGCAAAAGTACACGGACAAACACAAGCTAATGACTGGGGTGCAAACAAATGTTTGCTTGTGCAAAGATATTAATTGTATGCGCTAACAAAATATGAGGGTTTGAGATAGATTTTTCTCACACAAATAAAAGTTATCTATGTGCATTTAAATCAATGTTTGTTATTGACAATAATTATCTACATGAAGAAACATTAACTTTCAGATAACATTTTCTCACACAAACAATAATTGATATGCAAACCATTAATCTAATTGTGACAAATTTTACATGTGATTTGAAAATAATCGAAAATTAATTAAAAAATTGATGGAAAGAGGCAATATAGGAGAATTGTCTCAGAAGGAACACATTACTTGTATAGAAAATATAGGACTTATTTTTAAGGGTCAATATTTGCTCTCTTTCAGTCTTTTTGGAACTCAGAAGGAACACATTACTTGTATAATTGTACTCGTTAGAACGTCAATTTCAAATTATTTAAAAATAAGAAATTGGTCCCTATGATATCTAAGGGGCTTATTGATTTCCTTAGGGCCTTTCATTTAATCTTTTGATTTAATAAGTGCAAACCCCTTTTAGAATAGACTACATAAAAGGCGTGCATAATTGGTATACATATTGCGCCTTTTATTAATTATAATTGTTGAACAGGTATGACACATTGTCAATATATTTTTTCTTGTACAGTCATGTGTTTTAACTTTTCTATTAAAAACTATTATATGAATTTGAAAATGTGTTTTGATTGTTTTTATAGTTTTACTAACTTGTTATGTTACATTATTTTTTATTTTTTTATTTTTTTATTTTTATAGAATAGGCTCATGATAGACTATTGCCCCTAGGCCTTCCGATAGAGAGGATAGGCCCTGCGTAGTATCCCAAATAAGGAGTATAATACTATGTAGTTCATATATCATGACCTTATAGTATTTTGAAAAGATCATAAAAAACTCTTCGAATTCAAGTTTTCATAATAATGCGTAAGCCAACCATTTGGTCGCTTTGAAAACTAGTTTCTGTCGATGAAATGGTAACGGCTATGGTTAGCAAGTATAGAATGGTAAAAAACTTATAGGTGTTATACTTCCTCCGTCCCGAAATAAATGTCATGTTTTCCTTTTCGGTCCGTCCCAAGATAATTGTCTTGTTTCCTCTTTTGGCAATAATGAGTGACTCGTATCAATTCACCTTTTTCTACTCAAATCTCAACCACAACTTTTACCTTTTCAACCACAATAAATTGAGAGCTTGATCATTCTAATTCAATGAACTTTTTTGTATAGAAAACATAAACAATAACGGTAACAGAGTAGGCGAGTAGTCACTTACCCGTAGAAAGTGATACAGTATTGTGCAGAAATGCAGAATCCATGCTCCTCATGCTAGATTACTCAAGGACCTTGAAGGGGTTGGTGATTGTGAATTTTGTGATAGTTATAGGTGTTCCGTGTTCATCATAATGATGAAAATCTAAAAAGGGTAGAAAAGAGCACAAAGGTTGGTACACATGTGCCAGTGCCAGCAGGGGCGGAACTACCTATGGGCTTGGAGGGGCTTGAGCCCCTGCAGTTGTTTTTATATTTATTATATATATATTAAACATAAAATTGTAAGTTGTAAATATTAATAAAACACGTGTGTTGTACATTAATAACTAGTATGTTAACAAAAAGACATTGCACCATAGTGGAGGAGGCATTTCGTGCATGTTTTAGGTTTATGAAATGATCTAGGGTTCGAATCCCATCTTTGTTAACTTTATATTTTGCTTTACTTGTGTCTTTTTTAAGCTCTAAAATTATTTTAAAAGACTTTAAATAGTTGTATTCAAATTTTGTGATGTACTAGCACATTGGTAGGAATCACAATTTTGTTATGGCAGCTTTCTCATCAAATCAACACATCATATTTAATTTCTTGCTTTTTGGTTTCATAAAAAAATCATTTGATCTTGTACGTAATTAAATTTGTGATTTCTGAGTTTGCATTTCAAGATATTATTTTCTAGGATAAAATGTATATGTAGTATATTCTAGATGATGGATGCAACATCTTTCGGAGACCTTCGCTTTCTCATTAAGTGCCCCTCCAAGGTGCCCGAGCTGGTTCCGCCACTGAGTGCCAGTGCCAGTACCACAATCATCTATACAACCGGGACCAACATCATGACTATGATGTTTCAACTTTCAACTTGCAAATGTCTAACGGCTAAGAGAAATGATAGCGAATTTCAGAAAACCTCAAGAAGACTGTCATCTCAGTGATGATCTATACCAACTCATTATGGCATTAAGAATAATTGGATATTGTTTTAAACTATAAATACAGATGAACACCAAAACAATAGGTAACAAACCTATCAAGTAAAGTCTACTTAAGGAATGCCGCCAGACATCTGATACAGCTTCAGCAGGTCAGGAACTTTGCTCTCATAGCATTTTACAAACTTACTTAGAAACTTTTCTTCAGATGCGACCAACATTCTTGAGAGTAGCTTTAGGTCCTCTGTTAACAAACCCTCCGCTGCCAGTGTTTGATAAACAAAGGACCTAGGAATGATCCTTTTCTCCAAACTAAGCATAAACATCACTGGGGATCTCAAGATATCCGAAGACTTGAATCCCATTTTGTTTACCAGAAAACCCATTCCTTGTAAAATCTTTTCTTCAGAGCATGCCATAATCCATGGGTTCCTCACAAAAGCTTCAATTATCTGATCCTCTGAAAGTTCCCAATTCTTATAAGCGTGTACCTTCTTTTCCCAAGTTGATTTACTCATGGAACAAAACACATGCACTGCAACCATAAATGTTCTTCGGGATGGGTCAAACCCCATTCCCTTGATTTCCTCCAAAATCTTTACAAACTTATCCTTGTCCTTGATGAACAATCTAGGCTGGTGGTGAAGATAATGCGCAATTTTTGATTCAGGCACTTTCATTTCCTTCAGAATGCGAATATTGTATAGCATTATAGCCTGAGTTGATATTGAAAAAATCCAAGGGCTACGCTTTAGGGAAACTTTTAGCTTCTCAGGAGAAGGTAGAAACTGTTTAAGGAAATGTATAGTTGGGAAAAGATTATTCTCTAGGCTTCTCCTGAAAATACTAGGGCAACCACACAGCATAGTAGTGTAGTCTTCCACTGTGAAACCTAAAGACTTGAAAAATTCAATCTTGGGCAGAAGGATGTTTTGGGGATTACACAGCAGTACTTGGGGGGATCTTCGAACTACTTCTGAGATCTGCGTTTCTTTGAATCCATGATTTTTCAAGAAGGAAAGCACAGACTCCGGTTTATCTGGGGTGTTGAATGTTATATAATTAGAAGCTGAAAGAGCCTTCTCTGGAGAAAATCCACATCTATCTACCAGGTAAGAAACAACAAATGAATCCTTCTCGGCTCCAATTGAGAATACATTTCCAGCTTTTGTTACAAAGAGCTTGATAATCACAGTAAGCGAAGATCTAGCGGATGACCTCAAATGCGGATATGTCTTACGGGCGAAATTCAACATTTGATTTTTAGGCTGGTAGAAAATGCTCCCGGAGATCTTGGAAGAGGAGCCGCACTGATCAAGAAATCTTCGCAGGAGATCGAGAAAATATATATCGAGTAATTCATACAGTAAAAATACCCTAATATTTACAGGCACATACTTTAAACTTTTAAAGCACTAGAGAACGATGTCGTATACCGGGAACTGGGAAAATCAGAAGAGATAAATGATAATAATCATATAATGTGGTTTAGGATGTTAATAATTGTAATCATTTTAGTCCTAAATCAGCCTAAACTACACCATATCAAATTAATGTAGATCAAACTGTACCATTTGTAAAATAGACATTGATCAGACTAGACTAGGGATGGACTCGGGCCGGGTGGCCCGACCCGGAACCGGCCCGGGACCGGTACTGTTCCGGCCCGGCCCGAACCGGTGGCCCGGTCAGTGACCGGTCCGGGTAGGCCCGGCCCGTGGGTTTTCCGGTCCGGGCTCGGGTCACCCAAAACAAGGCCCGACCTGGCCGGGCCAAAAACTATTTTTTTTTCAATTTTTTTTACATTTTTGGGTTGGGCTGGGTATTTTGGGCCATTTGGGGTGGTTTGGGGGTTGAGGGTGGGAGGGGGGTTAATTAGGAAGAGGAAAACAAAAAAAAAATATATAATGGGCCCAGCCCGGCCCGGACCGGACCCGGTGGTTACCCGGGCCGATCCCGGGTCCACCATTTCTGACCCGCTGCCCCGCCCGGGCCTAGGCCCAACCCGGACCCGGCCCGGACCCGAGTCCATCCATAGACTAGACATGTTCATATCAAATCATATTTAAACAGACTAGATCAAAGAGTTACATTCCAAATAAAATCATCCTTGGTGAATTAGTTAGAAATTGTTTACTTTTTTCTATTTAGTCCTATCTAAGATAGGGTGTCTGTCTCTATTAAAATATTTATTTGAATTAGGAATGTTTTTAATTGAACTCATTTCAATCCAAGAACAGACGAACAGTGATGAAAATTTCTATTTAAATGGAATTTGTGTATAAGGCTGCTTATTTTGTATGCTGAAATTCTGAAAAGCCGTCTAAATAGAAAAAATGACCAATTTAATATTATTATTGCACTATATTGTCATTGAGCAATTTCATTTTTTAACATAAATGTATTTTGTAATTGTTTTCAAAAAATAGCTGAATAAAAGTCCTAATAGGCATTTTAATGAAAAGGGCTACTATTACAACTTAATTATTCAGGCATTTTTTTACCGGATTATTAACCGTGTTTTCAATGAGTCGTAGGTAAATTTGACTTAATGATTGAACGATTCAGCCCATTAAATCACAATTGTTACCTCTTTAATTGAGGGTGTGCTTTCAATAAGAACAATGTTTGACATGATGACACGAAAATTTAAATCAATGTGATGCACAATGACGATGGTGCCTTCGGCGGGCGATAGAGAGTTGTGTTAATGGGCCTTCACACACAGGCTGACAAAGTTTCATCAAACACTGAAGGACACAATCAGCTGCAGCAAGGAAAGATTGCAATTTGGGCCTTTCAACAAATGGGACATAGTTTACAAGAAGTGCCATTGCATTGATTCTCAACTGTAGTGATGCATCAGAAGAAGCCAGCAAAGCTACTTCATCCCAAGTTCTTGACACTAGAGCAGAAAGTACATCAGGCTCTGATGGAAGTACTTCATTATCAATTATAGTTGGCAATATGAAAACAGTTCTGCAACTTCCACCTTGACTCACATGCTTTCCTAGTTGCTTAAGCCCAATGAAGCGTTGTTCTGGCTCTGGATGGCAGAGAATTGAACATAAGAGATCAATCAGAGCTTCACTTTCTCGGATTCCTCTCGTGAAAAGTGAGGTCAGCCACTTATCTGTTTGTAGCCGCCAAGCAATTACCGGTGCGTCTTGTGAAAATGTTTTTATTGCAGCACATATATTATTAACCGTGCTTTGTAAATCGAAGAACTGAGGAACATGAAATAGACAGTCAAGGATCACTGATGCAACCCCCCAGCAACGGTTTTTCTGAAGCAATATAACCATTTCAGAAAGCGCTTCAAGACTGACCTTCCGATTATCTCCACTAGAAGAGATAGACTCAGGCAGGCTTTGCAGATCAGCTCCTCCAGAAACAGCAACTTTTTCAGCAACATAAGATAAGCATCTTAAATACATAAAACACTCTGCAGAGATTAGTGTGAGATTCTTGGCCAGTTTAGGATGAATTATGTAGCATTGCTCGACAGTATGGGTGAGCTTAGAGATTAGTGCGCCTAAATTCTCTGAGAACATATATAGTTCATTAGTATTTAGTAGTCGTTTTTCATTCACACCCTTTTCATGTTCGCTACTTTGATTCACCTCAACTGAAATGTTGTAAACATCTTCAAGAAAACATGGAAACTCAGATCCATCACCTTTTCTCGCACCCATTTCAATGTTAGAAAATTCAGAGATCTTACATGGAATGACTCCCGAGAATTTTAAAAGGTCAATCATCAAAACCTTGCAACTTTGCATAAGAGCCTGATATGCACAAAGATAATCATGAAACAATGTTGTTTGCTCCAAAGAGGTAAAATATGCAGATTTGAAACAAGCTTTTAACAGTTCTATTTTGCAACTGGAAGAAATATCAGGAAAAACTGAAGCCAAAACAAAAACAGTCAATGCTCTGCAACGGCCTCCTGAATCACCTTTGTTTTCACTTTTGATGGTACTGAGAAGTTCACCTAAGCATAATGACTCAAAATTAAGGCACATAGCATCAGTACTCACTAAACTCTCCTCATCGGATGCCTTTTGCAAGGAATATGAGATGATCGGCTTGAGCAAAAGTAAAACAGAATTTAGAAATGAAACATCACAATATGCAGAGCTGCACAAAGAAACCAGCACTTGCACAATTCTTGGTATCTCGGGTGCTATTGCCTCCATATGTTCAGCTACAATTGCTTCAAGAACATAAAGAACTATAGCTTTTGCGTTCTTTGCCACAAAACCTTTCACAGAATCATTCTGAAGGGAAAGCTGGTTCTTTGGGTAGCAAATGAAAGGCTCTGAACAGAACTCAGAGAACCAACAAATCAAATCTGGAACTGTTGAAGAAGGGAAAGCTCTAAGTTGCAATGCAACAGCTTGCAGTATAGATTCCCCAAAAGTTTCAAATTCGTTTTTCAAATTGGGAAAGAAATGACTAATATCAGGGTAACTAATGCGGAAAGAACGTCGCTTACTGCAAGATTCTTTGCTTTTTTTGGCCTCATCTTTATAATCAGATATATTATCAACTGCAGCAAGTTCATCTGCAAAAACAGAGAGCAAACGTGCCAATTGCTCCATATCTGAAACAAGAAAGAGCCTATCCTTCCTATATCGTATAGCATTACGAGAGATTGCCATCCAACCAAGAAATCGGGCTAGTGGAGAGACAGAAGTTGAGAATGTGGGTATTTTCTCAAGCCAGACTGAAGGAGGGATTAGATTTGCAAACTGAAGACAACCATTGACATTGATAGAAAGCTCCGATCTTTCAGCACAATCACTTGAAGCAATCACTAGTCTTTTAAGAAGCGTCCATAAACGTTGGCCTAGTTGTAGCTTCCACTCATCTAGCTTTGTATTTCCCTCTTTAAGTTGATAATAAAAAGATGTCAACTGAATGTTTAAATGCTCGGCAGACTTCAGTATAATCTCAATAATATCTGTCGGTGAACAAAATAATTTAGTTCCTGAATGCAGAAGGAACAAAAGCATTTGCAGGAGTACCTCATGCTTGAGGTAATTATCTCTTTGTAATTTTCCGACAACAAATCTGCAAAGAAGTGCTTGATTTTGTCGAAGTAAAGTAATGGCATCTTCTGCTTGAGGATCATTCTGAGGCAACCTTAAGACTTCATTTCTTCGTCTTCATCACGGTTTTGCTGATACCCCCTGTCTAACTCCGCAGCTTGAAGCATAATTTCAAGAACAATTTTGTCCCTTTTCCTTTCAAGATTGATTAATGTTTTCAAGTCATTTTCGTTCTCTTCAAACTATATGTTGAGATCAGCAAATCCGAAATTCCTGCTAGCCCTGTAACCTTTCCTTTGGCTGCTTCTAACCATTGGAATGTCCTTGAAGGACATCATGAAGAAGGGATTCACATGGCATTCAGCAGCTAAAAGAAGCGCATCTATAACAGCATCATGACTCTCAGGAATCATATTCTTATTCTGAGAATGTAAATCCAAAGCTAAATGCCTAAACTCAGAAGATCTCAGCTGGCAATCTCGATGGTTCATAAGTTGTAAACAATCCGCTTGCAAATTATTATGATAATCAATAGTGTTGTTAGTTCCAAAAAATGGATCAAGGAACTGGTAGTCTGGATCTTTCTCAATGAGGTTAACTTTGGGATCACTGCGGCTTGAAACAGAGGACGCTTTTGGGGGACTATTGCAAGAAGCTGTGATGAGTGACATTTTGTTAATTTCAGGAGGACAAAAGAGAAAGCTCACTTCATCCGAAAGATCCATCTTCGAAGACATATCAAAAGTAGTCTTTCCGTCTATGCCATCTTGGGTCATAGGCATTGAAGCAACACTGCCATTGAGAATAGCAGTAGAAGAATCCGGTGATATAGATGATGATTCTGAATCTGCCAAAAACTGGCGATGGTTGACACCTGGAGGTACCTGAATGTGAGGCTCCAAAACTGAGAGTAGGACACTGAAAAAATACATTGACTCAGAATGAGCATAAATGAACATCAGAACATTTATATGCTGGAGTTAGCAGGAAAATGTATTCATATACCCGTTATACATCCATCATAAATTAACATCAGAACATCCACATGCTAATGTTCATTTCAAGCACATGATCTTAATGAAATAATCAACCGCCAATAAAAAGGTTCAACATTAGTAATACTTGACAAAGGGTGGTATGCAGTTTTTCCCTTACCTAGGAGAAACTGATCCCCGTCGCCACTCAGCTTCTAAGGACGGAAGGAAAGCAGGCTTTCTTACAGCTGTACGAATGACATTCAGTGCAAGAGCACAGTCGTGCTCTTGCTTTTCAAGAGAAATAGATGGTACATTCCCAAATGTAATTACACTCTGTAGTGGGGTAATGGCTGGATCCAGATAAGGGTCAAGCATCTCAATCAAAAACAGAACTCGGTGTTTCACATCTTTATAGGAAAAAAAAATAAAAAACAAGTGGGAGTGTCAGGACTCAGGAGCTAGTAACTTCAATTGAGTTTCATGTGTGTGTGTGTCAATGCATGTGTAAGTGTGTGTGTGTATATTATTGATTTCATTTAATAGCTTGCCTTAAGTTTTGACAAAACCTCATCCATATGCCCAGATAGAGCCAAAACAATGTATTTGAGGGTTGCACGAGCTTGAGCAAATGAATGGTGGACACCCTGATGTAGTCACCATCAATTAAAAAAATTAATTTCTTCTTACCGGATAAAAAATGAGAACCCATGACTATGTGAGTAACATCATAATCAAGTTCATCCGCAAAATACTGGGATCATTAACAAGTGGACCAAGATAATAGAAGCTACACCTACCTGGATTACAGCTAAAAGGTCCTCCAAAAGCTCAATAGTTAAGTCCACCTGACTAGAAGGCAGACCAAAATAATTTACCAGGTACGCGAAATATATAGATAAATAAATAAATGTTCCAACCTGAGATAGGGCTTGCTGTAGATAAACTACTAAGCTACGGATTTGATCTCAACCTGAGATAGGGCTTGCTGTACAAAAGGCATTTTCCACTGGGAGAAATTGTCATCAACTTGATAAGCAATGGTGACACTAGGACGCAGCGCTAGAGTACACCCAAAAAAGAACAAATTTAAAATATTGTGAAGCAGGGTACAATGCCTCAAATTGCTAAATACTATGTAATGGTATACACTAAACACTAACTTCTTTTAGCCGTAAATAGCTTACATATTCATAATGGCTGCCGCAAAATGTTAATTCATCCAAGAATTACATGGGAAATATCATGAGAAGACGATGACTAAGATTGATGATAATGTAAAATCAATATGTACTTTACGGAACAGGACCAGCAAAATACTTCTACATGCGCAAATAACACCACACAGAACATTGCACCTAATTGGATTGTGTTGAAGATTTCCTTGAGAGTACTTTCCAAGGAAAACAATCATAACTTCCTTGGAATCCATCCCTCACCCATATAACTGGGCTTCCTCTTCCTTGAAAAAAATAAAAATAACTTTTCCTGAAAAGTGATTTGTGTTCGGTGTGCCAAGTTGGGAGACGAATTCCATCTTTTCATTTTCTAGGGAAGGTGCTACTTTCCATTGCAAACAAACGGTGTCTTAGAAAATGGAAGTGCACGAGGATTTGAAAGTGCAAAGTAGGGCGACAAACAATGATGGAAAAAGGGGAGGAATTTTATAAAATGCAAACCTGGAAGCAATGCTATTACTAGTGGCAATGCTGACCAAAAGTCTGAAGAATTATCTGCAAACTTGCTGCAAAGCAGAGGCTGCAGAAGTGGCATGTATATGTTATTTCATGTAAGTGTATCTAGAGTACACAAACATAAGGCTTTGTTTGAAATGCAGAAATGGTAGGGGAATGGGGGAAATGTAAAGGAGAATATTTTTTATGCTTGGTTTGAACTTGAAAAATGAAAAAGAAAAATATATATGACTAAAAGCTTTTGAAGGTTTACATATGTTTTTATTTCTTAGTACTCATGTACTAGAAATATTTGAACTAAATAAGCATGAGCAAAAATTTAAATTGATCCATCAAGTTTGGACCAATATTTTTTAATCTTTTCCCAAATTTTCTTTCCATAGATATTTCTCCTCTATTTCCTTCCTATTTTCTTTCCATGGTATTTCCCAAGCAGGCACTAAATGTTTCATGAAACATTGTTTCACAATATACCTGTGATGCACAAGCATATAGAACATGCAAAACCCCTTCTTCCACCAGTGCAATGTCTAACACATTTATAATATTGAAGTTTGGATGCTCAGGTATCCGAAATTCCTCCCCAAAAATGTCCGAGTAATATATGAAGGAAGCAGGATGGGAAAGATCTGGTTTTTTTCCTTCATCAGGCAGAGAAGATCTATTGTCAAGAGGTTGGGATGTTTCAGTCATGCTACTAGGGCTCATAAACTTTAGTAAAATTTGAGAAGCCTGGAGTGAGATGAAAGAATGGTCATACACTTTTCATGTGCAAATGAAACAAAATACTTTTAACAAAGTAAATAACTAAACATGATTTCAAGATGAATATAATGAATTCATGTTACCACTCTGCAAACATTTCCTAGGTGATAATCCTTATGTGCCTTTCTAAGTAGCATGAAGATTGCATCTGGACGGAATGCTAGGTAACTAGAAGTGGGTACGACCAAAGGAGAAGTGTTGCGTGATCTTCTTGGCTGCAATGGGGGAAAATGTGGAATATAATACGCATCTATCCTAGCAAACATGAGAACTGAGAAAATAAGTTGAAAAATTATTATTATATGAGCATGTAACAACAGAAATTAAGCACCACTCTCTTGTGGGGTTGGTAGTTTATGTAGCATCATCCTCATGACAGTACATTGTATTAATGGGGACTGCTTGGTGATCACTATATCATTAATGGCAGTCATAATTTATGAAGCCATCAAGCTCCATAAGTGAACCTCGTTTAGCTCATTTTAATTTTGGATAGATCACCCAGTTCCTACTACCGCAATCAAAAGTTTCAAAATAATGAAAGGAAGGAGAGAGAGGAGGAAGGAAAGAAAGCGTGCAACTGTAATTATGCATAAATGTGATGATAAGCACGCGGGAAATCAAGAAGAACAGGTTATATCCAGGATTTGTAAGAACAAAAGAGTTACTAAGTTATTACAATTAACAACACCAATCAATATGGTGCCCAACATTTTCAAAAAAAAACAGAGTCCATCCATATCCCAAACAAAGAAAGGTAGATGCATTAGACAGCTCAAACAGATGTTAAAACGTATCGAACAAATCATGAACATAGAATACATCAACCCAACATCAATTCAAGTGGAGTATTTACTTAATATGAGAATATGACCCCTCAAACTTTTTAGGGACATGGGTTATCATTTTCAACAACAACAACATTACCCCAGTATCGTAAAGGCTCCCACCTATGGTGGGGTAAGGGGGGTCGGATGTACGCAGTTTTACCTCAATACTAAAGCACAGAGAGACTGTTTCCGGATGACCCATGATGAAAATTGTCAAAAATTGCATAGACTGACTGCAGCTTCATAACAAAGAAGCGCAAATAGTTTAGTGAGCCACTTTGCTTTATTCCATCATATTCTCAAGTAAAAAAAATAGTGAGTATTTGGCTCCATTGGAAATGATGGACAAGAGATGGGTTATCATTTTGAGATAAATAATTTATTATGGCGAAAAAAACTTTCAAAAAGGGAATAGTAGCACATAATGAGCAGTATACATACATACTTCAAAATTAGATGAAACTGTCAAAGCTGATGGAATCTGATTATTCCTAGAAGTTTCGGTTTCTGAAGTATTGCATGTCAACCTTGTTGCTTCTCTGCAACAGAAAATGGAATGTTGAAATGTGGAATTACAATTAAAATTTATAAAAAGGGGTTCTTCTATGTGGGAGTGATGAAATTTGTAGAATCATAGAAAGGGATTAGTCAATTACTGAAAGAGAATTTCAACAGTGAAACTGAAAAATCACTATGACAAGACATC
The DNA here is from genome assembly GCA_945859875.1 of Cuscuta europaea. Classification (NCBI taxonomy): domain Eukaryota; kingdom Viridiplantae; phylum Streptophyta; class Magnoliopsida; order Solanales; family Convolvulaceae; genus Cuscuta; species Cuscuta europaea. Next base: position 2,653,686 of record CAMAPE010000013.1, read on the forward strand.
CAAAGAGATTTAGTGTACTAGAAGTGGGAAAAGAGTTCCATCCTCACCTTTTCTAGACGGTGTTACTAATTTGTACAAAAACTCTCAACACTTAACTAACAGCGGCCAAGTATAATTGATAAGGAGTAAAAGGCAAGGTGCTGAATATCTAGAAAGATAAAATTTTATAAATTATACTACCTCCGTCCCGTTGAAAGGTTCCCATGGCAAAATAGTACAGTTATTTAAATAATATGTAGTAATTAAATAAGATAGTTTGTGTATATTTTGAGAAATACTTTTGATTGGTTTATAATGTAATGAGATAATGGTGATAACGGTGATGTTATAAATGTATTACTTTTAATATTTAATGATTATATTGTCATTTAAGAGTATTAATTGTTTCCTAAAATAGAAATGAGAACCTTTATATGGGACGTCCAAAAAAGGAACGTGAGAGCCTTTATATGGACGGAAGGAGTAATAAACATTAAAAAAAATGTGTGTAAGGTAGAAAGAAAATAACATGAAATACCTGAAGGTATTAAACAGCAAGACTAGCTTGCCAAACAACCTAATGCTACCCAACTCTAAGAGTCCTGATTCTACAAATCTCTCAATGCCTCCAATGATAAAGGAAGCCATTATTTATAACCTATGAGTCTATGAAAATATTTAAATAATGTAAAATATAATTAACTATCAATTATTCCTTATACCATGCTAACCATGATATATTGCTAGAAAGCCTAGAATCTTTCGTTTAAGCAAATCTGATTCATTGTGATCCTTCGACTGATTCCCTGATTGCTTTTCTTTCGTGGTGGTTTTCTTGATTTCCTCTACCTCCTCACCAATAATATTATAGATTAGAAACGTAGATGCCACCATGTTTTCAGACAAGTACTAGCATGTTACTATTCTCAATGGTGCCAAACTCCACACTATTGTTAGACAGAAAATATTCATATTAAGGAGCTTACCTGGAATAGTTACATCCAATAAAAAAATAAGCTCTATGGGTAAAAAAAGCAATCAAGGGTACCAACCTTTCCTTTACAACATGAAGAATTGGATAAAATTGACCAACAAGCGTCGCAAGGAATCGAATACCATGCTCTGCTGCTTCTGAAAAGCCACTAAGATCAGCCTGAAGAGAATAAAATGAAGTTTTAAATAACATACAGAGTATTCAAACAAAATTTGAGATTGTAAAAGAAATCTTGTATTTCTGGAATCCATGTTAAAGCAATACCTCTAGTTGGGGAAGGAATGGGCCCAGCCTGGTTGTAATGTCTTGAAGCAACTATGAAACCATAGTTAGGCGGATATGACATACAAGGATAGTAAAAAATTATGAATGAACAAATGATACTAACTAAATACATGTGTGTGTCTGCACCTGTGTGCCCATTCACATGAAATAATTTTGCCGCTTATAGTCCCAGAAATATTTTCATTTTTGGTTTTTGACAATTATGTTTTCACTTTTGTTGAATGACTTTGAATTTTTTTCAAGTTTTGGTCCTTCGATCCAAAATCAAGTGACTGACAGAATGATAGCAGGACCATGAGTAAATATGTTCTGTAGGCATCCCTTCCGTCACCCAACTTATGTATTCCCAAAATAAAATATTAATAATTTAATTTTTATAATAGATAATTGAGTCAATTATTCTATCTTTGAGGATGACCATACCCTGCCGACACAACCAATAAAATAAGACCACTCTGCCTATGGAATCTATTATTCTACCTTTAAGACCTCCACTGAACCTTCTCAGTTGTTTTTGTTTTTTGTTTTGCTTGTACGAGCGTATTAGCAAAGCATATTACATAAATCAGGAACAACCTTCGCACAGAAAGTTATGAATTCACTTCAGATCTGCCCAAATTTGCTATCTCCATTTCTAAGAAGTTTTCTTGGTGGCTTCTCATTAAATGAAGGGTCCATAACCAGAATTCCCATGATCCCCTACTGCAATGTGGTGTATATTGAGATGGTTCCAATCCCAGCTATGATGTCAAGGGTCAGGCTAGCCACCACGCAGTCCACTCATGTAATTGTAGTTTTTTATAAAATAAAAATCCTTTCCATGAAAGAAAAATGAAGCTCTCCTGTGCCAGGTGAACCATACTTATGCTCTCCAGAGTCTCCAATTATTATTGGGTTTCTGTGAACTCTTTCAGCACACCAACAACAACATTACCCGGTGCCGCAAAGGCTCCCACCTAGGGTGGGGTAAGAGGGTCAGATGTACGCAAGCTTACCCCTGTGCTAAAAATAGTAAGCTTATTCCATCATAAAGTGCAGACAATTTAGTGAGCCATTTTATTTTATTTCATCATATTCGCAAGCCGAAAAATAGTAAATCCTTAATATTGAAAAATCCACTCAATCATCATTTCATTTTCATTTACCCCAGTGCCGCAAAGGCTCACACCTATGGTGGGGTAAGGGGGGGTCGGATGTACGCAGTCTTACCCCTGTACTAAAGCACAGAGAGACTGTTTCCGGATGACCCATAGTGAAAATCCCGTCCAAAATTGCATGGACTGACTGCTGCTTCATAACAAAGAAGCGCAGACAGTTTAGTGAGTCATTTTGCTTTATTCCATCATAATCTCAAGCCAAAAAATAATGAATCTTTGGCTCCAATGTAAAAGATGGGAAAAAATCCACTCAATCATGGGGAAGAAATTGGTGATGACATAATGTTGAATTGTCTAAACCCCATAGTGAAATATGCTAAAGTTCCTCAATTTGTTTGACTTTTTCCTCTTCCTGCTAATCCGTGAAGCACATGGGACCCATATTAACTTCGGTTATGGAGCCACTCTATGAGTAGAGTAAAATCCAGCTGTGTGCCTGTGTACAAGGTAGAACTTGATCAAAGAAAATGAGAACGTTGGTATGAGCTGGTTGCTAAACCCAGTGCTACTAATGATGAAGCCTTTGAGCAGTCAGATAGAATATGGTTCTGACTTTTGAGATATTTGGAAGAGAGAAAAATGAAAGGAACATTCTTTATAAAGATAAAATACCCCTCAAAAGTATCACGTGTCTCAGATTTACCCATGTTACGGCCATCCATCATTATATTTTTATGTTAAAAGGGACAAGGTGTGGCAAAAATTTCAAACTCGTGCACTAAAAGTTACAAAAGATGATAGTCGACCGAAACTCATGGGACTAAAAGTGGCAGAACTCCACAACCACATCAGAAATGAAAAAGGAAAATAGATGCATTGATCAGGACATTAATAGGTAATTTTATTGTGTTTGTGCAACAACTAACAGAAATAGTTTTCACCTGAAGATGCAAATTGGAAGCATCTTGTCTGTGTGACACTATGTGCGGTAGTAGGTAGTCTATAACAGGTTGGAACTCCGGTTCGAGTCCAGTAACAGAAATGCCAATCAGCTGTACAAAAGCTTAAAAAAAGTTAAAGTGAGAATTATATTTGCAATATCGCAGGTAGTAAATTGAAAAGCATAGTTTGCATAAATGTTCCACTATTCAGAACTAGTTTAATATTAGTATGTCCCAATTTATAAATCCCAATTTCTTTTAGCATGCATGTTGAAAAAATTATATGCCATCAACTTTAAAACTTTTAATTATTTTAAACCGCACCAAAATTGAATTTCCAGATTTACCCTCTAAAAGGTGGTATTTTTCATTTTTTTAAAGTGAAAGCGAGTCAAGGAATTTTTTTCCGAGTCATAAAAAACGCCAATTGGAAAGGTAAAAACCAAAAACTATGTGGAATTCTAAAAAGGAAACTGAACATAATTGTGAAACCAGCCAAAAAAGAAATTGGACTTATAAATTGAGACCGGGGTTCAAGTCAGAAATAAGTCAAGAACACAAAGACTAACTACTGTACCTGAAAAAGGAAAAAGAAAGCTAAAGTAGAGTAATTAACTATCAAAACATGAATACAAACAAAAGCATGCACTTAAGTGTGACCTGAATGAAGAAAAGTGCTATAGGGGAACCCCTTAAGCAAGATATCTGAATATAACGACAAGGAGTGTAGTTCATAGGGTACATCATGTCGCGTCGAGGTGCTTCACAGCGAGGTCTGACTTTCATAAAAGTCTCAGGCTATCAAGAAAAAAATGATTAGAGAGAGGGTCATTTTCTCATAGAGATAATGAGAAAATGAAAAAAATCACTAGAAAGCCCTCTTTACAGACCTATAACAGTTTACCAATGACAACTTATATGTTTTGTACCGCTCTCTCAAGACCGCATTCAATAATCTTAAGGAGAATAAAAACAAAACAAAAAACATAATAAGAGTGACCGGTCATTCCGGCCAAACATCTCTTTCTGATACCTTGTAGCGAAGGCCAGCTGAAATTTCCCGTTCCAGCACAGATTTAGTATATATCCTTAAATGTGAAAGCAGACAAGGTTCCTGCAATGACGAGGCATTAAGATATAATGACATACTTTAATCAATTACGTTGCACATTGATAATCTTCAGAAGCCTAGTTCATCAATCAGAGCTGACATAATGAAAATAAGAAACTGTAATGTGCATGGAAAACAATATGTGTAGTATTGTGCACACACAATTTTCCTCCCCATAAAAGTGCCTGATATGGGGAGACGGTAAAGTGTAAGAATTACGGAAATCCACGTATCTCTGAAACTGAAATAGACTCGTGCCTGAAAATTTCTAAGCACTTGGTAAACATGCATGAGCATATGCATTCCTAAAAAATGGGCAAGTATTCCTTTTGAAAAATGATTTACTTAAATTAAGCATACTACTGTTTATTGATGCTTAAAAAAGGACACGAAATCATGACAGGCTGTGATGGGAATTTATGGTACATGAGTGATGTATTTAAGCTTTTCATCCTTTCCAATGGAGCCAAAGACTCACTATTTTTTGGCTTTTGATGGAATAGAGCAAAATGGCGCACTAAACTGTCTGCGCTTCTTTGTTATGAAGTACCAGTCAGGTCATGCAATTTTCAACGCGATTTTCATCATGGGTCATCCGGAAACGGTCTCTCTGTGCTTTAGTACAGGGATAAGTCTACATACATTGACTCCCCTTTAGCCCACCGTAGGTGGGAGTCTTTGCGGCATTGGGGTAATGTTGTTGTTGTTGAGTGATATATTTAGGCACTTCTATCAACTTTCCTGGGTTAGTCACTAATAGACAAATATCCTAAAGCCAGTTACTCCTAAATGTGGGAGTGTGGATCTAAGAAAGAAATACTCAGTGCCATTCAACAGCTAATGACAGTTCTTATGAGATTACTATTTTTTGCTAGTCTCCCCAAGTTTCACATAAACAGAAGCAATCAATAGTCAATACCATAGACAGCCCAAGAATTAATCATTGTTAGAATATTATCCCGTGTTTCCTGTGACTTTTTTACTATTGGTGGATATAGGGTATCTCATGATTAATGGTATTGGAGATATATTAGGAGTTATTTTGTAGTGTATCCCAGGATTCTTGATTAGGGGTGACGATATATTAGGATTTGCTACTTAAAGAGTTACTAGCATTGGTGTTATTCCTTATATAGTGTAGAAATAACTTGAGAAAGTAAAATGTATTTTATTTCTCTTATTCTATGTAATACAATGAGATGAATACAGAATATATATAGCTAGAGAAAAGTGGAATAAGGAAGGAATCCTCCTAATTAAGATTCCCTAATAAAGACAAGATAATTGGGGATATTTAGAGATTCTGAGATCTCTAAGATATCTCCTCATAAATGCTAAATCGGATGAGTAATTATCTGTAATAATCTACACTCCCCCTCAAGCTGGGTGATGGATATCATCCATGCACAACTTGCTAGATAAGTCTTCAAACTGAATTCTGGGAAGTGCCTTGGTGAGTATATCCGCTATTTGCTGTCTGGTTGGAACATAGTTCAGCTGGATATCCTTTGCTGCAATCTTCTCTGATAAGAACCTTCTGTCTATATCAATGTGTTTGGTCCTGTCATGATAAACAGGATTCTTAGCAATACTGACAGTAGACTGGTTGTCACATGAGATCTAGATGGAGCTTTCAAATGGGAGTTTGAGCTCATTCATCAATCTTCTTAACCACAATCCTTCACAGATTCCTTGTGTTAAAGCTCTGAGCTCAGATTCCGCACTACTTCTAGAAACCACTGATTGTTTCTTGCTCCTCCAGGTGACTAAATTACCCCATACATAGGTACAGTAACCAGTAGTTGACCTTCTGTCTAAGAGGCTTCCAGCCCAGTCAGCATCTGTAAACACTTCAACCTTCCTTGTCCCTTGTTTCTGAAACAACAATCCTTTTCCAGGAGTCATTTTTAGGTACCTCAGAATTCTATACACTGCAGTTAGGTGTTCCTCGGTTGGGTCATTCATGAATTGACTTACCACACTTACTGAGAAAGCAATGTCTGGCCGTGTGTGAGATAGGTAGATTAGCTTCCCTACCAGCCTTTGATATCTACCCTTATCAACTGGTGGACTTTCAGTCTCACTGCCTATCTTCTTTGATATATCCATAGGAGTGTCCATAGGCTTGCACCCAAGCATTCCAGTTTCACTTAGCAAGTCTAGAACATATTTCCTTTGTGAAATGAAAATGCCCTTCTTAGATCTTGCCACTTCCATTCCCAGGAAGTACTTCAACTCGCCTAGCTCCTTGATCTCAAATTCTCTTGCTAGATGAGCCTTCAATCTGTCCAATTCAGCCTTATAATCCCCAGTCATAATAATATCATCAACATATACTATAAGAATAGCCAATTTTCCAGAGTCTGCTCTCTTTACAAACAGTGTATGGTCTGCCTGACATTGCATGAACCCTTGTTTAATAACTGATCTTGTGAACCTATCAAACCATGCTCTAGGAGACTGCTTTAGTCCATACAAGGACTTTTTCAGTCTGCAAACCTGACCAGATTTCCCCAAGTCTTCTAATCCAGGTGGTACATCCATGAATACTTCCTCTTCTAGGTCTCCATTAAGAAAGGCATTCTTAACATCTAGTTGATGTAATGGCCAGTCTAGGTTCACTGCGAGTGATAACAGCACTCTAATGGTGTTCAACTTTGCCACTGGTGCAAATGTCTCTGAATAATCAATGCCATAAGCTTGGGTGAACCCCTTAGCAACCAGCCTTGCCTTCAGCCTTTCAATCTTTCCATCAGCCTGATATTTAACTGTAAATACCCACTTGCAGCCAACAGTTCTCTTCCCTGCTGGCAAATCTGTAAGCACCCAAGTTCCATTCTTCTTCAATGCTGTTAATTCATCATGGACAGCCTTCCTCCACCCCGGATGTTCAAGGGCTTCCTTGATGTTGTTAGGAACCTGAATACTATCAATCTTTGAAATAAAAGTTTGATAGTTTGCTGATAGTTTCTTATAACAAACAAAATTATAGATAGGATGCTTGGTACACTCCCTTACTCCCTTTCTGATAGCAATAGGCAAGTCTGGTTCCTCATCATCTCCTTCTATAGCCTCAACTTCTTTGTCATCAGGACTCAAATTTGAGTCAGATGATTGGGTGGTGTTAATTGGAGTGATGTGCTCTTCTTCGGGAACTCTGGTTCTAGGTTTCCGCTTATAGGTATTCTTGTAGAATGGGGAATTTTGATTTAGTGTAGGATTTTGGGGTAATGATTGGGGTGATAAAGTTGGTGGCTGAAATGGTGTGGTTGGTGGAGAGACTGTATTGTCTTGAGGGTTTGATTCAGGTCTGTCTGGGAGTATGGATTCAGTGTGGTTAGATTCAGATTCTTGGAGGTCTGGAATAGTGTCTAAAATAGGATTCAAAGACTGTATTTCATTGTGGTTCTCCCCCTGAAATTCAGTTTTGGAATAGAAAGGCTGATTTTCAAAAAAGGTTACATCCATTGTGATGTAGACCTTTTTGTTGGCAGGAGAATAACATTTATATCCTTTCTGGTTGGCAGCATATCCTATGAATATACAAGGTAAGGATTTAGGATCCAGTTTTGACTTAACTGGAGAATGGTTGTGAACAAATGCTTTGCAACCAAAGACCTTTGGTGGAAGATTGGTAATAGGGATGTGAGGATGTAGATAAGATAGGATTTGGTATGGTGTTTTAAATTTGTGAGTTTTGGAGGGCATCCTATTTATCAGGTAAGCTGCAGTTAGGACAGCCTCTCCCCAGTAGTGTTTAGGAGTGTAAGTGGTGAACATAAGGGCTCTAGCAACTTCCAGTAAGTGTCTATTCTTCCTTTCTGCCACCCCATTCTGTTGTGGGGTGTCAACACAGGAGCTAATGTGTATAATCCCCTTTTTTGACAGAAACTCTCCTAAATTGGATGAGAAATATTCTTTGGCATTATCAGTTTTAAAAACCTGAATCTTGGTTTGAAATTGAGTTTTGATCATAGAATAGAATTTTTGAAAGATAATATTGACTTCTGACTTATCTTTCATGAGGAAGACCGGGGATAGACGTGTATGATCATCAATAAAAAGAACAAACCACCTTGAGCCAGTCAGATTTTTGACCTTAGATGGGCCCCAAACATCACTGTGGATGAGAGAAAAAGGTTTAGATGGTCTGTAAGGTAGACTGGGATAGTGACTTTTAGTATGTTTAACAAGTTGACAAAATTCACAATCAAAGGCAGAACTTTTATTTATGAATAATGAAGGAAATATTTTTTCTAAGTACAAGACATTAGGATGACCAAGACGATAATGCCATAACTGAATTTGAGTATCAAATTGACTCCTACTAAGACTCCCTAAGAACTTATGGTTGAATTGACTCTCACTGGAAGTTGTCTTGTTGGTGGAGTTGGGTGAATGTGGTGAATGTTCCAGAAGATAGAGTCCACCACTTTGCTTAGCACTGCCAATCATCCTCCCCGAATCCAAATCCTGAAATTCACACAATTGTGAAGAGAATTTAGTTAGGCAATGTGTATCACTATTCAGTTTACTGACTGATAAGAGGTTAAACTTTAAATCTGGAACATATAACACATTGTTAAGCACTATCTTGTCAGAAATTTTGACTCTTCCAGTCCCTTTTATTGCTGAAGTAGTTCCATCAGCAATCTTCACAGTTACCTTATTCTTCATAGGGATCAATTCAGCAAAAAACTTACTGTCTCCAGTCATGTGATCTGATGCCCCTGAATCAACAATCCAATAGGGCTGATTGTGTGCAACTAGGGTTGTTAGGGCATTACCTGTCTGAGCAGTAAGGCTAGTTGATGGTGCAGGCCCCTTGCTCTGACTTATTAGATGTTGAAGAACCTCAATCTGCTCATTGGTAAATGCAGCAAGATTAGAAGTGCCCATATCTTCTTTATCTCCAGTAGCTACATAGGCTTCTTTCCCTTTGCTTGGTTTGAAATCTTTAGGTTTACCATGCAAATTCCAGCATGTTTCTTTGGTATGGCCTGGTTTCTTACAGTGATCACACCATGGCCTCCCTTTTTCTTGTTTTCATTCTGTCTGGAAGAGGTATATAAGGCTGACCCTTCAATATTTTGTTGTTGGCCTTGAGATTTCAGACCCATCATTACCTTCCTTCTGCTTTCTTCTCTTCTGACTTCTGAGAAGGCTTCTCTAAGGGTGAGTTTCTTTCCCATTATTCTGCCCCTAACCTCATCTAGACTCTTGTCTAAACCTGACAGGAATTTGAAGACTCTCTTCCTTTCACAGATCTCCTGATATAACTTCTTATCCTTGGAACATGACCAATTGTATGTCTCAAACACATCAAGATGCTGCCAGAGTCTCACAAGGTTGTTGAAGTATTGAGTTACACTCAATTCTCCCTGTTGAAGGTTATGTAGCATTGATTCAACCTCAAATAATTCAGAAGTGTTATCTGAAGTTGAGTATGTTTCTTTCATAGCCTCCCAGATCTCTTGAGCTGTTTTGTATAGTAGGAAATTTTCTCCTATACTGGTTGTCATGGAATTGATGAGCCATGACATCACAGTATAATTCTCCTTTTTCCACTTCTTGTAGCATGGATCTCCTTGATCTGGAGCAGGTGCATCACCTGTCAAATAGTCCTCCTTGTCTTTTCCACACACATACATCATAATGGACTGAGACCATTGTAGATAATTACTACCATTCAGTTTATGGCAAGTAATAATCGAATCTGACTGATTAGGAGTGGTGACTGTGCTTCCATTGATATTCTGGTTGCTGCCATCTCCAGTTGGGACAACCTCTGAATGTTCAGAGGTGACTGGGATAGATCCATCTCTCTCGGTGGTCATCCCATAGGATCCGAACTTAATCATTTTAGAGAATAATCACGCTCTGATACCATGTAGAAATAACTTGAGAAAGTAAAATGTATTTTATTTCTCTTATTCTATGTAATACAATGAGATGAATACAGAATATATATAGCTAGAGAAAAGTGGAATAAGGAAGGAATCCTCCTAATTAAGATTCCCTAATAAAGACAAGATAATTGGGGATATTTAGAGATTCTGAGATCTCTAAGATATCTCCTCATAAATGCTAAATCGGATGAGTAATTATCTGTAATAATCTACATATAGGATTGTCTATTTTATTATATATGTACAAATAGTGAAATACCCTATTAATTGCAATATCATCAGAGGAAGGATAAGGCATTTAGCCGGTTTGATAAATAAGTGATGCCTCAGACAACCCCATCCATTTAGGCTGTAAATTTTGAATCATAACACTTGTGGACGAACAGTTATGCAATACCTAACCATATCCATTTGAACAACCTTGGCAAGTACAGCTCATTTGACATAGCAGCACATTTAGTCATCTGAACTCAAATTATATGGCACTATACAAACTAGTCTGGCAAAGCCACAAAACCCCCACAATTTGTTTTCCACCCCATATGCCTAATATTGTTGGAATATTAGAGGTAGAGGCTAAGTATTTTAGGACGTTATGAAGATAATTGTGTAAGTAGAAAAAGCTGTTAGCTAACTAGAAGAGAGGATGGAAGAAGAGAGAACTTGTATTTTATTGCTTGAAGATTTCTTAGCTTGATGCTTGATTACAAATGAGCACAACTACACCTATTTATACTACTCACATCCACAATAAATGGTGGAGAGTTCTCTAGAATTCTCCTTATCTAGAATACTCTATTATTGATTAATCTCTAGAATAACTCTAGAAGTCTCACACTCTAGAAACTTTCTAGAACATTTCTCTCTAGAACACTCCTAATTATTTTGGGCTTTGCCCATTACAACAAGCATCAATTATTAACTTAGCTCAAAATCAAGTTTACATTCTAACATCCCCCCTTAAACTTGATTTCCAACTCCGAGCATTCTTCTCAATCGCTTGAAGTCTTCATGCTTGAGAGGTTTTGTAAGAATATCCGCAACTTGATCTTGCGACCTCACATACTTCACTTGGACCTCCTTATTCTCGACACATTCACGAATAAAATGGTAGCGAGTATCAATATGTTTAGTTCGGTCATGATAGATGGGATTTTTTGCAAGTGCAATGGCCGACTTGTTATCAACATAAATCTCGGTTGCATCTTCTTGCGGCATGCGAATTTCCTTCAATAATCTTCGAAGCCAAATGATGTGACATACACATGACGTAGCGGCAACATATTCAGCTTCACAAGTCGAAAGTGTCACAATGGGTTGCTTCTTTGAAGACCATGTGAAAGGCATATCCCCCATGTAAAGTACAAACCCGGTTGTACTCTTACGGTCATCAATATCTCCGCCCCAATCGCTATCACTATAACCAAACAACTTATATTCTTTAGAAGATGAGTAAGTCAATCCAAAGCTAATTGTACCTTTTAGGTAGCGTAGAATCCTTTTGGCGGCCTTCATATGGATAGGTGTTGGAGCTTCCATATAGCGGCTAATAAGTCCCACTCCAAAAAGAATATCGGGCCTCGTACATGTTAAGTAGCGCAAGCTCCCAACCAAACTTTTGAACATAGTCGGATCTACTTTATCTCCTTCATCAAACTTAGAGAATTTTGTCCCATAATCGACTGGTGTGTCAATCGGCTTGCACCCATCCATCTTAAATTTCTTAAGAATTTTTCTTGCATAACCTTCTTGGGAAATAAATATTCCTCTATCACTTTGATTGACTTCAATTCCAATGTAGTATGACATAAGTCCCATATCCGTCATCTCAAATTCATGACTCATTTCTTTCTTGAAAGCATCAAACATACTTGGATTGTTACCCGTGAATATCAAATCATCCACATATAAGCACACAATCAAAATATCCCCATCTTCATTTGTTTTTACATAAAGGGCATATTCATAAGGGCACCTTAGAAAACCATTTTCTTGGAAGTACTTGTCTATTCTAGTATTCCAAGCTCTTGGGGCTTGTTTTAATCCATAAAGTGCCTTCTTTAATTTTAAAACTTTATTTTCTTGCCCTTTAATTATATAACCTGGGGGTTGTTCCAAATAGACTTCTTCTTCCAAATAACCATTTAAGAAAGTCGATTTTACGTCCATTTGGTACAATCTCCAATTATTTTGAGCCGCAATTGAAATAAGTAATCTTATAGTTTCTAAGCGGACAACGGGAGCAAATACCTCGTCATAGTCAATACCGGCCCTTTGCTTGTACCCTTTCGCCACCAACCTTGCCTTGTATCTTTCAATTTCTCCTTTGGCATTGTTAGAATATACATATTTAATAGTAAATATATTCTATGTATATATATATGGTAGCTAATATATTCTCTGCGATAGACTAAATATTCTAGGTAAATCTGACAGATTTAGTTTCCTTTTTTGTATTCCCTAGCTTGTATGTATTTATACTGGCCATACCTAATGATAATGAAGTGTGATTTCATTGCATCTTTAATTCTTATTACTCAGTTTACATGGTATCAGAGCCACACAGGTTCTTCGGGTAGTACTTCCCGAAGTTCAACTCTGCTCCCTCCCTCTGGTTCGATTCAGCTCTCTTTTGTGCGGCACAGGACGTTGTTCGCAGGCGCAGGCGTGGTAATCCGGATAGTGCAGAATAATTGTCGCAGGTCTGATTTTCTGGACACTATCTTTACTATTTGCACCAGTTCTCTTACCATGTTCTTGTTATCACTCTTGCCCTAGTTGTTTGCAAGCATGGGTGATGATAAGAAGAGTGTGACTGAGATTACTGTCGGTAATGCTAGAATTACCGAGAGAAAACTGACTGGTAGTAAAGATTACGGGCAGTGGAAACGGACTATTACTAGATACGTTAATAGTCTTGATCTGGGAGATCATCTAACTGAAATGGCTCCTCCAAGAAGTAATCCTGATGAAAGAAAAAAATGGATGATGACGGATGATAGGTTGTTCAATCAAATTCAGAATACCCTGGATCCTTCTATTGATAGTATCATTACTCATTGTGATACTGTCAAAGAAATGTGGGAATACTTGGAGTCTATGTATGCCAGTAAACAAGATCTCTCTTATGTTCACCAATTACTGGTGCACTACTATAGACCGGAGATGAGGGATCAGACGCTGTTTCAATACTATAATGAATGTAAACAGATTTTTGAGGAAAAGCGGTCCCGATTCCCTATTACTGCTGATGTTAAGAGTATGCAAGAACAAGAGGAGCGAACATTTGTTCATGGTGTTTTGGCTGGGCTTGGTCCACAATATGAGGTATCAAGGAGTCAAATACTGTCTGGTGGGACCCTTCCTAGTTTTTCTGACCTCTATGGACGTATCCTTCCAGTGTGCAAAGATGGAGAATCCAGAATGATGAACTCAATTGATACTGCTGCCTTAGTCAGTGATGTGAGCCATGGTAAAAGGACCAATTCAGTCACTACTGAAGGGACTCGTAATTCTTCTCGCACATGTTATCACTGTGGAGCTGAGGGTCATGTGAAGAAGAATTGCTGGAAATTACATGGTCGTCCACCACAGACTTCTGGACAGTTTCCTCCCAGGCGTGTTGCTAATACGGTTATCCAGGATGGTATCCTACCAACTCCTTCCACTGTTACTATCTCAGTCGATGAATATGCTCGGCTACAACAACTTTCTCTCACAGCCTCATCTGCCACCACACAAGTTGATACAGGTAATCCAGCTGCATGCCTCTCTACATCATCACGCAATTGGGTGATCGATTCTGGCGCAACGGACCATATGACTGGTAATGAAAGTATTTTGGATTCATTTACCTCTTCTGCTAACCAGTCTCATGTTACTTTAGCAAATGGATCAACCGCATCTGTCAATGGCCTTGGAACAACAACTCTTTCTCCAAACCTTTCTCTATCTTCTGTTCTATATTTATCTCAATTTCCGTTTAATTTAATCTCAGTCAGTCAGATTACTAAAGCCCTAAACTGTTGTGTTATTTTCTTTCCCACTCATTGTCTTTTTCAGGATCTTGGGACGAAGCAGATTATTGGTAAAGGTAGACTGGTTAATGGCTTATATGTTTTTGAATCCTTGGTGCCGAGATCAGTTGCATGCACAAGTTCGTCTCTGTTGAAAGTTCACTGTCAATTTGGTCATCCGTCTCTTTCTGTACTACAAAAAATGTGTCCTAGTCTATCACGGGAGTCTGTTTTGGAGTGTGAATCATGTCAGTTTGCTAAGCATCATAGAACAAATTTCCCTCCTCGAATAAATAAAAGTGTTGAGTCTAGTTTTGATTTAGTTCACACTGATGTGTGGGGTCCTTGTCCTGTCGTTTCCAAACTTGGTCATCGTTATTTTGTTACATTTGTGGATGATTTTTCACGGGTTACTTGGCTTTATCCTTTGAAATCCCGATCAGATGTGTTTACTGCATTTTGTACCTTTCATGCTGAAATTCAAACTCAATTTAATAAGAATATATGCATTCTGAGAAGTGATAATGCTAAAGACTATCTATCTAGCACTTTTCAGACTTACTTATCTCGCCATGGGATTTTACACCACACTTCTTATCCCTATACACCTCAACAAAATGGTGTAGCTGAACGAAAGAATCGTCACCTACTAGAAGTAGCTCGAGCCTTAATATTTCACATGGGGGTTCCTAAACCATTTTGGGTAGACGCTGTTTCCACTGTGTGTTACCTTATCAATCGTATGCCTTCCTCTGTTCTTAATGGTCAGATTCCGTACTCCGTTTTATTCCCCTCTCAGTCCTTGTTCTCTCTTGTGCCTCGTGTGTTTGGTTGCACATGCTTTGTCCAGGATATGCGTTCCCAGGTCTCAAAACTTGATCCTAAATCAATCAAGTGTGTTTTTCTGGGTTATTCCCGGTTACAAAAAGGATATCGATGTTATTCTCCTTCATTGGGACGGTATATTATCTCTCCAGATGTCACATTTTTTGAAGAAACACCCTTCTTTCAGCATAGTTCATCTTCATCATCTTCTTTGGAACTCTCTAATGATGAGTTTCTAGTCTATACCACCAGCCAGCTAGAATCTGTCCCCCCCAATCAGACTTCTCCATCAACTTTCCTTCCTCCTCCACCTCCTCCCCTTAAAGTTTACTCTCGTCGTGTGCGCCATGTGACTACGACACCTACTATGGCTACCAGTGTACCGCTGCCATCTTCTGCTTCGCCTTCAGATTCTGCTCCCTCCGACCTTGATCTCCCAATCGCCCTCCGAAAAGGTACTCGTACTTGTACTTATCCTGTTTCTTCCTTTGTTACTTATAATACATTGTCATCTTCTTCCAAGAGCTTTATTGCTTCTTTAGATTCTATTGTTGTTCCTTCAACTGTTTCTGAGGCCTTGACTCATCCTGGTTGGCAAGAGGCAATGCGAGAGGAGATAATGGCTCTCGACCAGAACCACACATGGGACCTTGTATATCTTCCACCCGATAAGAAAGCTATTGGGTGTAAATGGGTGTTCACTGTCAAAATGAATCCTGATGGTTCGGTTGCTCGTTTAAAGGCACGGTTAGTAGCTAAGGGTTATGCTCAAGCATATGGTATAGATTACTTTGACACCTTCTCTCCTGTTGCCAAACTTACATCCATTCGATTGTTTATCTCTTTGGCTGCTACTTACAATTGGACACTCCATCAACTTGATATTAAAAATGCCTTTTTGAATGGTGACCTTAGCGAGGAAGTGTACATGGAGCAACCACCAGGGTTTCTTGCTCAGGGGGAGTCTGGAAAGGTATGTAAATTAAGGAAATCGTTGTATGGTCTGAAACAATCCCCACGAGCTTGGTTTGGCCGTTTCAGTGCTGCAATATTTAAATTTGGCCTACGCAGGAGTGCCTATGATCACTCAGTTTTCTTCTCTACCTCAAATTCTGGATGCATTCTATTAGTTGTGTATGTTGATGACATCGTGATCACTGGCAGTGATGCGAGTCGTATTTTGAAACTGAAAGCTTTCCTTTCTACTTGCTTTCAGACCAAAGATCTTGGGCCCTTGAATTACTTCTTAGGGATAGAAGTCTCACGTAGTAACAAGGGAATTTACTTGTCTCAAAGAAAATACTGCCTAGATGTGTTAAATGATGCAGGTTTGGTTGAGGCAAAACCGTGTGATGCTCCGATGATCCCAAATGTAAAGTTAATAGCTGATGAAGGCGACTTGCTGGAAAATCCTGAGGTATACCGAAGGATTGTTGGGAAACTGAATTATTTGACTATCACCCGGCCTGATATTGCTTTCCCGATTAGTGTGGTCAGTCAGTTTCTATCCACTCCACGAACATCACACTGGGATGCAGTTACTCATATCCTAAGATACTTGAAGGGGGCTCCAGGGCGTGGGATACTATATCAAAACCACGGACATCATGTTATTGAAGGGTTTACTGATGCGGATTATGCTGGAAACCCTAATGACCGACATTCCACCACCGGTTACTGTGTCTTTGTTGGAGGAAACCTTGTATCTTGGAAAAGTAAGAAGCAAAATGTTGTTTCTAGATCAAGTGCAGAATCTGAATATCGAGCTATGGCACAGACTACATGTGAGCTTGTTTGGCTTCAGCATTTGCTTGGTGAACTTGGATTTACTCAAACAGAACCCATGAGATTATGGTGTGATAATCAAGCGGCTATCCATATAGCAAATAATCCTGTTTTTCATGAAAGAACAAAACACATCGAAGTTGATTGTCACTTTACTCGAGAAAAGGTAGAAGATGGTACAATTTGCACTTCACACATCAAAACAGGAAACCAACTGGCAGATGTGTTCACCAAGGCTCTACCGGGGACACGTATCAATTTCATCTGTACCAAGCTGGGCATGATTAATATCTATGCTCCAGCTTGAGGGGGGGTGTTAGAATATACATATTTAATAATAAATATATTCTATGTATATATATATGGTAGCTAATATATTCTCTGCGATAGACTAAATATTCTAGGTAAATCTGACAGATTTAGTTTCCTTTTTTGTATTCCCTAGCTTGTATGTATTTATACTGGCCATACCTAATGATAATGAAGTGTGATTTCATTGCATCTTTAATTCTTATTACTCAGCTTACAGGCATTTTTCTTTGCTTTGTATACCCATTTAGTGCCAATAGCCTTGTGCCCCTTTGGTAGCGTAGCTAACTCCCAAGTATCATTCTTCATGATTGACTTCATCTCCTCGTTCATAGCATTTTTCCACTTCTTGTCTTCTAGCGCCTCTTGAACACCTATTGATTCACAATCATTAAGAAGACAAACAAGAGTTATTTCATCCAAATTTTGTGTTACCTCATATATCTCTTGTAAGCTTCTATAACGGGGATTTCTTTCATTTGAGCCTTCCTCGGTGGTTGATGGACTTCCTTGGATGGATGGTGAATGAGGTGGAGTGTTTGGTTCTTGAGCCGCTTGATCATCATGCTCCTCTTGTTCTTCATTTTCTTCAAAGAGCGGGAAGAAGTTGTAATTCTCATCTTCTTGAACACTCCAATCCCAAGAGGCTTCTTCATCAAATCGGACATCTCGGCTCACAATGATTTTCTTTGTGACTGGATTATATAGCTTATATCCCTTCGAGTGTTTATCGTATCCAATAAACACAAACTTCTCACTTTTATCATCAAGCTTTGAGCGTTTTTGATCTGGCACATGAGCATATGCTATACTTCCAAAAACTCGAAGGTGAGAAACATTTGGTTTCTTCTTCCGCCATGCTTCTTGAGGTGTCTTGTTGTCAAGACTTTTAGTTGGACAACGATTTAAAATATACACAGCACAATCAACCGCTTCGGCCCAAAATTCTTTTGGCATATTCTTGCTTTTTAGCATGCTTCTAGCCATCTCAAGAATAGTTCTATTTTTTCTTTCAACTGCGCCATTTTGTTGTGGTGAATATGGAACCGTTAAAGGACGGCGAATCCCATTATTTTCACAAAATTCATTAAATTCATTTGATGTAAATTCACCTCCTCTATCGGATCTCATGGCTTGTATTTCATGCCGAACTTCCTTTTCTCTTAAATTTTTTAAATGACCCAAAGACTTCCGACTTTTCTTTTAGAAAATAGACCCAAGTTTTTCTAGAATAATCATCAATGAAAAGAAGAAAATAATTATTCTTTCCATATGAACTTGGTTTAATGGGTCCACAAACATCGGCATGAATTAATTCCAAGGGCCTTTTAGCTCTAAAATTTGATTCTTTTGGAAAACCTTTTCTTGCATGTTTTCCTAAAAGACACCCCTCACACAATTGATTTGGATGATTTATCATTGGCATCCCATCAACCATTTTGGTTCTTGATAATAAATTTAAGCCACCAAAGTTCAAGTGCCCAAACCTTAAGTGCCATAACCACGAATCATCTTTTAAACATGAATGTAAGCATTTTGCTTCATCATTTTGAATCTCCGATAAAAACATTCTATTTTTCATCATTGGCACTTTGGTTATTAATCTTCCTTCACTTCTTATAAAAAGATTATTATCTTTTAGATTGATGTCATAACCTTTTTCTAGAAGTTGCCCCAAACACTAAATATTATTTTTGAGATTGGGCACATAATAAACATCGGAAATAAATTGGTGGCTACCATCCTTTAGACGGATTAAGATGTTACCTCTTCCTTCAACCGATACCTTTGACTCATCTCCAAATGTGACTTTTCCGTTGGCTTGTTTAATTTCCGCGAACATGGTTTTGTCGCCGGTCATGTGGTTGCTAGCCCCAGTATCTAACACCCACATACTCTTTCTTTCTTTTTCTTTAAGATCATGTGCCATCAATAAGGTAAGATCAACTTCATCCTTGATGGGGTTAAACTTTTCCTCCACTTCACAATAATTAGATTTGCAATTGGAAGCGTAATGACCAAATTTGTCACAATTATAGCATTTAACCTGTGATTTCTCATACCTTTGGTAACCGCCTCTTCCACGACCTCTTGTCGGCTTAAGGTGTTGTTTTTTCTCTTCTTCATGTTCTTGGCGATTTTCACCATGTCCTCTTCCTCGGCCTCGACCTCGTCCACGGCCCCTAGCTCGCCCTCTTTGACCATCACCTCTTTTGAGTGAGAGTTGTGTATAAAGTGCCTGCTCCAACGGATATTGCGCTTTCTTCTTTTTCATTTTTTCTTCATGGGCCACTAGTGATCCGTTGAGTTGATCTATAGTCATCGAGTCTATATCATGTGATTCTTCAATAGCCAGTACCACATGCTCAAAATTTGGAGTTAAAGAGCGAAGAATTTTTTCTACCACTCTTGTATCTTCCAAATTTTCTCCATTCCTCCTTAGTTCATCAACTACCTTCTCAACTCTATCAAAATAATCAGAAATAGACTCGGATTCCTTCATTTGAAGAGACTCAAACTCACCTCTAAGTGTTTGGAGACGAACGCGTTTTACCTTATCGACTCCACGATATGTATTTTGAAGAATCTCCCAAACTTGCTTCGAAGTAGTTGCATTTGCAACCTTCACAAGTTGATTGTCATCCAAACATTGATGAATGAGAGTCATTGCCTTTTGATCCTTCTTCCGAGCCTTCTCTAATGCGTCCTTTTGGAGTGCACTAAGAGTACTTTCATCCTCCGATTCAACGTAGCCATTTAGCACCAAATCGAGTCTAACAAATATCAACTTGCAGAGCAGTTCACAGACAAATGACATTCATAAGAAGGCAATCCTAGAAGGAATTGGGATTAAAATGATCAATAATGGATATAGCAAGTGAGAAATGTAAATACATCTAGCTCAAGCAAGATCCACTCTTTGGTGTTTGTGCCGGTGGACCAGTGGTTACGGAGGTCTGGGTCAAGCACATGGGAACCCTTTTGACCCGGAGATTTTCGAGACATGGCCTTCACTTTGAAGGGTAAAGGCTTCACCTTCGGCTCTAACTCCACCTCCATCTCTCTATGAGGTTAGTGTACTGTGTAAGGAGGTTGTGTAAACTCTCTTTCAGGAAAGTTATTAATAGTGCAGTGGGAGCTAAGACTGAGTGGTAGTTACGCCCGTCGAGTTTGGAATAATGTAACTATTTGATGCCGTTTGGCTTGTCTGAGGTTGGTTACTCGAAAAGAGAAAATGCCACAAATGGTACCATACTATTGTGACACGACCTAGTTTAGTCCTCAATTTCATATTCAAAAATTCTTTGTTTATAACGTACATGTTCTTATACACATCAGTACAGCTCCGTGGTTGTGAGAGGTTTTTTTGTTTGTGAATCCCAGTTCACAAACAAAATCGGCTTATTTTGTCCGTAGAAAATTCTACAGACAAAACAAGCTAGTTTTTGTCTGTCTATTGAGATTCAGAGACAACAAAAAATTCTCACAAACACGGAGGTATACTGATGTATAAGAATGTGTACAAAAGGAATTTTTCTTTTATATTTGCTCATTTATGATCCTCCACTTATATGTACTCACCAGCTTTAATCCTATTTTGCTTTGAGAGCCTACCCTAGGGGTGCACGCGAGCCAAGCCGTTCGAACTTGAGTTTCGGTCATGTTCGAACTTGAGCCGGCTCGCGAGCTATACTATATTTATATATAAATTTTTATATATTTATAAATTAAATATATTACATATTTACATACATATATACCCTTTTAGTACCGAAATAAGCGGACATGATTAATATTTGTTGGACCGTTTTGATTAAAGTTTAAAGCGGGCCTATTTTCTACTCCCTGGCAAATACTTAACCCTAATTTTATTCATCCTGAAGTTGTCGTTACCAACTGCTCCGCAAACATAACGACACTCTAAAACCCTCTGGAACGTTAGTCTAATGAAACACTATAAACCTCTAAACCCTAGCTCTTCTGTCAAGGTTTATTCTTCAACATGGAAGTTTAGTGAATAATGCTGACGGAAGAAATGGAACAATGAAGACATGGAAATGGTATCGCTCCGCAATACTGTATTGTATAAACTTATACTTTATTATGAATTTGTTTTACAATCTTTTAATATGAAAATGTTGACATACTGATGTCTTAGGAATTTTTTTAAATGTAACAATGATGGTATGAATTAGTATTGCTCCACTTTTTTGTCTCACAGACGGGGTAGATGATAAGAGCTTCTTTACTTTGAAGTTGAAGAATGGCGGGAAGATTAATTCAAATTCACAATCGGGATATATTGGTGGGATGACAAATTGGTGGGACTACATGGATATTGATGGGTGGGGATCAATTACACTCAAGGAAAAAGTAAAGGAGTTGGGCTATGGTTACTCATAGACGAAATTATTCACTTTATCAGCATGTGGATTAGTAAGTGAACTACTTACTGATTCCGATGTTTCTCGTTTAATGGACCATGGTGTGAGGCCTAAACATATTGAAGTATGGGTTGAAACGTCTGAGTCCTCAAATGCAGAATTTTGTCATCCAATTCATGAGAACGCGGCAACTTCACATAGCATTGAGGAGGAGGAACATGAAGATTGTATAAGTTCTGAACTGGAGGATTTGTATGACAATGACTATGAGATAAACGAAACAATGCTGGATGATCTTGACTTTGACAAGTTTATTGATTTCAATGTTGAATATGCAGGAGTAGATACACCATGTAACTAAAAACAATGGAAATGAAAGTCATCAACATATAGTGGGTGAGGGCTTGAATTTTTCTGGGGGTGATATAAGCAAAAATTCAGAAGGCGAGGCAGAGGGTAAGAAGTGGCCCGTTTTCAAACCATGTGTAGATATGAAGAATCCTAACTTTCGCATCGGTTTAACATCTGCAAGCCAAGATTAGTTTAAAGAGGCGATACATAACTATGCTTTCAACAATTGAAGGATTTGAAATTCGAAAAGAACGATAAGGTGAGAGTTACGATTTCATGTAAACATCTTAATTGCCTGTGGAAAATAAACTGTAGAGAGCTTAAAAACACTTCTTCTTGGAGGGTGTTAGGATTTGTTGATAAGCACGAAGGATGCTTATGGGCATTTCATAACAAAATGGTTACTGCTTCTAAGGTTGGTAAGAGATGGAAAAATGAAATAAAGAGTCATAGTAATTGGAGGGTTAAAGAATTTAGAGATAAAATCTCTTCAGATGACAAGTTTCATTTGAGTAAGAGACAAGCATGTAGGGCAATGAGAAGGGCAAAAGAGGAGATTCGGGGTGAAGAACAGGAAGACTTTAACAAGTCATGGAGTTATTGCTTAGAAATACAAAGAACAAATCCTAAGACAACATGTCTCGTTAAGCTGAGTGACGTTGATGTTATGGGAGAAGGAAAATGTTCTTAAGAATATACATATGCTGGGAAGCTTTTAAGGAGGGCTACAAATATTGTAGACGAATAATTGGGCTCAACGGTTGTCATTTGAAATGCAAATTAGGGGGCAGTTATTAACAGTTGTGGGGATTGATTCAAATGATAGTATATTCTCATTAGCTTATGCAATTGTGGAAAGAGGAACAAAAGATTCATGGACATGGTTTTTAGAGTTGCTTAGGAATGATCTTCAGATTACATCAATCGTTGAAAGTCAGTTGACACTTGTATCTCATAAGCAAAAAGGCTTGATACTTGCCTGTCAAACTATTTTACCAGAAATTTTTCACAGGTTCTGTGTGCATCATTTACAAAGGAATATATATTCAGAGTGTTGATTTCTATGAGAAGGCCACCAGAGATGGTCTCTGGAGGGCGCCTAAGGCAACAACAATTAACTGGAGGGCGCCTAAGGCAACAACAATTAATAGGTTCACTTCAGCAATGGCAGAAATGAAGAAGCTCGATTTAAGTGCATTTATGTGGTTGTCAGATAAGCATCCAAGTGAATGGTCAAGGTCTCATTTCAATGTCATCCCACAATGTGATATACTGATGAATAATATGTGTGAATGTTTCAATTCAATTATTCTAGAAGCTAGAGATTAACCTTTGATTAGATGTCTTGAGACCCTGAGAAAATAGCTCATGGCTAGGTTTTATGACTGCAGAAGTAAAGGAAAGAAATGGACGACATCTATCTGCCCAAGAATCATTGAGAAGATTGAAGCAAATGAAAGAGTAGATGCAGGGTATTTAAGTCAGCAAAGTGATGAACATTTATTTGAGGTTTGGGGAATGTGGGATGATCAACAACATGTTGATTTAGAAAATAGAAGTCGTAGTTGTAAACGGTGGTACCTAACTGCATTCTTTGCAAGCATATATGTTATTCATGCAATATGGATGAAAAGTGGTAAAGTGCATGACTTTGTAAATCTCACATACTCAACCAATATGTACTTAAAAGTTTATTCAGGTTGCATTCGACCCATGGTTTGCCCTAGTGAATGGCATGTGACAAGCAGAGAGGTGCCACTTCCTCCATTGTACACTGCAAAACTTGGGAGACCAACAAAATTAAGGAAGAGAGGAGCTGGTGAAGTAACAAATAACGAGACAAAAATAAGTAGGAATCAGATTCGATTGCACTGTGCTACATGTAAGAAGGTAGGGCACGATTCAAGGACGTACTTGTCCAGAAGATCCTAAAGTGAAAGAAAGGAAGCTAAGTGTCCATATGAAAATATTTTTGTTTGGTATCTCATCCTGCTTTCATATGTCATAATTTTGACTTGTTTATATGATGTTTTAAAGTTAAATCCAACAAAGAAAAGGAGCAAGAACAAACATGTTGGAAGTGTAAGTGTTCCAAGTGAAGATATTCCTAGCACAAAAGATCCGGAAGTTCCAAGTGTTATGGTTTCTACTGAAGTTGAACCTAATGCTAGGGAGCAAACATTTGCAGCACCTGTGGAAAGCTCTAATGTCAGAACTAAACGTTGAAGAAGACAACTACTTTCATGTTTACATCTGTCAGTTCTTAATTATTTTGTAATCAAGATCTTTTTTCCGGTGTTAACTTAAAAAATACACCGATGTGCATCATTTGATGCCTCATTTTTTCTATTTTTGCTATTTTATTAGTGGCATGAATATGTCATGTTTAGTTGGCTATCCTGTTAGTTGGTTGTTGTGGGTGTCTTGAGCTGACTAATGCATATATATATATATATATATATATATATATATATGATTATCTACTTGTTTTTGTTGACCAGTTTTATCGTCTATGTACATGTTATGATTATGTTGAGCTAACTAGTATGTTAATGGTAAAAAAATGGGATGCAAAGAATTCTAGATTGACATGTGTAATTGCTAGGATGTTTCTGCGGTTAAATTTCCAGTTTTATCATACGTTGTTTAGTACTCCCTCCGTCCTGAAAAGGTTGGCAAAATTTCCTTTTTTGGATGTCCCAAGAAGATTTGTCATTTCCATTTAAAGTAAGGAATATGTGGCTAAAATTAATTGTCTCTCCTCTGCACAAATTTCAACCACACAGTTTTTACTTTATTAATCTACATGAAAGTCAACTTTGGCCAACCTTTTCAGGACGGAGGGAGTATAATCTATTTGTTACATTATTAAGTTGTGGGATTTGAAATAATAAAACCAAGCCTGCATGTTAGTATACAACAACTTGTACATATGCTATTCATTTTAGGGTGTATTTTTATCAAAAGAGCTATACCTTTTTAAAAAATATTCAAGTGTAATTAATAAATATCATGACTCGTTTGTTTTATATAAGCCAAATATAGCATGGGTAGGATGTCTTGGCCAGGAGAACCCTTTAATTAGCTTAGAACACGTATAACATCTTCCCAATGAGTATGGCGAGGGGTGATGCATAAACTGGGATAAGATATAAACATAATAACAAATGTCAAGCCAAGTGAGAGAAAGATAAAAACGTTTGCCAACTAAACAATGATATCGATTGGGATCTGAACAAAGAGGACCTTCATCAGACGTGTGATTTCAGACGTGTGGTGTGGTCTTACTTCGGTAAGAACACTTGCGTGCATTTTGTGTGAAATGGGAGTGGTAAACTCAATATTATCACCAGCATACATACGTGGATCTGGCACCATAGAAATACCCATAAAAGTACTAGAACATGGCTCGTTAAATGGATAACAATCCTCAATAAATCGTACATCACGGTAAACAAATTGGATTTTGTTTTCAAGATCAAAGACTTTCTAACCCTTCTGCGAATACGCATACCCGAGAAAAACACACTTAATACCACAAGGACTGACGTTATCCCGGTTCACATCCTTGGAATAGCAACCAAAACCCTTGAATTATTATAGAGGCAATTTTCTGAGATCACCGAGCAAGGTCGATGATTATTTAAGTGCAGCGCTTATTTGAAAATGTTCCCAAATACCGGTACCTTTTTGGTGTTCTGAAATTTATCCAAAATTTTATGTGTTCCTGCCCACACCAAATTTTACTTATGGCTATGCCCCTGTGTATAGGCCTTGATTTTGGTGATTTTTGTGTTTGAAGGCAGCTGTGGGTATGCCCCATGACTTTCTGATTTTTGCTGGTGTATGAGATATGTTTTAGGATAGGAAGTTGCTTTGAGAGGTCTTATATGCAGGTTTTAGCTGCTATATGGAGGGTGTGTGGTTTACTGGAATGAGTCTTGGAAGACGGAAGTAGGGGCTGGCCTTATAAGTTGCATTTTTTCAGTTTTTATAAATAAAAAATGTTAAAAGTATATAGAAAGTTCCTTAACACAATCAAGTAGTACAACCTTTTAATAAGTTTGCAATAGACATTTAATGTGAATCTAGCCTATAGTTTGGTCAAAATAGCCTATAGTTTCCTATATTGCGAGTTTGTGCCCTTGCTAATTTTAAAAAGTGTAATAAACCAAAATGATATTCTTACTTTGAGGTATGATTGAAAAGTTTTATATTTCATCAATTTTTTGCTTAAGCTATTTTTATAATGGTACAAAAATATCCTAGAGATGTGTGTCATTGATGGTACTTATATTGCTTGTTTCATGTTTAAAATGAAAAGCATATGCAATTCATAGAATCACATAGTGTTATAAAGTATATGCAAATATCCGAACAATAATTGGTAGGATGAAAATCTAAGTGATCCGTCAATTTTCAAAAATATGTATGGAATTTTATACATTGTTTTAAAAAAACTCAAGAATATCATACAGAGTATATAATACTATGATAGTTATTTACAAAAAAATATTACTTTAACATTGGACAAAAGCTCTCGCGCGATCAAACAATAGTATTCCAAATAAAAGTATATATATAATCATTACATATATAATTATTATATATAAACTATGACACAAAGGCTCACGATCCAGCTCGCGAGCTACGAATCTAAAATAAAAAGATTTGAATTGAGCTTGTTAACTATTCGAGACGAGCCGAACTCGAATCGAGCTTTTCCTGAGCGATCCACGAGCAGCTCGTGAGCTGCTTGAATCACTTTTCTTGGAATTTTATCAATTCAGGACCCGAAAGATAGATGAATTATCAATTCGGGACCTTAAAGATGAGATCTATCGGTATAGGACCCGAATGATGAAAAACTATCAATCTAGGACCTAAAATTTCACAGGTTTTGATTTATTTAATTTTTTATACGTTCTATTGCTAATTTTTGATAAACTTTTGTTCACAAAAGTTTATTAGTTTCATAAAACTAAATAATATTTAAAAAATTCAAGATAAAAAAATTAATAAAATTTCGGTCAACTTAGGTCCTAAATTGATAATTCCCAATCATTCAAGTCCTAAATTGATAGTTTTCCATCATTCAGGTTCTATATCGATGCATTTCATCTTTCAGGTCCCGAATTGATAACTCATCTATCTTTCGGGTACTGAAATGATAAAATTCCTTTTCTTTTGGACTGAAATTTGTTGGTCTGGTCTGGTCTAATCTGGTCTGAACTGGTCTGGTCTGATAATTATCTGGTATCTGTGAATTTAACTACGGAATTCTGGTCCGATCTGGTTTAATCTGGTCTAGTTTGATCTCATTTGGACTGAAAACAATCTACAAACTTCATTAATGGCGGTATACAGTACAATAGTCCCAAAGCTAGAGATACGACTCTAACTTTCCAGTTCCAAGCCAAGCATCTAACAACTTGCCTAACTTCTAACTGGTTTATTCTATTTATAGTCCCAACTCCTTAACTATAAGTAGTTAATAGTTCATAACAACTATCCGCCAGCCAACAACAGATAAACTACTTATTCTTTCTAGAATAGACTACACCATATCTATTCTTATTATTTAGGGAAAACTGTCAATTGCGCCCTCCTACTATGCGCGATCTGTCAATGGAGTCCCCGTACTTTGGAAACCCTCAATTGAACCCGCCAACAATGAAAATCCTGTCAATTAGGTCTACATAACCGGATGCTTCCCGGTTAGCCCGTTGCTCGCTCACGTGGACATCGTACATTGAGGGTTCCGTTGCTGACATGGATTAAAAATTTCCACATCATGTGGCCTATCTAGCCATTACCTCTGCCGGCCAGCTTCCATAGCCGCCGCCTCCGGAGTCTGGCCTCTACCTTCACCTCAACCACCCCTTCCGCCATACAAACGTCCTCCGACCACCACCTCCGTCCCTTCGTCTCCTCCATTGAAACGAACTCCAGCCGCGTCGACTTCCGTAGCAACCACCTCCGCCGCCCTTACCACCATACCAACCGCCTCGATCCGGCTTCCACCTCCATGGTCTCCACCTTCATCTTTTCTATTGGAAGTTGGAACGACCTCCAACCACCCCAGCCTCCATAGCTACCACCACCACCTCCACCATAGATCTGTAGTCTGTGCAGGAGGGAACTGAGGAGATGGAGGTGCAGATGCACAAGAGATATAGAAAAGGGAAAGAAAAATTAAAAGCATCGAAAGAAAGAAACGAACAAGGGGGGAGCTGCGGACTGGGAAATTAAAGGTGAAGAGTAGCGGGCCAGGAAGAAAGAAGAAAGAGAAAAAAAAAAGAAAGTAGGAAGAGAGAAAAGAAAATTGAAAAAGGAAAGGGAAAACTGTCAATTGATGTGGAAATTTTTAATCCATGTCAGCAACGGAACCCTCAATGTACGATGTCCACGTGAGCGAGCAACGGGCTAACCGGGAAGCACACGGTTATGTAGACCTAATTGACAGGATTTTCATTGTTGGCGGGTTCAATTGAGGGTTTCCAAAGTACGGGGACTCCATTGACGGATCGCGCATAGTAAAAGGACGCAATTGATAGTTTTCCCTATTATTTATAATAGTCGGGGTTCTATCAATACTCCCCTCCAAAGAAACAAGCTTGTCCTCAAGCTTGAAGTCTGGGAACTGTGTCTTCAACACTTGAGCATCTTCCCAAGACCTTTCAAATTTTGGCAGGTCTTCCCAATGTATCAAAACTTCAGTTCTGCCATCCGTTCCCTCCCTGGTATCCACCACCTTCTCCGGCTTCACCAGCAATTCCCAGTTTTCACTGAAACATTTAGGCAATGGTTGACAGCAAGTATTGGAAGCTAGAGCTTTCTTGAGTAAAGAAATATGGAATACTGGATGGATCAGGCAATCATCTGGAAATTTCAGTTTAAAAGCTACAACATTCACTTTCTCAATGATCTCAAAAGGTCCATAAAACCTTGGACTCAATTTCTGATTGATTCTCTTAGCCAAACTCTGTAGTTTATAAGGCTGAATCTTCAGGAAAACTTTTTCACCCACCTCCAACTTCATTTCCCTCCTATGTTTGTCCGCTTGCTGCTTCATCTTATTCTGGGCAATAGCTAAATTTTCTTTGAGTTATGCTAACATTCCATTCCTCTCAGCTGTCAGTCTTTCCACTTCATCATTAGCAGTCATAACCACATCCCCTTTTACAATTGGTTGAGGTTCTTGCCCATATAAAGCCTGGTAAGGGGTTTGTTTTAAGGAAATATGGTAATTAGTATTGTACCAATACTCTGCCCAAGGTAACCACTTGGTCCATTCCTTCGGTTTCTTCCCTTGTGATACATCTCAAATAGGTCTCTAAACACCTATTAACAACCTCCGTTTGGCCATCTGATTGAGGATGATACGCAGTATTGTATCTCAACTGCGTGCCAGCCAGTTTGAATAACTCAGACCAAAATGAACTCAAGAAAATGTTGTCTCTATCACTCACTATGGATTTTGGAAATCCATGGAGTCTAACTACTTCTTTGACAAACATTTCAGCTACTCCTTTAGCATTAAATGGATGAGACAAGGCTATAAAATGTGCAAATTTGGTTAATCTATCAACCACAACCAGAATAGTGTCTTTCCCTTGAGCTTTTGGCAATCCACCAATAAAATCCATGCTTATATCAGTCCAAATGCAATCTGGAATAGGTAATGGTTGTAACAACCTTGCAGGTTTCAAGGCCTGATACTTGTTTCTGTTGGTCCCGTTTGTAATAGGAACAGTCTAGAGGGGGGGGGGGTGAATAGACTGTTCAGAAATTTAAACTTTTCTCCAAGTCAAGTCTGACTTAACAGAGATGGTCGAAATCTGGTGACAGAGATGGTCAAGTTCTGATGGCAGGACTAGACCAGGCAGCGGATAAGTTTCTGTCCGGGTAGCCTCTAGGAGAAAGCTAAGGCAAAATGCCTTTCTGATAACTCTGAAGGAAGATCTGCTGGACACAGATTCCAACCTAAAGAGTTAGTCAGTAGAACCTTAAGTGCAGAAAGTAAAAGCTGAAAGTAAATGACACCGGGGTTTTTATAGTGGTTCAAGGAACAACTCGTTCCTCTAGTCCACTGTTCCACTAAGCTTGCAAAAACGACAGTTTACAACGCCTTAGTCCCTAGAACTTAAGAAGCACTCCTCGTCTTCTTCAAGTCTAGTTGCCACCCGGGATGCAGTCCTGCTTCCTGATGGCTGGTCTCGTTTCACTGAGTCTCTTGAAGTATCTCCACTTCACTTACTCCAGCTAATTTGAGACGTCCCTTCTTTTTCAAGAAGTGTTTGATATAGAGTCAGTTTTCTCCAATTTTGCTTCTTCACAAAAGATGAGTATATGAAGTTCTCGAAGTGTTGAAGAACTGAGTAACTTTGCCTTTTCTAGTTGGATGAAGGATAGGAATATTTATCTTCCAACTGTGGCCTTTTCTTGTTAGAAATGGAGTTTTTATCTCAAGAAAGTTGTTCACGCAAATCTATCTTGGTAAAGGTTATGGCAAAAGTTGTTTTTCTTAGTTCTCCAGAGTGTATCTTATATACTGGGAGCGGTCTTCCCGTTGGAGTGTAGAAGACAGCTTCATTAAATGCATGTACTGTTGACTTGACCGTTTGGTCCTCCGACTTGCTATTTTGGGGGCGTAAAGATATTCGCATGGTCAATCATCAGCTTTAAATATCTCTTCGTACGTACAGCATTAAATGTGCATTTAATGCGTGTACAGTGCCATGCTTCCGTTGTAAGGTTCGTAACCGTTAGAGGATTTCCCGTTAGTTTAACGACCGTTAGAAGGGCTTTCGGATTCTGATGATACTTAGCAGAGTCTCAAGAGGTTCTCTGGTCCAGTCTCTGAAGTCCGTCTCTGGTGCCAACTCTGGTATCTTTCTGATAACTAGTTTCTGATAGCTTCTCTGGTGAGCAACTCTGGGAGCAACTCTGGTAGAAGCAAGATGGAACTCTGGCAGGCAGACTAAGCTAAAACTTACAAAAGAAATTCTAATACACAATTTCTAATGGGGTACTTTCAAATTCTAATTAATCCTAGCATCATCAAAATCTAAATACATTTATTCCTTACAGTTTCTTTGACAAACATCACAATTCTGCACATATTGTTGTATCTGCTTCCTCATACCGACCCAGTAGAACATTGTTGAGATCCTCTTCATAGTTCTGAAATTGCAAGAATGCCCTCCTGTTGCAGAATCATGATATTCCAGAAGAATCCTTGTCACTCTAGGGGAATTTTGGGGTATCATCAGCCTTCCCTTGTAGTATAACAACCCCTTCTTCAGTCTGAAATCCGCCATATGATCCGGATGACTTAGAATCTTCTGGATAATATTAGCACACTTTGGATCTTCCAGCAGCTCATCTTCTAATCCTTCCCATTCCTGACAATTTACAATTGAGAAAGCTGAAAATTTTGATTTCCTTGACAGAGCATCTGCAGCTTTATTCTCACATCCAGGTTTATATTTAATGATAAAATTGTATCCCATTAGCTTGGCAATCCACTTTTGTTGATCCTCTCCCATGATTCTTTGCTCAGTCAAGTATTTGAGGCTTCTTTGATCAGTGTGAACCTCAAATTTCCTACCAAGTAAGTAGGGCCTCCACTTTTGGATTGCAAACACAATTGCCATCAACTCTTTTTCATAAACAGATTTACTCAAATGTTTATGTGCTAGTTCCTTGCTCAAAAAGGCAATGGGACCCCCATCTTGCATAAGTACAGCCCCTAACCCCCTTCCAGAAGCATCAGTTTCTACTACAAAAACTTTATTGAAATCTTTCTGATAACTAGTTTCTGATAGCTTCTCTGGTGAGCAACTCTGGGAGCAACTCTGGTAGAGGCAAGATGGAACTCTGGCAGGCAGACTAAGCTAAAACTTACAAAAGAAATTCTAATACATAATTTCTAATGGGGTACTTTCAAATTCTAACTAATCCTAGCATCATCAAAATCTAAAAATATTTATTCCTTACAATTTCCCCCTTTTTGATGATGCCAAAACCCTTTAACTATTTCCAGAGAAGTGCCTTTCACCATAAAAATATAAAGTTAAAAACTTTTCATTAGAATCTTGGTGGGCAACTTAGCAAAGGAAAATAGTAAGAGTACGATACAATCAGATAGCAATAATCAAGTATGATAACAGAAAATACACAAGAATGTAAATGAGAACAGATATTTGAAAAGAGCCAATCAAACAGAGAGGCAGAGAAGGTATCTTATTAAACTGTTAGAGAAAGTACAGCATTACAGAGTTAGATAAAGAGAGTTAGAGATCTTCTTCATCTACCTGTGGTCCTGCTCTGTCAATCCTTTCAAGTTCAGCATTTACCTTCGCTCTGATTGAGGCTAAATCCCTAGGATTCTGATAGTCAGCCCAATGAGGTGCAAGTTTGCAATCCAGATAGTTTCTGACAGCTTCAGCGGAATTCTTGCCATTCAGAATTTTCATTCCGTACCACATCTCAGCTTCTTCTATCGAACCACCATGGTTGATCTGGACAAGTCCATCACTGTCCATGAACAGATTCTCTCTTTGAAGAGGGGTCATCAATTTTCTCATTTGTTCAAACTGAACTCTGTCTGGCCTTGACAGACCACTCTTCATCCAATCAGTGAATGAAAAGGATGAAGACTTCTTCTTTGAGCTTCTGGGAGGAGGAGGAGGTCTGGTGCCTGTAGCAGCTAGCCTTTTCTTTCTGGTAGCATCAAAATAAGGAGCAGGATCAACAGAGGAGGGTTCTCTGATAGAAAGGGTTCTGGTGCTGGTGCCTTCTCCTTCTCTGGTATCTTCCCCCTTTTTGGCATCACAAAGATCACCAAGGAGAAGTTCAATCTTGGAAAACTCAGAGGCTTGAGCATCTCTGATTTCATCAAGGGTTTCTGGCAGTGTCTGAGTGACAGAGGCAAGACCTTCAATCAGGCTTTGTTGCTTGTCTACTGCAGATTGTAGATCTCTGGTGCTGACCTCTAGAAGCACCATCTTCTGGTACCTTTCTCTGTCAGATTTGAGAAGAGCCAGGCCTTGCTCTTGATGTTCCTTGCAGAGAGAATGTAAGATGTTGAGTTTCTGGGAGGAACTATCAGCAGATTTCTGAAGATTGTGAACAGATTCTGAGATCCTGTTGATTGTCTGATTCTGGGCAAGCAGAGCTTGAGAGTGAGAGTGGAGAACAGAGTTGAGTCCACTAACATCTCTGGAGACAGAATCAATCCTTGAGTTAGAGGAATACATGAAGGTGTGCAAATTTTCTGTGAGAGCAGCAACTTTATCTGACAGGTGTTGAAAACCTATAGTGATTTGCAGATTGGTATGGGTGAGTTCCTCATGTTGTTTGTCATTTAATTCAATAATCTTGCTCAGATCTTGAACCAATATTCCACCAAAAGCTTCAGCAGACTTCACAAACTGGGTGAAGGGGATTTTGGATTCT
Source organism: Cuscuta europaea (assembly GCA_945859875.1). Classification (NCBI taxonomy): domain Eukaryota; kingdom Viridiplantae; phylum Streptophyta; class Magnoliopsida; order Solanales; family Convolvulaceae; genus Cuscuta; species Cuscuta europaea. Next base: position 2,687,136 of record CAMAPE010000013.1, read on the forward strand.
TCAGGTGTAAAATCAGGCGTTTCCAATCCTCTGCCTTTTGGTAAGGGAGGAGCTCTGTTGGATGGTGGAGGGGAAGGAACTCTGGGGGGTGTCCTTCTCCTTTTGGAGGTTTCATCAGCAGCAATGGAGGAGGTGAGGAATCCATCATTGTCACTAGATGAGGAGGGAACCCTGAAGATATGTTTCTTTTTGGGTGTAGATGCTGCAGAATGATGTGAGGATCTCTGAGGTGAGGCAGACTTGGATGCAGATGAAGGGTTCTGGTGCTGAGGTGGAGAGTGAATGGGTGAGGCATGCTGTTGAGGGGGGGATGGTGGAGGTGAGGGTGAACGGTTTCTGAAAGGGACAATTGCTCTGCAGGGAGATGCAATTTTTTGTTTGGGTGAAGAAGGTCTTGAGTTGGGTTTCTGGTGAGATGGTGTTCTGGTGGAAGGTGGGGTTTTCTGTTCTGGTGAAGGGGTTTTCTGTTCTGGTGAAGGGGTTTTCTGGTGAAGTGGGGATGAAGGTTTAGATGGAGATTTGGAGGGTGAGGGTAGAGTAATAGGAGATTGGGGAGGGGAAGGAGGAGGTGTAGGAATTACCTCAAGTACAATTTCGGAGTACACAGATTCTCTCCACTCCTTGATCAGCTGCTCCATGGTAATAGCAATGTCATTCGCAGTGGATGGCTCTCCTTCCTCAAGAGCACTATGGCGAAATTTGATCATTGACTCTTTCCTTTTCTTCTCCATCAGCCAAGCATCAAAAGTTTCCATTTCTTCTTCTTCTAAGGCTCTGACATGCCTTTCTGGAGATAGGTCAGATGTGGGAGCTTTACCTTGATATCTGTCTTTCTTCTTTTGTAGCACAGAAATCAGAAAGGTAAGGGTGAAGCACTTTGATACATCATCTGTGCCTACCCAGTGAAGAACAGCAGCTTCTTCTTCTTCATAGGCATCAAAGAATTGGATGATTTGTTGAAGAGGACCCATTCTCCATCTTCTCCAAGCTAGAACTCTGTCAAACTGCTTTTGCAGAATGATGTTGAAGTCTGTTTCTTGGTCCATTTCTGGTGAGGCTTCACGCTCTGGTGAGAGGGCAGAGTTGGGCAACTCTGGTGCAGAATGTTGGTGAGTTTCTGGTAGAGTGCCAGATTCTGGTGCAAGTTCCCCCTGAATTGCTGAATCTTTGGCAGGTGAGACTACTTTGGTCTTCCTCTTCTTCTGCCTTGGTTTAGTGCTAGAGTTGTCAGAATCACCACTTAGCACAACCATCTTTCTTCTCCTCTTCTGCTTCAGTTTTCTGGCAGCAGATTTCTTGGTTGCCTTTGGGGAGGGCATCTCTGGTGCAGCCTCCTCTGCTGTTTCCTTCTCTGGTAGTGACAGATTGTCACTCTTCTTCTTCTGTCTAACCTCCCTTACAACCTGTGACTGCTCAGGTTGTTTGGGCTTTCTGGCAATTTTCTTTGCAGGTTTGGCCTTGGCAGCCTGTTCTTCCCTTTTCCTTTCCAGTCTTTCCTCTCTCCTAAGTTCAGAAGAGATGGCAATGTTGAATTTTGGAGAGGCTGTGAGGAAGATGGTCTTGGTGTGGTCAACTGGGATAGGATCCCTGAGTTGAACTCCTTTTGCAGCAAGGATGGCAGAGATAAGAAGGCCATGTCCCATCTTGGTTGAGTAAAGACCTGTCTCAGAGTCTTTCTTCTTGATGAATTCAGTTATAGAGCCAAAAGTTACCTCTCCCCAGTTGATATTCATGCCATGGTGCACTGCAAAGATTGCCTTGGCATTGTTTGTGTTCATCTCATCAGTTGAGGCTGTTTTGCACCATAAGCAACGGTGCAGAATGGTGACAAGCTTCTCATAGTCCTTCTTGAGTTGAAATTTCTTCATGTAGAGTTTATCCAGTCCGGCAGCCTCCGGACGGCAGTAAGTCTGGACAAAGCCTTCAGTGGAGACTTCCACTGATTCAAGAGCAATGAGATTGCTGGATTCTGGGTCTTGGGAGTCAAGTTGAACTCCAAAGAATTCATTCAGTGCATCTGCATTCAAGAAGATGTGTTGACCCTGTACGGATGAGTGAACTCCGGTCCTGGAGATGGTGGCGTTGAGGTAGAACTCAGCCACATCTTTGATGCTGAAATGCTCATAGGGATGAGCAACAACCTTAGATAACTGTGAATCAGTCATCCCTTGGATGATCTTCGTCATCCTCTTTTGATTTTCTGCCAGGAGGGGTAGAGAGGACATGTCAACTTTCATGCCGGATACTACGTTGGCAATGAGAGTTTTTGCTTCCTCCTTAGAAAGGTCGTTGATGCTCAGGAAGTTCATCTTGAGTGACGGTTAAGAAAATTTCTGGGTATTGGAAAGTTTTTGGGATCTGAGAGCTTTGAATGCTAGAGCAGTTTAAGAGAGATGAAGTTGCAGTAAGGATTTGGGTCGAAGACGGTGGATATAAAGGAGTTAGGAATAGTGGACGTTTGGTATATTGGCAGTTTCGAGGCAGCATTTAAAGAAATGTGGGCGGAAACGTTTCCGTTAGAAGAGTAACGATCAGGGGTATTTTGGTAAAAGACCGTTTCAATTAATTAGGTCTAGCCCGTACCTCGAAATATTGTTAAGTCCACTTCCGTATCTGTTGTCTTCGGTTGAGGAACTCTGGTCAAAGAAGAGGAGGTTCTCTGATGTGAGATTCTGATGACCAGAGATAGTGGATCTCTGATCCGAGTTTCTGGTGCAGAAGAAGGAAGTTCTGGTTCAGTGAATCTCTGGTTCATGCATCTCTGGGAAGATCATCCATCATTCCCAATTCTTCCCTAAGCTTGTTAAACCTTGCCTCAGGTAAAGGCTTGGTTAGGATGTCTGCAAGTTGATCTTCTGTAGGTACATGCTCCATACAGATATGCTTCTTTTCAACATGATCTCTGATGAAGTGATGTCTGATCTCAATGTGCTTTGTCCTGGAGTGAAGAACTGGATTCTGAGTGATAGCAATGGCACTAGTGTTGTCACACAACAGCTTGATCTCCTTTGCTTGAATTCCATAGTCCTTCAGTTTTTGCTTCATCCAGAGTAGTTGAGCACAGCAACTCCCAGCTGCAATGTATTCAGCCTCAGCTGTACTTGTTGAGATGGAGTTCTGCTTCTTGCTAAACCAGGAAACAAGCCTTCCTCCTAGCAATTGGCAGTGACCAGAGGTGCTTTTTCTGTCTAGTCTGCAACCTGCAAAATCTGAGTCAGAATAACCAATTAGTTCAAAGTTACCTCCTTTGGGATACCATAAGCCTGCATTTGGATTTCCTTTGATGTATCTGATGATTCTCTTTGCAGCACTTAGATGGCTTTCCTTGGGCTTTGATTGGTATCTGGCACAGATTCCAACAGAGAACGAGATATCTGGTCTGCTTGCAGTTAGATACAACAGAGATCCAATGATCCCTCTGTATGTTGTTGCATCTACATCTTTTCCTTCATCATCTGGACCAATCCCTTGTGAAGTGTTCATGGGAATCTTCACTGATGATTTGCCTTCCACTCCAAACTTCTTGATTAGATCTCTGGTGTACTTCCCTTGATTGATAAAGATCCCTTCTGGAACTTGTTTGACTTGAAGTCCTAGGAAGTAACTGAGTTCTCCCATCATACTCATTTCAAATTGACTCTGCATCACTTGAGAAAATTTCTTGCATAATTCTGGATTAGTACTTCCAAATATAATGTCATCAACATATATTTGTACTAACAGAATATGATTAGCAACAGAGATATGAAATAGAGTTTTGTCAACCTTTCCTTTAGTAAACCCATGGTTCACTAGGAAAAGAGACAATGTGTCATACCAGGCTCTGGGAGCTTGCTTAAGACCATAGAGGGCCTTTTTAAGCTTGTAGACACAAGAAGATTGAGTAGGAATGACAAAACCTGGTGGTTGTTCCACATAAACTTCTTCTTCAAGATCTCCATTCAGAAATGCACTCTTGACATCCATCTGGTAGACCTTGATGTTGTTGTAGGCAGCATAGGCTAGAAAGATTCTGATGGCTTCAAGTCTGGCAACTGGTGCAAAGGTCTCATCAAAATCTATTCCTTCTTCTTGACAGTATCCTTTAGCTACTAGCCTTGCTTTGTTCCTTACAATGTTGCCGTCTTCATCTGCTTTGTTCTTGAATACCCATTTAGTTCCAATGACATTCTGGTGCTTTGGCCTAGGAACAAGTTCCCACACTTTGTTCCTCTCAAACTGAGTGAGCTCTTCTTGCATAGCATTGATCCAATATGAGTCTGCAAGAGCTTCTTCAACTGTCATAGGTTCCATCTGAGATATGTAGCAGGCAATCATTGCTTCTCTCCTTGATGTGGATCTGGTTTGGACTCCACTTCTGATTTGTCCAATTACTTGATTAGGAGGATGATCTCTTAACCAAGTAAGATCAGGTTCTGATAGGGGTTGCCTTCGATTCTCTTGTTCTTCTTCTGATTCTTCATCACTATCCTTGCTTTGCAGAATGGGATTCTGATGATTCATTGGTATGGCAGAGTTGGTCAGCAACTCTGGTGTATCTATCTCTGGTGGATCCAGTTTTGGAGATTCTTTGAGATTCGCTTTCTCCAAGTTTTCAGTTATGCTCTCAACAGAGTTGAGATCATCAAACTTGACATGAATCGATTCTTCAACAAGTAAAGTTCTCTTGTTGAGTATTCTGTAGGCTTTGCTGGTGCCAGAGTAGCCTAAGAATGTTCCTTCATCAGCTTTTTCTTGAAACACCTTGAGGTGATCCTTCCCATTGTTGAGTATATAGCATTTGCATCCAAATGCATGAAAGTAGCTGATGTTGGGTTTTCGTCCTTTCCATAATTCATAAGGAGTTTTCTGATGAGTCTTGTGAATCATGCTCCTGTTCTGGGTGTAACATGCAGTATTGATTGCTTCAGCCCAGTATCTGTAGGGTAGACCTGATTCAGCAATCATGGTCCTTGCAGCTTCCTTTAATGTTCTATTTCTTCTTTCTGCAATTCCATTCTGTTGAGGAGTTCTGGCTGCAGAGAGTTGATGCATTGTACCATTCTGGTCACAGAAATCCTGAATGACCTTGTTGACGAACTCTGTTCCTCTGTCGGATCTGATGGCTTTGACTTTCTGATTCTGCTCATTCTGTAATAGCTTTAGCAGAGATGGCAGTTTCTGCAGAGTTTCATTTTTCTTGGTCAGAAAAATAGTCCATGTGAATCTGGAGTAGTCATCCACCATGACTAAGGTGTATCTCTTGCCACCAACACTTGGAGTTTCCACTGGTCCAAATAAATCCATGTGAATTAGATTCAGGGGACCAGTAGATAGGTTTCCAGCAATGGGTTTGAAGGAATTCTTCATTTGTTTTCCTTTCTGACATGCACTGCATAGATTCTCCTTTTTGTATACAAGGTTGGGTAGACCTTCAACAATGTGATCCCTTGCCAGTTTGTTGATTGTTTTGAAATTCAAGTGACTCAGTTTCTTGTGCCATTCCCAACTGAGTTTTGAATCTCCTTTGGCTATCAGGCAAATTCCATCTCTGGCAGTTGACCAATCAACCACATAGATGTTTTTCTTTCTTGTTGCTGTTAGAACCACTTCTTTAGTTGTCTCATGCTTGACAGAACATCCTTCCTTGGAGAATTCAACTGTGTAGCCTTTGTCACAGAATTGGCTAGCACTCAGCAAGTTGAATTTCAATCCCTTGACATAAGAGACATCATCAATGATTATCTGGTTCTTTATCAGCTTCCCTCTTCCTTTTGTCTGGCCATCTTTATCATTACCTCCAAAGGTAACTCTGGGCCCTTTGACTTTCTGGAACTCTGTTAGGCAACTCTTGTCACCTGTCATGTGCCTGGAGCATCCACTATCAATGTACCAATCTTGCTCAGAGATGGCTCCAGCACACAGTTCCTACAAAATTAAAAGGAAGATTTAGGTACCCAAGCAATGTTGGGTCCTAGGGGGTTATGCAGTCTTGGCAGCCGGTACCACTTTGGTCTCATCAAGTGAAACCTTGGTGGGTGGTACCCATTGTCCACCTGGTAGTCATAGTAAACGGAAGTGTGATTCACTTTGGGCAGATGCTTGTGAGGATCATGCTTCCGGTTTACATACTTATGCATAGCCTTTTTAGTTGGGTAGAAGTCCCATATACTATCAAGATCAGAGGAGCGATTAACTTTGGGCTTCTTAAGTTGACCAGCCAACCTTTTCTGTCTAAAGTTAATTTTCTCTTGATATCTGCCTTTCTGGTGATCATCTCTGACGCGATTATCATGAGTTTGTCTGTTATGGTTCTGTCTTTGATTTCTGATATTCTGAAAATCTTTCCTGTTGTTAGTTCTTCTGCCAGTTTCATTAACTTTTAAAATGGGTTTCTGTTGAACCTTTATCTTTTCCTTTTCTGGTCTGACATTCTCATGAATAACCTTGGTGCCAGATACACCAGCCTGACAAATGGGCCTAGAAATCAGTGGCTCTATGACCTTATCTGCCTTAGCAACTCTGGTGCTAGACATTACAGAAGGCTCACCTGATTCTGTTGAGCCATAACCAAGACCAAAACCAGTGCCAATTTGTTGGTCAAGTACAATCTTTTCCATAGAAGACTGGGCCTTCTGGTAAGCTTTGTACTTAATCTCAAGAGGCTCCATCTCTCTTATTTTCTTTAGAAGAGAAACATTTTCAGCTTCCAGCTGATCTCTTTCCTCAATCAGAAGATTGATTTTGATCTCAACCTCCTTTCTTAAGTCAAGGATCTCAGCCTTAAGCTTACTGTTTTCTTCTTTAACAGAAGAATAAGTGGTTTGTATGGCTTGAAACTCTTCCCAAAATTCTGACATTGAATCGGAATCAAAGGCTCTGCCTACCGAAGAAAAACTAGAGTTGGAAGTAGAAGATACCTCATCATCAGATTGACCCATAAGACATAGGTCTTCAGTTTCTGTGTCCAGGCAACAGAATGCTTCATCAGATTCTGATTCCGAGCTGGACTCTGTCTCAGAGAGGGGGTCCTTCTCTGGTTGTTCAGTGATGAGTGCTTTCCTTCTTCGGTGCTCGTACTTCTTTTCTCCTTCCTGGCCTTGCCTTTTGGAGACTATGGGGTGTGGACAGTTGACTTTGAAGTGCCCTGGTTGTCTGCAGTTGTAGCAGAGAAGCTCTCCACTACTTTCTGATGGTTTGGACTTCTGGTGTGGCTTTCTGCTAGAGTGTGGACTTCTGCTATCCTTTGGCTTCAGAAATTTCCTGAACTTCCTAGCAAAAGCCGCCATATATTCGTCAGTTAAAAGAATAGAAGGGTCAAAATTATTTACCTGAGAGGTGCTGGCAGTGAGGGCAGTAGTTGTTCTGTCCTCAACTTCTTCTTTCTCTTCTTCATTCATCTCAAACTCATAAGACTTGAGATCAGAGATGAGTTTCTCAGTGCTGTAGGTTCTGAGGTCCTTGCTATCTCTCATGGCAGTGACCTTCATCTTCCATGGTGAAGGTAAACCTCTAAGAACCTTCAGATTAATTTCCTCGGGAGTAAGCTCCTTCCCAAGTTCTGATATCTCAGCAGTGAGGGTGAGCAAGCGTGCATACATCTCAGCTATGCATTCTTTGGGTAGAAGTTTGAAATCTTCAAACTTCTTCATGGCAATAGTGAGTTTGTTGTCCTTTTCTTTCTCATCTCCAGCTCCTATCAGGGTGAGAGTATCCCAGATCTCCTTGGCAGATTTGCACTTCTTGATCCTGGTGAAGTACTTGTCATCAATGGCCTTGTAGAGGATATCCTTGACAATGTTGTCAAGGTTGTACTTTCTCCTTTCTTCATTAGACCATTCATGGCGCAGTTTGGTGATCATCTGGGGTTGACCACTACCAGTGATGTATTCAGGGTTGACCTTGGTGAACTCTGTGAAAGGTCCTGCATCAAGTACTTCCCAGATTTCGTCATGGAGTGCGCAGAGGTGAGCTTTCATGCGGATCCTCCAATCATCAAACTTTGTTACTGAGAACATAAGATTCTTTGAAAGAGTGTTATCCATAATATGAGATTAAAGAGGCTAAAACAAGTGGATCTCTTGTTTAGTAAGTAACCTAAAAGATTACAAGAACAAGGAGGCTCTGATACCACTTGTTGGTCCCGTTTGTAATAGGAACAGTCTAGAGGGGGGGGGGTGAATAGACTGTTCAGAAATTTAAACTTTTCTCCAAGTCAAGTCTGACTTAACAGAGATGGTCGAAATCTGGTGACAGAGATGGTCAAGTTCTGATGGCAGGACTAGACCAGGCAGCGGATAAGTTTCTGTCCGGGTAGCCTCTAGGAGAAAGCTAAGGCAAAATGCCTTTCTGATAACTCTGAAGGAAGATCTGCTGGACACAGATTCCAACCTAAAGAGTTAGTCAGTAGAACCTTAAGTGCAGAAAGTAAAAGCTGAAAGTAAATGACACCGGGGTTTTTATAGTGGTTCAAGGAACAACTCGTTCCTCTAGTCCACTGTTCCACTAAGCTTGCAAAAACGACAGTTTACAACGCCTTAGTCCCTAGAACTTAAGAAGCACTCCTCGTCTTCTTCAAGTCTAGTTGCCACCCGGGATGCAGTCCTGCTTCCTGATGGCTGGTCTCGTTTCACTGAGTCTCTTGAAGTATCTCCACTTCACTTACTCCAGCTAATTTGAGACGTCCCTTCTTTTTCAAGAAGTGTTTGATATAGAGTCAGTTTTCTCCAATTTTGCTTCTTCACAAAAGATGAGTATATGAAGTTCTCGAAGTGTTGAAGAACTGAGTAACTTTGCCTTTTCTAGTTGGATGAAGGATAGGAATATTTATCTTCCAACTGTGGCCTTTTCTTGTTAGAAATGGAGTTTTTATCTCAAGAAAGTTGTTCACGCAAATCTATCTTGGTAAAGGTTATGGCAAAAGTTGTTTTTCTTAGTTCTCCAGAGTGTATCTTATATACTGGGAGCGGTCTTCCCGTTGGAGTGTAGAAGACAGCTTCATTAAATGCATGTACTGTTGACTTGACCGTTTGGTCCTCCGACTTGCTATTTTGGGGGCGTAAAGATATTCGCATGGTCAATCATCAGCTTTAAATATCTCTTCGTACGTACAGCATTAAATGTGCATTTAATGTGTGTACAGTGCCATGCTTCCGTTGTAAGGTTCGTAACCGTTAGAGGATTTCCCGTTAGTTTAACGACCGTTAGAAGGGCTTTCGGATTCTGATGATACTTAGCAGAGTCTCAAGAGGTTCTCTGGTCCAGTCTCTGAAGTCCGTCTCTGGTGCCAACTCTGGTATCTTTCTGATAACTAGTTTCTGATAGCTTCTCTGGTGAGCAACTCTGGGAGCAACTCTGGTAGAAGCAAGATGGAACTCTGGCAGGCAGACTAAGCTAAAACTTACAAAAGAAATTCTAATACACAATTTCTAATGGGGTACTTTCAAATTCTAATTAATCCTAGCATCATCAAAATCTAAATACATTTATTCCTTACAGTTTCTTTGACAAACATCACAATTCTGCACATATTGTTGTATCTGCTTCCTCATACCGACCCAGTAGAACATTGTTGAGATCCTCTTCATAGTTCTGAAATTGCAAGAATGCCCTCCTGTTGCAGAATCATGATATTCCAGAAGAATCCTTGTCACTCTAGGGGAATTTTGGGGTATCATCAGCCTTCCCTTGTAGTATAACAACCCCTTCTTCAGTCTGAAATCCGCCATATGATCCGGATGACTTAGAATCTTCTGGATAATATTAGCACACTTTGGATCTTCCAGCAGCTCATCTTCTAATCCTTCCCATTCCTGACAATTTACAATTGAGAAAGCTGAAAATTTTGATTTCCTTGACAGAGCATCTGCAGCTTTATTCTCACATCCAGGTTTATATTTAATGATAAAATTGTATCCCATTAGCTTGGCAATCCACTTTTGTTGATCCTCTCCCATGATTCTTTGCTCAGTCAAGTATTTGAGGCTTCTTTGATCAGTGTGAACCTCAAATTTCCTACCAAGTAAGTAGGGCCTCCACTTTTGGATTGCAAACACAATTGCCATCAACTCTTTTTCATAAACAGATTTACTCAAATGTTTATGTGCTAGTTCCTTGCTCAAAAAGGCAATGGGACCCCCATCTTGCATAAGTACAGCCCCTAACCCCCTTCCAGAAGCATCAGTTTCTACTACAAAAACTTTATTGAAATCAGGGATTCTCAACACTGGTAAAGAAGACATAGCATTCTTCAACTCAACAAAAACTTTCGTAGCCATATCACTCCATTTAAACCCATCCTTCTTCAGCAATTGTGTTAATGAAGCAGCAATGTGACTATAGCCCTTGACAAACCTCCTGTAGTATCCAGTAAGACCCAAAAAAAACCTCAACTCCTTTAAATCTTTTGGTACAACCCATTCTACCATGGCTTTAGTTTTACTAGGGTCAGCTGCCACCCCTTCTGCAGAAATGATATGACCCAAATAACTCAGTTGCTCCTGACCAAAGGAACATTTCTTCTGATTGGCTACCAAGTCATTCGTCTTTAAAGCGTCCAGGACTAATTTGAGGTGTTCTTTATGATACTCCTTGGTTTTGCTGTAAACCAGTATATCATCAAAGAATACCAAGGTAAATTTCCTGAGAAAAGGTCTCAAAACTTCATTCATTAGAGCCTGAAATGTTGAAGGTGCATTAGTCAACCCAAATGGCATGACTAGGTACTCGTAATGACCTTCATGTGTTCTGAAAGCAGTCTTACAGGTATCACTCTCCTTCATTCTGATTTGGTGGTAGCCTGACTTCAGATCCAGTTTAGAAAAAACCCTTGCTCCACCCAATTCATCTAGCAACTCCTCTATAACTGGTATGGGAAACTTATCAGGTATTGTGATCTTATTCAGGGCTCTATAATCACCACAAAATCGCCAACCACCATCTTTTTTTCTGTCCAGTAAGATAAGACTGTTGTAGGGACTATTGTTGTGCTTAATGATACCAGTTTTTAACATTTCACCAATTACTTTCTCTATCTCATTTTTCTGATCAAAAGTGTACCTGTAGGGCCTCAGATTCGGTATACTAGCTCCTTCTTAGATGTTTATAGCATGATCACAGTCTCTAGCAGGAGGAAACTTCAACTGATTAGTAAACACTTCTGGAAATTCAGCAATGATGTCCTCCCAAACCTTGGCTTCCTTAGTATTCTGTTCCAAACCATACAACTGCCCTTCATAATAAAGAAAATATCCATCTCCTTCTTTCTGCAGAATATGAAGCATAGTTTTCACCGGAACCTCCCAATTATTCAATGTTGCTTCCCCTTGGATACAATTTATCCTTTCTTATTGTTTCCATCTTATTACTTGCTTCTGAAAATTCACTTCCATGTCACCCAACTCAGTCAGCCATGCCATACCCAAAACAATATCTATGCCACCCAATTCCAGAATATAATATGATTGATGTATGGTATTTCCTTTCACTTCCAGCTTCATTCCATCACATCTGCCATTATTATGGATGAGATCCCCATTGCCAATCTGCACTTTAACTCCTTGTATAGGCATAAAACGTACCCCCACCTGTCAATGAAACCTTGCGCTATGAAATTGTGTGTTGCCCCACTGTCAATCAGAATGTTCACAGGTTGTTTCCCATCAACCCAATTCAACACATCTTGCACCTTGAATGTTTTCATGGACGGAATACCCTCCTTACTTAAAACAGAAAGTTGCATTGGTTTAAGTTGTTTATGAGTATCTTCCTCTTCTCCACATTCCAGTAATTTCCCTTCAGATTCATCTTCTCCTTCAGATTGCTCCACTAGAATCATCTTATAGTTCTTCATTTTACAGATATGACCCTTGCCCCAGTCCTCTCCACATTTGAAACACAAACCTCTTCTACTTCTTTCTTGCAGCTCACTCCTGGATAACCTGGGACCAGATTTACTCATATTATGTGCCTTAATGTCATTGTTGCTTCTGTAATCTGAGTTGCTCTTTGGTAGGTTAGAGTTACTGTTAGTAATACTTTTCCATCTGCTTCCATCACCCCAAATTGCTTGAGAATTTGAGCCATTGCTCTTACTTAGCCCCTTTTTCTTCCCTTCCTCTTTGTTCTTCATCAACATTGTTTTCAATAAGAGAAGCTTGACCCATGAGTTCAGCTAAGGTTCGTGTAGTATACAACTTCAGTTCAGCCTTGATATCTCTTCTCAGTCCCTTAAGAAAAACACCTTTCAGAACCTCCTCGGTTAGATGTCCCTGGGAAGCTATGGCCGTTTCAAACTTGTCTCTGTACTCCTTCATAGTTCCTCTCTGCTTTAAGCTGAACAACGGTCCTAACGGATCTTGTACCAGCTCTGGTTGAAAGCGTGTAGTCAAATCCTTCGTAAATGTCTCCCAATTCATATGGCGAGCCTGGCCTTCCCCACCATTGGAACCAGCTAAGTGCCTGGTCCTCCATCGCCAGAACTGCCAGGTCAATTTTGTCTCGCTCATCAGTCTGATTCAACCTGAAGTAGCGATCCATCCTCATCAACCAACCAAAAGCATCATCTCCGTTGAAAATCGGTAAATCGATTTTCCATCCGGCTTTATTTGGATTTCGGTGTTGACTATGGCGATCGCGATCCTGATGCGAGCCAGAGTAATTGGAACGTGTTTCAGAGCCTTCCGAACTGTCATCATGCTTCGTGTGTTTCTTCTGTGATGATCGGCGCGAAGAGTTCGAGTGGTGCGAATGACTCCGTGATCTATCTGAGTTCCTGTTCTGCATTTCAGCTAGATTAGCTTGCATCGTTGCCAAAGCGGTCGTGAAATTTGACTGCATCTCTCTCAAATTCCTCTCCATGCTAGCTTGCATCTCCCGCTGGCTCCTTTCTATTTCCGTCAATCTGCTTTCCATCTTTGCGCGCGTCACGGTCATCCAGCGATCAAACACGCTCTGATACCAATGATAAGAACAGTTCGCAATCCATAAGATACAGGACGAACCGGAAACAATCTACAAACTTCATTAATGGCGGTATACAGTACAATAGTCCCAAAGCTAGAGATACGACTCTAACTTTCCAGTCCCAAGCCAAGCATCTAACAGCCTGCCTAACTTCTAACTGGTTTATTCTATTTATAGTCCCAACTCCTTAACTATAAGTAGTTAATAGTTCATAACAACTATCCGCCAGCCAACAACAAATAAACTACTTATTCTTTCTAGAATAGACTACATCATATCTATTCTTATTATTTATAATAGTCGGGGTTCTATCAGTTTGATCTCATTTGGACTGAAAACCGTCCAAAAGAAAACATCCTAATTTTGTTCGGCCCAAGCCACGAATACGGAAAAGCTTTGGCACCATTTGCAAATGCTTTAAAATAGCGTTTTCCAGCTTTTGGCTTAAAAAGTTAAAAAGAATGTTTTCCAGCGACAACTTCTACTTAAATTAACACTTAAAAGTTAAAAGCTAGAATCTGCTTTATACTTTTTCTATTACACAAAAATTTACTCCCTCCCTCCCGAAATAATTTTGCTGGCCGCTCTTTTTCAGCGCTAGCAAAACACTCCTGATAGAGCTCAAAGGGTATCTACTTTGGCAACCGCTTGCTCGACTGTACTGCTTATTGTGTCCTGTTTTTAATTGTGAACTGCGGTATGGTTTACTTTTTCAATATGGGTCTGTCTGTAAAATTCAATTCCTAATAAATCTTAAATTTACGATACCTGCAAGTCTGTGACCCTGCATCTCTGCTTATTCTACTCTTCTTCCATTAGGATTCGGAATTACCCTTTAGGGAATTTAGGGCTTTAATCCAGCAAATAGAGACCTAAACGGTAGCACCGCCGGGAAAGAGAACTTCATGTCTTGCTAGCAGGCACGGGAGCACACCGAAGCAGTAAATAAGCTCCAATTTGAGGTTTATACTCTTGGCTTTTGTGCTTTTGGGCATCTTCCACTTTTACTTACTTTTAATATTTTATGCAATTGACAATTGGTAATTATGTATAAATGAATTGATCTATCTAATATTTTTATTGATTTATGTGTGTGAAAAATAGGTATTGATTTATGTGTCACGCCCCGGACCGCATCCGAGCCACGTAGACAACCGCCGTACATCCCGATAAGAACAACAACAGTTCATCCCTATTGGATTGTACAAGGCGTCCGATTGATTCTATTGCCAAACCGATTAGTAAACACATACAATCAACATCAATATCATAATCAAACAAATGCGGAAAAAATAAAATGTTTGATACTTAGCCACACGTGGCAAACACGGGCACGCAGGCCCCCAACTGTTTTAATGAAAATATTGTTCAAAAATCCATGAGCGGTTTATACATTTGAAATAAGAATGGAAGCACGAACCACGTCTTCCTTCTCGATCAATCACCCTAGGCAAAGGTGCAGGTAGTAGGACTTTAGCCTCAACCTGAAAAATGTGAGGGCCCCCGGAGGGGTCAGTACTCCATAGAAGTACTAGTGACAAGCAGGCTATATGAATAATAACTAATGTTTCAGACACGAGACCCAAAAAATAGGGTGTTACATATATATATGTGACTCATTCATCCGATGATACATACTGTATATATATGTAAAATACTCATCCCGGGGATGCTCAACCCCAACCGAGTTTCAGGATCATTTATAGTCCCGGGGATGCTCAACCCCAACCGAGTTTCAGGATCATCTAATGTCCCGGGGATACTCAACCCCAAACTAAATCCTTACCAAACCCTAACCTGGATATGGCTAACCTTTCGTTCCTTCAACTGTGGACAATACCTAGCCCTATAGTCATATAACCATCCTTAGGAACCAACGTGGGCGGGTCCCACCTGAACGGCCCACATTAACCCGCTCAAAACTGCCCGTTTTGAGCATAAACCAATACTCGATCGAGTATCTACCCATACTCGGTCGAGTACAGGAGGCGATAGCCCCCAAAGCTAATTTTCAATGTATACTCGATCGAGTATCTACCCATACTCGATCGGGTATAGGAGACAGTAGCCCCCTGGGAAGTTTTTCAGCAAATACCCGGTCGGGTATGTGTCAATACCCGGTCGGGTATGGCAGTTGACTTGGCGGTCAACGCCCCTTTTGACCACCCAAACGGAGTCCGATTAACTTGAAATTTTATACACATATACTTCTTGATGTCCTCGATCCAAAAATACCATTTTGGACCCCTGGATCATCACACAAAATATTTTATCACATATTTAATCACCAAACCTACATAACATGCTTTTCAACTATGTTTTATGCAAATTCATGGCATAAGCAAATACTTAATTATCTTTAATCATTCCACAAAACATATCCTTGATTACTTTAGGTAATCTCATGCCTAACTCAAAAGTTATAAAGCATAAAGCCGTCTTCTCACCTTAATGAAGCTTATGAAGTTCTAGCCTTCCCGATTTAGCTCCGGCGAAACTCCGGCGAACTTCGATGAACTCCGTCGACAACTCCGGAGACCCTTTCAACTTTGTGAAAGTTCCTTGAATACCTTAGACAAGTTACTAACAAGGTTTTATCATCATAAAACCCATAGTAATACAAATAACCCCCAAAAGGTTATTTTCCGGCGAACCGGTTACTTTGGCTTCTAAGTCCGTTCTTGGACTTAAAACCACCTTCCAACCCTTCATTCTACACTTCCAAACGTGTAGAACAATCCTAGGGTGTGAAATATGATTGAATAGTCATATAAGAGTATTAAAGAACAAGAAATGGGATTAATGGAGTCCTTACCTTGCTTTATTAAGAAAAGTAAAACACTTTGTTTGGGACGTTACCGGTCAAAAAATGTAATATTGAGTAGTTGAGAGTGTTAAAGATATTGCAGCTGTATAGATATTGCAGCTGAATATATGGTCAATCAAAGTAGATTATGATAGAGATATGTTACAACAGTATATATGCATAATTAATGTAGATTCTAGTCATTAAGTGTAGAATATACACTTTCCTAGATTAGCTATTATACTCATGTATATATTCAGCATTCTTTGTTTATTCAAGATATAGAAAGGATTGGGGGTGGTTTCTCAAGAATATGTGATGGGTCCCGCACATACTTCTTGAGCATAGAAACATGAAATACATTATGAATCTTTTCTAACTCTGGAGTCAACTGAAGTCGGTAAGCTACAACCCCAATCCTTTCAAAGATCTTGAACGGGCCTATGTAATGTGGGTTAATCTTACCCCGACTGAGGAACCTGATGATCCCTTTCCAAGGTGATACCCTCAGAAATACCTCGTCACCAACCTCAAACTCCAACGTCCTCCGACGTTTATTAGCATAGCTCTTCTGCCGGTCTTGGGCAGCCTTGAGCCTATCCTGTATGACTTTTATCTTCTCCTTAGTGATCTCGACTAACTCGGTGCCCTCGAGCTTAGCCTCGCCGACCTCGTCCCAACACAATGGTGTCCGGCATCTCCTCCCATACAATGCTTCGTATGGAGGCATGCCTATACTTGCCTGATAACTGTTGTTATAGGCGAATTCCACCAAAGCCAACTGATTGTCCCAGCTCCCCTGGAACTCCAAGGCACATGCCCTTAACATGTCCTCCAAGATCTGAATCACCCGTTCAGATTGCCCATCCGTTTGAGGATGAAACGCAGTGCTAAACCTCAATTTCATACCCATGGATTCCTGGAACTTAGGCCAAAACCGTGATGTGAACCGTGGGTCTCTATCCGATACTATAGTAACCGGGACCCCATGCAGTCTCACAATCTCATCTGTGTATAATTTGGCCAACCGCTCGAGCGTATAGGTAGTGTTGATAGGTAGGAAATGAGCGCTATTGGTCAGCCTATCGACTACCACCCATACTGCGTCGTAGTTCCTAACCGTCCGTGGTAGACCCACCACGAAGTCCATGGTAACATGCTCCCACTTCCATTCTGGAATGGTAAGTGGTTGTAGTAACCCTGCTGGGTGTTGGTGCTCTGCCTTAACCTGTTGACAAGTAAGGCAACGGCTCACGTATTCTGCAATTTCTCTCTTCATCCCCGACCACCAGTAACTTTCCTTCAAGTCCCGGTACATCTTTGTACCGCCCGGGTGCATGGCATACGCAGATGAGTGGGCTTCCTCAAGGATAGACTTTCGGAGCTCCTCATCCGATGGCACACACACTCGTTCCTTGAACAGTAGAAGTCCATCTTCTCTCTCACGGAAACCCTCGACGGGCCCCACAAACATCCGTTCCCGGATTTTCTGAAATTCCTCGTCATTGCCTTGACATGTTCTGATTTCATCTAATAAGGTGGGTCTCACCTCAAATCTGGCCAATAGCGCCCCATCCGTGGATATCTCCACGCGTGCCCTCAATGCCCGTAAGCATGTGAGTAAAACCCCTGATGATGAGCTCTTCCTGCTCAATGCATCGGCTACAACATTAGCCTTGCCTGGATGATAGTCAATGATCAAGTTGTAATCCTTAATCAACTCCATCCATCTCCTCTGTCTCATGTTCAACTCTTTCTGAGTGAACACATACTTCAAGCTCTTGTGGTCGGTGTAAATGTGACACAACTCCCCGTAGAGGTAGTGCCTCCAAATCTTCAATGCAAATACCACAGCACCTAGCTCCAAATCATGTGTGGGGTAGTTTACTTCATGCTTCCTCACCTGCCGAGAAGCATAAGCAATTACCTTCCCCGATTGCATCAGTACACATCCCAGTCCCTGAATGCTAGCATCGCTGTAGATGTCATACCCTAACCCTTGCACGGGCAAGGCAAGCACTGGTGCTTCGGTCAAACGTTTCTTTAGCTCAAGAAACCCCTTCTCACACTTGTCATCCCACACAAACTTAGCCCCCTTTTTAGTGAGCTTCGTGAGTGGAGATGCTATCACCGAGAACTTTTCCACGAATTTACGGTAATACCCCGCTAAACCGAGGAAACTCCTTATCTCCTTCACGTTCTTGGGCCTCTCCCAATTAGTGACCGCCTCAATCTTTGAGTTATCAACTGAAATGACCGAACCCGATATCACATGCCCGAGAAAACCGATCTCCCCAAGCCAAAATTCACATTTAGAGAATTTGGCAAAGAGTTGCTTCTCCCGCAGTGTTTCAAGCACAAGCCTTAGATGTTTTTCGTGTTCCTCTTCATTCATGGAGTATATCAAAATGTCATCAATGAACACTATGACGAACTGGTCTAGGTATTGGTGAAATACTCGGTTCATGAGGTCCATGAATGCCGCGGGGGCGTTCGTAAGCCCAAACGACATTACTAGAAACTCATAGTGACCATACCTCGTACGGAATGCACTTTTGGGTATGTCACTCTCCTTGATCTTCAGTTGATGGTAGCCTGACCTCAAGTCAATCTTAGAGAACACCGTTGCCCCCCGTAGTTGATCAAACAAGTCATCGATCCTTGGCAAAGGATATTTGTTCTTTATCGTGACCTTGTTCAACTGACGGTAGTCGATACACATTCTGAGTGTACCATCCTTCTTCTTTACAAATAGTACCGGTGCTCCCCATGAGGAATGACTCGGCCTGATGAATCCGCTGTCCAGCAATTCTTCCAATTGCACCTTCAACTCTTGAAGTTCAGCCGGTGCCATCCGATATGGAGGAATCGAGATGGGTTTTGTACCGGGTTCTACTTCAATGGTGAACTCAATTTCTCGATCTGGTGGGAGTCCCGGGAGTTCTTCAGGGAAAACTTCTGGGTACTCACTCACCACTCTCACCTCAGTGAGACTCTTTTCCTTGCCCTCCTTGCCTATGACATAGGCCAAGTATGCTTGACACCCTTTCCTCATCATACGCCTTGCTCTTATGGCCGATATGATACAAGGGTTGAATTTCCCTCTATCTCCCTCGAAGCATAGAGTGTTTCCTTCTCCATCCTTTAGTTCTAACACCTTGGTGTAGCAATCTACCTTCGCATGGTGTTTTTCGAGCCAATCCATGCCAAGTATAGCGTCAAACTCGAGCATATCTAACGGCACAAAGTCACCCGTTAGACAATGCCCCCCTATCCCTACATTACACGAGGGATAGTAGTGTTTCCGCTCTACATCATCTCCCAATGGCGTAGAGACCAGCAAAGGTTGCATCATTGCTACCAAAGGCATGTTCAATCCCTTGGCAAACGCTTCGCTCACAAATGAACGTTGTGCCCCGGTATCGATGAGAATTCTCGCATCCCTATCGTTGATCTTTAGTGTTCCTACATATATAAGTCATGTAAGGCACCCTATTCGACATCCCGACAGAAAAGGACCGGACGGAAAAATTTCAGCCTAGAATTACCCCATACCCGGTCGGGTAGGGTCCTCTACCCGGTCGGGTATCACTCGAGTCCTTAAGGAGAAACCCCCCTGTTTTCCTTGCTCGGTCGAGTACCATCCTCGAATTCGGGCAAAATGTCAATACCCGGTCGGGCATATACCTATACCCGGTCGGGTATCACTCAAAATCCTCAAATAAAAGCTCTCTGTCTTCTACGCTCGATCGAGTACACACTTCGAAGCTCAAAATCTACACATACCCGATCGAGTATATAGCCATACCCGATCGGGTATTGCTCGAAATGTCAAAAATAAAGCATTCTGCCTTGGCTGCCCGAACGGGTGCATAATTCAAACTCGAAGCGTGGCTTATACCCGGTCGGGTCTATAGGGGCACCCGATCGGGTCCTTCATATTTTGAAGATTTTTCAACCAATTACGTAATCAAATACGTGTGAAATCAAGAGATTACCTGCAATGGAGTCCGGGTTGGCCCGAGCATCAGCCTCGGTCATTGCATACACCCGTGCTTGGGTCCTCCCTTGGTTAACGGACGCGGCGTTGCTAGCCGTGGGTCCGCCCCTTCCCGTGCCGGCCTGAGACGGTCCTGCACGTCCCCTACTAGTCGTAGGTCCTCCCATGGCTACCGATGGTCCTCCTCCGTTCAGCATTGGACAAGAGGGTTTGAGGTGACTTGTGCTACCGCATTTGAAGCACCGAGGTGGTTCATTGCACCTTCCCCCGTGGTTCTTACCGCAGTTCGTGCACCTTGGTGGCCACGTACTCCCTGGTTTGGCCCCTTGCCCTCCTGAGCCTTTATTCCTTTTCGCCGGTGGTGCCGGCGCCCTGAATGAATTGCCACCCCCAGTGTGATGCTTCCGGGAGTGGTCTTGGGGTCCCGAGTTTCCCCATCTTCTCTTCTTTGCCTCCTCGGCGTCCCTCAACTTCCTCTCGTTCCATTGGGCTTCCCCAAGGAGCCCCTGATCGACAATCTGGCTAAATGTCATGTTGTGATGGTAAGTAGCCCGGTCACGGATGTCCAACTGTAGAGCATCCCAAAAATGATTGGCCATACGATTTTCATCCAAAGAGTATTCTGGGATGAATCCGGCCAAGTCACGGAACCTCTGTTCCAATTGCCTCACCGAGCAACCATCCTCCTGTTTCAGGTTTGTGTACTCTCTCCTTTTGAGATTGACTTCAAAAGTTGAGTAGTACTGATTATAAAACTCCACTTCGAATTTCTCCCAAGTGGCCTCACCGTGGAACTTTCCTTCCACGCCTTCCCACCATACCGCAGCTACCCCTTCTAGTAGCCTGGTGGCAACCCTCAACTTCACGTCGAGTCCAATTTGCATATCCCTAGAAGCATCATTCAGCTTCTTAATCCAGTCGGCGGCCTCAGATATGTCGCCCTTGCCATCAAATGATTTGCACCCCAAGGCCCTGGCCTCCTTGAGATACTTGGAGATACGCACCATCGTGTCTCCCCCAAATGCTCCCGATGGAGCACTAGAAGCACCTCGGCTTCCCTGCCCCATGGTTTGCCTAGCCTGTCTAGCTTGGCGCCGCTGCTCTCTCTTTGCTTTATTCTCGAGGTACCACTCTAGTACCTCACTCATACGGTCATAATGAGGATCATCATCCTCATCTTCTTCCTCAAAGTCCTCCCCGTTGTACGGGGTCTCCTCTTTCTCCGTGCTTGGAGCATAGGTGAAGTCATCCGGTTCGGTGGCCCATGACGGGTGCACGGAACCGACACGTGTGCTACTTGTCGTCGGCGTGGTAGAACGCCCACGACCCCTGCCTCGGCCTCCTCCTCGGCCTTGGCCCCGACCTCTACCCCTAGAGGTTCGTGATTCCGCCCGAGTGGCGTGCCCGGTGGCCCCCGGCGCATGCCCTATCAGGTTCCTCCTAGTTATCCTGCGTCCACCATCCATTTCTGAAAGAAATAAGGAATGAGTCATTAGACTCGTTTCAATGTCAATTGACGGATTAGTACAAAAGACACCACTTGGTCCAACATTATGGCCAACAAACTGTTAAGGGTACCGTCTTAACAATAAGAGGTCAATAACTTGGTTTCCAACGGTTTCTTAAGTACCAAAAAACTTTAGCTCATGGTTTTATTCAAAACTTTTTGAAGATCACCATATTGAGAGGTTAATTATATAGTTTAGAAATCGATGGCTCTGATACCACTTAATTGTCACGCCCCGGACCGCATCCGAGCCACGTAGACAACCGCCGTACATCCCGATAAGAACAACAACAGTTCATCCCTATTGGATTGTACAAGGCGTCCGATTGATTCTATTGCCAAACCGATTAGTAAACACATACAATCAACATCAATATCATAATCAAACAAATGCGGAAAAAATAAAATGTTTGATACTTAGCCACACGTGGCAAACACGGACACGCAGGCCCCCAACTGTTTTAATGAAAATATTGTTCAAAAATCCATGAGCAGTTTATACATTTGAAATAAGAATGGAAGCACGAACCACGTCTTCCTTCTCGATCAATCACCCTAGGCAAAGGTGCAGGTAGTAGGACTCTAGCCTCAACCTGAAAAATGTGAGGGCCCCCGGAGGGGTCAGTACTCCATAGAAGTACTAGTGACAAGCAGGCTATATGAAGAATAACTAATGTTTCAGACACGAGACCCAAAAAATAGGGTGTTACATATATATATATGTGACTCATTCATCCGATGATACATACTGTATATATATATATGTAAAATACTCGACCCGTAGGTCATTTCATTCAAAGAGTCTTTTAGAGATAAAGTTCTTACCTGACCTTTCTCACCCTTTTCCCGAATGCCTAGCTCACCAGCTACATTCTACATTCGTAATATCCTACCGAGTTTTGGGAGCATTTAGCATCCCGGGGATACTCAACCCCAACCGAGTTTCAGGATCATTAAATGTTCCGGAGATGCTCAACCCCAACCGAGTTTCAGGATCATTTGTAGTCCCGGGGATGCTCAACCCCAACCGAGTTTCAGGATCATGTATAGTCCCGGGGATGCTCAACCCCAACCGAGTTTCAGAATAATTTAATGTCCCGGGGATGCTCAACCCCAACCGAGTTTCAGGATCATTTATAGTCCCGGGGATGCTCAACCCCAACCGAGTTTCAGGATCATCTAATGTCCCGGGGATACTCAACCCCAAACTAAATCCTTACCAAACCCTAACCTGGATATGGCTAACCTTTCGTTCCTTCAACTGTGGACAATACCTAGCCCTATAGTCATATAACCATCCTTAGGAGCCAACGTGAGCGGGTCCTACCTGAACGGCCCACATTAACCCGCTCAAAACTGCCCGTTTTGAGCATAAACCAATACTCGATCGAGTATCTACCCATACTCGGTCGAGTACAGGAGGCGATAGCCCCCAAAGCTAATTTTCAATGTATACTCGATCGAGTATCTACCCATACTCGATCGGGTATAGGAGACAGTAGCCCCCTGGGAAGTTTTTCAGCAAATACCCGGTCGGGTATGTGTCAATACCCGGTCGGGTATGGCAATTGACTTGGCGGTCAACGCCCCTTTTGACCACCCAAACGGAGTCTGATTAACTTGAAATTTTATACACATATACTTCTTGATGTCCTCGATCCAAAAATACCATTTTGGACCCCTGGATCATCACACAAAATATTTTATCACATATTTAATCACCAAACCTACATAACATGCTTTTCAACTATGTTTTATGCAAATTCATGGCATAAGCAAATACTTAATTATCTTTAATCATTCCACAAAACATATCCTTGATTACTTTAGGTAATCTCATGCCTAACTCAAAAGTTATAAAGCATAAAGCCGTCTTCTCACCTTAATGAAGCTTATGAAGTTCTAGCCTTCCCGATTTAGCTCCGGCGAAACTCCGGCGAACTTCGATGAACTCCGTCGACAACTCCGGCGACCCTTTCAACTTTGTGAAAGTTCCTTGAATACCTTAGACAAGTTACTAACAAGGTTTTATCATCATAAAACCCATAGTAATACAAATAACCCCCAAAAGGTTATTTTCCGGCGAACCGGTTACTTTGGCTTCTAAGTCCGTTCTTGGACTTAAAACCACCTTCCAACCCTTCATTCTACACTTCCAAACGTGTAGAACAATCCTAGGGTGTGAAATATGATTGAATAGTCATATAAGAGTATTAAAGAACAAGAAATGGGATTAATGGAGTCCTTACCTTGCTTTATTAAGAAAAGTAAAACACTTTGTTTGGGACGTTACCGGTCAAAAAATGTAATATTGAGTAGTTGAGAGTGTTAAAGATATTGCAGCTGTATAGATATTGCAGCTGAATATATGGTCAATCAAAGTAGATTATGATAGAGATATGTTACAACAGTATATATGCATAATTAATGTAGATTCTAGTCATTAAGTGTAGAATATACACTTTCCTAGATTAGCTATTATACTCATGTATATATTCAGCATTCTTTGTTTATTCAAGATATAGAAAACATTTCCATACTTCTCTATTTACATGGTATCAGAGCCTATGCTCAGAATGCTTCCCTGATTTTATAGCCATCACCTGTCACCTTTAACCCTAGATCATCTTTCACCCGTTAACAGTCCAGCTCTGTCAAAACAGATCCCTAGCTTCAGTCTATCCAGAATCATCTCTTATTTTACAAAATGGGAGATGGTGCAAAACAAAATGATGCTATAGTCCCTGGAATTATTAATTATTCCGCTGCTCTGAAAATACCAGTTAAGCTAAACTCAACTAATTGGGCACAGTGGAGTATGTTCGTTCAGACCGACCTTGAAAGCTTGAATAAAGATGTATATCTGAACCAAGATCCTCCTGATCCTAAAACCAGAGAATGGAAGCTTGATGATAGTGGAATCAGAATGGCTTTGTGGAACGCTATGGAACCTCAAGTTTTGAGTATTGCTCAAAATTATCCTACCACAAAGAAGATGTGGGAACACTTGAAGTCCTCCTTCTCAGCAAAAGAGTCTATTTCCCACACGTACTCTATGTTTGGATCTTATTTCAGATGTGAGCAAGGTGACTCAGACCTTACTGAATACTATACAAGGCTGTCCAAATTAGCGGAGGAGCTGCATGTTCTTTTCCCGGTAACTCCAGATGTTAAAGTTCAGGAGGAGCGGTTAGCAAAAATGGATGTGATGACGTTTATTTCAGGGCTATCTCCCAAGTACTCAAATTTGCGTCCTTTGCTCCTGAGTCACACTGCCTCTCAATCTCTAGCCTCGACATACCATCTTGCACGAGAAATGTATCTGGACAGTTCAGTAACACAATCATCTACCGGTACAGATGCATCTGCTTTTACAACTTTTAATGCCCGAAATAATGGAAAAGTAGTGAATCGGAAGTCTGATCCCAATAAGAAGATCCAGTGTCATTACTGCAAATAATATGGACACACCAAGTATAATTGTCCAAACCGACCGCCTGGATCTTATCCACCCCCGCGTCCTCCTCGTGCTCAAATAACATCCATTGATGATACAATAGAAGTTTACCCTGAAGCTTCTGGACAGGTAGCATCAACTCCTCGTGCTAATACAACACACTCAGGTATATCTTCAACTTGTCTTTTTGCTTGCTCATCATCCTGGATTATTGATTCTGGTGCTACAGATCATATGATTGGGAACAAAAACCTGATTCTCAACCTAGATACAAGTATAACTCACAATCCTGTTAAACTTGCTAATGGTTCTTCATGTCCAATTATGGGCATAGGATCCACCAATAATTTACCAAACCTAAACTTGTCATCTGTTCTTTATGTTCCTACCTTTCCAGACAGGCTTATATCTCTTAGTCAGCTTACCAAGAAGCATAATTGTTCAGTAACTTTCTTCCCTACACATTGTGTTTTCCAGGAACTAGGGACGAACCGGTTGATTGGCACAGGTTTTGAGTCTCAAGGCCTATATCACTTTTCTGCTCCACAGTCTCCTTCAGCATACTTAAGTGAATTCAGTGTTCGTGAAGCTCATTGTCAGCTTGGTCATCCTTCTTTACCTGTTCTCAAGCAACTTAGACCATATTTTTCACCTTTTCATGAGTTCTTTTGTGAGTCATGTCAGTTAGGGAAACACACCCGTCGTCCTTACCCCCTAAAGAATCTAAACGTGTCAGTACTTTATTTCAGTTGATTCATTCAGATGTCTGGGGACCTTGTCCAGTTACTTCAATAAATGGTTTTAAATACTTTATTATGTTTGTTGACGATTATTCTCGTGCAACTTGGGTTTACTTGTTTAAATCAAGAAATGAAATATCTGTCATATTCCGTGAATTTTATGCATATGTTAAAACCCATTTTGATAGTTGTATAAAAACACTGTGATCTGACAATGCAAAAGAGTATTTCTCTTCTGATTTCACACGTTTTTTATCCGAGCATGGTATTATACATGAATCATCATGTCCGTACACACCCCAACAGAATGGCATTGCTGAACGTAAAAACCGTCATCTGTTGGATGTTGCTCGCACTATGATGATTCATTATAATGTGCCCCAACATTTCTGGGCTGACGCGGTCCTCACAACAAATTATCTAATAAACCACATGCCATCCTCTGTTCTTTCTGGAAAAATACCGTTTTCTCTTCTATTTCCCAAAGGCACTCCCTTTCCTCTGCCTCCTAAGATCTTTGGTTGTGTATGTTATGTCCATGATCACCGTCCAGGACATAACAAACTTGATCCACGTGCCATCAAGTGTGTCTTTCCAGGGTACTCACGAGTCCAAAAAGGTTATCGTTGTTACTGTCCAACCCTTCGTCGATATTTTACTAGTGCTGATGTTACTTTCCACGAGTCACGTTCATTCTTTGATAGCACCACTAACTCTTTCGAGTCATCATATATATTCCCAGATCATTCTGAAACTGTAGATCCTCCCGTCTATATCACCCCTATACAAACATCACACAACTTGTCTCCCACTTTACCATTAGATACAGATACTCAATTCACAAAAGTGTACACCAGGCAGCGAAGGAAAGCAACACGGAACCAAGATAACTTAACCCTGTGCCATGAAACCGGAAACTCTCATGTTCCAGAACCTCGTCCTGTTCCAGAACCTCATCCTAATCCAGAACCACAATCTGTATCCGAACCTCTCCCTTCCGAACCTTGTGACCCACCTGGAGCACCTCTTTCTGACCTTCCAATTGCCTTACGAAAGGGTACCAGGAGTTGTACCAGATATCCTATTCAAAATTACCTTGCCTACTCTCACCTTTCACCTGAAGCATATGCTTACCAAACAGCCATTGATAATCACCCTGTTCCCAGGAATGTAACTGAGGCCTTGAATCATCTTGGATGGTTTAAAGCAATGCAGGAAGAGATGGATGCTCTACAGGAAAATCAGACTTGGGATTTGATCCAGCTTCCTCCCGGAAAGCGCACAGTTGGTTGTAAATGGGTTTATACAGTTAAACTTCATCCTGACGGCTCACTGCATCGATTGAAAGCCCGGTTAGTCGCCAAAGGTTACTCTCAAGCATATGGGATTGACTATGATGAAACTTTTTCCCCCGTAGCCAAGATGCCATCTGTTCGTATTTGTATTGCTCTAGCTGCAATTAATCATTGGCCGCTTCTCAGTTGGATATCAAGAATGCCTTCCTTAATGGCTTTCTTGAGGAGGAGGTATATATGGAGCAGCCCCGTGGATTTACAGTTAAGGAGGAGGCATCTAAAGTATGTCGACTGAGACGTTCTTTATACGGACTCAAACAATCTCCTAGAGCATGGTTTGGACGTTTTTCAGATGTCCTTAAACAGTTTGGCATGACCAGAAGCTCTCAGGATCATTCCGTGTTCTTTAGACATCATATGGGTCGACGACTCATTCTTGTAGTTTATGTGGATGAATTATCATCACTGGAAACGACAGCAGTGGAATTTCAGAATTGAAAGGGTTTCTACAATCACAGTTTTAGGTCACATACTTGGGACGCCTTCGTTACTTTCTTGGGATAGAAGTCTCCTCGTCTCCACGGGGAATTCTTTTATCCCAACGGAAGTATGTCATTGATATGTTGACTGAATGTGGCTTGCTAGGATGCAAACCAGTGGACAGCCCAATGCTTACAACAGGGAAACTTCTTGAAAAGGATGGAAGTCCTATGAAGGATCCAAAGCGTTACAGGAGACTAGTTGGGAAACTGAATTATCTAACGGTTACCCGGCCTGACATATCATTTCCGGTAAGTGTCTTGAGCCAGTTCATGTCTCATCCATACACATGCCATTGGGATGCAGCTCTTCGTGTTTTGAGGTATCTCAAAGCCACACCGGGCTTAGGAATACTCTATTCTGATTAGGGTCATTGTCGAGTGGGTGCATTTACAAAAGAAGGAGATGGCAGGATATCGGGTTTCTCGGATGCGGATTGGGTTGGCTGTCCTATTTCCAGAAGGTCAACTACTGGATATTGTGTCTTTGTTGGTGGAAATTTAGTGTCCTGGAAAAGCAAGAAACAACACATTGTCTCTCGATCAAGTGCAGAGTCAGAATATAAAGCCATGGCAGATGTTTCATGTGAAATGATATGGGTTAAAAGATTACTCAAAGAGCTTGGAGTGTATTCTAATAATTTGTTGAGGCTTTATTGTGATAACCAATCCGCTATTCATATAGCCAAGAATCAAGTGTTTCATGAGAGGACCAAACACATTGAAGTTGATTGCCACTTAATCAAAGATCATGTGGTTGGCACACAATCAAACCCACCATCGATCATACCGGTGCATGTCAGGACTGAACATCAACTTGCAGACATTTTTACGAAGCCACTCCGTAAATCACAGATAGATTTCATTTGTAGCAAGTTGGGCATGATTAATATCTTCGCTCCAACTTGAGGAGAAGTGTTAAAGATATTGCAGCTGTATAGATATTGCAGCTGAATATATGGTCAATCAAAGTAGATTATGATAGAGATTTGTTACAGCAGTATATATGCATAATTAATGTAGATTCTAGTCATTAAGTGTAGAATATACACTTTCCTAGATTAGCTATTATACTCGTGTATATATTCAGCATTCTTTGTTTATTCAAGATATAGAAAACATTTCCATACTTCTCTATTTACAGAGAGAAACTACGTAATTGACGGGATCTTATAGTGACCCAATATGTAATTACATGCAAATTTTCCAAAGTCATTTTAAATCCTACTTTGCACTGAGTACATTAAATATGCCAAGCAGTTCAGTTGCTTTATTCATAACTTTATCAATATACATAGAATCAGTTGATCTAACAAATCTAAGGGTAGGTTCAAGGAATGTCAGATTACAATGAGAATGTCAGATTGCTTGGTATGTTATATTGATGAGAATGTATTCAATTGATTCCCATTTGTGTTTGGTTAACATCAAGAGAATGTGTCATAATTTATTTGGTTGAAAGATATCTTATATTGCAGATATGATGAATCACTTTTATGCCCTTTAAATTTATAACTCTTATAACATAAATACCTTAAAAGATTTAAATGTTAAGGCAAAAATATATGCAAATAACAAGAATAGACATTCGAATATAATTAATACTCTGTCCGTCCCACCTAAAAGGTTGTTACACAATTTACGATGTTCGACTGACCATGAAACTAACCGATCTCTGTCAATAATACGATTATTTTTAGTAAATAAAATTTACATATTTAGACACTACATTAAAAGTTTATAAAGTGACAAAAAATTAAATTTGATAACAGTTGAATATACAAAGAAATCAAATGAAAAGAGATAATTACATGTATTCTATTTTCAATAACATGATTTTTTTTATTGAATTTTGTTCCGTGCATCGCACGGGTGTTAATCTAGTTAACACTTAAAAGTTAAAAGCTAGAATCTGCTTTATACTTTTTCTATTACACAAAAATTTACTCCATCCGTCCCAAAATAATTGTCCTGCTTTCCTTTTCGGTCTGTCCCGAAATAATTGTCCTACTTTGAAACTTTCCTTATTTGGTAAACAAATCTATACAAAATAGTGTCAAACAGTGCAAAACAGTGTCGCTACAGTGTCAAACAGTGTCGCTACAGTGTCAAACAGTGTCGCTACAGTGCCAAACAGTGTCGCTGCAGTGCCAAACAGTGTCACTACAGTGTGAAGTAAACTTCATTTTCTTAATCTATGTGAAGGTCAAAACATGACGATTATTTCGGAACGAAGGGAGTACTTATTTTACAAAACACTAACCACTTAACCACTTTGAGCCCGTTTGGTAGCACGAAAATCGGCTGATTTGGCTGATTCTGCTGAAATTTATGAAGTTCTGGCTGAAGTGGCTGCATTGGCTGATTCTGCTGATTTAAGAAAAAAATTATTTTAAATTATATTTTATTAATAAAATAAATCAAAAATTATATGTAAAAATAACTAAAATGGTCATCTACAGTAACTTCAGCCAATACAGCCAGAAAAGTATCTCCAACCTTACTTTTTCTACTTATTACACAATTCAACGCGCGGAATCAAAAATTACGTGTTTGGTGAAAAAATTGGCTGATAAGCTTGATAAAACGAAAAACTGGGTTGGCAAACGGCCTCTTAAACTTTTCAAAATCAATTTTTCTAACCCGATTTACTAACCCGAGTATTTATTAACCCGATTTACTCACCCGAGTATTAGAAACGGACACTTCAGCGAATTCACGGCCGTAAACCGAAAACGGACTAGGAGGTTGAGGATTTAAGCAGCCGAGTGCCCTGCCGGCCGCCTGGTGTCTGCCGGACTTCGATTGTTCCAGACTTCCTCACCCAGCGCCCAGCCAACCTTCTAGACCTCTGGTGCAGACGTGCAGTGGTGCGCCGTGCTCTGTGCTCACCTTCAGGGCTTCAGGCTTCACCTTCAGGGCCGCCCCTGTTCTGCTGTTCACGCCTTGTTGCCTTCATTGCAGTCTGCCTCACCGAGTCACCACCTCAACAATCAGCCATCAGAAGTTCAAGTGAGTGCGGCCCCCTCTGTTTCTTAATTTATTTGATTAGTTTATTAATCGGCTTCTTTCATGGTTGATGATTCATAGTTGTTTAATGTTTATAAATGAACAGTTGATATATACTTAATTGATTTATTGGTGGTTGAGTGTTAATAAATGTTCATTTCACATTCTTAATTGTTGATTGTTATCTATTGAGTGTTGGTTCTAATGAGTGTTGGTCTTAGAATTTGTTGATTTAATGATTTTGTTAGGTAAAAGTCTTCAATTATAGTTAAATTTAAGTAATTTCAATGTGTATTAAAAATGGTTGAATCTGTATGGGAGAAAGTAAAAAGAGGAGAAGATTATAGAAAGCTGCACTAAGTAAAAAAGGCTCAATAGAAAAGTTTATTTGTGTGAAGAAGTAAAATAGGAGAGGAACGATTTAGCTACCAAAAATCAAATGGTTCAGAATGATCATGTCATAGGAGGGGAAAATTTAGGAGTTGATAATATTGATAGTGAGCAATTGAAGCTACTCCCTCCGTCCCTGAACTTACTTCCGTAGTACAAATGGCACACGGATTAAGAAAGTGGGTTTTGTGTGGCGGAGAGTTGTGCAGAGGAGAGAGAAATGTGTAAGAATTGTGGTGAACCACAAATTTTTTACAAAAAAGGAAAGTGAAGTTCTTTTTGGGACGGACGAAAAGGGAAAGTTGGAAGTATTTTCAGGGACGGAATGAATATGTTTTTTATTTTGTTATTAAAAACCTTAATTCTACTATGTTTAATTTAACGAATTTAAGTCTTTCTCTATTATAGTATTATAAAAGGTCTTGAAATATAACTGTCATCATCATTATCAATATTTTTGTTGTTGTTGTTGAAATATAAATGTTATGCATGCTAGTTTAGACTAAAAAGGGTTTTACAATTTTTTTGACATATTAGACCCATTTTAAGTTATCCACCCCTCAGGCCTGCAAACATACAGGACCGGCCCCGACAATCTTTAGTCCTATTTAGGGAAAACAAAATATGTGAGTTTTTTTATATTTATTGCTAAGAGCTTTTTCCTCAATTATTATCCACCAAAATCCAGTTATGGTCTTCTACCCCTAGCCCCCCAATGAACAGGAGGTGATATCTGGCATTGAATCGAATCAACTTCTGGGAATGGCGGCGAAACAAATGGAACAGGTTCAGAAGAAATTGGCGATGCTCAACTATCCAAGAGCCAATGCTCCTGCACAAGCGCTCCTTTTCGCCGGCATGGAACGCTATGCCCTTCTTGAATGGCTCTTCTTCAAGTACTTTTTCCCACCTCTATAGACACACAAGCATATTCTGGTGGGTCAATATTGATGGTATGATAAAGCTGCAACCTTTGATGCAGGCTGCTGGGCGACAAATCCCCATTCTCACAGCAGAATTTACAAGGGGATGAGGAGACCTCTCGCATTCAATGTATTTTTCCTGCCCATATTTAACCTTTTCTTCTTCGTATTAGATAATGCTTTCTTCTTCATATTAAGCAATGATTTAGTGTTCGCTACAGATGAGACCTCTAATCTCCAATATGAAATTGGGTGAAAGTGTGCTGTCTTTATCAATTAACGTCACTAGTCCTAATGGGAGATAAGTTAGACCACTGAAGTGCAGTACAACTGGAATTTCTATTTTAAGCCTGAAAGCTCAGCACATAAACCTGCACGGTTAAGAGAAGATACAGTTGAAAAATGTGGAACTCTTTTGTAATTTTTCAAAGTTTTGATCCTTTGTTTCATTTTCTTGTTTTATTTTTTGGATACAGATTCCATCTGAAGTAGATTAAGACCTAAATGATAATGGGTGTGTTTGGGTTTAGCTTTCGGCAACAGCTTTCCAAAAAACCCTTGCAGATTTTTGAAAGCTAAATTCATATGGACACAATCACACAATTGTTTTGTTATTTTAGTATAATGCCATATTGTCATATATGAGATTATGACTTTGATTCACGTAAATGGTTTGTGCTATCTCAGATTTGGCAGAGATTGCAAAGTTCCTGGGTATAACTACTACCGTGGACACAGATGCCATACAAGTGAGTTCAATTTGTTTTCCTTTTCCTATAATTTTTGTGACATCTTTATCATTTTTCCAGCCATCATATGCCACAAGGTAGAGAAGGTCATATCTCTGTGCTGCTTTTCTCTTAATGTTCATTGGATTTTGTATGGAGTATGGAGTCTGGGAAGCTTTTGAGGTGTTTTTGGAAATTGAAATGGAGATTCAGAGTACAAAAACAACCCTCCTTCACCTAAAGTTTTTATTATTGAACTTATTAATTGCTAAGAAAATTATCCTCAAGAAACTCATCAACATTGTTAATAAATAAGAAATTGCCCTGAATAGGAATAAAAAAATGTGAAATTTCAAAATAGGACTACTATGTTTTTATTTCCTAAATAGGAGTAAGTATTGTCATGCTTGCAAAATAGTGCCATTTATGCCATTAATACTGCCATGAGTTTTTGCCATTTTTGGTCCTCCGACTATTATGTAATTGACACTTTTGGTACCAGACTTTGTTTTTTTCCACTTCTAGTCCTCGATTATTGTGTTAGAGACACTTTTGGTACCTATCTTTGTAAACTTTCATATTTAGTTTTTCGACTTTCAAAGAAGTGACACTTTTGGTCTTTCAACTATTATAATAGTGACATTTTTAGTCCTCCACTAATTGTTCCAATATCATAGTAGAAAGACTAAATGTGTCAATTTTATAATACTTAGAGGACTAAATTTGGGAAACTTTGAAGTCGAGAACTAAAAGTGTCTCTAGCACAATAGCCGAGAACTAAAAATGTAAAAATTAAAAGTCAAGTACCAAAAGTGTAACTAACACAATAGTCGGGGGACCGAAAATGGGAAAAACTCATACTGCCACATTAGTGCTAGGTAATGTGATAGACACTAGTAATTCCGATCAATAATACTGTAGGTTTGAAGAATTAATCTTCCTTGAATATTATTGAGCCATCCGGCAATGATATATATACAAGTTACAGATAAAGCCTAGTTGTTACAGATCCTAAAATATAGGATCTATCTATCCTGCGAGCTTATCTACTAGTTAGAGAGTTCTATCTACTCTAAGTCTTATCTATACAGTCCCGGATGTACAAATAATTAAAATAACAAATATATGTTACATTTTTCTACACTCCCCCTCAAGTTGGTAAGTATATATCATACATTCCCAACTTGCTTATAAGTAGTTCAAACACTGGTTTAAACAGCCCCTTTGTAAAGATATCAGCTGTTTGTTCTTTGGTAGATATGAATGGTGTACACACAATTCCAACTTCAATCTTCTCTTTGATAAAATGCCTGTCCACTTCAATATGTTTAGTACGATCATGTAGCACAGGATTGTGAGCAATATTAATGGCTGCTTTATTGTCACAATATAACTTCATAGGTAGTTCCATTTTCATATTCAACTCTGAAATCACTCTCTTGACCCAAAGCAGTTCCCAAATTCCATTAGCCATAGATCTGAATTCAGATTCTACACTACTTCTAGCAACCACATTATGCTTCTTACTCCTCCAAGTCACTAGACACCCCATACATAGGTACAATACCCAGATGTAGACCTTCTATCAGTTATTGAGCCAGCATAATCTGCATCTGTAAAAGCTTCCACACTTCTATTGTCACTCCTTTTAAAAAATAATCCTTTCCCTGGACAGCTTTTCAAATACCTTAGGATTCTGTAGGTAGCATCTAGATGTTCCTGGAATGGATTATGCATGAATTGGCTAACCATACTAACTGCAAAGGCAATATCTGGCCTTGTATGTGCCAGATAAATCAATCTCCCCACCAATCTTTGATATTGTTGAACATTAACTTGTACTCCTTCCTTGACATCTCCTAACTTTTGATTATGATCAATTGGAGTATCTATTAGTCTGCAGACACTCATACCTGTTTCATGGAGTAGGTCTAGTACATACTTCCTCTGAGATACCACAATTCCCTTCTTTGATCTGGCTATCTCCATGCCAAGAAAGTACTTCAATTCTCCCAGGTCTTTGATCTCAAATTCCTGAGCCAGCTTCTTCTTCAGGTCTTCAATCTCTTTATAATAGTCTCATGTAAGAATGATATCATCCACATAAACAATTAGCACGGCAATCTCTCCCTTAATGGAGAACTTCATGAATAGTGTATGGTCTGCTTGGGCTTGCTTGAATCCCTGCCTCTTTATGAATTGAGTAAACCTTTCAAACCAAGCGCTTGGGGACTGTTTAAGTCCATATAAGGCTTTCTCCAGCTTGCACACCTTTGAGCCATACTGTTCCTCAAACCCAGGAGGGGGGCTCATGTATACTTCCTCTTCAAGCTTCCCATTTAAGAAAGCATTCTTCACATCTAACTGTTGAAGAGGCCAGTCTAGGTTAACAGCTAGAGATAGAAGAATCCTTATAGTATTTAATTTTGCAACTGAAGCAAAAGTTTCTGTATAATCTATGCCATAGGTTTGTGTATATCCTTTGGCAATCAATCTGGCCTTATATCTTTCAAGTGTACCATCTGCCTTGAATTTAGGGGTAAATACCCATTTGCATCCCACTGTTGGTTTGTTCTTGGGTAATTCCACAACCTGCCATGTCTGATTCTTTTCAAGAGCATTCATTTCTTCTAAAACAGCCTTCTTCCACTCAGGTTTAGATAGAGCTTCCTGTATGGTTAAGGGAATAGAAACAGTGGAAAGACTAAAGGTAAAGGCTGCAAATGATGCAAATAACTGAGAATAGGACAAATAGTTTGAGATAAGGTATTTAACACACGATCTTTTTTCTTTTCTGAGAGCAATGGGTAGATTTAGATCACTGGAATTATTACCTTTGTCATTTTCTGACATTGAGTCAGATTCATGAGCAGTGGCAGGATCAGGGATGTCCTCTATTCTTTGATTTGGAACTCTCATTTCATAAACCTTGCCAAAAAATTTACTTGTCCGTTGTTCATTATCTTTCCTTGTCTCAGAAAATTTTATTTCATTTTCTTTTGATTCTTGACTATTTTCTAGTGCATCTAACTGTCTATTATATTGTGCATCTAGACTAATGTCAAGAGATTCAAGTTTTTCATGGATATGTGACACATTATCACCATCTTCATTAGGAATCCCCCCCTGAAGATGAGTACAAAAAAAAGTTGATTTTCAACAAAAACAGTGTTCATTGTTACAAACATCTTTTTTGTTGTAGGGTCAAAACATTTATAGCCTTTCTGTGTTGAAGATAGTCCTAAGAAAACACATTTTTTGCCTCTAGGATCAAATTTGCTTGCAGTTCTGTCAGGGTTGGTAATAAAAACTGTGCAGCCAAAAATTTTTATGGGAAGAGAGTTAATAAGCCCAGTTTCAGGAAAACTGGCTTGAAGTGTATCAATAGGAGTTTTAAATCCTAGAGTCTTTGATGGCATCCTATTAATTAAATAGGTAGCATGTAAAACAGCTTCTCCCCATAAATATTTTGGAATTCTAGCAGAAAACATAATTGCACGAGTGACTTCAAGCAAATGTCTATTTTTCCTCTCAGCTATTCCATTCTGAGCAGGTGTATTTATACAGGAACTTTGATGAATAATCCCTTTTTTAGCAAAAAAATTATTTAACTTCTTAGAAAAATACTCAAGACCATTATCACTTCTCACAATTTTGATATTAGTATTGAATTGAGTCTGAATCATTGAGTAAAATTTCTTGAACACCTCTTCAACCTCAGATTTTTCTTTAATTAAAAAAACCCATGTGACCCGTGTGTGACCATCTATGATAGTTACAAACCACCTTTTTCCTTTAAGAGTTGAAACTCTAGATGCACCCCAAATATCACTGTGTACAATAGTAAAAGGACTAGTTGGCTTGTAACTATGAGGGATATAAGAACTCCTATGATGTTTGGCAAGTGCACACATATCACAATGAAATGATGAAGGATTTTTATTATGAAATAACTTAGGAAACACCATTTTCAGATAGGAAAAACTTGGGTGACCTAATCTATAGTGCATTAAATACACTTCATTATTACAAAGAAAGGAAATAGTTTGCAGACAAGTTTTTTCTTGACCTTGTTTATTCCATTGTGTTCCTTCATCAAAAACATAGAGGCCATCCTCCTCTCTAGCACTGCCAATCATCCTCCCCGATGCCAGATCCTGAAAAATGCAATAAGAAGGATAAAACTTTACACAACATTGAAGGTCTTTGGTTATTTTGCTAATAGAGATAAGATTGCAGGGAAGTTTTGGAACATGTAAGACTTTAGAAAGGTTAATGGATGAGGAAATTTTAATATTTCCCATCCCTGCTATGGCTGAAAAAGAGCCATCTGCAACTCTAACTTTCTTATCTCCTGCACAAGGTTGATATGAAGAAAATAGATTTGGAATGTAGGTCATGTGGTCTGTTGCACCTGAGTCAATGACCCAGGTGTTTTTTGGTTTTTCAGAACAAAAAAATGATGTTATTTTACCATTTTGGGCAAAAGAACAGGAAGGGTTTTCTTGGTTGGAGATTTTCTGGGTGGGTATAAATTGGAGTAGGTACTCTATCTGTTCCTGAGTGAATGGCAGCTGTTTAGATTCAACTCCTGACTCTTATTGAGTCTCAGTCACAGTAGTTTGTAGGGCCCTCTCCACTTTCTTCTTTCCGGCTCCTGGTGGTTTTCCATGAAGTTTCCAGCATGTTTCCCTTGTGTGCCACAATTTTTTGCAGTGATCACACCAAGGTTTTTTCTTGTCATCACTTCTGGCCACTAAAGTTGAAGAGTCCCCAGGTTCCTCATTAGGTACTGGAGTGTTGTACATGACCCTCCTCCTGCTATCTTCCAACCTGATCTCAGAAAAGACCTCTCTGATTGAGGCCAGAGGTTTCTTTCCCAGTATTCTGCCTTTTACTTCATCTAAGTCCCTATTGATCCCTGCTAGAAACATATAGACCCTATCATTCTCTTCTCTTTTCTTATGTCTGGCCAGATCCTTAGCACTGTCTCACTCTTCATCACCATAGCACTGATCTAATTCTTGCTATAGAGATACCATTTCATTGTAGTATGAAATAATATCCCTATTTCCTTGTTTAGATTGCCACAGTTTGGTTTTGAGTTCAAAAATTTGAGAAGAGTTCTCAAGATCTGAATAAGTTTCCTTAATAGAGTCCCATACCTCCTTTGCAGTTTTCATAAACATATGAAGTTTGGCAATTAAGGGCTCCATGGAGTTGAGAAGCCAAGCTGTTATGAGTGAATTCTCTGACCTCTATGTACTGTAACCTTCTTCTGCAGGTAGTTTTGGTTTGATTTCTCCTGTGATGTAACCCAGCTTTCCTCTCCCATCAATTGCAAGTCTGACAGATTGAGACCACTCCAGATAGTTTGTTCCATTCAATCTATGACTAGTAATTATCATAGATGAATGGATAGGAGACTGGTAATTTGTCATAGGGCTAATTTGGGAGTTAGGGTTGATAGTGTGTGAGGAATCAGCATCACTGGTTTCTACCATTGTTTAAACCGAGCTCTGATACCATGTAGGTTTGAAGAATTAATCTTCCTTGAATATTATTGAGCCATCCGGCAATGATATATATACAAGTTACAGATAAAGCCTAGTTGTTACAGATCCTAACATACAGGATCTATCTATTCTGCGAGCTTATCTACTAGTTAGAGAGTTCTATCTACTCTAAGTCTTATCTATACAGTCCCGTATGTACAAATAATTAAAATAACAAATATATGTTACATTTTTCTACAAATACAGAACAATCCAAAGTAGATATGTAAGAACAGAATCTGAAAGGAAGATTTTATTTACTGAAAAATGGGAGAACACAGTCGTATACAGCAATGGACGATTTGAGATGTCCCTTCTCCTAGTCCAGTTCTAGCCAAAACAATCGCCAGCCTTAACTAGCTTATTCACCTTCTATTTATAGTAAAGTCCACGCAGGGACCTCTACAAACTAACTAACAGACTAGTTAGTTTAGTCATTATTATTAACTGCCTTATTCCTCCTTTTATAGACTTTGTTGTAAAACTGAACCGCTTCATTTGCTCCTTGTCTATCATTACCCCCTGGAATTTCACCTTGTCCTCAAGGTGAAGCTCTGGAAATTGTTCCCTGAGCTTTAACAAAGGTTCCCAGGAGTCTTCAAAGTTGGGCAGATTACTCCAGTGTACTAATACTTCCACATTCCCTTGTTTGTCCACCCTTGAATCCACAATATCTTCTGGCACTACCTGTAGTTCCAATTCCTCACTGAGGCAATTGGGTAGAGGCTGATAAAAGGTAGTAGGGGAAATAGCCTTTTTGAGCAATGATATATGAAAAACTGGATGGATTTTACTGTCATCTGGTAACTTGAGCTTGAAAGCTACTGAACTTAGTTTGTCAATGATCTCAAAGGGTCCATAATATCTGGGGCTGAGCTTTTGATTTATCCTTTTAGCTAAACTTCTTAGCTTGTAAGGTTGTATCTTCAAATAAACCTTATCTCCCACCTCCAACTGAACCTCTCTCCTGTGTTTATTGGCTTGCTGTCTCATCTGATTCTGGGTCCTAGCCAAATTCTCTTTTAATTCATCCAAGATGATATTTCTCTGGGCAGTTAACTTGGAGACTTCTTCTACAGCCGTTAGAGTTACATCCCCTCTAATTACTGCAGGTGGATCCTGTCCAAATAGAGCTTTGTAAGGAGTAGTTTTCATAGCAGTATGATAATTGGTATTATACCAATACTCAGCCCAATGTAGCCATTAAAACCATTTCCTAGATTTTCTTCCAGTCAAACATCGCATATAGGTTTCAAGGCATCTGTTTACCACCTCCGTCTGGCCATCCGTTTGAGGGTGGTACACAGTACTATACTTCAACTGAGTCCCAGCCAACTTAAAAAGCTCTGACCAGAATGCACTTAGGCATACACTGTCTCGGTCACTAACTATGGTTTTAGGAAAACCATGTAATCTGACCACCTCCTTGATGAAAACATCTGCAACCTCCTTAGCATTGAAGGGGTGTGATAGAGCCACAAAATGAGCATACTTGGTCAGTCTGTCCACAATGACCAAAATAGTATCCTTCCCTTTTGATTTAGGCAATCCAATAATAAAATCCATACTTATGTCAGTCCAAATGCTATTAGGAATTGGTAAGGGTTGTAACAACCCAGCTGGTTTGAGAGCCTGATACTTATTTGTCTGACAAATCTCACATTCTTCCACAAATTTCTTAATGTACTTTCTCATTCCTTGCCAGAAGAAAAGATTAGAAACCCTTTTCATGGTTCTAAAATACCCAGAATGTCCTCCTACTGCAGATTCATGATACTCCTTCAATAGTTTTGTTATTCTGGGGGATCCTTGTGGTAAAACCAGCCTGTTGTTGTAGTAAAGTAATCCTTTTCTCATCTGAAACTCAGTGTGCAGATCTGGATGTGAAATCACCTTCTGAATCAACTCTGTACATCTAGGATCTGATTCCAATTCTTCCTCCAAGCCCTCCCATTCCTGGCATGTCACAATAGATAGTGATTGGAGTATAGGTCTCCTGGACAAGGCATCAGCAACTCTGTTTTCAATTCCAGGTCTATATTTGATAGTGAAATTATACCCCAATAATTTCAAAGTCCATTTTTGCTGTTCTTCCCCCATTAACCGTTGCTCAGTTAGAAATTTTAAACTTTTCTGATCAGTCAGAATCTCAAATGATCTGCCCAGCAAATACGGCCTCCATTTCTGCACTGCCAGAACAATGGCCAGAAGCTCCCTTTCATAAACAGATCTGTTTTGGTTTCTCTTTGATAAAGCTTTGCTCATAAAGGCTATTGGCTTCCCTTCTTGCATTAGAACTGCTCCCAGCCCAGTTCCAGAAGCATCAGTTTCCAAGGTAAAAGTTTTATTGAAATTAGGTGTTGCCAAAACTGGTAAAGAAGTCATGGTCTTCTTTAATTCTTCAAAAGCTTGTAAAGCTTTTTCATCCCATTGAAAACAATCCTTCTTTAGAAGTTGTGTAAGGGGCAAGGCAATTTTACTGTACCCCTTAACAAACCTCCTATAATAACCTGTCAGCCCTAGAAAACCTCTTAACTCCTTCAAATTCTTAGGTGCTGGCCAGGTAACCATTGCTTCTATCTTGGTAGGGTCAGCTCTTATTCCTTCTCCAGAGATGATGTGCCCTAAGTAGATCAGTTGAAGCTGCCCAAAAGAACATTTCTTTGGGTTAATCACCAACTGATTATCCCTCAAAGCAGATAAGACTGCTCTTAAATGTTCCTTGTGCTCTTCTATAGATCTACTATAAACCAAGATGTCATCAAAAAATACTAAGGCACACTTCCTCAAATATGGCCTTAAAACCTGATTCATGAGAGCTTGGAAAGTAGAAGGTGCATTTGTCAAGCCAAAGGGCATCACCAAGTATTCATAATGCCCTTCATGCGTTCTGAAAGCTGTCTTTTTCCTGTCCTCCTTCATTCTAATCTGGTGATAACCAGATTTCAAATCCAGTTTAGAATTTTTTTTGGCTTCCCCAAGCTCATCCAGTAATTCCTCTATGACAGGAATAGGATATTTATTTGGAATTGTAATCTTGTTTAAGGCTCTGTAATCTCCGCAGAACCTCCACCCACCATCCTTCTTCTTGGCTAGAAGTATTGGACTGCTGTATGGACTGGTGCTGTTTTGAATGATTCCAGAATCTAACATTTCCTTCACAATCCCTTCAATTTCAATCTTTCGATAGCGAGGATATCTGTAGGGTCTAATATTAGGTATGGTAGCTCCTTCTTGAATGGTAATGGAATGATCACAGCTCCTGATGGGAGGCAGTCCCTCCAAGGGTTGAGAAACTTCTGGAAATTCTGCCAAAATATGTTCCCACACAGGTTCCAACTCCCCACAGTTCTTCATATTCAATGTACTGCCTTCACAGTAAACAAAATAACCATCTCCATTGTCTTGTAAGATTTGTGAAATAGTTTTTAAAGAAACTTCCATGGAATTCAGTTTTGGATCTCCTTGAATGTGCAAACCTTGATCCAACTGCTGCCACTTGATAGTTTGCTTCTGGAAATTAATTTCAACATCCCCCAAGCTAGTCAGCCACTCCATACCCAATACTACATCTGTACCTCCCAAACTGAGGATATAAAAATCCTGTTTAATGTCTGTACCTTGCAAGCTCAGTGTCAACTCCTCACATCTCCCATTATTAGCTATATTGTCTCCATTACCAATTTGGACCTTGTAACTAGGTATGGCGTTAAAAGGTAATCTCAGTTGTTCTACCAGTCTTTGAGAAATGAAATTGTGTGTGGCCCCACTGTCAATTAACACTTCTACCAACTGATCTCCTTTTTCCCCTTTTACAGTTCCATCACCTTGAAAGCTCTCATGGTAGGTATCCCTTCCCTGCTCATGAGAGATAACTGCATTGATTTAGATTCCATGTCAACTGTCTCTTCCTGTTCTGTCACCCTTGGACTGCCCTCATCTGGTACTTCTTCCCCGTCTGAATCTTCAATTAGCATCAACTTGTAATGCTTTAGTTTACAAGTATGTTCTTTGTTCCACTTTTCTCCACATTTAAAGCATAGCCCATTTCTACTTCTTTCCTGATATTCCTCTTGAGATAACTGAGGTCCTGTTCTTCTGATTCCAGCTGGATAAGAATCAGTACTCTTCTTTTCAGCCTTGTCACTTCCAAAATTGTTGTTCTTACTGTCTGCTACAGTTTTATTCTGATATGGCCAAATGTAACCAGCTTTAATTTTTGTAATTTCCTCCCCAACTCTGCGGTTTAGCTGGTACAGAACTTCTTTCTCTTCCTGAACTCTTGTCCTCTTCCTTCTTTTTTCCAAATTGTGTTTCAATTTTCTGTTCAATGAGTAAAGCTCTATCCATAATCTCAGTTAAAGATTTGGATGTATACAATTTCAGCTCAGATTTGATCTCCTCCTTCAAACCTGTAACGAAAACTCCTCTCAGCAATTCCCTGTCCATATGCAACTGCGGAGCTATCACCTTTTCAAACTCTTCTCTATAATCTTGCACATTTCCAGTTTGCCTCAGACTCAACATTGGCCCATACGGATTTTGAATCAGCTCTGGTTGAAACCTGCGAATTACAGATTTCTTCAAGGCATCCCAACTTGTTTCCTCCGTTTGATTCTCCCACACATGGAACCAATTCAGTGCCTTATCCTCCATCGCAATCATAGACGCTTCAACTTTTTCTTCTTCGTCAATATGATTTAAGCGAAAATATCTTTC
Organism: Cuscuta europaea; assembly: GCA_945859875.1. Taxonomy (NCBI): domain Eukaryota; kingdom Viridiplantae; phylum Streptophyta; class Magnoliopsida; order Solanales; family Convolvulaceae; genus Cuscuta; species Cuscuta europaea. Next base: position 2,729,746 of record CAMAPE010000013.1, read on the forward strand.
CATACGTATGATCCATTTGTAGGCTCCTTCACCATTGAATAAAGGTAAATCTACCTTTCTACCATGTACTCTAATGTTTTCATCATTTCGTCGGAGATTATGAGCATGTGAGTGAATCAAGTTACCTCTGGAAGGAATCGGGCTGTGCGAAACTCTCGTATGATGTGTTTGAGGTGTTCACGACCTTCCTCTGTTCTGAATTTGTTCTGCCATCACATCCATCTTAGCTGTGAGGATTTCCAACGCAGACTGCGTTTCGTGTTGGTTTCGTTCCAGTGTTGATTGCATCTCCTGCTGAGTCCGTTCCATTGAATCCATGCGAAGATCCATTTTGCCTCTCGTTTGAACCATCCACCTTCGAACGAAAAAATTTTCTGGACTCTGACACTTCTCCGATCAATTCCGACGTCGCCAGGAGCGTAAAGCTCTGATACCAATGATAGACACTAGTAATTCCGATCAATAATACAGAACAATCCAAAGTAGATATGTACGAACAGAATCTGAAAGGAAGATTTTATTTACTGAATAATGGGAGAACACAGTCGTATACAGCAATGGACGATTCGAGATGTCCCTTCTCCTAGTCCAGTTCTAGCCAAAACAATCGCCAGCCTTAACTAGCTTATTCACCTTCTATTTATAGTAAAGTCCACACAGGGACCTCTACAAACTAACTAACAGACTAGTTAGTTTAGTCGTTATTATTAACTGCCTTATTCCTCCTTCTTTTATAGACTTTGTTGTAAAACTGAACCGCTTCATTTGCTCCTTGTCTATCATAATGCCAAAATATGGCAGCATATTTCAAGATGACAGTATTGTACTCCTATTTATGGAAAATCATAGTACTCCTATTTATGGAAAATCATAGTACTCCTATTTTTAAAATTCCACATTGTTTTTACTCCTATTTCGGGAAATTTCTCTTAATAAATTTATTTTATTGGTTTAGGTTTAAGGTGAGTTTTTGGAAGTTTCATTTCCACTCGGTTATCAGGAACTTTATTCTTTCCTTGCTGATATACTGGTTGCAGGGGCGAGGGAGCTATGAAGATCGTACTGAAATGCTGCGCCTGATTGTTGATCTTGTGGAGGCAAGTTTGTATGCTGATAATCCTAAATGGAGGTCAGGATTTAACATAAAGTTGGTATTGATTAAACTCTTTAGATTTGGAAGCTGATTCTATATCTCGACCTAATGTTTAGAGTTTGTAGATCAATCAAGTGTGCCCAATAAGATTTTGGGGTCGGGGTTAAGTGGCTAACATGAATCGACATGTGACTATTAATTACATATACAACAACATCCAAGCCTTAGCCCCAACAGACTATTAATTACATATAATGAGATAAATTACTTGGAGGTAGCATCATATTATGTACTAAATGAAACCAAACGGAGAGTAATGAAGGTGCAAATGCAAGGCAGAAGGTACAACCACAAGATGGCAACACTTCTTCCATCTCTTAAGGGAAATCATGGAGTGACTTTTATATATATTGTCAGCTATTTATTGATTTATTTTCGTTTTTCTTGCCATGCAGTGTTGATGAACAGGTAAGTAAGGACATTCAGCTAATTGATGCCATATCCGAAAAACAAGCGCAAATCTTTTCTGAAGAGTGCAAGTTGTTTCCTGCAGATGTTCAGATCCAATCCATATATCCGTTGTATGAAAAATTATTATTATTATTATTATTATTGTTATTGTTAATGCTATTGTTGTTACTATTATTATTGTTGCTGTTGTGCATTAAAGTGTTGCACCTTTTCATGTTTACTTGGCCCCTCGTACTTCTGCTCCAGCCATATGTTTCTTAAGATACAGTTGCATAAGGTGTGTGTGTGAGAGAGAAAACAACATCCCAACTCTTAAGGAGAATACATCCTCAGTTTATATTTTCATAAAAAAAATGTTTCTCAAAATGGTCATATATGATGATATATCATATATGACCACATATATTTCTGTTAATGATTTCAAATTTTATAGTCTCAAATTTATATCAAGATATAGACTAAGCCACTTAAAGTGTTACCCACCAAACCACTCCAAAACCTTTCATCCAAAAAGACCTCAAGGAGCAGAAATACCATTATACATAATAAGATGCTTAAAAATGGGACTATTTCTATGTTTCTAGCTTGAAATGGTTTATTTTTGTAACATCTATCTATTTATCCAATCCAAGTTCACTTGCAGGCCTGAAATTGGTGATTTGGAGAAGCAACTCTCAGATCAATCTAACAGACTTGTTAGTATTCAGGAGATGGTTGATGATTTAGCATCAAAGGTTATTCTGCCTTTTAGATTGTTCTAAATCATAGTTGGCATTCACTTCACTTCCATTGAGATATAGTTTCTTAGATCATTAAAATTTCATTCATGCTGTGTAAGTTTCTAATTTACAGCATCCATATAACCCGGATGAGGAGTACGTGGAGGTTCAAGCAATATTGCGGGCCCATTTAGAAACCTTCCTAGAAACTGCTAGATCCTTCAATACAATTTATAACAAGGTTAGCTTTCAAGTATACTACAAATATTTTGTACTCTTGCTCCGGCCACCTTTTATCATTAGCGATTATAATTGCTAATGATAGTTATAATAATTTGCAATTATACTTCCTATTCTTATTACTTTTTACATTAATAGGAAATACGTCCCTGGACACACATGATGGAGGTACCACAATTGCATGGATTTGGGCCAGCAGCCAATAGATTGCTGGAAGCATATAAGATGCTTTGGAAGGTATATTTCCACGGACATTCTTTGCGTCTAATTTGTTGTTCATTACTACCTCTGTCCCGTTCAAAGGTTCCCATTGCAAAACGGCATAATTATTAAGACAATAATTTATTAAGGTAATTCAAGTATATTTTGAGAAATAGTTTTGATAGGTATATAATATAATGGGGTAATGGTGATAACTGTGATGTTATAGATATATTATTTTTAATATTTGATCATCAAATTGTCATTTAAGAGTGCTAATTGTTCACTAAAATAGAAATGAGAACCTTTACATGGGACGTCCAGAAAAGGAAAGTGAGAACCTAAAAATCCCAAATAAATTTATTTATTGGGTCATGCGGTTTCAAGTTGGACTCTCCCTTAGGTCCCTTAGGGTGCTTGGATGCAGTGTTTTGGAATGGACGGCTATGAAAGGCAAAGTCTATACCTTGCTATAAGTATATATGTACACACATAAAGTGAAGATATGCTTATATACCATAGGTGATCACTGACACATGACATTTCAACCACCTTTTGAAAACACATTATTAGATAAAGATATGACCGAGCTCTCCATGTCCTTGCCCTTTAAGACCAACCCCTAATGGCAAATAGACCCTTGATTTTTTTTATAAACCTTTCATTGTATACCAATGATTGTTGTAGTCGCCGGGCAAACTCACATGGTGTACATTCTCCTGAACATTGGGTCTATGATATTTTTTATTTGTCCAATTCACTGTTTAAGGTGATCACCCAGGTAAAGCTTTCTCATTTTCCATTTACTTTGTAACACTTTATTTAGCTTTGGGTTTTAAGAGAGGAAATGTAGGGGCGATTTTGATTTCTGTCACTATAATTTGTTTTACAGTTTCTAGGTAACTTGAAGAACCTAAGGGACTCTCATGCAGCGGTGGCAGTGGGGTCATCGACAGAAACAATTGGGGGAGAGCCATCTTCTGTCACCAGAATAATCTCAGAATGTGAAACTGCCTTGACTCTTCTTAACCGCGACCTCTCCATTCTCTCTGCATCCATTGCTCGCGAGCAAGGTGTTGATGACTCGTGACTCGTGAGCCCGGGAAGAGAATAGAGGAAAAAGTTACAGATCAAAGCAATTTGTCCTCTTTCAATTTTTTCTTATTTTTTTTATTTTTTGGGCAATACTCTGTAATAGTTAACCAGCCTTAATCTAATCTACTCTTTAAACAGTTTTAAGGGAAAGAATATTCTTTTTCGTTTTGTGTCTGTGTGGCCATTGGGCAACAAAGTTTTGCATATTTTGATTATGCCTAATAGGCTAATAGCCTAATACTATCAACAAAACATGAAAAGAAATGTTGAAAGATGAGAATGTCACCATTGATATTACACATGTCTTGGCAAATCAGTGTAATCACTACATATGTGGGAAATGGGAATGGGTCGCCCTTGGCTATGAATAGAAGAACAAATCATCGGCGATGTTCACGTGATGTTTCCAGTGAAGGCACACTCATTAAATCCTTACCTCCTCTGTCACTGTCAACGGAAAGTTGACCGCTACCGTGGTCATCCGTAGGGGTGGACTCGGGTTGGGCCAACCGGCCTGAGACCGGACCGGCCCGCTACTGTGCGGGCCCGGCCCGGCCTGGTGAACCGGTTCCGGGCTCGGTTCGGGCCAACCGGCCCGGTGGGATGGCGGTTCGGGCTCGGGCCCTTCAAAAGGTGAACCGGCCCGACCGGTTCGGGCTCGGGTCGGGCCTTTTTTTTTTGATTTTTTTTTAAGTTTTTGGGTTGGGCTGGGTATTTTGGGCCATTTGAGGTGGTTAGGGTTGGTTTGGGGTGAGGGGGAGGGTTGGGGGTTAACTAGGAAAAGCAAAAAAAAAAAAAATAGAACCGAGGCCCGGCCCGGCCCGGACCCTGGGGTTACCCGGGCCGGTTCCGGGCCTCCCCTTCTTGAACCGAGGCCCGGCCGGGCCTAGGCCTGAACCGGGCCCGAACCGGAACCGGGCCCGAACCGGAACCGGTCCATGCCTAGTCATCCGTATGTGAAGCGTACGGTGGAGATCGAGTCACAAGACTCACAACTTTGAGAAGTTTACCGTCATCGGACGGGCTGGATCGTTCCACGCCTTCATGATCGGATTCATTTTCTACAAGCAAGGTTTTGTCGGCGGCAACAGGAGATCTCCCCCTTCGATCTCAGCCTCGAAATCCGACACCCGACACTGAGATGATCTCGGCGGGATTTGCGACGGCGGTTCGACTCTTAGAAACTCATCATTCGCTGGTGGATGAAGTGATGGTTGGATTGGAGCCGAATATTGAACCCCACAGGCAAATGGCGCATCTAAGGATTTAGAAATAGAAAACACTACGATCCACCGGTTCTGATACACCTCCGTGCTGTTCACGTGAACGTCGTTCACTGTCACCACACCATCGACGGAATCCAAAGTCAATGCCCTGTTCGCGGCCAGAGTCTGGAAAGTCGTGATTTTGGGTGGATATCTTGCGAGATCATCAAAACGATGCCGTTGTGGCAGAACATGGCTCCGGAAATTGAAACTCAATCCTCCATGTTTCGAGAAAAGTACCCGATCGGACGGCGCGAACAACGAAACTGTTCCCAATCTCAACATCTCCGATCGTTTGATCGATATGGCTGCAGCGACGACAGTAAATCCCCTTCTCCTGATAGCTCTAACTGCGTGATCGAGAAACTTCCGGTCCACATGCGGTGGCTGATGAGCTGCCGGCGTATGATCCTCCGAGAAAGAGCACTTCGTCGCCGACGTCGGGTCCAGTATACCGTCGATCCCATTTACGACGACGCGATCGTCGACGTACATATCAGGCTGTCTGATTCTGACCGTCGTAAGTGGCTTCTTGGACGCCGAAATAAAGACATCCCCATTTGAGTTCTTGAGGAAGAGGCAATTACCGTTGAAGAGCGACGGGAGCTGGTTTCCGTTCGTCAGCGAAGAGAGATTTTGCCACTGGAGCGGCGGCCGGAGAGTGTGGTAGAGTAGGATGGTCATAGAGGGGCGATGAGGCACCCGGCGGTTGGGAGTGACAAACTTGGAGATAGCGAAGGAGAATGCGAAGTCCGACGGGGCCAAAATGGTGCTAGAGAAGTTGGTGTTACTGGCTGTAATGACAGAGATGGTGGAAGCAACCAGGGAATAGCCCCGTGCACGTAGAACTTCTGCGTCTGTCTGGACAGAGGACGACGGCTGAGACAGTGGCGCGGCAGTGGAGGCGGCCCATGTGACAAGGAGGCAGAAAAGTGGGAGAGCGAACGCGATGATGTTCAAGAAACTGTAACACTGAAATTCCATTGCTTCTTTATCAGCGGAAGGTGTGGATTCTGTTAAGTGCTCTGTATTAGCTAGAGATCAAGAATGGAACTATGGAAGGCATGCATGGGGATTTATTGGTTGAAGATAATATTCGGATTGTAAACGGAATAATAACCATCTTATGGCGGAACTAACCGTCTCCAAGAACTTCCCATGTCTGAAGTCGTAGAATGGATGGACCCTACGGAAAAAAGTTGGGAAACTGTTAGGTCCTCGAACTTTCATAAAAAGGTCAATTAAGTCATTCTATAGAAGGTTCTGTTCGGCCATCGCGATTTGGGGCAGTTCCCGATGGAATTTTTTTATGAAATTTTTTGAGCATCGTATTCACCAAGTTTAGTTTACTCATACCAAAATTTCAGCTAAAAATTCAATCGGGAACACATTCAAATTAATTCTTGAAGAAATGTTAGCATTTTTGCGTTCTCGAATTAGTTTGAATGCGCTCTCGATTAAATTTTTAGCTGAAATTTGGTATGAGTAAACTAGACTTGATGAATAAGATGCTCAAAAAATTTCATAAAAAAATTACACCGGGAACCGCCCCAAATCGCGACGACCGGATAAAGTCTCCTATAGAAGGACTTAATTGATTTTTTTTATGAAAGTTCGAGGACCTATTTGACGTAGTTGTGAGTTAATGGACTAACCGTCTCCAAGACTGTCACACCATTGAGTCGAAGATAATGGATTAATCAACCCTCACTAAACGTAAGTTAATACTCTACGGTAAAATCCAATTTATTTTCTTAATTTGTGTGAAGTCAAACTGTAAAGTTTATTTAAGACCGGAGGAAGTAGAAAAAATGACAAAAATAAGACTTGGGAGTTTTGAGTGGACAAAAATAAGATCATTTTTGGGTAGGACAAAAAAGAGACATGGTAATCTATGGCTAACTTACGGACCAAAGAGACCCGTGAACCGAAACAAACTAAATGGACCTACTCCATCGTCATTCAGACTGTCGCCGCAACTGTTGAGCAATTGTGCCACCATCGTCATTGAGAAACAATGTTGTCATCGTTGCTTCCCTTTTCGTCGCACCATGCTCAGACGTTGCAGATTTGTCATCTTCTTTATCGCAAAGTCTGGAGCATCCACAATGATCGACCATCAGAGATAGGTGATGATGACTTGCGACTAGGGATTGCTAGATTGTGACGCGCGACCATTGGAGATCTAGGACGAGGACAACGAACGATGACAAGACGACCCAGATCCAACGTTTGCGGCGACTAGGGTGGGAGCTAAAGGGGGTTGTCAAAGGTGTTAGGGATGGGGCTAGTGCAGGGGAGGGGGCTAGGGTAGGGAGGAGATGGGGCAGAGGAGGGGAGGGGGCTGGTGCAAGGGAGGGGGCAGGGACAAGGCGTAGGTGCAGGGCGGCGGCTAGGCGATCGACACTAGGCTGGGCGGTGGGTCAGGGAGGGGGGGGGGGGCAACGGTGGCCGAATTGGTCGAATTGGTCATGGTCACTTGTTGGGTTGGTCACAGGTCGACTTGGTCATGGTAACTGGTCGGTTGGTCACCAGTCGAATTGGTCACAGTCGTTAGTTGGGTTGGTCACGATCGTTGGTCGGGTTGGTCATTTGTTGGATTGGTCATGGTCGTTGATCGGGTTGGTCACTAGTCGGATTGCTCATAGTTGTTGGTCAAGTTGGTCACTGGTCGGATTGGTCACGGTTGTTGGTCGAGTTGGTCACTAGTGAGATTGATCACGGTCACTGGTTGAATTGGTCATGGTCACTTGTTGGATTGATCACTGGTCATATTGGTCACCGGTCAGGTTGGTCAATGGCCGCATTAGTCATGGTCAATAGTAGTACTTTAGTCTCATTTTTGGATTTTTTTAAAAAAGTGATCCTATATGTGTCTTAAGCATTTGTTTTTGTATTATTTATGGACAAACCCCAAGAGATATGCAATTAGTGTTTTACATTACATAAAGGGCATGTAAGTGTCCTTTAGATGATATTTTTATATTAGAGTAAATGCCTCTCAGTAGCCACAAAAATGTCTGATGGGATAGAAATGATTAGATGATTAAATGAGTACATCGTTTTCAAACAAGATTTGAGTTTAATATTTAATATATACCTCGTTGAGATAAAAATTAGTTGTGTAGAGTTATTGATCAAACTTGATATGTTTGTGTGTAACTTGTAGAGTTATAGACTATTGATAGAGAAAAAAAGGAAAGGAAATGCAAAATTAAAATGGAAGTGATTGTATAAATAATCTAGTATGATCTAGTTTAGTCAGATCAATATGTTAAATGTGGTCTGGTCTGATAGATATGTAGTATATGTTCTATGTGTATTTTACAACTATCAAAATTTAATTTGAAGTTATCTGACATGTTTAAATTTGGTCTGATCTCAGACCAAAACGAGTTTACTTAAGAACATCCCAAATTTTATTAAGTATTTTCGTCACAACTATTAATAGTATACTCCAAAATAGGGCTTCTTACAACTAAGACATTATAATTACTTTTGGGGAAATATTTGTACAACTAATTTTTTCTGGACTCCCAAATTCCAATACTTGAATCAAAAGAAGTAATTAAAACTCTTTTAGGCCCCACTTTTATTTAAATGCAATTAAATACATACGTAATCCGAATACTCCGTATTAGTGAATCCGGAAAAATGCCTGACTTGTTTATGAATTATGACCACAGTACACGCAGATAATCCAATCCCTATACGACAAAGAATGTGACACACAGTCAACAGTAACTCCATTTGAATCAATTCAATCATCCCCACGCTAGCACACTTCATGGCTACTGATCTGAATAAGGAGAATCTACTCTCCATTTTCGTCTCCATTGTTGGCACTCTAATCATACTCAAATGTGCAGCTCAAGAAAGAAATCAGAATGGTGTGGGAGCTTTTACGGTTGAGCTCCTGCACAGAGACTCACCATCTTCACCTCTCTACGACCCTCGTCTTTCTCAATGGCATCACATTCACTCCGCGTTTAAGAACTCATTAGCCCGCCGCCTTGATGTGGAAGAGGACTCTTCGATTAGAGTCCTCCCAGATCCTAAGGCAGGCACTTATCTCGTCAGACTGTCTGTGGGAGCCGCGCCCGCCGTCAACCTGGCTGTTGCGGACACCGGCAACGATATGATATGGATGCAATGCCGGCACCCTTGCGATCGCATTCACTGTTCCGGTGATCAACACAATGAATCTCCCAGTTTTAATCCCAACGCTTCGGTAACTTACAAACCCGTGCACTGTCAGTCCCAGGAATGCTCCGGCCTTCCCGGTAGCCGGTGTGCCCGGGCGAATAACACGTGCCTCTACTCTGCCAGGTGAAGAGTAGTTCCTTCGTTCTTAAATAGGTGTAACACGCTAGAATTTTACATTAATCACATGTTATACTTTGATTATGCTTTATTTATTAATATATTAATTTTTTTTTAAAAATCATTTTTAAATTTGTCTCATTGTAAATTTTTAAAAATCCATTTTTTAATTTTTTTTACTAATAAATAATTATATACTCTGTATATTAAGGTCAAAGTTGTGCAGCAAACGTGAAAGGTTGACTGTTGTACTAGAAGTATTTATTTTGTAGACACTCCTTACATTTTTTTAAAGAATACAAAGTATAAATACTTTTCAACTCTTTCATTTCCTATTTATATCTACACATATAAATGATTTTATTCGTTTAATACGAATACTATCGATCGTACTAGCTAGACGAATTAGCCGTGCATTTCACGGGAATTTTGTCTTAGAGTAATGGTGCAATACATATTAAAATAATAATGAAAACTAAGTTAATTATACGGAGTACAATATATCTAAAACCTCATTATTATTCCACGTATTATGTTTTGGGAAAACTGTCAAATAGGTCCTCGAACTTTCATAAAAAGGTCAATTAAGTTCTTCTATAGGAGGTTCTGTACGGCCGTCGCGATTTGGGGCAGTTCCCGGTGGAATTTTTTGATGATTTTTTTTAAGCATCTTATTCTTCAAGTCTAGTTTACTCATAACAAATTTCAGATAAAAATATAATCGGGAACACATTCAAATTAATTCTTGAAGATAAGCGCGCATTTTTGCGTTCTCGAATTAATTTGAATGCACTCCCGATTAATTTTTTGGCTGAAATTTAGTATGAGTAAACTACACTTGATGAATAAGATGCTCAAAAAATTTCATCAAAAAATTCCACCGGGAACCGCCCCAAATTGAGACGACCGGACAGAGTCTCCTATAGAAAGACTTAATTGATTTTTTTTATGAAAGTTCGAGGACCTATTTGACAGTTTTCCCTTATGTTTTAGACAGCGTCAATTCAAATATGCTGAATTACTACTAACATTAGATTAGGCTTTTTGACATGAAACTATTATTCATAGGGCACCATTTTTTAACTCATCATATTGTTCATTTGTTCATAACAATTAAATATGATAAATATAAAACCATCATGGGCCTTTTTCCTAAATACGATTATCGTAAGAGATATTTTGACATTGCACCTCGCTTTTTGGGTGATATTGGATTTTGCACCCTATTTTCAAAACTCTTAGACTTTGCACCATATTTCACCTAAAATGGCTTTGCCTTTGCACCCCATTAATAAATTTTTCTTCACAAAATGATGTAGATAGGGTGCAAAGTCTAAAAGTTTTGAAAATGAGGTGCAAAGTCCAATATCACCCAAAAAGTGGGGTGAAAACTCAAAATTCCCCTTATCGTAATCTTCTTAGTTTTTATGTGGAAATGCTAAATGATAATTATCAAGCTATTGTATTAAGCGGAAAAAATTTCAATGTAATTTTATATATCTGTAATCGATATTTAATATTCATTTATAAATAACATACATGATTTAAAAATATTGTTATATACGTAGTATGTTCTAACCAAACGTGTGGCTAGTTCTTAGGATTTATATTTAATATTTCTATTTTCATTAAATAATACTCCATATGTTATTTAAAATTGGAAGAAATTGGAATTTTATCAATCCAGAACCTGAAAGATAGATGAATTATCAATCCGGAATATAAAAGATGAAATGTATCGATATAAGACCTGAATGATGAAAAATTATCATTATAGTACCTGAATGATTTAAAATTATCGATCTAGGGCCTAAGTTGTCATGAATTTTATTAATTTTTTTATTTTGAAAATTTTATATATCATTTAGTTTTAATAAACTAATAAAGTTTTGTAAAGACAAGTTTATCAAAAACTAGCAATGGAATTAATAAAAAATCAAATGAATCAAAACCTATGAAATGTTAGGTCCTAAATTGATAGTTTTCCATCATTCAGGTCTTATACCGATACATATCATCTTTCAGGTTCCGGATTGATAATTCATCTATCTTTCATGGATTGATAATTCATCTATCTTTCGGGTCCTGAATTAGCACCACTTTGTGTGCAGTGTGAATGGATACTTGCACAGTTGCACACACACAAATCATTATTATTCAATTATAAAAATGGCAACTTCAATAAAGACTTGAATTATACGTAGTATCACTTTGTGTGGGCAGGAAGATTGTTTCTTATCAGGTTCTAATCATATTAGCTAGTTTTTTTTTTAATATAAAGATAAAGATGACTTATATACTTGATTCTATTCGCAAACTTTAATTAGTTTATTGCAGTTGAACCTTCAAATTAGAAAAAAACTTTAGTCGATCTATTTGTTTCTTCCAATAGGCTCTCCTAATCATATTATCAGAACCTCAACCTTCTTCATATAAATATTGTGTTAATCAATTATGTAGAACGTATATTGTATGCTCTTCTTTACGTTCATTCAAATTCACACGATAGGTACAACGATGGGACACACTTACATTAGACTTGGCTACCGAGATGTTCAACTTCCAAACCGGAGACCTCACAGGAAGACGACATAACGTGTCCTTCCCAGATATCATTTTTGGGTGCGGCCACATGAATCACTTCGCGGATAATGATACCCGCATCTCCGGGATTGTTGGCCTCGGCTCATCTCGCTATTCACTTATTAATCAAATTGGTGGCAACCGATTTTCATACTGCTTGGTTCCCTTGTCACATTTGAACGTGTCGAGTAAGTTGCAATTCGGAAGCCATCCCGCCACAGTGGTTCGTGGCCTGCCCGAGGTGGTTTCCACCCCGCTCATTTTGAAACCTCCGAGGATTTTCTATTACCTGACTTTACTAGGAATATCAGTCGGAAACCAAACTGTGGTACCAACAACAGGCGGTAATCAGCAGCAGCACAAAGGCAACATCTACATCGATTCAGGGACGACATTTAGCTTCCTGCCAACGGATTTGTATTTGGGTCTGGAAGAAACAGTGAAGAGCTCCATAGGGCAGGAACCTATGAGGCCAGACCCCAAGAGGAGGTTCCTGAGGTTGTGTTACCAAGGTTTGCGACCCGAGGATGTTCCGGTAATAACGGCCCGGTTTGAAGGCGGTGATCTGAAGTTGAATCCAGTTAACAGTTTTGTGAACGTTGGGGATGGAATTGGGTGTCTGGCTTTTGCCCCTACTAAGGGTGTCCCAATTTTTGGGAATGTGGCGCACACAAATTTCTTGGTGGAATATGATTTGGAGAAGATGGTTGTATCCTTCATGCCTACTGATTGTGCCAAATGGAAGTATTAAGATGCTAGCGCATTCACTGGGACCAAAAAGCTATGATTGAAATGAAACGCTCTGTAATGATCTATCTCAAATGATTTGCAGGTTCACTTTTATTAGTAAATAAATGAGGGCTCGTTCGGTATGGTTTTGAGTTTTCTATTTTTGGTTTTTAAAAAACAAAAAACTGTTTTTAGTTGTCTATTCTCAGTTTTTTGAAATCGTTTTGTTTTAGTGCTAATTCATTTTCAATTTTGTCATTCCAAGAAATAAATACGGAGTAATTATTTTCGTAGTCCATGATAGTCTGGTGGTTCGGTGGTGGACTGGTGGTCCGGTGGTGGCCGGTAGTGGTCCGGTGGTGGTCCGATGGTGGTTCGGTGGTGGTTCGATGGTGGTCCGGTTGTGGCCGGTGGTGGTCCGGTGGTGGTCCGATGGTGGTCCGATGGTGGCCGGTGGTGGTCCGGTGGTGGTCGGTGGTGGTCCGGTGGTGGTCCAGTGGTGGCTGGTGGTGGTCCGGTGGTGGCCGGTGGTGGTCAGGTGGTGGTCCGGTGGTGGTCCGTTGGTGGCCGTTGGTGGTCGGTGGTGGTCCGGTGGTGGCTGGTGGTGTCCGGTGGTGGTCCGGTGGTGGCCGGTGGTGGTTCGGTGGTGGCCGGTTGTGTCCCGGTAGTTGGATATTGAAGATAAATTATAACAAATTTATAGAAACTATGTTTTGTTGATTTCAGAAATATGTTTTCGTTTTCTAAAAACACTTACAAAGATTATGATTTTGAAAAGAAAAATAACTTTTTACCAAACATGTTTCTGTTTTTTTTCTAAGAAAAAAAACAGAAACCGAAAAACAGATTATGCCTTGTACTATAGAATATGCATTTCACCGTATCATTCATTCATCACCAAAAGGTCAGTTCAATCTCGTTACAATATATACTCTCTAATCGATTCCACCGGAGAGCAGGGCATGATACTGATGATTGTGTCATTCTCCGACGACAAATTGAAGAACTCATCCAAGAAAGGTACCTGGGCCAATTTGTTGGCAAACCAGGAAACATTCCGCAGAAGAGGAGCCCGACATGGCAGCGTTCCGACCAAGCTACCACGTCGAGGGAAAAACAGCCCGTCAAGAAGCGGGAGCTTGGCGTCCTCTCCGAGGAAGACGATGCCGACCAGGGGGACGGCTCCCGTAAGCACCATCGATGTTCGTACATATACGGGGTACCCCAGGGAGGTGACACCTCTGGAGAACGGAAGTAGTGGGCCCGCGACCTATATGTCGGGGAGATAACCAGAACTCCTGCCGACAAGAGGGTGAAGCGGGATCCCATTTTCTTCACCGACGCAGATTTGACACCGATGCCTCCACCGCACAGGGATGCCTTGGTGATCAAGGTCGAAATCAACAACACGATCGTCCACCGAGTCCTGGTGGATAATCAGAGTTCCGTTAACATCATGTACTATGACACTTTCCAGGGTCTCGGCTTGGACCGAAAGGACTTGATCCCGGTGAGAACCCCACTCTCGGGCTTCACCGGGGACTCCATTGAGTCGGAGGGCAGCATAGTCCTCCCCGTGATGGTGGGCTCCGAGCCCTGCGTATCCAGGTTAGATGTCGAGTTTATCGTCGTACGCTTAACTTGTGCGCATAAGATCATCATGGGAAGGCTGGCCCTGGAAGACCTCAGATGTGTGACGACCCAGGAGCACCTATGCATGAAGTTTCCCGCTCCGAATGGCGTCAGAGTTGCCAGGGGAGACCAGCGGATGACGAGGAGCTGCTTTCTGAAAGCTTGCAAACAAACCGATCAAAAAGATTTGAGGGTCCACACTATCAAAAACAAAGCCGTGAAGTATGAGGAGGGTCAGCTCCGAGCTGAACCCACCTCAGAAGTGGAGGAAATCCAAATCGACCCCGAGAGGCCGGAGCGGAAGGTCAAGATCGGGACCGGGCTCTGTGCCGGCTTGAGGGAGAAGATCATCCAGGTCCTTGTCCTTTTTAGCGTTGTCTTTGCATGGGGACCGGAGGACATGCCCGACCTCGATCGAAGCATCCCTGTCCATCGGCTGGCAGTCGACCCAACAGCGAAGCTCGTCCAACAGAAAAGAAGACACCTCTCAAGCCGGCCAATGGACAACGATGCTTCGATCGAGGCCGGACATGTCCTCCGGTCCTCATGCAAAGACAACTCTAAAAAGGACAAGGACCTGGATGATCTTCTCCCTCAAGCCGGTCGAGAGCCCGGTCCTGATCTTGACCTTCCACTCCGGCCTTTCGGGGTCGATTTGGATTTCCTCCACTTCTGAGGTGGGTTCAGCTCGGAGCTGACCCTCCTCATACTTCACGGCTTTGTTGTTGATAGTGTAGACCCTCAAGTCTTTTTGACCGATTTGTTTGCAAGCTTTCCGATAGTAGCAAAAGGGAGCGGGAACTCTCTAAGAAAATTGGTTAAAGTTGACAAGACTCGATCTGAAAATTCGTGGAGGGCATATATGAAAATTAAAAATTGCTTGGATATAGACAAACTCACTAATTCTGGTGTTGCTTGTAGTCTCATTGGTTGTGCATATCACATCCTTAAGAGTTTCAAAAGAGAGAAGATAAATTAGTTAAATTGTATGGTATGTGGCTAAGAGCAGGGGTTGCAAAAGGAGCAGGCGCCGGTAAATGAGCGACAAAGGGTGGAGAGAAAGTTGAGAATCAATTTCAAGATAGCGAGCGAGGTTGGAACTCGGGATTGAGACTCTTCTATTGTTGTCCAAGCCCAAATGAGGCAATTGTACGTGGAAAGATCAAATAAAAGAAGATTGAATGGCTAGGGATATGATTTTGGACAAGCCAAAAAACGAGAAATGGACGGGTCCTGGATTTTATACCCGCCTAATTTTTTACAATTATTTTGTTTTATGCCTTTTTTTGCTTGATCTTAGGTAGGCCTACCGGCAAAAGATCACGTACGAAGTGTGGAGCTAGAGGCTAGAACAGATCTGGATTCGAGGTCATCTGTGATAGGTGACAACAGAGGAGACTTGATATAGAACATGATGAATAAGAGACGAGGTGAGGAAGAAGCTAAAGTACTCTTGGATCGTCCCCTCCTGGACCGCCGTCATAGAGTGCAGGAGAGTCTAGAGTTTGGAAGCATATTTTTAATTTTACTGTTTTTTTGCGATTTATTTTTCATGATCAGACTGCTTATTTTTTTGTTGATTACTTTTATTATTATAAGGCTCTTTCATTAGGATTGGGTGATGGGAGAGTGGGAGACATGCTTTAATCATCATTGACTCTTTTATGCCAATTATAGGATCAACGAGTTATATTGCTTTTTGAAAGCGGTTGACTATAAGCCTGGTTCAAGGGCCGTCGGTTGTATGTAGTCCTTTTGTAGTTGTATGTAGGGGTGGGCATAAAACCCGAACCGAACCGGTACCGAACCGTTCCGTAATGGTACCGAACCGAATATCAGGTATTTAAGTGGTACTATAGATTTTTATCCCGTACCGAAACCGTGCCGTTTGAAACGAGTATGTGACCGGTCCTAGATTTTGAGAACCGAAAAATACCGGACAGAACCCTTCGAAAATAATGCATTTGAATTTTTTATATTTTTCTATACCAATAGATCTCTTTTATAGACCAACAATTTTATAGCCCAAGTATGTGTATATTCATGTGTCCCTAAGATATCTAAATGTGTGTGATGGAGTATATGGCCCGGGAACCCCCGGCCCACAGACTCCTACTACACCAATAAAGGCCCAACCGGCCCAGGAAGCACAGCAGGCCCAAATTACGGCGCCCCCAAGCACTTAGCAGCCCACAGCGCGCACTGGGGAGCCTTCGGCCCCTGGCCGAAGGCTCGGAACTCTCACAAAACGAGTTTTACAAGCAAACTAAGAAACTGGGAGAAAAACGGCAGAAAAGAGTAGCCCTCGGCACCTGGAGCCCTCGGCACCTGGAGCCCTCGGCACCCAGGGGGTCCCCGACACTCGGAGCCCTCGGCTAGTCCTCTGCAGCCGAGGGCACCTCTCCCGACATGATATCTGCACCACATGCGTACAGATCGCCGTACCCTGTACAAACGTCCCATCCAACAGCCGCATTAAATACGGCCACATGCGGCTGCCAGCGCCAACCAGTTGAGGTGACCTCTCGGCCAATGGGCGCTTGACACGTGTCCCTGTCCGGCATTTATTGCTGCTATAAATAGCACCCCATTTCCCCATTTGTAACCACGCTGAAAACGCTCCACACTTTATAATATACTTTCTCTCTCTATATTTACTTGCTCTGACTTCTCTCTTATTACTCCCCGTAATAACCTCTCGGATAAGCTACCCCCCAGGTACACTATCCATCATTTGGTGCTCTCGTTGAGAGGTCGAACGATCAAGTAAGAAACCCTCCCCCTTCACCAAACACTAGCCCTCTACCAAAATGGTGAGAACAACACGTGCCAACTCCAAAAACGTAGAAGACAAGAACCTGGCCCTCGGCGACGTCAACGTCCCCGAAGCCTCTCACAGGGCTCCCGAGGGCGGTGTCATCGCTGGGCTGGAACAGGCGGCTGTCGACCTACGCCTTCAGATCCATCAAAATGCCCCCGATGCCCGCCTCGGCATCGAGGCCAAGAAGAAAAACCGGAGCGATGACCAAGTCAGCCCTCCAGTCCTCACCATCGACGTTCATTCGGCGCTCTCCACCTTCATCCAGACGCTAACTCAGAACCCGGGTGCCTTCGGCACCCTGGATCCGGCTCCACCTCAGGTTGGGGAGAACATCATGCTTCCCCCTCTGCCACACCCCTTCGGAAATCCCATCCCTCGGATTGGGAATGACGAAGGGGTAGTGGCCCAAGATACGGCCTCCCAGGAAGTTCAGTCCCGGGACCGCCACAATGACAACAGAGAAAGGCCTTGCACTTCCGCCCTCAACCGGCTCGGAGGGGGGAAAGATCGCCGAGGGGTCCAAGACCGCCTCGGAGGAAAGGCATTCCAGAGGCCCCAGGAGAGCGGAGGGTCTGTCTCGAGGGCAGACGAGGAGCGTCCTCCTCGGGACAAAGGCAAGGCACCCCTTCATGCCGACGATGCTCGCCACCAAATCAACCAGGCCCACTCGGCCAGGTTCGTTCGCAGGGGGCGGAGACCCTCCCGAAGGACCCCCGGGACGAAATTATTGTGGCCCTCCAACGCCGACTTGATGAAATGGAGGCCAACAAAGCTCACGCCACCACCTCCACCCCTCGTTCAGACCTCAAATACGAGGCCATGATGGCCAAAATGGAGGAATTGCAGAACAAGGTAGCCGAGGGCTCCGGAGAACCCATTATCCAGCTCCGGACCCGGACGCCATTCACCCCAAGGGTATTGGCGGCCCGGATCCCGGAAAAATACCGAGGGCAACACATACAGCCCTACAACGGGAAGACGGACCCCTAGGAACACTACAGCAAATATCAGAACAACATGATGATGGTAGGGGCGTCGGACGAATATTTGTGTCGTTGGTTCCTCTCCACCTTAGAGGGGTCGGCATACGAATGGTTCAACCGGTTGCCCGAAGGCTGCATTGATTCGTGGCAAGAACTCGCCCAGCGATTCTTGACGCAATTTGCCGGGAGGCGTCGCACGAGGAAGCACTTCTCCCGCCTCCTAACCATACGCCAAAGGAGGGATGAGACCCTTCGGGACTTCCTGGAGCGCTGGAGAACGGAAGCTGACAAAGTTGACGGTGCTGACGACGGGACCCTCCTGGCCCTCCTACAAACCGTCCTCCGCACCGGCAACTTTTCAAGGAGCCTCATCATTGACCCCCCCCCCCCCCCCCCCCGCGACTACATAAGGGCCCTGCAGCGGGGGGACCGATACGCTGAGGCCGAGGAGGTGGAGAAATACCACCAGCATCCAGATCAGCAACCCCCGAAGGCTGACAACAAGAATAACCGGGGGCCGGGGGCTCCTCCAAATCACCCCAAGGCTTCAGGACCCTCTGATGATCGCCCTCGGCAAGGCCAAGCCAAGCCCGGGGGAGGTTATAAGAGCAGCCCTAAGACTTGGGCACAACCCATTCTCCTGGACCGCCCCCAGACACCATTGACGCACCCCGTCAGCATCATCCTTCATTTTGCCGAGGAGGGGGGCCTCGTTGAGCGCGATTCTCGCGCACCCCCGGAGGTACATGCTATCAACCCTCAGTTCCCCTACTGTCGTTTCCATCGGCATCAGGGGCACAGAACCGATGACTGCCATCAGCTAAAGACGGCCATCGAGAGATTGATACAAGCGGGCCATCTGTCCCAATTTATCCAGAGCCCTCGGCAGGAGGGACCTTCTCATCAGGGACCTCCCCGAGGGCACCACACGAAGGTGAACGCTTGGGTGAACCCGAACACCATCCCCCTCGGCAAGAAGAGGGAGATCGGAAAGTTGGAGGAGGAAGAGGAGGAGTACCCCCATTACCAGGAGAAAAAACGTCACATCCTCATGATCACCGGTGGCAATACAGGGGGCGATTCCACCAGCCAGCGGAAAAAGTGGGCTCAATCGCTTTACGTGGGGGAAGTCACTCACATGCCCCCGGTAAAGCGGCTGAGGGAGGAACCCATCACCTTCACCAACGCAGATCTCCCTCCTACTTCTTCTCCTCACAGGGATGCCTTGGTGATTCGGACTGAAATAAACAACACCATCATTCACCGAACTTACATTGACACGGGCAGCTCCGTCAATGTAATGTACCTCAGCACCTTTAGAGAGCTGCATCTGGAGAGGGGGTCCCTTCGGCCCATTAAGACCCCTCTTGCCGGCTTCACCGGCGATACTATTGATTCCGAGGGGGTAATAACCCTCCCGGTAATCTTCGGCGACGGGCTCCATAGAGCCCAGCTCGAAGTGGAGTTCGTCGTCGTCAACATCGACTGCGCCCACAACATCATCCTCGGCCGGCCAGCCCTGGAGGACCTCGAGGCCGTCATCTCCATGAGGCACCTCTGCCTCAAGTTCCCCGCCGAGGGGGGCATTGGCTACTCCCGGGGGAATCAGAAAATTGCCCGCGCTTGCTATCTTCAAGTCACGAAGAAAGTAAGTAAGACGGAGTTCCGTGTTGACACCATCACCGGAACCATTGACGAAGAAGAAAAGAGACCGAGGGCTGAACCAGCCGAGGACGTAGAAGACTTTGCACTCGATCCGGCCAAGCCGGAGAGAGTCGTGAAGATTGGAGCCCAGCTCCCTGAAGATCTGAAGACCGGTATCACCGACGCCCTCCGCGCCTACTCCACTGTCTTTGCATGGGGGCCAGAGGACATGCCGGGAATAAGCCGAAGGGTCATCACCCACCGCCTCTCGGTGGACCCCTCGGCAAAAGCAGTACAGCAACGAAGAAGACCCCTCTCCACCGAAAGGAGGGAATTTGTGAAGAAGGAGGTCGCCATGCTCCTCTCTATTAAGCACGTCAAGGAGGTAAAATACCCCTCATGGCTGACGAACGTAGTCCTCGCACAGAAGCCTCCTACCTTCCGCATGTGCGTGGACTACACGGATCTCAACAAGGTGTGCCCTATGGACCCTTTTCCTTTGCCCAATATCGATCAACTTGTAGATGAGACCGCGGGGTGTGAAATCATGTCATTCCTCGACGCATTCCGCGGGTATCATCAGATCTTCATGCATGAGGAAGACGCCGAAAAGACAGCCTTCATGACTCCCGAGGGCATCTTCTGCTACCTAGTGATGGCCTTCGGCCTACAGAACTCAGGGGCCACTTACACCCGGATGGTGGCCCGAGTCTTTCAGGTCGTCCTAGGGCGCACCATGGAGGCCTATGTTGACGACATGATCGTCAATAGCAAACAATCTTCCAGCCATGCCGATGACCTCCGGGAAATCTTCACCATCATGCAAAAGTTCAACCTTCGGCTAAACCCGAAGAAGTGCACCTTCGGCGTCCAAAGGGGCAAATTCTTAGGCTACATGGTGAGCCGAAGGGGTATTGAGGCCAATCCCGAGAAGATCCAGGCCATCATCAACGTGGAGCCCCCACGCAATGTGAAGGAAGTTCAACGGTTGACGGGCCGCCTGGCAGCCCTCAATCGCTTTCTATCTAAATCGGCGGAGAAGTCTTTACCCTTCTTCCAGATCATGAGGAAGACGGCTGGCTTTCAATGGACTTCAGAATGCCAGGAGGCTTTCGACGAGCTCAAACGATACCTATCTTCACCCCCTGTGCTCTCCAAACCAAAGGTAGGGGAGACCCTCTACCTCTACCTTGGGGTCAGCCCGGCAGCCATCAGCTCCGTGCTCATCCGGAAGGAAGACGGCATCCAACATGCCATCTTCTATGTAAGCAAGACCCTAAGGGAGGCCGAGCTCAGGTACTCCCCTGTGGAAAAAACGGTGTTAGCCATCGTTTGGACCGTCAAGAAGTTGGGCCACTACTTTCAGGCTCACCCAGTTCAGGTCCTCACTCATCAACCCCTCGGCGCCCTCATGAGGAGCCCCGCCAGCTCCTCCCGCATGGTGAAATGGGCTATCTTCTTGAGCCAGTACAACATTGACATCCGTCCGAGGCCTGCCATCAAGGGCCAAGCCCTGGCGGACTTTGTGACGGAGTGTACCGCAAGGGCGGCCACGGACGGGGAGCCCTCGGCTACCTCGGACGACTGGTGGACCCTCTACACCGACGGCTCCTCCGCAACCAAAGCGTGCGGGGGAGGGGTAGTCCTCATTACTCCCGAGGGCTTCAAGGCCTACTATGCAATCCGCTTCTCCTTCAAAGTCTCCAACAACGAGGCTGAGTATGAGGCCCTCCTATGTAGCCTTCGGCTGGCTGCCAACATGAAGGCTCGGCAGATCCATATCAGATGCGACTCCAAGTTGGTCGTGGGCCAAATCTCCGAGGAGTATGAGGCTAAGGAGGGAAGAATGAAACAGTACAAGGAGGCGGCCAAGGAGTTGCTTAAGGTATTTGAGGCACACTCTCTCACTCAAATACCGAGGGCTCAGAACTCCGAGGCCGACATACTATCTAAGCTCTCGGCCGACTCCCCCGAGCACATCTCCAAGATTTCTAAAATTGAGGAACTCAGTCTCTCAAGTATCCATGCAAGCCCCGTCATGAACATACAACAACGCCAAGAGGACTGGATCTCAGATATCATCACCTTCATCTCCACAGGGCAGCTACCCGAGAATGAGACCCGCGCTAAACTAGCAAAGATGAGGGCTCCTAGCTACACCATCGAAGACGGAAGGCTCTACAAACGGTCTTACAATGGCACGCTACTTCGGTGCCTTCATCAAGATGAAGCCGAGGTCGCAATGGAGGAAGTGCACAGTGGCACTTGCTCAGCTCATCAGGGGCCCTTCTCCATGTCCCGAAGGCTCATTCTCCAGGGCTACTTCTGGCCAACCATGGCCAGAGATTGTGCTGACCTTGCCCGAAGGTGCACCGCATGCCAACATTTCCAGAAAGCCCCCGGCAGGCCAGCGGTCAACTATGCCCCCATCAGCACACCCGTCCCCTTTTCTCGATGGGGGATAGACCTTGTGGGCCCTCTGCCGAGGGGTACCTCCAACAACAGGTACATCATTGTGGCCATCGACTACTTTACCAAGTGGGTGGAGGCTGAGCCCCTCGCCAGCATCACAGAGGCAAAGTGTCGTCACTTCGTCCTCAAGAACATCCTCACAAGGTTTGGCGTCCCCCAGCAGATCATCTCCGACAACGGAACACAATTTGAGGCAGCCCCCTTCTGTGCCCTTCTGGAGGCATGGGGCATCAAACACACCTTCTCCTCCGTTGCCTACCCTCAAGGCAACGGGCAAGTAGAAAACGCCAACCGGACCTTGCTCGAGGGCCTCAAAAAGAAGCTGGAGGCCGAGGGCGGTGGCTGGGTGGAAGAACTCCACAACATCCTTTGGGCCTACCGCACCACCCCTCGGCGAGCAACATGTGAAACGCCCTTCTCCCTCTGCTACGGATTTGAAGCCAAAGCTCCTACGGAAGTCACCCTTCCCACCCAGAGGGTGATCCAATATGACCCCGAGGTCAACGACAGCAACATGGCCCTCGACCTCCACCTCCTTTCAGAACGCCGGGAGCAAGCCTTCCTCCGGGCAGAAAACTACCGAAGGCAAGTCAAAGGCTACATCGACGCCAAAGTTCGCACCCGAGAATTCCAAGTGGGGGACTATGTCCTCCGGAGGAGGGAAGCCAGCCAACCGACCGAGGGAGGCAAAATGGCACCAAAGTTCGAAGGTCCCTACATCATAGCAGCCATCATCAAACCTGGGACTTACAAGCTCAAACGCCCCAACGGGAAAGAGGTCCCTAGGCACTGGAATGTACACCACTTAGTTAAATTTTATCAATAATGTAAGAGCGGCCAAGCCCTCATAACCAGTGAATGTACTATCCTATGGCCCAAGGCCTCCAATTTTGAAGAATGAAGACACATTCAAGACACCAAGAACAACCACAAGACACTTATGAGCGGCCAAGCCCTCATACCAATTACAGGCCCAAGGCCTCACCACCAGAAGAACCCCCTCCGGCACCAAGTGCCGAGGGCGGACACCACCAGCACCTCCAACAACGGTGAAAACACCAAGTGTTTTTGAACAAGACCCCTTGGTACCAAGTACCGAAGGTGGGAACTCCCATCACCGGCAACAAGAAACACCAAGTGTTTCATTTCGAGACCCTTCGGCACCCAGTGCCGGGGGGTATACATCTCCACCATCAGCATAAAAAAAAAGAAGAACACCAAGTGTTCCTACAGAAGACCCCTCGGTACCAAGTACCGGGGGGCTACATATCGAAACTAACACCAAGTGTTGTTTCTAAAAGCCGTACCCCACGAGGACGCATATACCGAAGGCGCCACCATCGGTGCCGGCGGCACGTAGTGCCCCCGGCCATTTGCAACTAGTGTGCAAATGAAAACCCTTCCTTGAAACGCTTTCTGCGTCACTACCCCCAGGGTATGACAGGCATGAGAAATGCCCAGGATTCGACTTTAAAAAACGGAACGCTTTCCACGTCATCACCCCAAGGGTATGACAGGCACGAGAAATGCCCAGGATTCAACGTCCAAACCGAAACGCTCTCCGCGCTACCACCCCAATGGTGTGGCAGGCCACAGACTATGTCTAGCGCCGAGGGGACGACTTTCAAAAATGAGGCGCTTTCCGCGCCATCCCCCAAGGGGAGGCAGGTTACAGACCACCATATCTTGTGCCCAGGAAACGACCCTCGATCCCCTCGGAACTCGGAAGGTTAACCCGAGGGAGGAGAGCCATTGGTGTATTCTGATGGTCTCCTGATAGGCCCAGTCTTACCAAGAAACCAAGTTTCTTGATGCCTTCCCTTCACCACCAACCAAAAAAAAAACAGAGGGGGTGAAGGGGAGTAGACTCATCGAGAAATCAATGAGTACAACACTCCAACAAAACACAGCATACCGAGGGCTCCCTACGGGAACACCTCCGGTAACTGAAGGCTCCTGTGTCCCGAAGGTTACTACTCAACAATACAAAGGGATTGGACTGTCTCAAGTACACTAAACGACTAAGTTCACCTCAAATAAGTGCCGAGGGCACCTACCATCGGTCATCCATCGCTTCCGAGGGGTCCTATCCTGTAAAAGGGGATGCAACTGACTAAGGCAGCTCAAGAACCCTTCAGGTGAATGCCGAGGGCACCTATATCCCACCAGCATTCACTACAACATCAGTGTCCTACAAATTTTCCTAAGTCCACACTCTTGGGAAATGACTACAGCCGGAGGCTCACATATCACCCAACAACCGAAGGCATCTGTTACAAATCATCAAAGGCCAACCAAGGGGGCTTACTCCAAAATAATGTCGCCCTCGGGAAATCTAGATTGGAAAACACTACTAACTGAAGGCTACACAAGGAAGCAACACTTAGAAAAGGAGTGAAGTCCTACATATTTGGCCCTCGGTCAAATATTCACACATCAGAAAGGAAGCTACCAGCCGAGGGCTTCCAATGGGAAACTACACTTGGAAATTTTCTAAGTCCTAAGGATTGGGTTCTCAACCTAATCATCACACAGCAATTGAACTACAAACACCCGAAGGCCCTATGGTGTGCTACACTTAGAAAAATTTTCTAAGTCCTACATATTTTGGCCCTCGGTCAAATCTCCATGCTACCCGAGGGGACATGCGGTTGAAGACTTGGTGAAGCTATACTTAAAAATTTTTTCTAAGTCCTACATACTTTGACCCTCGGTCAAATCTCCATGCTGACCGAGGGCTTCTGCTACATACGTGCTACACTTAGAAAAATTTCTAAGTCCCAAAAGATCTTACCCTCGGTGACAAGTTTCTAAGTCCCGAATCTCCCTGCAACCCGAGGGGTCACACGATTGAAGGCTTGGTGAGACTACACTTAGAAAAATTTTCTAAGTCCTAACTATTGCTAGGCCCTCGGTCACACGTCTAGCAAAGGGTGCCCAACTACCGAAGGCTATGACTGTATTCAAACACTTAGAAGAATTCTCTAAGTCCTAAGCACCTCACCTCCGGCCATCGCACGAAGGCTACACGGGACTAGAAGGGAAGATCAGCCGGGGGCCAAGAAGCACCGAACTTGGAAGAAAGTATTCTAAGTCCTAAACATACATTCAAAAAAGGGCGAAGGCATACACTCAAGAGAAAACGACGGCATACATTCGATGGAAGTAAATTAAAGAAAGCAAGTCAAATACACAAGGCCTGAGGGTTAACATTCATCAATCATCAAAAAGAAGAATAAATGTGATTGTTACAATGATGGCCAGGGCCGAAAGCATAAGAATGTGACCATTACAAAGTGTGTTCCAATTGCTAAGTACAGAATACAAATCAAACAACATCATTCCCGGGGGCCGCCTCCTCCGATGGCTTCGAAGTGACCTCTGCATCGGCCTCAGGTTCGTCACCCTCGGCTTCCTTCCGGAGCTCGGTGTCCTCCAGGTCTGGCCTCTCGACATCGGAGGGAAGAGGAACACGGATGTCTGGCTGCAGGGGGAAGCCCGTATGCCGGCGGGTCGAAGTCCTTCGGCTCAATTTTCAAGTGGCGAGCCATCCTCCGATAGATGAGGGCTTGGGTGAAAAATTCGCCCCCATCATAATATTGTTTGCCCTTTCGGGCCATCCATTCCTCGCCCGGGCCCTCGCACCACTCATCGACTGAGGCCTCCACAACCGAGGACAGCCACTCCTTGTGTTCCTCGGCCTTCCACCCCCACCCAGGAACCCGGAAATGGCCTCCTCCCGGGCTGTGACGACAGCCTTCGCTCTGACGGCCTCGGCCTCCTCGGCGGCTTTCTTTGCGGCCTCCGCAGCAGCCTCCTCAGCTTTGGCTTTCTCCTCCCTAAGCCTTCCGGCCTCCGCTCTCGCAAGCTGGAGGTCCTCTTCAAGTTGGGCCATCAGCTTCGTGGCCTTGGAGTCCTTGAGAATGAGCTCCTTCATCTTTGCGTCTTGCCCAGCTTTGTGGAGACGCCATTCCTCCAGCCGTCGGGCCTGCTCTCCGAGGGCAATGCAGGTCTGCAAAAATAAAGGAGTTAGCAGGGCCGAACATGATTTCCTAGTTCGAAGTAAAGAAGAGAAAGATAACTGTCATAGACTTACCGTGAGGGAAGACCGGAGGATCCTGTCCTCGAGGGCTTGGTCATCATCGGCCCCGAGGGCTGCCCTGTCAATATTGAGGGTTATACCTCTCAGAAGCGCCCTCGGGTCAGCTGTGCCATTCAACACGGCCGTACCAGCCGGGAGGGAGAGCGTAAGGACCTCAAGAGATGGCTCCCGGACACCCCTCGGCACCTTCGCCACCGGCATCTCCTCATGCACCCCGGAGGCGGGGCAATCATCCACAATCACCACCGGGGGGTCCTTCTTCGTGGTGTCCCCCTTCTTCGATTTCTTGCTAGCCGGGGGATTCCTTTGTCGTTGTTTTCCTCTTCGCGGCAGCAGCATCGCCCTCGGTCTTCTTGAGAAACGCACCGACGGGCTTTTGGCCGCCCGCGTCCGACCCCTTCGAATCCTTGGCCGGCTTGTTCTTAAATCGGGCAAGGCCTTTGACGTTCATCATATTCACTGGGATACCTGCAAAAATAGTATGGGGTTAAAATCGAGGGGTTACTAACAGAAGGCACAAGAAATAAAAAAACAAGCGAATGAACTATGTGCTAAGATATGAAGGTGAGAGTGCCCTCAGCCACTACCTCCGGAGGCTCCCTCAAACACCGGGAACTTCTCATCTGTTTCCCCCAGGAAGCGATACCGCCGGAACCCGAGGGTGTAGAGATCTCCCTCTTTGGTGCACTCCTTAATGGTAATATTCTTGTCCCGGCCCTCCGGGATCATGGCCAGAATCCTGCCGTCTTTCTCGAGGGCGGCGCTCCTCCTCTTCTCGTGCCTCCTGAAGCGGTCACGCAACTCCCTCGGGAAGAGGCTCTCGGTCAGCTTCACGTAGCACCACCGGTCCTTCCACCCTTTGTTCGAGGAGGGCGCCTCAGTGAAAAGCTTGAACATTGCCACCTGCTGCAAGTTTGCGAAGCCCTCGGCTTTCGCATGCCCCCCCGGCACAGATTGAAGCTCTGGAAGAAGAGGTCCAGGCTAGGCGTCACCCCCCAGGACTTGCAGAGCTGGAGGAAGCCAGTAATGTAGGAATGGCTGTTCGGGGTCAGCTGGCAGGGGACCAGACCCACGAACCGGAGGTACTCCCGGAGGAAAGGGTGCAGGGGGAAGCGGAGCCCCATGGACACCGAGAGAACGTGCACCGCAATACAGTCCTCGGGAGCCCGGGAGAGGACGTCATCTGGACCCGGTGTCACTACGATGGCCGAGGGGCCCACGTGAAGCTGAGTGACGTAGATGTCCGCCGCATCAACCTTCGACCTTATTTCCAAGGCGGCGGTGTTCAGGTAGGAGTACCCCTCGGGCATATCGAGGGGCTTCCCTTGATCTGCAACGCTGCCCTTCTTCTTGGGAGCAGCTACCTTGGCCTTCTTCCCGGGGGCCACCCGGATGGGAACCGCGTTCAGCGGCCGAGAGGTGCTGGCCTCACCGGCACCCCGAGGGGGAGCACAGCCACGGTCACCCTCGTCCTCTCCTTTGCTTCCTCCTCCTCTGCAACCTGCATGGCGAGGGCCAGCTCTTCGTCTTCCACCTCCTGCTCGAAGCCCTCGGCTTCAACTTCAGCCAACAGCTCCTTCTGCACTTCTACCGCCATCGCAACATCCTCCTGGGCCGAGGACTGTTCGTTTGAGGACTCCACATCCGAGAGGACTTCATCCTCCATCGAGGGTGCCCCCGAGATGTCTTGAGAATCACTCTGGGACGACATTCTGGCTCTGGTTCGAAGGCTCGTAGACGCTAGTGTTTTCTAAAAACTCTATCTCCTAGCCTAAGGGCACTAGACAGCTAACTAGAGAGGTGAAGTGCGAGTGGAGAACTGACCTGGGAATAAGAGTTTGATCGAGGGCTGCTGTTTCTCTCTCTAGAAAATTTGGCAGAGCTTCGTTATAAGGATTTCGCACAAGGGGAAGGAAGCCCGACCATGGGTATTTATAGGCGCTGGAATCCGGGCTTGGGCCTGGAAACCGGGCCTCCGGATGGACTGTCATCATTACACGCCGTGTCTTCGCCCAACCGGTGACGCCGCCCACGGACAGCCAACCATCACGCGCCACGTGTACCCCCCCAACGGCTATATCCTGACGTTACATATTCCAACGACTATATTTCCAACGGCTATATTCTGGGAGCCCCCGGATTTTCTTACTTCACTCCACTTCATCAAGAAGAACCTCCGGGTACACTTACCCAGAGACGCCCCCAGGTTGTGCCCCACACAGTAGATAACAGTCGCCTTCGGGATCACTCCTTCAGAAGCCCAAGGCTTCATATCAGGCCACCCCTCGGGGATTCCCCCTCAGCACTGTAAGGGCCGGGTAGCCCCCGGGGAGTATGCCTCATTGACGGATAGCCTACGGCACACAGGTAATGGGAGCCCTCGGATATCCTCATCACCAACTAATCAGCAAGCAGGGGACACCCCGGTGACAACTCAACTACTGCCCTCATCCATCACGCCCTCGATCCCCAGATTGAGGGGCTCCCCTTCGGCACCTCCCAGGACATCAACAACAAGCCTCCGGCTACTCAACACATGAGCCCTCAGAACAAGGAGAGCCTTCGACATTACCATTATTCTCCGTTTTGAGCCAAGGTTTCACGTTTTCGATTCATCATTGGGGGAATTCGGTGCACTCTTTTTCCCTCATTAGGATTTTTTCCCACAGGGTTTTTCCTAATGAGGTTTTTAACGAGGCATCCCCCCAAAATGAAACGAAAAGCGTCAGCCTTCGGCCCGCAACAGCAACGCAACTACTTCACTCCTTTTCACCACTTTACAAGTGCCTCAAGGAGTGGGGGACTGGAGGACCCCCTCGGGAAAAGATTTAAATTACAAAATGGTGAAAAATTCCAACAAACGGCAAAGCATTCCCTCAAGTCCCGACATGTGGGTAACTGAGGGACTGCCTTCGGCAGGGACATGAAAGCAACAACTCCTCACCAGCTTCAGAGATTACAACGGGACAACATCAAAGGGCAAGCACAAATTACTCCTTTTTCCTCAAGTACCTTTCGGCAAAAGGAGTGAGGGACTCCTGATGGAGTATATGACCCGGGAACCCCCGGCCCACAGACTCTTACTACACCAATAAAGGCCCAACCGGCCCAGGAAGCACAACAGGCCCAAATTACGGTGCCCCCAAGCACTTAGCAGCCCACAACGCACACTAGGGAGCCTTCGGCCCCTGGCCGAAGGCTCGGAACTCTCACAAAACGGGTTTTACAAGCAAACTAAGAAACTGGGAGAAAAACGGCAGAAAAGAGTAGCCCTCGGCACCTGGAGCCCTCGGCACCCAGGGGGTCCCCGGCACTCGGAGCCCTCGGCTAGTCCTCTGCAGCCGAGGGCACCTCTCCCGACATGATATCCGCACCACATGCGTACAGATCGCCGTACCCTGTACAAACGTCCCATCCAACAGCCGCATTAAATGCGGCCACATGCGGCTGCCAGCGCCAACCTGTTGAGGTGACCTCTCGGCCAATGGGCGCTTGACACGTGTCCCTGTTCGGCATTTATTGCTGCTATAAATAGCACCCCATTTCCCCATTTGTAACCACGCTGAAAACGCTCCACACTTTATAATATACTTTCTCTCTCTATATTTACTTGCTCTGACTTCTCTCTTATTACTCCCCGTAATAACCGCTCGGATAAGCTACCCCCCCGGGTACACTATCCATCAGTGTGTTTATATATATTAATATATATATATTGTTATTTTTTCTTTTTAGATAACTTATGTTATATTTTGGTATGTATTGAAAGAATATTAAAATTTTAGAAATCATTAATGACTATTCATTTCTAGTAATGTAGTGTACATGACTTTTTGTTGTATCATGTTTGTGCAATTTTTACAACTTAATTAATATGGTTTAAATATTAGCTTTCAAGGTTCAACTATAAATTAAATGAGAACTACGGAGTAATATTTAACTTAAAACGAAGAAGAACATTGAAGATTTCTATTATATTCAATAATTTGATAATATTCGTTTTTATATTTTCACATGAATTTAGTAAATTAAAGATGATATTTATCTCGCGTGTCATCGTTTTGCTATACTTTTTCTTAGGTGTGTTGCACTATTTGTGTATTTGTGAATTTTAGTACTACGTATGCAATTTCTTGTATTTATATCAACATTTCACGTGAGTTGGTTGGTGTGATGATATCTACTAATTGCAAGATTTGTTCAAATTTTTTAGCACGAGTTTGGCATTGTACCGTACCGTTTTGTACCGTTCCGAAATGACATGGTATCAAACGGTTCTATCGTTGGAACCGTACCGTACCGAACCGTTAAAAACCTCACGGATACATTGCGAGTTTTACCAATTTACCGGACCGATCCGGACCGCGCTCACCCCTAGTTATATGAACTTTTATAAGCTTATGGGAAAAGGGGCAAATAAGCCATTGAACAAACCGAAAAAGTGCAAATCACCCCTTTTATAGGAAGCTTTGTCCGGCCGTCGCCATTTGAGGATGTTTTTGATTGATTTTTTTGATAAAATTTTTTGAGCATCTTTTTCATTAACTCCTGAAATATGGTACGAGTAAACTAGTGTAATAAGGACTATAAAAGGGATTGGTGCACTTTTTATGTTAGTCAAATTACACAAGTAACCGTCTCAAATTTCACCTACTTATTTGCACCTTTCCCCTAACTTTATTTAGTCCTTCACTTAACTCCTATGATGTGCTGCTCCCTGAAGTTATGGCCGGTGCCCTGCGCACCTCTGCTTCTCTTCTCCCTCTCACTCCCTTTGCTGCAAAGCATCTTTCACCAAGTTCTTCACTCTCATCCATAGACAATAGAAAACTGACAAGGAGAAAGAATAATCTGCGCCCCAAGATTCTCAAAACCCTAACAAAACCCTACACAAATCCTCCACTTCCCATAGAATTGCCCCCCACAAACCCAGTAATACCCATTGAATCTCCACCGGAGGAAATTCACACATTGCGCTCCGATGATACTTCCAGTAAATATTCTACCGTGCCGGAAATGCAAGACGCTGACGTTTCTGAAACTATCCGAGAAGGTCTAGCATCCGAAATTCCTAAACCCCTGGTACTAAACCACAGTGAAATCCCCTTCTTGAATATTCTGCTATGGTCAGCTGCGGCCGTTGTTGCTCGCAATATTTATGTTTTGATAGTTGGGTCAGCTAAAGAGGGTGAAAACGGTGAAAAAGATGAAACCTTGGAAATGGGCACGAATGATAACACTAATAATAACAATGAATCAAAGTTGAATCTTTTCTTGGTTGCAAATGATGATATTGGCGGGGTAGAGAGGAAGATTGAGGAAATTCGGGTGATGGCCAGGAGGGTTAGAGCAAAGGAAAAGATTGAGGCTGCAAAGAGGAGTAGTTTAAGTGATGATGAAGAAGGAGTTAGTGACAGCTTTTTTAGTAATGCAATTGGGAAGGAGGTGGAGAATAGATTACTTTCACTGCATAGGCCTTTTGAAAGAGATGATTACCCGAGAAGAAATAGTGAAAAAAAAGATACAAATAGTGCAATGCTGTTTAAGAAGAAGCATAGGTTTAGAGATAGTTCTAGTAAACCAGGTTATAAACCTAAAGGTTTTATGGGTTCATCTAAATCTGATGGGGAAGAGCAAGAACAAGGTGATGCTTTTATTGATGTAGGAAAGGTGTCATTGGAAGAAAGGCAAGACATTGCAAATTCTAATCATGGAACTGGTAATACTCTTATTTGGCTAGTTATATCGTATTGCTCCTTATTTTGCAGACATTGGGAACTGATAATATTCTTAGAGTCCGTTTTGAACTTAGTGAGTACTTGGGAGAGTAAATAAAGAGGAAAATTGGAAGGAAACAAAATGTGGGGGGGTGGGGTGGGGTGGGGTGGGGGGTGGGTGGGGTAAAAGTTGCTTCAAACCAATTTCAAATTTTTGTAAACTTAATTTACTTACATACTTGTATTTTATAAATATTAAATCTTCAACCAAATTTGAATTTCCTTGTATTTTGTAACATAAACCCAAACATAAAAAATGTTTTCCTTTGTACCCATTTTCCTTTCATGCCATTTTCCAAGTTCCAATTATACCTTAGCAAACAATTTCTTAACCACATTTTTACAAATCAAGAATTGTTTTACACTTAAGCTGAATGATTTTATGCGCTTATGTCTTTTTTCTTTTCCTAATAGGTGTTGTTCAGGATGGAAGTAATCCAGAGACCAAAGTGATATCCAACAAAATGGAAAGGTCAAAAACAAGTTTTAGTTCAAAGAGGCGGGAAGTGACAGAAAAACAGCCAACCAAAAAATCAGGGGGTATGAAATCTGAAAAGGAAACTGACTTCTGGTGGTTGAGTCTCCCTTACATCCTTGTATGTAATACGATCCACTAACTGCTTGCTAATTTTTTTTTGGCTTCTTTACTGCAAAATCTTTTTTACTTCTATTGTTTTTGTCTTACGGAGTTCAATGGCAGCTGTCTGGTGTTTTGTGGTTCATGGTTGTTTTATGGTTGTTTGGATCCCGAAAATTGCAAGGAACGGAATTAAATACTGAGAATTTCTTATGTTCAATTTTAATAGGAAAATGAATAAGAAAATTATACTCCATTTGTTCCCCAATTAAGTTCCTAGTTTGAGTTCACGGTTTCTTAGGCAAAGTAACTTTTTTATTGACTTTCCAATTATGCCTTTCCTTAAAAGTATAATAGAAAATTAATAATTAGTGATGTACTTTTCATAGGAGTAAAAGAGTATTTTACATTTTGACCACTCAAATGTTACCAAAAGAGAAGTGAGATCTTAATGTTGTGACATCTCAAAGTTGAAAATGAAATCTTAATTGTGGGCCAGTGGGAGTAAAATAGTAAATGATTAAACTTTTAGTTCTTACATATCTAGTTTTTGTAGTCTTTATGTAATAGGAAAAATTGAAAATAATAATCCCAACTATTACCGGTCCGCTAACAATAATCTCAACTATTGATTATTTTTGTATAATCCCAACTATATGGACCGTCCGCCAATAATGGTCCATGACCGCATATTACCTGCTCTAACAAGTGAATTTTTAATAGAAATTAAGTGTAAAAATTAAAATTTAGGATTATTTATAGGAATTACTTGCTATATCTCTTTAGAAACTTTAGGGATTTATTTATAGTTGGTCACGTTGGACCATTATTGGCGGAATGTCCCTAAAGTTGGGATTATTTCGAAATAATCGATAGTTGGGATTATTATGAGCGGACCACCAATAGTTGGGATTATTACAATCAATTTTTCTATATAATAAAAGTAGTTCTACGTAATATACAATGACTTTGAACCTATCATTTATTATCTAGGTTAGGTCATAATTACTAGTTCAACTTTGTGTGTTTAAAATGAAAAAGTTAAACTTTGAGCTTTGGTTATTCTAGCAACTTCACCACCATGTTAATACTTCTCATTTCTTTTCATATAATTGTCTGTGCATGCAATTTTCGACGCGGTTTTCACTATGGGTCATTCGGAAACACTTTCTTTGTGTTTTAGTACAGGGGTAAGACTACGTACATCCGACCCCCTTACCCCACCATAGGTGGAAACCTTTGCGGCACTGGGGTAATGATGAATGGTGATGAATGATGATAACTGTCAACTCTTCCTGTGTTGTTTTTAATTGCGCAAGGAAAGTCTTTGAGAAAAGCACGATTAAATGAATCGAGTCATGGCTTATAATGATGAATGTGTAGTGTTTTGACCTTTAAGAGATGATATCCTAGATTATTTCTATGAAATCTTGGTGAAATAAATTTTAGGGGAAGAGGAAAGTTGTGAAAATAACTAAAGCTGAAGAGGCAATTAATTTACTTTTGAAAATACAAGGTTGAATTAGTAAATATGACCTAATCTCAAAGAGGCAATACTATATGATGGAAAATAAGTTTATATTTTCCATCATTTGCAATGGAGCCAAAGATTCACTATTTTTTGGCTTAGGAATATGGTATAATAAAGCAAAATGGCTCCCTAAATGGTTTGCTTCTTTGTTATGAAGTATCAATGAGTCCATGCAATTTTGGACGTGATTATCACCATGGGTCATCCGGAAGCAGTCTCTATGTGCTTTAGTACAGGGGTAAGGTTGCGTACATCCGTGATAGGCTTGGGGGACTGCCACAGCCTATTCAGTACTTCAATAAGGTGTACAAGAGGAGAAATAAGTAGTATTATTACTTAACTATATAATAGCTAGTTGGGTTGGTCCCTGCGTGGATAAGTAGCTATAAATAGTAAGAAGAGAACAAAATAAGGCAGGCTGTTATTTGTCATTTGGCTGGTAGCTTGGAGATTGGGCATCTCGAACTGTCCCACCCCTGTACCCCTTTACCGACTTTCTCTCTCTATCAATAAGCTGTTGTGATCTGTTCTAACTACTATTTCCTTAGATTTGTGATTGTTCTGTGTTCATTACTACCAGTGTTCTATCATTGGTATCAGAGCAGTTGTTCTGGTGATCGGATTATTCGTAGAAGCATCACCAGAAAGTTTTTCTCTCGATCGGAACTGTGGATGGTTCGAACGAGAAGCAAAATGGAAAATCTAAGGGAGGAGATGGAACGTAGCAGAATAGCGACTGAGGAAACGCTGTTACACATGAGAACAATGATGGATAACATGACGGGAAGAATGGATGCTATGAGCGAGGAATTCCGCGCGAGTAGGAGGTCGCGATCTCGCCATCATCATCGGCGTCAGACTTCGCACAGCCCTGCGACGTCTAGAGGTAATTCAGTATATTCTAATATCCATAATCATCTTCGTACTGAGGAGCATGTGAGATTACTAGTATGAACTGGAAGAAAAATAGATTTACCATTGTTTAATGGAGAAGGAGCTTACAACTGGATAATACGAATGGAGAGATATTTTCGATTGAATCAGATTATGGAAGAGGAGAAGGTAGAAGCCTCTATGGTTGCCATGGAGGACAGAGCTTTGAATTGGTTTCACCTGTGGGAAAATCAGACGGAAGAAACAAGTTTGGAGGTGCTGAAGAAATCTGTTATCCGTAGATTTCAACCGGAATTACTTCAAAATCCGTACGGGCCTATACTCGGTGTGAAACAAACGGGAACTGTGGAGGAATACAGAGCAGAATTTGAAATGGTGATAGCACTACAACAGAATATGGATACAGAATTATTGAGAGGGATTTTCATATCTGGCCTCAAGCAGGAGATCAAATCTGAGCTGAAACTGTTTGCGTCCAGATCGTTGACTGAAGTTATGGATAAGGCCATTATAATTGAGCAGAAGAATGAGGCCAAATATTTGAAGAGAAAAGAGGAGGATAAATTGTCTGGGAAGGAGAGAGGACCATTGCCTATGAAAAATCAGACTTGGGGTGAAGGATTCAAGAGCAGATTTGGAAATTCCTGGCCAAATCAGAGAAAAAATGGGGCAGAAGACAAGAATAACAATGCTTGGTTTGATAAAGCAGGAAGGAAGATTACTGAAATACATCCCTCTGGCATCAGAAAAGTGGGACCTCAGTTGTCACAAGAAGAATATCAGGAGAGAAGTAGGAAGGGACTTTGTTTTAAATGCGGAGAGAAATGGAACAGGGATCATACTTGTAAACTGAAAAACTATAAGTTGATTATGGTAGAAGATTCCACAGAAGAAGAAAATTCTGATGGGGAAGAAAGGGAAATTCCTGTAGAAGAGGAGACTAGCATGGAATCCAAATCCATGCAATTATCACTCATGAGTAAGGAAGGGATTCCTTCCATGAGAGCTTTCAAGGTGAAGGGTTGCTTGAAATGGGAAATGGGAGAAAAAGAAGTGGACATACTCATTGACAGTGGAGCTACCCACAACTTTATATCTCAAGAGATGGTGAATAAACTCAGGATACCTTACACCACTATTACAGGGTACAAGGTACAGATTGGCAATGGTGACAAACTGATTAATAATGGGAGGTGTGAATCATTAACTATAGATTTACAAGAAGCAGAAATTGAACAGGATTTTTATATCCTGGATCTTGGGGGTACTGATATGGTGCTTGGGATGGAATGGTTGACAAGCTTAGGAGATGTGGAAGTAAATTTTAAAAAACAGGTGATCAGATGGCAGGAGCAAGGGAAGAATCAAATAATACAAGGGGATCCACAGTTAAACTCTCTGGAGATATCTTTGAACACTATGACTCAGATTCTCAATGATGCAGGGGATGGGTATTTGATTCTGTGTGAAGGCAAGTATGTGGGATTTAAAAAAAAGGATGAAATAGATGGATGAAACTTGGAAACAGATTTTGGCAGAATTTCCAGAAGTTTGCACACCTTTGAAAACACTACCTCCCAGCAGATCATGTGACCATGCAATCAATATTCAGCCAGGAGCACAGATCCCAAACATAAGGCCCTACAGGTATCCTCATTATCAGAAAACTGAAATTGAGAAAATCATAAGAGAAATGCTCAATGATGGTATAATCCAACACAGTAATAGCCCTTATAGTAGCCCTATCTTATTAGCTAAGAAGAAGGATGGGGTTGGAGGTTCTGTGGTGACTATAGGGCTTTGAACAAGATTACTGTACCTGACAAATTCCCTATACCTATCATTGAAGAACTATTGGATGAGTTAGGTGGAGCTATGATTTTTTCCAAATTGGACTTGAAATCTGGTTATCACCAGATAAGAATGAGGGAGGAAGATAGGCAAAAGACTGCATTCAGAACTCATGAAGGGCATTATGAGTACTTGGTAATGCCCTTTGGTTTAACCAATGCACCCTCTACTTTCCAAGCACTCATGAATCAAGTCTTAAGGCCTTTCCTCAGAAAATTTGCCCTGGTTTTCTTTGATGACATCCTCATATATAGTAAATCCAGGGAAGAGCATCAAACACATTTGAGGAAGGTATTATTTGCACTGAAGGAGAATCAGTTAGTTATAAACTCAAAAAAATGTTCTTTTGGGCAATCTGAACTGGTTTACTTGGGCCATATAATATCTGGAAGGGGAGTTGCTGCAGACCCTACCAAGATAGAGGCTATGACTCAGTGGCCAAAGCCTAAGGATGTGAAAGGATTGAGGGGATTTCTGGGACTTACTGACTACTACAGACGATTTGTAAAAGGTTATGGCAAGATTGCTTTACCTTTAACACAGCTTCTAAAGAAAGACAACTTCCAATGGGGGACAGAGGCTACAAAGGCGTTTGAGGAATTAAAGAACAGGATGACCACTCTACCAGTTTTGGCAACCCCAGATTTTGACAAGGTCTTCATTGTAGAAACAGATGCTTCAGGTACAGGTCTGGGGGCTGTTTTGATGCAGGAAGGTCGACCTATTGCATATATCAGTAAGGAATTGTCTAAAAGAAACCAGAACAGGTCAGTCTATGAGAGAGAGCTGATGGCTATTGTTTTGGCAGTCCAAAAATGGAGACCCTACCTGTTAGGGAGAACTTTTGAAGTCCATACAGATCAGAAGAGCTTAAGATTCTTAACAGAACAAAGATTGTTGGGGGAGGAGCAACAAAGATGGACTTCCAAATTACTGGGTTACAATTTCATTATCAAGTATAAACCTGGTGTGGAGAATAGAGTTGCAGATTCATTATCCAGAAGACCTTCTCTAAATGCTATTTCTATAGTCACTACACAGGAATGGGAAGGTTTGGAGGAAGAGTTACTTACAGATCCCAAATGTCAATCAATACTCCAGCAGATCATATCACAGCCAGATCAACATCCGGAGTTTCAGAATATAAAAGGGTTATTATATTACAGAGGGAGACTAGTTTTACCTAGTAAATCTCCTAGAGTTATCAGAATTATGAAGGAATATCATGACTCTGCTATTGGTGGTCACTCAGGATACTTTAGAACAATGAAGAGAATATCTAATTTGTTTTATTGGCATGGAATGAGAAAAGACATAAAGAAGTTTGTGGATGAATGTCCTACATGTCAAACAAACAAGTATCAAGCTCTAAAACCAGCCGGGTTGTTACAACCCCTGCCTATTCCTCAGAATATCTGGACTGACATTTCCATGGATTTTGTAGGAGGGCTGCCAAAATCACATGGAAAAGATACTATCATGGTGGTGGTGGACAGACTGACTAAGTCAGCTCACTTCTTAGCTTTATCACATCCATTTAATGCTAAAGAGGTGGCTGAACTTTTCATCAGAGAGGTAGTCAAGTTGCATGGGTTCCCCAAAACTATTGTGAGTGACAGGGATAGCATATTTATGAGTGCCTTTTGGTCTGAACTCTTCAAATTAGCTGGAACTAAACTCAAATACAGTACAGCCTATCACCCACAAACAGATGGACAGACAGAAGTGGTCAATAGATGCTTGGAAACCTACCTGAGGTGCATTACTGGCAAGAAACCTAAACATTGGGCTGATTGGTTAGCTTGGGCAGAATTCTGGTATAATACCAACTATCATGCATCCCTGAAAATGACACCCTACAAAGCTCTATATGGTCAGGACCCTCCTACAGTGATTAGAGGGGATGCTAGCATTACAGCTGTTGAAGAAGTTTCCAAAATGACTGCACAAAGGAACATGATGCTCAGAGAATTGAAGGAGAATTTGGAAAGAGCCCAAAATAAAATGAAACAACAGGCAAATAAGCACAGGAGAGAGGTGCTTTTGACAGTGGGAGATATGGTCTATTTAAAAATACAACCTTACAAGCTCAGGAGTTTGGCCAGGAGAATCAACCAGAAACTAAGCCCCAGATATTATGGCCCTTTTGAGATTATTGAAAAGATCAGTCCGGTAGCTTTTAAACTTCAATTACCTACAGACAGTAAAGTACATCCAATATTTCATGTCTCACTTCTGAAGAAAGCTATACCATCTACCAATGCATTCCAGCCTCTACCAACATGTTTGAGTGATGATTGGGAACTACAGGTGAAACCATAAGAAGTATTGGATTCAAGGGTGAACAAGGAGGGAAAGATGGAAGTCCTAGTCCACTGGAAAGACTTACCTCCATTTGAAGATTCATGGGAAGTACTGCAGTCATTGACAGAACAGTTTCCAGATCTTCACCTTGGGGACAAGGTGAAATTCCAGGGGGGGAGTAATGATAGGCTTGGGGGACTGCCACAGCCTATTCAGTACTTCAATAAGGTGTACAAGAGGAGAAATAAGTAGTATTATTACTTAACTATATAATAGCTAGTTGGGTTGGTCCCTGCGTGGACAAGTAGCTATAAATAGTAAGAAGAGAACAAAATAAGGCAGGCTGTTATTTGTCATTTGGCTGGTAGCTTGGAGATTGGGCATCTCGAACTGTCCCACCCCTGTACCCCTTTACCGACTTTCTCTCTCTATCAATAAGCTGTTGTGATCTGTTCTAACTACTATTTCCTTAGATTTGTGATTGTTCTGTGTTCATTACTACCAGTGTTCTATCAATCCGACCCCCCCTACCCCACCGTAGGTGGGAGCTTTGCGGCACTGGGGTAATGATGTTGTTGTTGTTGATGATGATGATCTACAATAAGTTTATTCTGTGTGAGCCTATCTTTTATCTTCCCCAGTATTCTTTTCTTTCATTTTTCTCTATCTTCTTCCCAATTTAATATTCCTGGGATCCAAGCGGGCCTTAAAGATGCTTAGATGCCAAAATAGTACACTTCCAGTAGCTGTGTAAAACATAAATTATGGAAGCAACAAGGGTTAGGGTATCCCTTCCAGGAGTATGACACAAGTACTCTTGAGTCTTCACATGAAAAACACAAAATTGGATGGTACCAATTAGATGTATAGCTGTAAAACCTTATTCAAGATTTGAAATATTAAAGTTCTTAAGAAGTTTATCAAAGACTGGGTCAAAGTTAAGTTTAGTTGACTGCAGGTGACACTAACCATACCTATAGAAGAGCACAGAAGGTGTAGTTGGTTAACTTGTGCTGTAATATTATGTCAGTTCTGATTAATTCTATAGTTGTTTGTGAATATAGGGATTTAATCTTGGGCCATTGGA
This sequence comes from Cuscuta europaea, assembly GCA_945859875.1. Lineage (NCBI taxonomy): Eukaryota > Viridiplantae > Streptophyta > Magnoliopsida > Solanales > Convolvulaceae > Cuscuta > Cuscuta europaea. Next base: position 2,770,140 of record CAMAPE010000013.1, read on the forward strand.
GCAATTCAGGAAATATATATAATTTCTCTGACCGTGAATTATGCTTGCATGTTGTAAAGATTAGAAACAAAATATTGCTTTGTCATAGTGCATATTCACTTGTAAAATATAACATTTTGGACAATTTTTGCATACAAATAGTTAATACTCAATTTAGTCTCTTCACTTGACAGTTGACACTATTACTTAATTCGGTCTTTGACTTTCTTTTTTACTCAATTTGGTCTAGGATTATGCAATGTAGGCTCAATTTAGTTTTTGTGGATTTTTGTTCTAATCAAGAAGGGTATTTTCGGTACTTAGGAAACTAAAATAGGTTCAAATTAGGTAGATCAGTATCAATTTGAGTCTTAAGTTGGGTCTACATTTAGTCATTTAGTGAATACGGGAAGTTATCTTTCGAGGCCATATATGCATGTTCTAAGAGTGTGCTTGACTGCATCAGAGATCTTGTCTGAGGTCTTGAATGAGATTGAGTAAGTAGCCTGTCCGGCCCTGTCATCCCAAAAGAATCCATACATGATTTTGAAATAATCGGTTCCCGACCTTATTAAGTAGCACAAGAATAATTCTCCAAAAAGTTGTGTATTAAATAACACCGAAGACCCTTATATATAATCATAATAATTGGTAAAAAATATCGCTTTTGCAGATTATACAAATGCATGGAAGTCTTGGTGGTGAAAGACCACAAGAACCATTCTTCTCCATAAAAAGCAGCTCTGCTGATGTGTCTCATGTTGTGGCCTTTGAAGATCACATTGATGCCACCAATTTCTGCTATATATTGCAGTCTCATTACGATCACTTGGAAGACTTCGACCCTGAAATTGTAGTAGTTACAATCAATGTGAGAATCATCCAAAAACTCTCACATTTCTTTACACTTGCTCAATAGCATGTTTTTTAACATTACTTCTGAGCAGTTCGATTCAAATTGGACTGTTGAGGTCCAGTTGCTCTTGTTGGATCTCAAGTCTCAACTGTTCAATTTCGAGTGAACGATGTAACATGAACAGTAAAATTGTTTTTCACGCTCCAGGAACAAAGAGTGAAATCGGGTATGGAAAATGTGACGGTTGTGAGGAAGGGACAACTGAAGCTTTATGCAGGCCAACCACTTGCTGATGTGGAGATGGCCTTGCTCAAGTTATCTGGACAGAGTTAAAATGCAGCATCATAGTAGTTGAGATGGACATTGGATAATGGTTGAAAACTCAACAGAATAGGGAGTACATTCTAAACTGAGGAGTAGTATTGATAGAGATAAAGTTTTGAGGGACCATATATATCTCAGTTTGGTACTGTACATATACCTTGTCATAATTCCTTGTAAGTCTGTAGATAGCAGCCTTGGGAAGATAGCGTTCTTTTCAGTGGGTATAATTGGAGGATCTTATAAAAATGCTCGCTGATCATGTTTTTCTTTAGTAGATAAAGATTTTTGAAATGATTAATAAATAAATATTTGGACTGTTTTTGAATAAGTTTGTTTTTACTTGGACTGTTTTTAGTTCCAAATCAGAACAGATTAGATCAGATTTCAATAGTTATAAAATACATAGAGACCATACATTTACCAGAAAATTTTAGTCCAATTGAGGATTGAAATGATTGAATGCACTAGAGTATTGAGGATTTTCTTTCAGAGGGACAAATTTACACTGAAAGTTACTACTGCCGTAAACATTTCACAAATAATCGATTACAATATGATAGTGATATAACAATAATAACTATACGTAACAACACTTGATAAAATTAATAGTATGACATTTTATTTTTCATTTCGTCAAAAAGTATCTTTATATTCATTTTAAATGTACTTTTTATTGCTCATGTAACCACATTTATAGTATTCCTAATTCCCTCGTCCCAAAATCGTTTTCAATATCAACTTTTCTTGATGCTTCCAAAAAAATCTTTTCTCGATTAACATGGTTTCATTTTATTTACATATTTAGCATTTCGATGTAGTTTTCAAATATGTAATTTTTAATTAATAAAACTCATTTAACTATCCTTAAGATGGTTTAACTTTATCATTATTTAAACCTTAAAAATTGCGAATTGAAATCAATTTAGGTTCATTGGGATGGATGGAATAAGAAATATTAATCATATAATTTGTACATTCAACAAAATCTTATTAGTCAGATCACATTACATACTAAATGATTCGAAGTATAAAAGATTCAGACTAGACCCAAGAAAAAGTATCCAAAATTAAGCAATGTTGGAACAAGCTTTAACAGGCAAAATGAAACAAATGAAATTTCCCACTTCCCATTACTGGGAAACAAACCCGCGTCAAAACCCACAAGTGCAGCGTTTCAACCATTCTGCAAACCGAAGAACTTATTACTAAACGGATATTCCTTATATGTGTATATATATAGTAAGCGCAATTGTGCATAAAAAAATGTACACACACACATATATTGGGGTTGGGTTGGGTTGGGTTGAGGGGGTAGCAGCCCTCAAATCTCAATGCCCCCACCTTAGGTACGCCCCTGATTGAATGTGCTGAATTTCTAATAGAAAATCATTTTGTAAAATTCCTTTGAACTAAATAAGTATGTCAATTACTACTTTTTTTATTACACATAATAAGAACGGGTGAAATGTACATGTTGAACTCATCCAAAAAAGAATACAAAGCCAACGGGGCATTGCCCCGAAAGGATCAAAACCAAGATCAACAAATCAAAGCTAGTGTAACCTAACATATCCCTACCGTAACCTCCCCCACCCCCACTCCTTTCGGTGTGAGGTAGGGGGAAGGTTTAGGAGTGGCACGGGACAGGCCCCCGGCTCATCACCACAAATCCATACATAAAAAAAATAAAACTGCTGGCCGAGATAATTAAAGCCGCAGGTTCAGCGCACAAGCCCAATCACAAAAAAGCCACTGTCCAAATGCCCAATCTCATAATAAGAAGGGACTATGCTATAAGTTCAAAATAATGTATAAACAGTTACAATACATGCCATATTGCCATCACCCTTTGATCAAAATTCATTTCAAACCAAATGAGCAAGCCAAAGACTACTTATTCAGCTGATAAGCATAATAAAAAAGGGACTATGCTATAAGTACAAGACGACTTTTTTAATGTTTGCAACTTTGCATGCCATGAGTTCATGACAAGATTCTGTTTTACAATGCATCGCTTCATCTCTTAATCATAGGCAATACTTTTGTAAGTCTTTTTGTACTTGTCACACTGCATCAACCCCATGTGCATTTTGCAAGACTTTGCAAGTCTTTGTACTTACTATAGCATTGTAATCAATCTATAGAAAAAAGCCATTTTCAGTTATCAAACAGGTTTTAACTTATAAGTTTCACTTATGATCCTATTCATGTATGGGGTACACAATATATTATTCCCTCCATGTCCAAAAATATTGTATAACAAAATGACTATAGCAAATTCTCTTATTTTGAGTTAGGGAACTGGGTAATATTTTGAAGATCTTGTTAGTCTCATTCACTGTGATTCTGGGTTTTTGACTCATACTATATAACAGCAAAGACAAAATACTTCATAGCCAAATTTATGTCTCAAAAAGCTCTTACAGAGGTAGTAGACATTAACAACTACACATTGATTCCCCTAAAGCTATAACAACACACTTCTTTCCCTGAACAAAAACTGGATGCTTCTGGTTTCACTTCACTGTGAAGAAACCAGCTTCACCACGGACTGTGCATGAATTGCAGACAAGTTAGACTGGCAAAAGCTTTGCCACACCTCCTGTTTCTGCTCCTCCTTTTCTGTCAGTGCTTCATACAAACAAACAATGATTCTTCGTGCTGCTTCTCTCGCCTCAGGAAGCCTGTCATTCAGCAAATCTACTGCAATTTGTATCAAGGGTACCAACCCAAATTCCTTCATCCCTTCAAGCTCCTATCCATATACATATGCAACGTTTAGGATGTATATAGGTCCAATAAAAAAGGTTAGGAATAAAATGCAAAAGATTTTTTTATTTGATTTTGCTTAGCAAATATCTAAAATCAATTTGTTGCGCAAATATATAAAATACAATGAGTTTGAATGTCTGTGTGTGTATGAATGTGTGTATGTGCGCAATTTCCCCTAAAAAATTATGTCTTCTGTAGTCCCTATCATTTTATATAAACAGACCACTAGTAATCAATCATTCTAAGAGCAAAGTCAGGTCAAAATAGGAAAGATATGGATACCATCTTGGAGAAACAGCCTGAGATTGAGATTGCAGCTTTGGCTCTGACTTTGGGGTTGGAATGCCTAGCATAGGATTGGAGCTTTTGAAGGGCAAGAAGAGGAGTCACGGACCCCACCATTACCTTAAGCGCTCTCTCAGCTTCTTCACAAACAAACTTCTTGTCTTGAGATGCTTTCAGCAGTAGCTGCAAAATCTGTAAAATCATATTGTAAAAAAATAATCAAAACCAAGATTATCAACTAAATACAATCCAATTGCATGGGGTACAATTATCTTATATGTACCACTTGATCAAAAGCATCAGATATTTCAGGTTCAATCAACAACTTATCACTAAAGGCCTTGAAGATATCTGATGAAGCCATGATGGATGTCTTGCAAAGAGCACTTCTTGGGTTCTTCATTGCCTTCACCATAATCAATATTACCTTCTCCCTGTATTTATTTTAGCAGAAAGTTAAATATATAATCTTGCATTTCTTGATGATTCCAATCAACTCGTGTCTGATTCAAGAAATTGAATTGAATACTCTATTAAAGTTCCAGAACTTGGACTATTGGAATCCAACTCCATCAGTTTGTGGTTTGAGTCAAAACTCAAATCCAAAATTTTTAAATTTCTAACAACAACCTATTGTCCAAGCACAACATAAAAGAAGAATTTGAAAGAAACGAAAAGAAGAGAAGGGAAGATTGCTCACAAGATTGGACCCAATAAAGTAGAATGGAACAGAGCAAACCGCCTAACGTCATTCAGCGATTCACAAACCTTCAGCCAGTCCTTTGATTCCAATCCTCCAGCGAGACCCTGAAACTCAACGTCATCAGTAACTGTACAAGCGTTTTTCATAAGAATTCGGTAATACAAAGAGCCTAACTTGGATTTTAAGTTCTGGATCGGCGTGAGATTCAAGTTTCTCAGAAGGGAGATAATCAACCGAAGCATCTCCCGAAGGTGGCAGAGGGGCCTTGTTTTCATCATTTATACCCAAGAAATCAGTATGCTTCTGATTAGGGTTGTTGGTTAGGGTTACGATTTTGGCAAGCTTCTTCGGCCTCTCTGGGATAACTGAGAGAGCGTTATCCAAAGATCTCAGTGCCATTCTTTAGTTTTCTTTCGCACGAGAATGTTCAAAGTTAAGCTAAGATGAGCTCTGAGAAATGGCGATCAGGGATGGTAGCTCTTGTAGTCTTCAGGTAGTCGGCCCAACGGTTAGTTTTAAATTTGAATTTCATAGAATACTCTAAAGAGTACTCTAAAGCGTTTCTTTTTTTAAAAAAAATGTTATTAAAATCATGAGTACAATACCCTTATGGCTTTTCAGCTAATCTATTTTGATTATCCCAACAATTAACAGTTTCCCTTCTCTTAAGTTTCTCATTATTTTTAATTCCTTTTCACATATCCTAAATCCACATTTTTTACTTTAAAAAAATTGTCATGCATTAGATTGAAAATAAGAGATAATATCATCAATTCCCCTTTATACAGTATCAGTAGACCCTTGCATTACTAAAAGCATACTTTTATCTCTATTTCCATTTAATGAGGGGCCGAAGGGCTAAATAACTTATAATTTACGTTTAGAGAAAATGATAAGTTAGTCCCAATTTTTTTGATTGTGTTTGTTTTTATTCATATAACTTTACTCACTTACAAATTATGGTCTAATAATTAATAAATGTGTCCACATTAAAGATATTTTCATCAGAAAGTAGATCCTCTGATGAAAAACTCGACGTCGATGACTTCTTTTCTGGTATGGTTTTTATCAGAATGTGTGTCTTTTCAGTGTAATAGTCCTTAATATGAACATATTTATTGGCTAAAAGACCATTTCTAGTTATTAACATGAGAGTAAAGTTATATGAGCAATAGCCAACAACACAATTGAAAGTTGTGAACTTTAAACAACAAATCTCTTTTATTTTAAATACTAAGAAAATATGTATATGATTGTAGAAGTCTTATTGAAATATTCATATCACTATATAGAGATTCTTTATTATCACAAAAAGATCATTAGATTCGATAGTCTACACTAATTTTTTTAGATATAACAAAGATGATTTAAAAGTTTAAATGGACGTTACTAAGAAATTAAAGTTTAGATAACTTTTTGAAATATTATTTTTTATCTAAAATATATATTGGTGAATGAGTTTTAAGAGACTGCCATATCTATTCTAATATAAAAATAAAAGAATTTTAGGGAACAGTGTCCACGCTCATAAGTGTCAACATCAATACCTTTTGTTTTAATCAGCCAAAATAAATATAAAAGAAAATATAATTTGAAGCTATTAGTTCAATCAGGGCATGAGGGTTTGTGAACAAACCAATCCTGTTGGTTAAAAAAGAGGTGGGCACATCTGAATTATTTGTCATGTGTTCCTATTGGTTCAAAATAGAGGTGCACACTGTTGATGATACATAATACGGTATGATGTTGAGTCACGATTTGGATTGCCTTGTTTTTTATTGGTTGAAATGGGTGGCACACAGTGTATGAGACAAGACTCATCAAGTCATCAGCCTGTTGGGAATATGACTATACAAAATTTAGACAAGACTCATCAAAAAACGAAAAATAAAATCAGCCCGATCAAATCCCACTTCCTGTTCCTTGGGTCGATGTAGGCAAGTTGGTATTCAGTTCACTTTGCTATAAATACTTGGCAAAGTCTTGCCAAAATCAATACCATTGGAAAAATCACGGTCTCTTCTCTTTCTCTTTTCCCTTTCAAGTTCTAAAGTTCTAAGTTGCTTGCCTGCAATTAGCAAGAATATCATGAGAATATGTTTATACATGTGTTTATTATTTAATATTAATTATATCTAGGGTTTGTTGTATATCTAAATCTAATTTTAAAAATTATACGGAACATATTTTAAGAGAGCTTTTTTTATTAATGCTAGAAGATATAGAGTTCGTTTAGTGTTATTCAGTAGGTCAAATTACAAATATAAATACATGTTTTAGGCTAAACATATTACACAAAAATGCTTGCAAGCTAAAATAATCAAAGTCTAAAAGTGCAAGCAAAGTCTAGACTTCCTACAGTTTCTTGATAATTCTCTCAGAAAGAAGCACACACCTATTCAGCAATGTGTCTCTCACAGTCAATCTCTATTTTTAAATTTGAAATTCATGCAAAACAAACAGAAGGCTTCTATCTTAAACTCATTTTTTTTATTTATGCTAACTAAATGAAAGAGTTTTATTTCAGCTTCATAGAAAACAAAATTTTGATAAAGAGATCACCAACACTATATGAAAAACAAAGTATTTGGTGCTTTGGTTTATATACATGCATTCTATGTTTTGTAATTCCAGTCATAATAGGAATCTCAACATCAACTTGAACACACAAACAGATACATACACGCATACAAATATAGACACACAGACGAAAATGATTGGCTCATACAATTTATATTTAAAGAAGATTAAAACTTGACTTGGTTGAGGAAATGGAATGAAGTAAATTTTACTCCAAGTTTTTATCGCATTGCAGTTTGTCTTTTACGTTTTAGGAAATCAATAGCAAGCCATTAGCACAACAGTATATGTGGTGGACAAGTTCTTGGTCATATAAGAATGAGTTTGTTAGTAGAAGTAAAATTGATATTAGTGCAGTTGTATTTTTTATATATAAAGTATCGTGAGGTAAGAGATCAATATAAGATCAATATAGTTTAGCCAGTTTCAGCAAATCGTTGATTTACTTTAGTACTTAAAACTCTCTAAAATACTAATAAACTCTGATTTTGAGCACCGGAAAATAAAACATACGGAGTATTATACTGTAAAACCTCTACAATTTCAAAACCTTCCAATACTATAAAATATTGAAGTTTTGATACAACTTTTCCCATTTCAACTTCAAACACAAGTGTAATACTTATTTTAAACACATCAACTAAGTGCAAGTTATAGGTTAGTATTGTCTACCAACTTTACCAATTTTATTGATACACATATCATGGGTTTTATTTATAACCTACAACTGCCAGTATGTTAGGAAAGTGCTAACAGTAATTGATTAAGTATCTATTTACAAATATGAGTTAATTAGGTGTATATTGTCAATGACATTTAGATATTATCTTAGATAGAAAGGGCCTCCAATATATAAGGCTAAGAATAAATAGGACTGATTATAAAACAAAATACCTCCAATCACAGAACAATTATTCCAATTCTTTAAGCCATTTTATTGAATGGTTTATATACTTTGTTGTTGTCAAAAATTGATATGTAGTACTTGACATGATAATTTTACATAACCTTTACAAATGGAAATCTTTATTAGAGTATTATTCATGTTGATATTAGTCATATGAAGGTCTGAACTCTGAAGTGTTTGTTGTATTTGACTAGGTAAGAGATTAGTCTAGGCAATAGATTATTAGGCAGTTAGAGCTATAGTCACATATGCTCAATCAAGAAATAAGGAAATCAATCGATGGCATACATCAATTTGTGAAAAAATAGCCCAACTTACAGGCATCCCAAGATAATAGGGTTGCGACTGTCGCCGGAGAAGAGATAAAAGGGCATGTGATTGTCAACAACTTATCATCGAGCAGTGAGTCCGGATCCGATTTCGAGCCTAATGAACAACAGCTTGACAGCAGATCCAAACCCAGGAATTTCAAATCTTCGAAGACCGTACCCATAAAACGGTTACATGCAACGACACGAAACTTCAATCGGTCAGATTCATTCAAGAAAGACAAACAGTAAGTCGGTGGAATTGGAAAGCTCACCTGATACACACGACTCTCTACCATTGAATGACAGCGTAACAAAGACCACGAGCAACTCCGACGGGGCTCGAACGGCAGCTCTCATCAATGAGGGCGTCACTCCGGTGAATCCTAGACCAGACACTTCCCTCGATCGACGTCAGCCGTCTTGCTTCTACGACAGGTCTTGATCTTCACTGCATCCGCACCATCCATTTCCGGGACGCGGGTTAAACGCCGGAGAAACCAAGAAGCTCCTAGAATCTCCCACCACCCTCTATCTCTAAACCCTTTCGCATAACATTCCTAAGGTTGGCCGACATTCAATTTCCGTAGGCCTTATTTTTGAGACAGCGAAATTCCTTTGGACTTGACTAATTGAGTGCCCACATGGCCCACAATTTTGTATAGTTTAGTCTCCTGTTTGTCTTTTTCCCAATTTCTTTTTAAACAAGGCTTGGATTTAGTCCTACCTGTACACAATCATTTTTACATGGAGGGTGTGAATAGTTTTAGTTTGGGCTGTCAAATTTAAATGGGTTAGTAGAAGTTGGATTTGGGCTTTATTAATAAAACTACTCCGTAAAATTAAATATCTGAAGTGCGTAGTAGTAGTAGTATGCAGTCAGGTTGGTGAGAAAATACGGAGTAATTACTAGAGCAAATGAAAATTACACATATTCTAAAATAAATACGTAGTCTACAAAAAATTCGCACCCAAAGTAACTTTATATATTATTATGTTCCACTTATTTCCACCGATTTCCAATGTATTTAGAGTGGATGGTTTTATCAAATTAAAGTTTTTCAATTGTTTGTACCTCACACCATACTATAAAAACAATGACCAGATATTTGGAGTAATAATTTACTCAAATTGGGACATCAATTTTGAATAAGTTTATACCGTATACGGAGTAATTTTTTTCCTAAATTTAAAGCATATATAGTTGTCAGTTCATGCAAGTATAATTCGCTTTTTTATCAAGAATTGAGGGGATTCGATAGTTAAAATAGTAGAAAGCATCTAGGGGTGTCTCAACTCAATTAAAGATGTCAGTTTTCTCTGAGATAGAGTTATTTTAGGATGATACAGAATTATTACCAAGCCCCAATTTTTTGAATTTCATTTGGACTTTATTTTTTCGTTGACCATCAAAAGAATGAGAAAATCCGGACTCATAACATATTTTGAGAAGGGCCGTGGTAAGTGCACCTAAAAATGTATAAAGTCCATATTCTTAATGTCTTTTAATATGTTCAAATTACTCAGTATTTTTTAGATTATATTGGAAATAATAATATAAATTTATAAAAAATAGAGCATTTCATCTCATTATACTGAGTGTCAGATTCTGTTTGGTAATAATAAAATCGACTAAATCAACTGAACCTGCTAATCTGATGAAATTATGGCTGAAACGGTTGAATTGGTGTGAATTGGTTGAAACTGTCGAATTATGGAAACACAATACTTAAAATATATCTTATGAATTAGGGTTTGAACCAATATCACATCTCAATCCACTCAATATATATATATATATATATATATATATATATATATACACATATACATATATATATAATAAGTTGATATAATTATTTTTTTGATCGATTTTGTTTGGGAATATCATCGACCGTGCATTGCACGGGTGTTATACTAGACAGTTGTATGTTGCAGTATCAAGGGTTACCAATCGTTGTGGTTTGAAAATTATAATTGTTGATGAAGATGAAGGAACCACCGACAAGACTCAGAATGTTGTATTCAAAGAAGTTTTCAACAATGTTTACGGTTTACATGAAATGCATATTTGCAATGTTATGGTTTCTACGTATTTGTTGGATGTTTTTTATCTTTTAAGTAATGGTTAGTGTTGTCTTTTTAACCGTAATATTATAAGTGTGTTTCGTTCATTGCTTTGATCTATATCAGTATTCCATGAAGATAGCTGCTATGATCAATTGATAGTGTAATTTGAATCAGTGAGCACAAATAAATTTGAAAGAAAAATTCTCCGATCGTGCACCGCACGAGTGAGTTTACTAGTCTATTTAAAACATGCATGTGAAATGCTTATTTTCAAGGTTCACATTTAAGCATTTTTCACATTTTATCAAATATTAATTTACAAGTTATCAATCAAATTTGAAAAAATTACCCTAGATATATGACTAAAACACATTCACTTTCTCAAAATATGACCTTATTAATTTCCCCCCAAAATAATACTTAAATTTGCAATAATTAATAAATAATTTTATGGACTAATAAATAATTATTATAAAACTCTAACATCCTACTAATTGTGGCCCTGTAATCGCGACACATGCCTGCCAGGCTAGTCACCGCGACATCTGCAGACCGTCGGGGCGGCACTTGCTGCCACCATCGCCGCGACATCTGCACCACCGTCGCCGTGGCCATCCCCATGCACCGCGGCCATCCACATGCTTGCTCCTACCCGCAACCGGAGCCGTCTTTACGTCTGCTCACCGCAATAGTCTCCATGTCGCAGCATCGCGACTATTGCCATGCCGCTGCGTCGAGGTTGTCCCCATGCTGCGGCCATCACCATGCCGCTGCGTCGCGACCTGCCCCATGCCTTCGCACCTACCGCAGCCGCATGCGTCTTCACGTCCACTTGCTGTTGCGGTCTCTATGTCACGGCGTCACTGTAACACTCCGGCCCCGCAGGACCCGAGGTAGATACTCTAGACTTCTAGTATTGTGTCCTCACAAACCACCACAAGCGTTTAACGTGCACTTTGTCCTCACTCATGCGCGCCCTGATAAACTTCTCATGAGGTCACCCATCTCAAGACTACTACAGAGCAAGCATGCTTAACTTGGAGTTCTTAGGTGATGGGCTTCCTTAAAAGGAAATGCATCTTGTTAGTATGAGTAGTACTATTAATCCTTTTCAAATCAATCTCAAGTATTACAGCCACGACCGTCCCCATGCTTTGGCGCCACCACTGCTCAGCCACCGCCTCCATTTTTATTCTTCTTTTATTCTATTTTTGAAATTAGGGTTTGTTGAAATTAGGATTTGTTGACATTATACATGAGCAATGAACATAGACAGTGAGCATGACCAGTGAATATGACAATGTGATTGAATATAGAGAGTGAATACGACAATAAATAATGTTGTACATGAGCAGTGAATGAATGCATTGATGAAATGTGTTGTGCAGTGAATCAAAGGCAATTGATCGGGTAATAACATTGGCAGAAAGTGCAGTAATTATGACTAGTATTGCAGTAATGTAGAGCAGTAACACTAGCATGAAATGCAATATATTTGATAAGATGTAAAATACTAAAATTATTAAATCTAAACAACATAAAAAAGAACTATAAATAAATTTCTAAAGTGGATGAGAAGAGAATTAATGTTGACTGAAGCGTAATGATATGGTACCGTTCGTGCAATAATGTCGTGCAATAATGTCAGACAGTAATTGAAGTATTATTCAAATATGTCTCACTGAGATAATGATAATGATGATGATGATCAAATTATTCAAACAACCCATTTGCCATGTATTTGGCTTTATTTTTTGCATTTTTCAGGCTTTTCAGCCCATTTTTAGGGCTCCAAAGGGATCCAAAGTAATAATGTCAATTTCATGACATTTTTGAAACAAAAATGACATATTTAAAGTGTCAGTTTTTTTGAGTAACAATGTCAGTTTCATGACATACTGTCATCTTGATGAATGTAATGTCATAAAAGTGATTTTTTTCTAAATGCTTGTAATTTATGACATTTTTGTAGTAAATAATAAAAATTAAATCTAAAGAATAAGAAAACAGAGAACCCAAATTCGAAGAGAATGAGACGGAGAAGACAAAAAAAGAAAAGAGGAAGAAAAAGAAGAGGAGAGAAGGTTACCTGTCATTGGTGGAGCAATTGCAACTCCTCTGATATGGAGAGCAGCGGCTTCAATTCGAAGAGCAGCGATGTTGATGAGAGAAATCACAACCGGCCGAAACTCCTATTTAGAGAGTAAAAAATTTGATGACACATTTGGGAATATAGTACAGTACGTTTTAGTGGGTTCGTATATGGTGCATCTGGGTGTATGTACACCCGGCCCAAATAAGAAAGACAGCCCAACAATGAATACAAACAAAAAAAAAATCGGTGGCATTTTTGTAATATAAGTGAAAAGTCACGGTTTCCGCTAAATGAGCAACAGTGTACATGTAGTGAGCATCTGACCTATTTTATTGAGTATTTAGAGCCTAACAATGAGTATCCTGATTTTTGCTTCATATCTTCTAATTCAATTTTTTACTTATTTTTTCTTTTATAAAAAATAATTGAATTATATCTATAATACACTCCTGTGAATTTCCATATGCGAATTTAATGCAATATGATACTTTTAAAATATGCATTGATATAACATTTTAAAATGAGCATAACATTGGTACCAAATGAGTATACGTAACTTATAAAATGTTTATTGATATGAAAATCGTAAGATTTGTTAGTTTAACATAACGATATGTTCATTGAGCACCAAATCTCATTTATTGAGATGAAAATCAAGCTTTCTGTTAAATGACTATACCATTATTACCAAATGAGCATGCATAACTTACGAAATGAGTATCAAAAAATTTAAAAACGCATTTTTGTATGCTCATTCAATTTGGACGTTATACTCTTTTGAATTTAACATAAAACTCATTTCTATTGTGCTCAATATGTGTTCAAATTTCATTTGTGTATTGATATGACATATGAATACACGAATTTTCTTTTGGCTCTTTTGATCGATCTTTCTTCCTAAATCTTGTATCTCCTAGCTCGGATTTTCCTCCTCTTTCTTTTCCACCGATTGGATTTGGAAGATTTGGGTTTTTAAGATGGAAAACGACGGATTTCTGAAGATTTGTGCGCATCAATTTACTATTCACAGTTTTGATTTTATGGTCTTTAATCCAAAATTTGACGATTGTTGTTGGAATCAAAGAGTGCTGTGGGGGTCACCACCTCTAGGCGCACCTCCCCAACCCTTTTCCGATGACCGGAGGTGCTGTTTGGCCGGAGTTAGCAAAGAGCAGTTGTGTCCACCACTGTTCAGAGCAGTCTGGTTTTTTGTTCGTATCTCCCAAACGACATGTTTAAATCAAATTCTGAGAGTTGTTCTGGACTCATCTTGCTGAGGCAAAGCTTTTGACACCGATTTCGTCCAATTTGAGTAAGTTTTCCGTTTTCTCCAATTTAAAGCCATCCTTCGAGCGGAGAACAGGGCAGGCACGCTAGCGGACTCCAGCTCCATGAAAGAAGCAACGGAAGCTTGAATCATCGGACACAGTGAGGACCGTACATCCGGGTGTACGGTATAATTTGCCCGTTTTTGTCCCATTTTAAACACTTTCTATATAAAGAAATCATTTAAAAAAAATAAAACTAGTAATTTCTCGTCTCCGCCTGTCTCCGTGTGTCACTGCGTCGGACTCCCGCGTTTCACCTTTTCATTAAAATTCCAATAATATCTTCACAGGCATGGAGATATGGTGTTGATCCACCCTCAGCACGTCTCGATCGGAGTATATGTAGTCGGCAATTACTGCTCATTATCGAACAATGGAATCAAAAACCTACCCAATTAGGCAGCATCAGCATCACCGGGCGTACGGTGGTGGAAGAGGGGGTCCGAGCCCGTTGGAAATGGCTGCGGCGCGACAACCACCTTCACTGCCTCAATCTCAGCTGCAAATGTGCGATAACGACCGGAGCAGCCGTGAGCTTCGCGCACTGGATTGCAACCTTACTTCCCTCTGTGATCACATCCAATTGGAGGGATTCAACAATGGAGCCTTCTCCGACATTGTCGTTCAAGCCATGGGTTCTAACTACCATCTCCATCGTCTCATACTCTCCCGGAGCTCTTATTTCAGGCAATAAACCGTCTCTCATTTCAATCCCATCCTTACCACAGCTTAAGTATATTTATCTGTCCTAGGCATTTTGCTTTGACATTTCTTTTTGCTTAATCCATGATATAAAAAAAGAAATGCTCTCCTTTTTTAGTTGGTATCACCGTATGATATATTCATATGCCCGCTTTTGGTGTTGTATCTATTTTTGAATGTTTAATTCAATCTTTCGTGCTTATTTTACTTTTGTGTGTGTGTTGATTTGGTATCTAGGAACATGTTGCAGGGACCTTGGAAAGAAGCAAATGCTCCGGTTTTGAGGTTGCATGTAGATGATAGTAATGTCAATGGGGAGGCTATATCGCTTGCTCTGGCTTATCTTTATGGACACCACCCGAAGCTTAACGATGATAATGCATTTCGAGTCCTAGCCATGGCATCCTTTCTTGATCTTCAGGCATGCAATTCAAACCACAAAAAGAATATTCTCCATATCGTTTCCATTTTCACGACCTCACTAATTAACTATGAGATTGATACAATGGTCTAATAGTTGCATGCCTATAAATAGCCTTTATTAGCTGAGAAGAAATGAAGGCATGTCGGTAAAAGCAGTGTTAATAAGGGATTTTGCATATAAAAGTTTAATGAATTCACTGCCAACTGAATTCTAGGGTATTTCTTTTGTTGGAATTTACATTTTTCGTTATCTAATGAAGATTTTCACAATCTGTCTCCCTTCCAGTACTGTTAGGAGTTTTAAATAAACACTACACGTGTATTTCTTTATAATATAGTGTACTTATAATCTGTTAGGCTTCTATTACACTAGCAGTTAGTTAATTGAACTACTGACTTGTATAAATCCTCTGTAATCTCTCATTCTCAATAAGATGATTTCATTTCCATCTTCTATTCTAATATGGTATCAGAGCTTTGCTCGTTCCAACCATGACGAACTCTGCTACTGAATCAACGTCCTCACAAACTTCTTCTCAAACTTCCTCGCAAACTTCTCCAGTAATTTTTCATCATCCTTTACTGATCAAACTTGATTCCAACAATTTCTTGTTTTGGAGGCATCATGTGCAATCTGTAATTCGAGCGCATAAGCTTCTCAAATTCATCGAAAATCCTCAAATACCAGAACGATTTACTGTTAGCGATGATGGAGCAAAAGTTATCAACGAAGCCTACAACATCTGGGAGCAACGAGATGTTATCAGTTGCAAGCATTCACATCAGTTATGGAGTGAAATTCAGGAGTTCTTTCGCTCGAACATTGTCGCCAGAGCTCGTCAACTGAAAGCTGAGCTGTACAACACCGGTAAAGGCGATCGCTCTATTTCAGACTATCTACTTCGAATTCAGACTATCATCGATAACCTAATCTCAGTCGGTGTCATAGGCACTCAATACAACAACCAATTCAATGTTATAATAAAGGTAGTTAGTAATAACTAACTACTCTGTTAGTTCTGTTGTTCCCTGCGTGGACAAATTACTATAAATAGAAGCTTATGAACTAGAAGAGGTAGGCTGTTATTCTGTTGGACTTAGATTTTGGAGACTGGGCATCTCCGATAGTCCTATACATTGTATACCTCTGTACATTTCTTCTACATCAATAAACTCTTTCTTGATCCTGTTTCTTGATAATTATTATTGATTCTACTATGTTCTGAGTCGGAATTACCAGTGTTCTATCATTGGTATCAAAGCATACGTTTTTGGTGATCGTACTACTGATCGGAAAAGTTACGCAACATCAGAAGTTTCTTCATTTCAGCTGTGGATGGTCTGAACGACACAATGCTGCGATGGAACGAAGCCTCATTGAGATGAGAACGATGGTGGAAAACATCGCCGGAAGTGTAGCATCGATGAATGAGCAGTTCCAAGCGAGAGGAAGATCGTGATCGCAACCATCATCACCATGCGAGACATTCAAACAGTCCGACAGCCTCAGGAGGTATTTCCGATCATTCTATTTCACAAAATCATAGGCGGAATGATGATAACAATCGGTTTCCAGTTTATACGGGTAGAAAAGTGGATTTACTGTTGTTTAATGGGGATGGAGCCTATAATTGGATTGTGAGGATAGAAAGATACTTTAGATTGAATCAAATATCTGATGAAGATAAGGTAGAGGCTTCGGTAGTTGCAATGGAGGATAGGGCTCTTAATTGGTTTCAGTGGTGGGAAAACCAAACTGAAGAGAAGAATCGGGAATCATTGAAGGAATCTGTTACACGCAGATTTCAACCTGACTTGATTCAGAACCCTTATGGACCTATGCTTAACCTTAACCAAACTGGAACAGTGAAGGAGTTCAGAGATGAATTTGAAATGGTGATAGCACCTCAAAAGAATGTTGATAGAGAAATTTTGAGGGGAATTTTTATTACAGGTCTTAAGGATGAGATTAAAACTGAGTTGAAGTTGTATAACTCAAGATCCTTATCTGAGATTATGGACAGGGCTTTATTGATTGAGCAAAGGAATGATGCATTATATTTGAAAAGGAAGGAGGATGACAAGTTGATTGGAAAGGAAAGGGGATCTATACCTTTTAAATCTCAGACCTGGGGAGAAGGGTACAAGGCTAAAACTGGCAGTTCTTGGTCCAACAATCAGGGTAAGAATGTGACAGAAAACAAGAGTAACACTTCTTGGTTTGAAAAGGGAGGAAAGAAAGTGACTGAAATTCATCCTTCTGGCATAATAAGAGTGGGACCTCAATAGAAGAATTCCAGGACAGGAGTAGGAAGGGACTATGTTTTAAATGTAGTGAGAAGTGGAATAGAGAACACACTTGTAAACTGAAGAATTTTAAACTAATGCTAGTAGAAAATTCAGAAGATGAGAATGAACAGGAAAATGTGGATTCTGCACCTACAGAAGAAGAGGTTGCCATGGAGTCCAAATCCATGCAACTATCACTCATGAGCAAAGAAGGAATACCAACTATGAGGGCTTTCAAAGTTCAGGGGGCGTCTGAAATGGGATAAGGGTGAAAAGAATGTAGAAGTGCTGATTGATAGTGGGGCCACTCATAATTTCATATCCCAGAAGATGGTGGATCAGTTGGGAGTACCTTTTAATACCATTTCTGGGTACAAGGTGCACATTGGTAATGGGGAAAAGATAGCTAACAATGGAAGGTGTGAGGACGTGGTTTTATGCATGCAAGGTACTGATGTGGTATTGGGAATGGAATGGCTGACAAGTCTGGGAGATGTAGAAGTTAGTTTCCAAAAACAGACTATCAAATGGAAGAAACTAGGGCTCAGTCAGTCAATTCAGGAGACCCCAAATTAAACTCCATGGAAGTTTCATTGAAGACTTTATCACAGATTAGATAATGGTGATGGGTATCTTGTTTACTGTGAGGGGAGTTTATTAGAGTTGGGAAAAGGAGAGGAACCGGAGCCTATTTGGGAGAAAACTTTGGCAGAATTCCCAGAAGTATCAAACCCCTTAGATGGGTTACCTCCTAGCACACAATGTGATCACTCTATTAACATACAGGAGGGGGCAAATATCTCTAATACCAGACCCTACAGGTATCCTCAGTACCAAAAGACTGAAATTGAGAAGATTATAAAGAACATGCTAAGTTCTGGAATCATCCAGCACAGTAACAGTCCCTACATCAGCCCAATACTATTAGCCAAGGAGAAAGATGGTGGGTGGAGGTTTTGTGGTGATTATAGAGCCCTAAATAAAATAACCATCCCAGATAAATTTCCCATCCCTATAATTGAAGAGCTGCTAGATGAGCTTGGGGAGGCCAGAATATTCTCTAAGCTAGATCTGAAATCTGGCAATTACCAGATTAGAATGAAAGAAGACAGAAAGAAGACACCATTTAGAACACATGAGGGGCACTATGAATATTTGGTGATGCCCTTTGGTTTGACCAATGCTCCCTCTACTTTCCAAGCCCTAATGAATCAAGTATTAAGGCCCTTTTTGAGAAAATTTGCCTTAGTTTTTTTGATGATATTTTGGTCTATAGCAGATCTAAAGAGGAACACCAGGAACATTTAAGGGCAGTTTTATCTGCCTTAAGGGATAACCAGTTGGTGGTAAACCTAAAAAAATGTTCATTTGGACAGCCTCAGTTGGTTTATTTGGGGCACATTATATCTGGAGAAGGAGTTTCTGCTGACCCCACCAAGATTGAGACAATGGTTAGCTTGCCAGAACCCAAAGATTTGAAGGAACTGAGGGTTCGTTTGGGGCTAACTGGGTATTATAGAAGATTTATGAAGGGGTATAGTAGAATTGCACTACCCCAAACACAACTTCTAAGAAAGGACATTTTTAACTGGGATATGAAGGCTACACAGGCTTTTGAAGAATTGAAAAGAACTATGACTTCCCTTACCAGTTTTAGCAGCCCCAAACTTCAATAAATCATTCATTATTGAAACTGATGCATCTGCTGGGACAGGTCTGGGGGCAAACCTAATGCAAGAGGGGAGGCCACTAGCTTTCATGAGCAAGGAATTATCTAAGAGGAATCAAAACAGGTCAGTGTATGAAAGGGAACTTATGGCCATTGTGTTAGCAGTTAAAAAATGGAGACCTTATTTGTTGGGTAGAACATTTGAGATTCATACTGACCAAAAGAGGAACAACAGAAGTGGACTTCTAAACTACTGAGCTATAACTTTACTATAAAGTATAAAGTATAAACCTCGAGTAGAAACCTGGAGTAGAAAACCAGGCTGCAGATGCACTATCCAGAAGACCAAAACTACAATCCCTATCTATTGTGGCTTGTCAAGAGTGGGAAGGATTAGAAGAAGAATTGAATTCAGATCCGACATGAATTCAGAATTGAATTCCAGATTATTAAAGGGCTGCTATACTACAACAAGAAGCTGGTTCTGTCAAAAGGATCCCCTAAAATAATCAAGATATTGAAGGAATATCATGATTCTGCTGTTGGGGGACATTCAGGTTACTTTGGAACCATGAAGAGAATATCCAATTTATTTTTCTGGAAAGGTATGAGAAAGGATATTAAGAAGTTTGTTGAAGAATGTGTTATATGTCAAACAAACAAATATCAAGCTCTCAAACCTGTAGGCTTGCTACAGCCTTTACCTGTTCCTAGTAACATTTGGACTGATATCAGTATGGACTTCATAGGGGGCCTACCTAAATCTCAAGGAAAAGACACCATTCTGGTTATTGCTGACAGACTGACCAAGTATACTCACTTCTTGGCTCTTTCTCATTCGTTTAATGCCAATGAAGTAGCAGAATTATTCATTAAGGAGGTGGTTAAGCTACATGGTTTTCCCAAAACCATTGTAAGCGACAGAGACAGTGTCTTCCTAAGTGCATTTTGGTCAGAACTTTTTAAAATGGCTGGGACTCAGTTGAAATACAGTATAACCTACCATCCACAGACTGATGGTCAAACTGAGGTGGTAAACAGATGCTTGGAAACATATTTGAGGTGTTTGACAGGGAGAAAACCTAAGCAGTGGCTTAAATGGTTGCATCGGGCTGAATTTTGGTATAATACCAATTATCATACATCATTGAAACTGACACCTTATATAAGCTTTGTTTGGACAGGATCTTTCTGCAGTGATCAGAGGTGATATGACTATCACTGCTGTGGAAGAAGTATCCAAACTAACTGCCCAGAGGAATATGATGCTAGATGAATTAAAAGACAATTTGGAAAGGGCCCAAAATCAGATGAAGCAACAAGCCAACAAACATAGGAGGGATGTTCAACTGGAAGTGGGAGATATGGTATACTTGAAGATACAACCTTATAAGCTAAAGAGTTTAGCTAAGAGGATAAACAAGAAATTAAGTCCAAGATACTATGGCCCCTTTGAGATAGTTAGCAAACTCAGTCCTGTAGCCTTTTAGTCTTGAAAAGGCTATTTCACCTACTAGGTTGAAAAGTTTAGGGAAAGATGAATAGTAAAAATGAAGGTGCTACAACTTAGTTGACACTGATTCCAATATCCCAGTACTGAAGAGCTATTAGCATGCCAAAACAATGGGCTCATTTTCTCTGCAGGATTTATGCGAAATATGCACGGACTTTATAATATCAGAGCTATGGACATCAAACTTCTTAACTTACCAGGTTCTAGTTGCACTAAAACCCTTACCAATTATTCTCTATCCATCTTTTAATATCTTTTTTTTGTAGTGAACCATTCAAAACTATGGTACAGGTGTTCGCAGAGAGTCAAGATTATGGGAAACATGGACAGCAAGTTAGAAATGCCTGTTGGGGATACCTCTGTCAATGTGGTGCCATGGAGTTAAAAGAGGTACATCACAATATTTGTATGGCATTGTACATTGGTTTTACTATGATTATTGGACACAACCTTCTCTCCTATAGATGGTAATTGTTGTACCTTGTCTTCGGAGGTTTATAAGTGCACCCAGACATCTATTTTGAGCTGATGTTGCTGCTTTTTATTTTTAAGTGAGGCAATATATTGATTTAGGAATGGACTACTGAAGGCCTATGGTTTTATATAAACTTGGTTGGTAGTGCATTGCTTTAGATTTTTATCTTTTACTACTCATATTAACATTTACAAAGTATTTACGTGGTTCAAGGCTTCATTTTTTCTCAAGAGTTCTGAATGGTTAGTACGCGCTGTAATGGCAATATACCATCTGCTGTCCCTCTTATCCATGAAAGTCGCTGCGTTTCATTCAACTATGAAGTTTAACAAGCATATCTACTTCGTTATACTAGTTCCATGTATTGAACTTTTTTCTGTTCAATATTTTAATTGTTAATTCTGTATCCTGTCAATACAGGTCCTTCCTAAACTCTCATCTCAAACATTGCATGCTTTGCTAACATCTGATGAATTATGGGTGCCAAGTGAGGAGAAACGGTGAGAAGAAAAATTCATTCTTTTGTATATGTGTGTCATCCCTTTTGCTTTCCCTTTTTCCCTCTTAATTACACTCAGAAAGCTTAAATCATTTTTTTCGCTTTACAGATTTGAACTGGCACTATACAGTCTTCTCTCAAGGGATGCTGTTTGCAACATGAATCATCATGGGCAGGGAAGCTGTAGTTCTGATTTAGGAACAACTACACATTGCAACTCTGTTCGAGTTAGCACTAAAACCTTATCTTATGGCAGTACTGATGAAAGGATGGAACCTGAATTGAGGAATCTAAGCTTAAAAGACGGACAAGAAGGCCATAATACTGCTCATAATATTCTGGTTGAGCTTGCAGACTATGTTGTTGACTCCTTCACTGAGGTACATAAAGAGCAACAGTTGCAAGAACCAGTGCACATTGGACAGGCTTTGCCAAGTAACTCCTTTACATATACTGCTGAAGCTAGCAGTGCTAGCCCCTCATGTTCTATGGTTAGAATGCCGATAAGTAGTGGTGCAAACAGTGTGGTTTCTTCAGAGGGGCCATCAGAAGAAGATCCGTGTTATCAATCAAACCACACATCTTGGTTGCATGTGGACCAAAGCAGATGCACTCCGATAAGTTCATCTGGCGATGTGCTTATGCCCAGTGACTGGGGAAGAGGTAACATGCCTTCTCTATCTTGGGGTGGTAGGATCGTGGGACGAAGAGAGACAAAAACTTTCTTAAATGGACAGCCTGGAATCAGCAGAGATGATTATGATACCTTTGTCAATATTTTTGAGGGAGGTTCTATACTGTATTGTAACATGTCTTTTGAGGCACTTCTTACTGTGAGAAAGCAGCTTGAAGAAATGGGATATCCTTGCAAAGCTGTGAATGACGGGCCTTGGCTGCAGGTAAACCTGTTGTTATTTAATATTTCTCTTTCCTTCGATATTCAGAGATTCCACAATCAGTATATTTTGAATATTTTTTGCTCCATTTGGTTATTCTCTGAATGTCTCAGAAGCATATGTTTCAGGAGAATAGTTTTCTAATACCTAGTATATTCTAATCTATGAAAGATTGAAAGCTATATATTCTAATCTTTGTAAACTGGAAAATTTTATTTATTTATTTAGGAAACTTGAATAACTTGTCTTCCAAATCTGGGAGAGAAGGAAAAAATTAGGCTATTTGTTTGTTATACTAATTCACTAAATGGATGAATATTCATGTTTTCTGTTTCCCTTTGTCCAATTTTCACAGACCTTGAAAATGTTTCCATCTTTTAAACAACTCCTGACATTTTGGCACCCCTTCCAAATCTATAGTGGTCACCTGGAAAGTTTGAAAAGCTCAGCACAGTGTGCATATGAAATATGCTTTTAATTTCCACTGGAGGTTTTCTTTGATAAATAACAAATTTAAATTGTAAATTTATTGTGTCATACTCATAATGATACAAAGCGAACACTATTTATCTCTGAATAATAATGATACAAAAGTTTTATTATTGTATCTCTGAAATGAATTTTCTTTCACATTACAACAACCTAAAATATCTGAATGGTTTATTAGTTTTTACCTAACTAATTCTATTCTCTAGAATAGCCTTTCTATCATTCTTTTTCTTGCGCCATAGCTTTACTGGTGGATTTTGTCTCTATTTATCTATTTTATTTATTTATTTATTTATTTAGTTATTTATTTTTATTTTGGAAATGATCTTTATGCATACATATTGTAGATGCTCTTAAGCCAGCGAGTGCAAGAAATCGAGGCGGACACTTGCAAAAATTGCTGTCTTGTGAGTATGGCCTGTGCATGTAGGCAACCATTTGGATCTTCATGCAACGTTAGTGGGTATTACGTGGCAGATCATGACCACGGAAATCTGTCTACAAATTCCGGAAATGTGTACACCAATGAAGGAACTGGTCTCTTTAGGCCTGTACGCATTCATGTCAGGGGACCCCTTGATGGCCTAGTTGGAATCGGGCGCGGAAACACATTTGCTCCTGCTGCTCCTGCTGCTAGTCCATCAACACGTTTTGTTTTCTCTCGGGTCCCGTTTGGGGTGGGTAATGATGATCCAGAAAACAGAGGGGACCAACATAACGCGGACATGACTGGGGATGGGTTGACTGCCTTGGCAAGTCTCAGCCAGGAGGGAAACAATATGGTAACAACTGCTGTGCAGTTAGAGAGGGGTTATGAGGTAGATCTTCAGAGCAGGATGGCAGGATCATCAGTATCTGTACCTAATGTTAGTAGTAGTAGTAGTATATCCGCAGAAATGTTAGAATCTGTTGGGATTGAGTGGGAGAATGACAACAGCTCTATATCTTTGGATGTGAAAACACCTTTAAGTCATTTCCCTCCATTTCGGTTTGGGTAAGTTATACTACCTCCGCCCCCCCTTTAATTCCTTCTTTCACTGGTTTGGGTAAGATATACTACCTCCATCCTAAATAGTCTCCATATTTCCTTTTATGTAAAGAATCATGTCATTTTCTTAAGCACACCATTCAATTTCTAACTCCATTTCAAGTCTAGTGTGCTAAACTAAAATCAGGATGAAGGGATTATGTCCTTTGATGTATTCATTGTATTGTGACTTCTATAACTCTGCTTGAGGCAATTGGATGTTTAGTGCATGTGAGAATTTTTTTAAGACTAGAAATTAAGCATTAATATCTGATTCTCTTGGGTCAGTTTTTACTCACAAGTTGGTAGGGGAAAATTATGGAGTAAAATAGAGGGGAAACTTTAAAGGGAAGAACGTGTGGAGTAGGATAATAGAACATTTTTCTAAACTCAATAACTTCATTTTTGGTATTTGTTCGAACTCATTTTATTATTTTGTATTATATCAAGATTAAGAAAACATATCATATGTAAAAAGAATCAAAACATTGAACATTTTCATTTCCATGGCAAAACCAAGGACAAGCAAATAGCTTACCTTTACACATTTGCTTCCCTTTCCCTAACATTTTCCAGAATCCTAAGACACCCTTTATGAAATGAGAAAGAGGCAGAATTTACTTGTTATAAGATTGGGTATTGTTAATGTTTGCATCTCAAGATTTTAGTAGATCTATCATTGTATAAGACATGTCTCTTTTTAGGAGCTAAGTATTCACTATTCATCCTTTTTTAGATTGAAGTTATTTTCAGTAATTTTTGACATCCTTGAAATGCTTCCACAGGGTTGAGTTTCAAGACGTTCTCAGGCTCAATGATGGTCAAGTCAAGCATTCACCCGAGTTTTTCTATGCTGGTTCTTTGTGGAAGGTATATACTCTTAGGTTTTACGTATGTTAGCCCTTATTAGAAATAGAGCAAGGTAGAAGAAAGAAGTGAAATCATCTTATTCAGAAATAGAAAGTGTACAGAGTATTTATAGAGACTATGGTTGTAACTAACTGTAGCTAATATAACAGAAGCCCAACTAACATTAATTACAAAGCAATGTACGTGTAGCTTTTATATACTATTCCTAACATTCCCCCCTCAAATTGAGGGTGATTGAACTGGAAAATCAATCACACTCAGTTTGTCTTTGAACTCAAGAAAGGTGGAAGCAGATAGAGGCTTAGTCAACACATCTGCAATTTGTTGGGAGGCTGGAATGTGGAAAACTTCAAGCTGTTTGAGATGAACTTTCTCTCTGACAAAGAAAAGATCAATTTCCATATGTTTTATGCGAGAATGTAGGACAGGATTGTGAGCTAGCTGTACAGTGCTGAGATTGTCACAGTAAATTCTTGGAGTTTTAAAAGGGGCTTGAAGTTCTTTGAGTAAAAATTGAACCCATAAAAGTTCTGATGTAGTGTCTGCTAGGCTTCTGTATTCAGCTTCAGCTGAAGATCTTGCTACCCTCAGTTGTTTCCTAGACCACCAGGAGATAATATTAGAGCCTAGGAAAATGCATGACCCAGATGTAGATTTTCTGTCTGTAGGATCTGATGCCCAATCAGCATCACAGAAAGCTGAGATTGGTAGAGGTATTTTTGTCAAGGGAAGAGGTTTGATAATCAGTCCATGAGTAATAGTGCCAGATAGATATCTCAGTATATGTTTCACAGCTTTCCAGTGGTCTTGTGGAGGATTACTCATAAACTGACACACCTTATTTACAGCATAGCTAAGTTCAGGTCTGGTTAGAGTAGCATACTGCAGAATTCTAACAACAGATCTGTAATGAGAGGGATCAGGAAGAGGGTCACTTCCTTCATTGGTGAGCTTACAGGTACTCACCATAGGTGTTTTCACACCCTTAGAATCTGTCATTCCAACTCTGTGAAGAAGATCTCTGATGTATTTGGCTTGTGAGAGGTGCAGGCAACCATGAGGGAGCTTTTTAACTTGGATTCCTAAAAAGAAATCAATATCTCCCAGATGTTTTAGAGAAAAGGAACAGTGAAGGGTTTGAATGATTTGTTGGATAACTGTGGAATTGTTGCCAATGACAAGAATGTCATCAACATAGATGAGAATGTAAATTTGGATCCCAGGTTTGAGGTATAGAAGAAGAGAAGGATCACTCTTGCTCTGTTTGAAACCAGCATTGTATAAGACTGAAGTGAGCTTGTGAAACCAAGCCCTTGGAGCTTGTTTGAGGCCATATAAAGATTTATGTAGTCTACAGACAAGGGAGGTATCTTTGGCCTGAAAACCAGGAGGTTGTGACATGTAGACCTCTTCCTCAAGATCCCCATTGAGAAAGGCATTATTTATATCAAGTTGCTGTATAGACCATTGGTGAGAGACAGCAAGTGTAAGCAATATTCTGATTGTGACAGGTTTGACTACTGGAGAAAATGTTTCTCCAAAGTCAAATCCAAACCTCTGATGAAACCCTTTTGCCACCAGCCTGGCTTTGAACTTATTCACAGAACCATCAGGATTTTCCTTTACTCTGAATACCCACTTGCAGCCAATAACCTGTTTGCCTGGAGGAAGAGTGACTAGAGACCAAGTTTTGTTAGATATCAAGGCATTGTATTCAGATTGCATGGCTGCAAGCCAAGGTGGAGAAGAAAGAGCTTGCTTAACTGATTTGGGCTCTATATGGGCCAACAGTAAAGTTGGATTAAGTCTAGGCTTGACAATCCCAGATTTTGACCTGGTTTGCATGGGATGAGAGTTATGGGGAGGACTTGGGGATGTGGAAGAGGAGGAATCAGAGAATGATGGAGAGTGAGAATCGTCAGATGTGTTATTTTGGTGGTTAGAAGAAGTTGAGTTATTGGAAGATTGATGATGATTATGTGAGGCAGTATTATCCTGAGGTGTAGGGGATGAAGAAGTGTGTAAAGAAGAGGAACTGGAAGAAGTATTGACATCATTGTCAGATTGAGGCTGTGATGATAAGGAAGTAGGAAGAATTTTTATTGGAGCTGAGAGGGAAACTGGAATACTAGTGGATGAAGTGGATGTTGAGGGAAAAAGAGTGGGATATGGAAATCTAGTTTCATTAAAGATGACATCCCTGGAAATGTAAATTCTGCCACAGGGAGAAAGACATTTGTAGCCTTTATGATGAGATGAGTATCCCAGAAAAACACATTCCTTAGAGTGATAATCCATTTTATGTTTGTTGTAAGGTCTAATGAATGGATAGCAAGAGCAACCAAAGACTTTGAGGAAATTGTAATAAGGAAGGGTGCCATAAAGTTTGAAGTGAGGGCTGAGATTGGCAATAGATTTAGATGGAAGTTTGTTGATAAGATGTACTGCAGTAGCAAATGCAGTGTCCCAGAATTTGAATGGTAGAGAGGAATGAGCTAAAAGACATAGACCTTTTTCAACAATGGTGCGATGTTTCCTCTCTACTACACCATTTTGATGATGTGTATGAGGACATATAATTCTATGATTGATACCCTTATCAGTCAGAAACTTAGTGAATGACCTGAATTCTCCTCCCCAATCAGATTGTAAAGATTTGATAGAAACATGAAATTGATTGAAGATATATTGATAGAAGTTTTGAAAAGCTAAGAAGGCATCAGATTTCTTTTTGAGAAAATATATCCAAGTATACTTAGTGAAGGCATCAATAAAGGATATATAGTAACAATAACCATCAAGTGATTGAATAGGAGCTGGTCCCCATAAGTCAGTGTAAATCAATTCAAAAGGAGAATGAAATACAGTTGTAGAAGGATGGGATGGTAATCTGTGAGCCTTACCAAGGCAACAAGCAGAACAAAAGTCCATAGCATTTTTATTTAGATGAGACAGATTACAAAGATTGAGTACAGACTTAAGAGCCTCAAAATGAGGATGGCCTAGTCTTAAATGCCAAATATTACAATTGATGTTTGACTGAGAGTGATAGAGTACGCAGTATTGCCAGAAGAATTAACAATCAAGCTAGCTTCAGAAAAACAGTAATTCTCATTAATGGCGGTAGACAGTACAATCCAGTCCCAAAGAGAAGAGAACTATTCTCTACTCTCCCAATCCCAATGCCAAAGCATCAAACAGCCTGCCCCTCCCGCCTAAGTTTATTCTATTTATATCCTTTCAGTCACAGCTGAAGGTAGTTATTATTAACAACGGGCCAACTAACAATAACTGTCAACTACTTCCTTCTAGAATAAACTAGGCCAAATCTTTTATTATTAATAGACGAGTCTCTATCAATACTCCCCGGCTGAAGAATAAGCTTGTCCTCAAGCTTAAAGTCTGGAAATTGCGTCTTCATCATCTCTGCATTCTCCCAAGAATTTTCAAAATCCGGAAGATCTTTCCACTGAATCAAAACTTCTGTTTCCCCCCCTTGGCCTTTCCTTATATCAACCACCTTTTCAGGAATCACCTGTAGTTCCCAATTCTCATTTAAACACTGGGGAAGAGGTTGGCAGGAAGTGTTGGAACTCACAGCTTTCTTGAGCAAGGAGATATGGAAAACAGGATGCACCAAACATTGATCAGGTAGTTTTAGCTTAACAGCTACATCATTTATCTTCTCCATAACTTCAAAAGGTCTATAAAATCTAGGACTCAGTTTCTGATTAGTTCTCCTTGCTAAACTCTGCAGTTTGTAAGGCTGAATCTTCAGAAATACCCTGTCACCCACTTCCACCTTCATTTCTCTCCTGTGTTTGTCAGCTTGCTGTTTCATCTTATTTTGAGCAATGGCCAGATGTTCTTTAATTTCAGCTAACATTCCATTCCTCTCTGCAGTTAATCTTGCCACCTCATCATTAGCAGTTAGGTTCACATCCCCTTTTACTACTGCCAGGGGTTCTTGCCCATATAAAGCCTGGTAAGGAGTCTGTTTTAAAGATATATGATAATTGGTATTATACCAATATTCAGCCCATGGTAGCCATTTAATCCATTCTCTAGGTTTCTTCCCAGTGAGACACCTCAAATAGGTCTCTAAGCACCTGTTGACAACTTCAGTTTGCCCATCAGACTGAGGATGATAAGCTGTGCTGTATTTCAGTTGTGTCCCAGCCAACCTGAATAATTCTGACCAAAAAGAACTTAGGAATATGCTGTCTCTGTCACTCACTATGGATTTTGGAAATCCATGGAGTCTCACCACTTCCTTGATAAACACTTCTGCTACTCCTTTAGCATTGTATGGGTGGGATAAAGGTATGAAATGTGCAAATTTGGTCAACCTATCCACCACCACCAACATAGTGTCCTTTCCTTGAGCCTTAGGTAGTCCTCCAATGAAATCCATGCTAATGTCAGTCCATATCTGCTCTGGAATGGGCAAAGGCTGCAGTAAGCCTGCAGGCTTCAAGGCCTGATATTTATTCCTCTGACAAACTTCACAGTTTAGCACATATCTTTGAATATCTTTTCTCATTCCTACCCAGTAAAATAGAGTAGATATTCTTTTCATGGTTCTGAAGTTCCCTGAATGCCCACCAGTTGCTGAATCATGATATTCCTTCAAAATTCTGGTTATCCTGGGAGAGCTCTGAGGAATCATCAACCTTCCTTTGTAGTACAACAGCCCATTTTTTAATTTGAACTCAGTCATATGATCTGGATAACTGATGACTCTCTGAATAGTGTCAAAACATTTGGGGTCTGTCAGCAATTCATCTTCTAATCCCTCCCACTCTTGACAATTTACTATAGACAATGCTGAGAAGCTGGCCTTCCTTTACAAGGCATCTGCAGCCTTATTCTCACAGCCAGGTTTGTATTTAATAATGAAATTGTAGCCCATGAGTTTAGAAATCCATTTTTGCTGATCCTCCCCCATGATAGTTTGTTCAGTCAAGTATTTAAGGTTCCTTTGATCTGTGTGAACCTCAAACTTCCTCCCCAACAAATATGGTCTCCATTTTTGTATAGCAAACACAATGGCCATCAATTCTTTCTCATAAACTGACTTGCTCAAATGTTTAGGTGACAGTTCCTTGCTCATAAAAGCAATTGGACCCCCATCCTGCATCAAAACTGCCCCTAATCCTCTTCCTGAAGCATCAGTTTCCACAATAAAATTTTTACTGAAATCTGGGACTCTTAAAACTGGTAAAGTAGACATAATCTTCTTTAATTCTTCAAAAGCTCTGTGAGCCTCTTCATTCCATTTAAACCCATCTTTCTTTAGGAGCTGTGTTAAGGGTGCTGCAATGTGACTGTACCCTCTAACAAATCTTCTGTAATATCCAGTAAGACCCAAGAAACCCCTCAGTTCCTTCAGGTCCTTAGGAATAGCCCATTCCTTCATGGCTGCAGTTTTACTAGGGTCAGCTGCTACCCCTTCTGCAGAGATGATATGGCCAAGGTAGTTCAACTGTGTTTGGCCCAAAAAACATTTCTTCTGATTTGCCACCAATTCATTCCTCCTTAATGCTTCCAAAACTAACCTCAAATGTTCTTTATGCTCTTCTCTAGTTTTACTATAAACTAGGATATCATCAAAGAACACTAAAGCAAATTTTCTGAGGAAGGGTCTCAAAACTTCATTCATAAGGGACTGGAAGGTTGAAGGTGCATTAGTCAACCCAAACGGCATGACTAAGTACTCATAATGACCTTCATGTGTTCTGAAAGCAGTTTTATGGATGTCCTCCTCCTTCATCCTAATCTGATGATAACCTGATTTAAGATCCAGTTTAGAAAAGATCCTTGCACCACCTAATTCATCAAGGAGTTCTTCTATGACCGGTATGGGGAATTTGTCAGGTACTGTAATCTTATTTAAGGCTCTGTAGTCACCACAAAATCTCCAACCCCCATCTTTCTTTCTGGCCAGTAAAATAGGACTGCTATAGGGACTGTTACTGTGTTTAATGATCCCAGATGAAAGCATTTCACTGATTATTTTCTCTATTTCATTCTTCTGATCAAAGGTATACCTGTAAGGTCTCAGATTGGGTATGCTTGCTCATTCCTGGATGTTTATGGAATGATCACAGTTCCTGGCTGGTGGAAACTTCAATTGGTTTGTGAAAACCTCTGGAAATTCAGTAATTAAATCTTCCCATTCCTCCAATTCCTTCTTATTCTGCCCTTCTTCAGTTTTCTGTCCTTCATAACAAAGTAGGTATCCATCCCCATTGTCCTGTAATATATGTAGCATAGTTTTCAATGGAACCTCCAAATTTCCCAAGGCTGTTTCCCCCCATAATGGTGTAGTCTCTCCCTTGTTGCTTCCAATTCAATACCTGTTTCTGGAAATTAACCTCCACATTGTCCAATTCTGTCAACCACTCCATTCCCAAAACAACATCTGTGCCTCCAAGTTCCAAAATGTAGTAAGATTGTTGTATTTCAGCTCCCTGTACTTCTAATTTCAGCTCTCTGATACCAATGTTAGAACCTTCCAATTCACAGAAATTAATCACAGAAGTAGGAACTATTTGTAAAAGAAAACTGAAAGCTTCATTAATAGAGGATCCGAATACACAGTCCCAAAGAAGGAGATAAACTCCAACTTCCCAGTCCCAGACCAAATGAGTCTAAACAGCCTCCATTAGGAATCAGATCACCATTTCCAATCTGAACCTTAAACCCTTGGATAGGAACAAAAGGAATATTACCATCATCAACCAACCCTCTGGATATGAAATTGTGGGTAGCACCACAGTCAATTAAGATATTCACCTGTTTCTGTCCAACTCCCCAGTTCAGGTTACCTTTCACTTTGAAGGTTCTCATTGAAGGAATGCCAGCTTTACTTAAAACAGATAACTGCATAGTTTTAAGTTGCTGAGAATTTCCTTCTTCCTCTTCATTATCCATAGCCTCAGCTTCAGATTCATTCTCTCCCTCAGATTGCTCCACCAGTATCATTTTGTAATTCTTCATCTTACAAACATGCCCCTTATTCCAATCTTCTCCGCATTTGAAACATAATCCCTTCCTACTTCTCTCTTGCAGTTCAGTTCTGGATAGTCTAGGGCCATTTCTATTCATATCTGGTGCTTTCACTTCCTTATTCATTTTCTGATCAAATGTACTTCTGAGCATACCTGCAGATTGGTTAGGTATGCTTTTCCATCTACTTCCATTACTCCAATTTGGTTGTGTGCTCTGGTTACTGTATTTCCCTTGCCCTTTCTTCTTCTCTTCATATTTGTTCCTTACAATGATTGCTTCATTATTCTTATTCTCAATAAGGGAGGCTTTGTCCATGATCTGAGCCAAAGTCCTGGTAGAATAGAGTTTCAATTCAGCCCTTATGTCACGCTGAAGACCTTTTAGGAACACTCCTTTCAAAACCTCTTCAGATAAGTGGCTCTGTGAAGCAATAGCAACCTCAAATTTGTTTCTGTACTCTTTTATGGTCCCTTTCTGCTTTAAACTGAATAATGGCCCCAATGGATCTTGTACTAACTCTGGTTGGAATCGTTTAGTCAAATCCCTGGT
The DNA here is from genome assembly GCA_945859875.1 of Cuscuta europaea. Taxonomy (NCBI): domain Eukaryota; kingdom Viridiplantae; phylum Streptophyta; class Magnoliopsida; order Solanales; family Convolvulaceae; genus Cuscuta; species Cuscuta europaea. The sequence continues at coordinate 2,802,762 of CAMAPE010000013.1, forward strand.
AAACGACTCCCAATTCATGTGCTGAGCTTGTCCCTCCCACCACTGGAACCAGCTCAAGGCCTGGTCCTCCATGGCTATCATTGCTACGTCGATTTTATCTTCTTCCTCGGTATGATTCAATCTGAAATACCGGTTCATCCTTACTAGCCATCCAAACACATCTTCGCCACTGAAAATAGGTAAATCTATTTTCCTTCCTGCAGTAGGGCGACATCTGTGGTGTCTATGACGATCGCGATCATCGTGAGTACCGTCGCGATCGGAATTAGTACCTGAATCTTCTATTCCTTCCGTTCGTCTCGCATGTCGACGGTGAGAAGAACGATGCGAGGTACTAGAGTGATGTGATTGGCTACGCGATCGATCTGACATTCTCCTCTGAATGTCGGCAATGCTGGCCTGCATCGCAGACATCATTGCGTGCATATCACGCTGATTCCTTTCATTATTAACTTGGTATTCTCTTTGATTTGTCTCCATGTTCAGTTGCATCTCCCTTTGGTTCCGTTCCATCTCAGTCAATCTCCCTTCCATTTTCGCACGAGTTAAGATCATCCAGCGATCACACGTGCTCTGATACCACTGATAGAGTACGCAGTATTGCCAGATGAATTAACAATCAAGCTAGCTTCAGAAAAACAGCAATTCTCATTAATGGCGGTAGACAGTACAATCCAGTCCCAAAGAGAAGAGAACTATTCTCTACTCTCCCAATCCCAATGCCAAAGCATCAAACAGCCTGCCCCTCCCGCCTAAGTTTATTCTATTTATATCCTTTCAGTCACAGCTGAAGGTAGTTATTATTAACAACGGGCCAACTAACAATAACTGTCAACTACTTCCTTCTAGAATAAACTAGGCCAAATCTTTTATTATTAATAGACGAGTCTCTATCAGAGAGTTATTACAAGTAGACATAAGAGAGCTAGGACACACAGAAATAGGTGAATAAGACTTGGACACTTTTGCAGGTGACTGGTGAGACCCAAGAGCTGGAAATGACTGGAACTTGTAAAGACCATCTTCACCAAGGATTCCATATAGCAGAATTTGTTTAGAAACCTGGGATTTGACAAAGCACTCATGAGGATGAAATTCAAAAAATGCATGGTTATCCTTGGCAAATTGGCTGACACTTAACAGATTTTTAGTGATGGCAGGAACATGTAAGATGTTATTTAGAGATAAAGAAAGAGATGAATGATAAGGAGAGGGAAAGGATGAAAAGCCAATAGACTTAATTTCCAAACCTTGACCATTGCCCATAAAAAGCTTATCAGTGGTAGCAATAGGCTCACTGTGTTGAAAGTTTAGGGGATCAGCTGTGACATGATGTGTTGCTCCAGAGTCTGGGAACCAGTTTTGTGTATTGGGAGCTGGTCCAAGTATAGATGAATTTGCAGAAGCCCATGCTGCAGTTGGTACAGTTGATGATGAATTGAATTGTGAAGGATGATTAGGTGATGGAGTATAAGGTTGTGTTTGATGCATAAACTGTGATTGATGGGTTGGATTGGGTGAATATCTTGTTGTGTTTGAAGGAGATGATTGATATTGGTATTGATTTGGATATGAATGTGGTGTAGGAAAAGGAGGCTGTTGAGGTTGGTAAGGCTGGTTTGAGTATTGAAAAGGAGACTGTTGAGGTTGGTAAGGCTGATTTGAGTAAGGAAAAGGAGATTGATGCATAGTAGAAGGATTAGAACTGGAAATTGTATAGGCTGGATTGTATCTGTGATAGCACACAATGGCACTGTGACCATTTTTACCACAGACTTGACAAGTTGTAGAGCTTCTACCACCTGTACGACCACCTCTGCCTCTATTAAAACCTCCACGACCTCTTCCTCTATAGGATGAATTGTCTGCAGAAGTGTCAAACTGAGCAATTTGAGCTGAGGCATTCTCTGAAGTATTCTGAGTTTCAGTTTCAATAGTAGGAGAGGTAGTTTCAACTCGCGCAACATTAGCAGAAAATATTGTTTGCTGTGAGGAGTCACGTAGTTTTCTCAGTCGTAATTCTTTAGCCAACAGAAGGCCCTCAAGTTCAGACAAAGTAACTGGATCTAAAATACTTCGCGAGGTGACAGAAGATATTAATGATTGATAATCCTTGGTGGATATAGGCTCTCCGACAGATGTTAGGTTATCCACAATTGTCTGAATGCGAAGCAGATATTCGGAAATAGAACGATCACCTTTTCCGGTGTTATACAGCTCCGATTTCAGCTGACGAGCTCGCGCGATGATGCTGGAGCGGAAGAATTGCTGAATTTCACTCCATAACTCATGCGAGTGCTTGCAGCAGATGACGCGAGCATGAAGTGACTCAGAAAGCGAAGCTAAGAGCCAGGAAAACAACATCTGGTCTTGTTGCTCCCATGTGTTGTACGCTTCGTTAACAGTTTTTGTTCCATTTTCATCAACAGCAAAACGATCTGGTATTTGAGGATTTTCTATGAATCTGAGAAGCTTATGAGCTCGAATTACTGATTCGACATGGTGTCGCCAGAACAGGAAATTGTTTGAATCGAGTTTAACAGGTAGAGGATGATGAAAGATGATAGGCGAGGTTTGACTGGCAATCTGAGAAGTTGATTGCGAAGAAGAAGAATTTGACTCGGAGTTCGCCATGGTAGATCGAGCAGAGCTCTGATACCATATTAGAAATAGAGCAAGGTAGAAGAAAGAAGTGAAATCATCTTATTCAGAAATAGAAAGTGTACAGAGTATTTATAGAGACTATGGTTGTAACTAACTGTAGCTAATATAACAGAAGCCCAACTAACATTAATTACAAAGCAATGTACGTGTAGCTTTTATATACTATTCCTAACAGCCCTCCTTATATAATAAGAGGGCTGACCTACTTATTACATAGGTAAATGGGCCCTAAAACAAGGTTGGTCCATATTAAAGTTTGAAGTCTGACATTAGCTTAATTTACATGCTCCCCAGTTTATGCTCTCCTTTCATACTTCATAAAATGCTCAATTGAATAAGAATGGAGGGTGTTAAAAATGAGAGAAAAGATTGGGTTTAATTAGGGGAAGACCGGGAGAGCGACAGTAAAATTAATGGCAGACTTGTTGAAGAGGGAGAGGAAATTTATTGAAAATACTCAAAAGTAGTTGAAGTGATTTTTTTTGTACAACACAATTTTGTGGTGGTATTAAAAGAGTAAATATTACTGGTATGACTGGTATATGTAGGAATAAACTCAACATTTCTTTGGCTTTAATTTTGTAGGTCACCATCCAGGCTTTTAGTGACGAAGACCTGCAAGGACGCCGTACACTTGGTAGTAATTTTTCTGAATCATTGTGTGAAACTGTGAATCGAAAAGCCATGTGACTAGCTTCTTAAAGGGTTTGCCATTTCGCAGGACTTTTTCTTCATCGACGTAAGGCAGAGATAACTGACCTACCTAGAAAGGTGATGTTTTTTTCCTTGCATGATTATAACTTTTAAGGCCATTGATGTATTCTGAGTTTTTTGATCCGCTTAGCACCAATACTTTATTTGTCGTATCAAATTAGGCACCCATTCATTAATTTGTACGGAGCATCTTTTTAGTACCAATACTTTAAAGGAATGTATTACATTGATAATAATTCCTTACTTTTTATGCAATTAGTATCAAACTTTGTATAAAAATAGAATGTGTGTGTATTTTATTAAAAACAATTAGCTTATATGAATATTGCTAGGAGGATATGTTTTTGAAAATGTATTTGGAAAATTTTAAGAATATCCAGTTGTCTTGACATGTTGTTATTCAAACTAGAAATGCAGCTACAAATATTTAGAAGCAATATTTCTCTTGGTGTATTCATTTTCATTTCATTTTCATTTACCCCAGTGCCGCAAAGGCTCCCACCTACGGTGGGGTAAGGGGGGGTCGGATGTACGCAGTCTTACCCCTGTACTAAAGCACAGAGAGACTGTTTTCGGATGACCCATAGTGAAATGCGCGTCCAAAATTGCATGGACTGACTACTGCTTCATAACAAAGAAGCGCAGACAGTTTAGTGAGCATTTTGCTTTATTCCATCATAATCTCAAGCCAAAAAATAATGAATCTTTGGCTCCATTGCAAATGATGGAGGAATATTTCTCTTGGTGTATGCTGGATATTTTTAAAGGAATATCGTTGACCCATATGTATGTGAGTACGGTAAATTCATAGAAATATTGACATGTATATCTTGATATTTATGGATATTTTGAGCATTATTTGGCAGTATGTAATTTTTAGTTTTGTTTTTGAGTTGTGCTTGAAATATATGAAACATACATAAAGATTGAAATATTTCAATCAATATTTGTATGGATTAACGCCAGTGACATATAGGGGTGTTAACTATATTTATTCCGACTATTCAAGGATAACAACCGTATTAGTCAATAAATGTAGCTACATTTGTGGTTTGGAAAAAACAAAATTTCAAAATATTTAGATATTTTTTGAAATTTTCATACACATTTCCATAAGAATGTCCCATATATATATATACATAATTACAGTATTACACACATATACATGTGTATATACATAGCCACTTGCATACACATGTGTGTGTGTGTATATGTATGTATGCACATATGTGTGGGGGTGTGAATAGTTCATATTAGATACAATAAAAAATCTTTTTTTTCATGAAATTATAAAATCTACTAAATGAAGATACACTTTATATTGCTACCATATTAATTATATACAAGATCTACATGGTTGACAATTTATAAAAGGTTTCCATATTAATTGGATACAAAATAAAGAATTCCTACCACATTCCTCAAAAAGTATCCGTACGAAAAAGATACTCCCTCCGTCCCATTAGAAGGTTCTCACTTTCCTTTTTTAGACGTCCCGTTAGAAGGTTCCCATTTCCATTTTAGGAAATAATTAACAATCTTAAGTGACAAATTAATCATTAAATATTAAAAATAATACTTCCTCCGTTCTTAAATAAATGCAACGGTCAACATTTCACACTTGCCGAGATACAACTTTGACCATTAATATAAATGATTTTGTATTAGTAAAAAAATCAAAAAAATTAGATTATGAAAATTTACAATGAGACAAGTTTAACAATTTTTTTTTCATAAAATAATATTATTACATTAATAAATAAAACGTAGTCAAAGTAGAATATGTGAATAGTGTAAAAGTCAAAGTGTTGCATTTATTTAAGAACGGAGGTAGTACATTTATAAAATCACAGTTATCAATACTAACTACATTATAATATATACCTATTAAAATTATTTCTCAAAATATACTCGAAGTAGTTTATTTAATTATTGCCTAACTAACCGTGCCGTTTTGCTATGAGAACCTTCCAACGGGACGGAGGTAGTACAAATTAAAGAATATACGGAGTATATCAATTTGATATGAAACTAGCTATTGGTACCAAATAAAACCCTGAACTTATGTTTCCATTTACCTATTCCAGGTGCATGTGTATGTTGATTCTCGTGAGAAAGTCACTGCTCGGTATCAGGTAAAGTTACCATATCAACATTCACTAGACAAGTATCTAAAAATGTGGTTAACTTTCAACAAAAAACTCTGATTGATACTAAGCTTTACTAAGTATCTTACTTGGTACCTAAATTAAGTGCAGTAACTCAAAATGACCGTGAACTTAAAAACGTCAATGTTAAATAGTATGCAGGCGCCTCAAACACAAATGCGATTAGGTACATCATACATGAATTATATGCTATTGTAAGACATGTTAGTATGTTACCACAATAAAAAAACATATTACGTATTATAAAACCGTTTTTTTAATAGCCCTAAGCATATTAAAACTTTAAATTTATTATGTGCTTTTTAACCATTGCATACAGTTATAATCAAGTGCCTAGTTGTGTGTGTGTTTGATATGCCGGTGTCCGCAATCACTTTTTGTCCAAAGTCAATAAGTAACACTTTCAAAAGTACAAGGTCATTTTTTAGTTGATGGTTCGCTTAATAAATAATACACCTTTTACAGAGTTTAGGGTCAATCAGAGTTTTTTCTGTTGATAAGCTTAGGTTCTTTTTGTGGGAAGGTGGCTCATTATTGATCCCTTTAGTTTAGTATATTTCTGCAAGAAAGAATACTAAGAGTGGATGGTGTTTTAGTTGATATGCCCATGCAAAAGAGAAGTTACGGTGTTTGGGAGCTTCAAGGAGACGGGGACTCTTCTCCCTAAAGCTCCAAAGGGGTGGGGTTGGCGTTCAGCTTTGTTCTTTAATGAACTTTCGGATCTTTTACAAAATGGGTCACTACGAGTCGCTGCTATTGTACAGCTCATTTGATGTTTGCTTTGCTGTATTAGGTAATGCTAAAAATTAACCTATGAACCTCGAATTAGCTTATAGCAATTGATTTTGATATAATGTATTTTTCTGCATTTTTCAGATGGAATTTCAGCTATACCTGTCGATCTGCTTCACATATTTGGGATATATATTTTGGTCCGATGTGATGAAAATATGAAGCAAATTATGTATAGTTTCCCACTGCTTGCATTGATGGAATACTCCCAGCCTTATTATTATTAGGTAAAAAATGATAGATGAACTACCATGTTGCGCCTACTTCATAGCTCACATTAAGGATGGAATTGAGCCGGTTCCAGTCTCCTCAAGAGCCGGAACCTTAACTGGTATTGGTTAGTACCTGCCTGACAATTCTGGACATGTTTTGGAGAAGGTAGAACGGTAGCACTGGACCAGAAAATGTCCAATTACTGGCTCTGATTCTAGAGCATCAAGCGGCCAGTTTCTCGGAGCTCCTAGCTCACATCCATCAGGACAGAGGAGTACAACGCCTCGGTAGTCCATCTATCATTTAATGTTATTGTTTTTGTTATCATTGCTGTTGTTATTATTGTTATCATATCATATTAATGTGCCTAAATTTCAGTATACTCAAATAAATTCATTGTTTTGTATACCCTGACTTCCTGAGTAATGGGTCATTCGTGCTTTAGTTTACATCTACCCTTGTCTTGAAATAAGTTTTGTCAGTCTCAATGTCTCATTGATATCTCAATGAGGATTTATATCTGTATTTGTTAATCTTGGCATAATAAAGTGTGTGCACTTCTGTCCTATATTATAGGGAAAAGTTTTGGACTTCGGAGGCCTAAAGAAATGATAATTTTAATATGGATTATGGGACGTTCTCAATGTTCATCTCTTGTTGCTGTTGCGTGATCCTAATTCGGCAGGGTAACCAGTAGCCTGCCCCCCTCGGTGCCCTTACCCTATCCAACATACACAATGGTTGAGAAAAAGAGGCAAATGTATGCATGAAAGATAATCTTTCTTCAATAAAAAAGGATATATATTTACGATATTTCATGGATGCATTATATTTAATCTATCAATAAATATCCAACAGGAAGTGAATTTCTTTCTTCTTTGAAATATTATTCATCTCAATGTAGGTATATATAATAGATATTGCTATACTACATTGTACATTTGTACTACACGCAATGTAGATACTAGGAAAGAGTACAACGGTACAACCCTAATTACTTGTAAGTTGTAACTTATTATTCAAAATATATTCAAAACACTAACTGTAGTATATAAATAATCTCCATTTAATACTTTTTTCAGTGCCTTTTTGTATCCATTAAACTTCATGCATACCTTTCTTGATAAATGGTAAGTTAAATATATTTAATTATGTTAAAACAAAAGTTAGACTATTTTACGAAGTAGATATAGTTCATCCGAAGTTGTCATGTTCAATTCAGTTTAGAATCAAAACTCAAGTCTACTAATACTATTATCACATTAATAGTCGATTTAGGGCCATTGAATATAACTTCGGTGTCAAAGATGTATTACTTTTAATATTTAATGATTACATTATCATTAAAAAGAGCTAATTATTTCCTAAAATAAAAATGAGAACCTTTACTAGGATAACCAAAATATGAAATTGAGAACCTTTAGTTGAGACGGAGGAAGTAGTAGCTTTCAAAGTCGTATAATAAACTTAAGTCTACTAATACTACTATCGCATTCAATAGCCGATTTAGGTTGGTGTAGTGACACTCCATTGCCTCAAATTTAAGATGTTACGGATTTGGTAAAGGTTCGTGTAATATAGTATTTTAAGCAAGTGATGTTTGGTTGTCCCGTTTTTTTTTTTAATTTCATTTTAATCAATTAGTTTATGGTTCCTATTATTTCTTTCTTCTTTTCACAAATTTCAATTACATAACTTTTACATAATTATTTTTCATGCCGGTCAACTTGGAACAAATTTTAATGTACGGATGGAGTAATTTTTAAAGACTTTGAATCTATTTAAGTCATTAACTTTGGTTGTTATTTTAACGCAAATAACATTCGAGTACCATTTGCATTTGGAATACGCTTATGTATCTCTAACCATCTCGGCAATATGAGTTTTGGAGGGCATTCGCTTAGTGGGAATTCCCGATTGCCCTTGTGGGAAGTGTAACTGTACACATAAGTAGTAAAAGTGCTTCAATTTTCAATGTACTCCCTCAGTGTCAAAGCTAAAATTTGTTTGCTGGTTGATTTTCACAATTAAATAATGTCATTTAGGTTGTGCTTAAGATTTGTATTTGTTACTTTCTTTATGTTTTTTTGAAAGACGTTCATATCCACATATTGTTTACTTCATAATTCTCTGGTTGAAGCATAAAACATGACATTGATAAAGCTGATTGTCTCATATCACCGTTCATGTCCAAAAAATGTTACGTAGTATTTTTTACACAAGTAATGGGTCATATGACTATTGCAATAGATATCGACATCTTTTTTCAGTAACTCGCTCTTTAGATGTCATGGACCAGAAACGACACAATTAAATACTTTTCTTACGGTCTACGTAGTATAATAAAATTAAAAAGAGAAAATACCCAAAATAGGACTAAAAACGTTTGTATATTTCAAAATAGGACTATCATGTTTTTATTCCCAAAATAGGACTAATTATCTGCCATGTTTTGGCAGTACCAGACTTTAAACATGACATTATTTTCCAAACTTGGCAGTAGTTACTCCTATTTTGGGAATAAAAACATGGCAGTCCTATTTTGGAATTTTCAAACTTTTTTACTCCTACTTCGGGAATTTTCCTAGAAATAATGGCACTAATATTACTTCTCACCTTTTGATCGACAAAATTATGACCCTTTTACATAATTCCACAAAAGTGATCGCCTCTGCGCTTCAGTTGCTTTCAAATTAGGGATTTCATCTTCCTCTTCAGCACACGACTTCTGCACATCTTCTTCCTCCCCCCAGGACTTCCGCACATCTTCCTCTTCCGCCCAGGACTTCCGCACATGACTTCCACACATCTTCCTCTTCCGTCCAGGACTTCCACAAATCTTCGCTCGCAGCTCATCGTCTCCCAACAAACTCTCCGTCATCTCCATCTTCTCCCATCGCCGCCGGGTGCAAATCGCATCTCTTAAATCATTTTCTTCACCTTTCTTCATCTCCATCTCGGATCTGCGACGAGTGGCGGCGGGGAAGTCAAGTGTTGACGGGGTTGGGCGGCATTGGGGCAGATAGGCTGGGGTTGGGGTTGGGAAGCTGTGGGTGGACAGGGTAGCTGGGGAGGGGACAGAAGCTGAGGTAGCGGGGGAGGGGACTGGGTTGGCTGTGGACGGGGCTGTGCAGCTGTGGGGGGGAGCAGGGGATGGGGCTGGGTGCAGGGAGGGGGCTGGAGGTGCAAGGGATGGGCTGGAGGCAGAAAGGGGGTTGGAGGGAGCAGGGGAGGGGGTTGGGCGGCTTGGGGCTGGGGGAGCAAGGGTAGCGACGATGGCCGGGTGTAGCAGGGACAGCAGTGATAGTGGGGTTAAGGGCTGGGTAGGGGGTTGGGGTATGCTGGAAAGGGGGTTGGGGGTCTGTGTAGGAGATGGGATGGGATTGGCGGCCAGTTGTGGCGGCCAGCGGTGGTGGCAGGCGGCAGTGGAAGGGCAGTGCTAGGGTGGGGTTGGCCGGGGACGGGGCTGAGGGACTGTGAGGAGCGGTGGAGGGCGTGTCACTATGGCGATGTCACTCTGGGTGATGGGCGGGCCGTCACTTTGGTCGGAGTCACTTTTGCGGTGTCACTATGGCGGTGTCACTGTGGTGGTGTCGTGGCTGGCAGCGGTGATCGGTGGCGGCGGTGACCGACAATGGCGGCAGTGACATGATATCTTATAGTGATATATAATAGTGACATAACAGTCCGGAGTGACAAAAAATGATAATAACATCATATTTTCCAAAAATGTGACCTTCTTAGTCACATTTTTGTCTTTTTTAAAAATGGTCACATTTTTGGAAATCAGTTTAAATTTAGTAATATTGAAGGAAAAAGCCCATTTTCCTAACTAAAAAAAGAAAACATCTTTTACAGGTGTAAAAAAAAGGAATTAAGACCGCCTGTGTCAAAATTTGCTGATTACATATTTGTCTTGATGCTATCTGAAAATTTTCTTCACCTTTCTAATTAAGGATATTTTGAATTGAAATCAAATTTTTTATCCGATCTATGAAAGAAGAAGTTATTTTTTACTTTAGTGTATATATTAAATATTAACATAAATTTTGATTTATTTTTTGCCGAGAGTTTTATATATAGCAATCATATCATGATACTAAATGTGGTGTTTAAGAGCTAGATAAACAAGCTAGGTTGTGTATAAAGGATAATTCTTTCATTCATGGATGTGACTTTAATATAGTATGATTTGGTCGTAAAATTGAGATCATTTTTCATTCATTAATATATCTTTATTTTTTATTGCATAGTTTTACCCGTTTATGTTTCGGTTATTATATACCACTTGACATGAGAATTTTTTTTATAGATTTAATTCAGCTAACCTTCTAGGTAAAAAGTGCCTAATAAGAATCTAAATCATTTGCATCCTTTCTTAGTTCAATAACACTTATTTTAAATCAATAAAATGAAAAATAAATCCACCGCTACCAATCGGGTTATGCAGCCGACCTATTGTCGCCACCATCACCCTCATTAAAATCAGAATGTCACAAAACTATATATTTTGAAATCTTTTCTTATAAAAGGAGATAGAAGGACTAATTTGCTCAATTCTAAATCCTAGAAGGGCAAATATCTCCAAAAAATGACCACATCCATTATGAAATAAATAAATTACAAAAATGTGTAGTTATTAATTTTAGAAAAACAGTAAGCTACGGATGAAATCTCATGGATAAAAATTGGCATTGAACAATTTCTTTTTTTGTTTAGATAAAGATGATTGAAAAGACGAAGTTCACTTGGAGGCAACAAGAGTTATAAAATTGGCTCATTTAATTGGATAATATAGACTGACAACGTGTTTACATAATTAGTTAGAAATTAAGACATACTCAATAAATAAGAATACACATTATCAACCACTGTTATAATCGACCAAATAAGTGACTTTCCGTTAGTTCTAATAACTCATACATATGTCAGTGCACGCCCATGCGCACATATAGTAAAATTAAAATAAAATTGTTTTATCATGTGCATGACACGGGTAAAGATGCTAGTGTATACTAATAGTAATAATGTGGATATTTGTGTAAAGTCCTTAAATAAATGAATGAACATGATAGTAATTTCATCATAATCCTCAAATTAAGTATGTGAGATATTGAGATGGGAAAAGTGTATACTTCACTCAAGTCTCAACATCTTCCTTAACTCTAGCTTCCAACTAAACAATCCCAATTTCTCTAGTGTTCCAATCCCTTCCTCTTTGATAATCCCTCCAGCTTAAGGAAGCACAAACTAAAAAATTGACAAGTTTTATAATTTGTGCAGAGAAAAATGACATTTATTTATAAATAAATGTATTGATAGTAAAGTATTTGAAGTTTGTGATACTTCAAGTTTCGTTTAAAGCTTAAAAAATATGGCAATTTCAATGTTACTTTTGCTAGAGGTGTTTTTAAAACATTACATGCATTTCACATTTTTCACTACTGTCTAGATTCCGCCTCAGCTTCGGATGTTACAATGTATGATACGGTCTATATGTTATATCTACTCCGAGTGTTAGTTGACTTGCTCCTACCCGTATATTACTACGGAGTAGTACTCCCCCGGTCCCAATTAATAGTTCTCACTTTTCTTTTTGGATTGTTCGAAAAAATACTTCTTACTTTCCATTTTTGAATAATTTGTGTGGCTCACATTCATTTTACTTTTTTTTACACAACTACAATCATACATTTCCACTTTGTTCCATTTTCTTAATAAACGTGTCAGGTCAAACCGGGAAGTATTTTTTGGGATGGGGTAGTACTACACATATACTTAGTATTATTTATATACGAAGTAGTACGTACCTTGAAAAGGTTATTATTCACACACATATGTATGTATGTAATACTATCGTATGTGTTTTATACTTTTAGATACACACATAATCACATATTAATCCCTTAACTTTAGTTTGCAAAATTAATTTTACAGTTTTATATACGTAGTAATACTTGATACAAATTGCAACTTTTTACGAAGACAAAAACTAAACTAAACTATTTTAGTTTTTGTTTTCTTGGAACAAATAAGTAGAATAAATTATTGAGGTACACTTAGATTAGGTATTTATGTTCTGGCTATTTTTGAAAGACCCTACTTGATATGTTCGGTCGGCTAGGGGAGGGAAAAGTTTAGGGATCAAAGGTGTTTTAATTTCATTCATGAAGTAAAATATATACATGTGTACAAGAAGCCCTTGCCCATTTAATTTACAATTAAGGCTAGAATTAAAATATACAAACAAAATAAATAAGCCCATAACATCCCCCTCAAGTTGGAGTATGGGGTTGAGAATGCTCAACTTGCTCAGAAGAAAAAAAGAAATTGTCGTTGTCCCAGAGCTTTAGTGAAAATGTCACCAAGTTGATCACCAGTAGAAACATGACGGGTCGTGAGCAAGCCATCCTGAATAGCGTCCCGTACATAATGACAATCAACCTCTATGTGTTTGGTACGTTCATGAAACACGGCGGTCTGAGCAATATGGAGAGCAGAGCGACTATCACAAAACAGAGACACGTGTCGATTGTGCACGACCCCGAGAGACAATAAAAGTCCTTTGAGCCACTTGAGCTCCGCAGTTACCGCAGCCATAGACCGGTATTCCGCCTCCGTAGAAGAACGGGACACCGTATGTTGTTTCTTGGTCTTCCAAGAAATAGGAGAGTGTCCAAGAAAAATCAACCAACCAGTGAGCGAGCGGCGGGTGGGAGCACAGCTCACCCAGTCCGAGTCGCACCAAGCCGTAAGATGTAGATCCGAAGCATAAGGGAGAAGAATGCCTTGGCCAGGTGCACCTTTAAGGTAACGGACTACACAGAGAGCGGCGTGCCAATGTTCATGTCGCGGGGCCTGCATAAACTGAGACAAAATATGAACATCATAGGCCAAATCGGGACGGGTGAAAGACAAATAAATAAGCCGTCCCACGAGACGACGATAGGACTTGGGTTCCGAGATAAGATCTCCCGTCGCTAACGCCAAGGAGTGATTTGGCTCCATGGGACAAGAAGAGGGGTTAGCACCAAGTAGACCAGCCTCAGAAATAATATCTAATTAATGCATACTTCCTTTGGCAAAGAAGTAAGCCTTCACCACTCCGTGCCACCTCAATCCCGAGAAAATACTTGAGAGGGCCCAAATCTTTCATGTGAAAAGAATTGTGTAAATATTCTTTGAACCGAGAAAGGGCAAGAGAGTTGTTGCCAGCAATAATAAGGTCATTCACAAAGATGAGAATATGCATGCGTATGGCACCGCGACAATAAGTCAATAAGGAATAATCAGATTTAGACTGAGAAAAACCGTAACCCCGTAAGGACGAAGCAAGCTTGGCAAATCAACACCGCGGAGCCTGACGAAGTCCATAAAGGGATTTGTTCAGCTTACAAATGGAAGATGGCCGAGAAGGATAAAAACCGGGGGGAGGTTTCATGTAGACTTCTTCACCGAGATCTCCATGAAGAAAGGCATTATGCACATCCATCCGGTGTAGCTCCCAATTTTTAGCCGCAGCAACAGCTAAAAACACCCGCGCGGTGACCATTTTAGCAACAAGAGCAAAAGTCTCTGTATTATCAATACCTGCGCATTGATGATTGCCAAGCACAACCAGCCGCGCCTTAAGTCGTTCCACCGTGCCATCAGAGTTGTATTTGGTCTTGTAAACCCATTTACAACCAAGTGTTCGCTTCCCCGGAGGCAGATGTACCATATCCAAGTGTGATTGTCTTCAAGAGCTCGTATTTCATTCTGCATGGAAGCACGCCATCCTGGATCAGTCATGGCCTCGCGAAAAGACCGGGGTTCCTGTCCTGCAAGTATAGCTCCAAGAAACTTGCGATGACGAATAGAAAAACGTTCACAATTTATATAATGTGCTCAAGGATATGGCGTACCTGAGGAACCGAGAGAAGAAGATGACGGTGGAGATGGACTGTATTTTTGAACATGATGAGCGACAAAGTCACGAAGCAAGACAGATGTTTGTTTGTCACGCAATCCCCGTCCAAGAGCAGCGTTCGGGGGAGCTGGAATGGCCGGAGCAGCTGTTGGATCCGGAGTGGACCCAACCGAAGTATCTGCATGCGGTACGCCCCTTCGGAATCATAAAAAATAATCACGCCACCATCCTACTCTAGAGGCGTCGCCGGCGGTGACTATTCAGAAAAAGGGAAAATGTCTTCATGGAATTTGACGTCTCGAGACACGAAGATGTCACCCGTGGCGAAGTCATACATTTTCCAACCCTTTTCCCCGGAAGAATAGCCAACAAACACACAACGCCTACTACGGGGAGCAAATTTATCACCTCTAGACTTCAAATTATATGCAAAAGCCAAACATCCAAAGACGCGTAGGTGAGAGAAATCCGGGATCTTACCAGTGAGTACTTGATATAGGGTCTTGCCCCCTAGTAAACCAGAAGGTGTGGGGTTGATGACGTGCACAGCCGTGAGCACACACTCTCCCCACAGACGAATGGGGATACTAGCTTGGAACATCAAGGCTCGTGCCACATTTAAAAGATGACAGTGCTTGCGCTCAACACGACCATTCTGTTGAGGAGTGTCAACACACGAGGTTTGAAAATTAATCCCATGAGTTTCAAAATAAGATGACATACACTTAAACTCGGTCCCGTTATCACTATGAACATTTTTCACAGTCACCTCAAATTGTTTCTCGACCATAGTGATAAAGGAGATAAATAAATGAATCATTTCCTTTTTGTCACGCAATAAATACACTCATACAACACGGAAAAAATCATCAACCAAAGTCAGGAAATAAATAGCATCACAAGTGGAAGGAACCTTATACGGTCCCCACAAATCACAATGTACTAGTTCCAGAATACGACTAGCTCTAAAATTACTGACAGGAAAAGAATCACGTGCTTGCTTGGCCTGTGGACACACCTCACAAGCTTTATTTAATTTTTTCTCACAAGTACTACTAGTTATCTGAGGCAACAACTTCACAACTCGATCCGACGGATGACCCAGACGACGATGCCATAACTCAAAATCTGACAGACCTGAGGTGCAAACAGCATGTAGTTCAGGAATCCCCCGAAAATAATACAGTCCACCTCTCCGTTCACCTGTTCCAATCAGGTTCCTCGAGCGTAGGTCCTGTATAGCACAAAATAAATTAGTGAAAGTAACAATACAGTCAGTCTTGTCAATCAGTTGAGAGACAGATATAAGGTGACAATTTAGTCCAGGCACATAAAGAACACGATCAAGTACCAAATATTTATTGAGAGATACACGCCCCTCCATCTCGGCCGAAACCGTCCTTCCATCGAGTAAGCCAACAGGGCAAGAATTGATACGAGTACATTGACTCAAACAAGACAAATTTCCCGTGACGTGGTGTGACGCCCCGATATCAATAATCCATGGCAGGGAAGTATACGTACCCGACATGCGGTCAGAAGAACTAGAATCAACGCTAATCAAATTCAATAGAGCCTGAACCTATCCCCTTCTCAATTCGTGCAAAGCGTTCGCCTCACCGTGGGAAGATATCCCGCTGCCGCTGCTCCCATTTGAACCACTTCTGCATGGCAAAGAAGACACGGCGTGCGCGCGTGCCCCCCCCCCCCCCCCCCCCCCTCCACGTCCAGCTGCAGCTCCTTTGTTTCGGTTTCTCTCGTCCCACCATTCCGGGTATCCATGCAATTTGAAACAAGCTCCAACTTCGTGGCCCTTTTGTTTGCACTGAGTGCACACGAGTTTGGATGTGTCCACACGTTCTTGGCGTCCCTTCCTGAGAGCGAAGGCCTGAACATCGACGGCGGCCGGCTGTTTACCACGAGCCACTGCTCGTGAATTCTCCTCTTGGAGAAACGCTTAATGAACACGGTCTATATCGGGGACTGGAGTTTGTGACAACAGATTGCTTCGAACAGTCCCATAAATTTCATCATCAATTCCGATCAAAAATTGATGCAAGCGTTCCTCCTCACGGTCCGCGGCAAACTTCCTAGCCACGTTACACGTACACCGGCCACACGTGCAAGCATGTAGCGGTTTCAGCCTATTAAATTCATCATAGAGACTCATCAGTGCAGTGTAATACGCATCCACAGACATAGCCTTGGACTGTTTGCACCCCGTTATCGATGTGCGAAGCTGCTGCAATATTGGTCCATTCGCAACGCTAAAACGCTTCTCCAAATAAAGCCACAATGCGCGCGCCTCATCGTGGAAGGGTATTGATGCAGCCACGTTCGGTTCCATGCTGCGCAATAGCCAAGACACCACCATGGAATTGACAGTGTCCCAGTCAAGCAATTTTGCTATGTCAGTCGGCTTCGTCTCGGTTCCATCCACAAACACGTATTTGTGACGTGCCTTCAAGGAAAGAGTGATAGCCCGAGACCAAGCTACATAGTTGTCTCCTTTGAAAATTACATGTGTGATAACATTCCCGGGTTGATCACCGGACCCAAGATAATAAGGTGATGATGCATCCGCCATGGCAGAGGTCGAAGTGGGTCACGTTGGTGCCTCTCCTCCACTGCCCTGTTTGTTCTGTTCGTGCACAGAAGCTCAGGACCCCTGTGGCTCTGATACCATGTTCGATCGGCTACGAGAGGGAAAAGTTTAGGGATCAAAGGTGTTTTAATTTCATTCATGAAGTAAAATATATACATGTGCACAAGAAGCCCTTGGCCCATTTAATTTAGAAATAAGGCTAGAACTAAAATATACAAACAAAATAAATAAGCCCATAACATGATAAGTAAAAGCTTTTTACTCCTTTTTTTATAATCCAGGTGTCGGGGCTTACGCTCCCATAATCCTGGAGTCTTTTGAACTACCCTTCAAAGCCCCTAGACAGTTAAATCCGGATCTGATCACAGTCAGGCTCGTCAGTACTGGCTCCAAAGGACGAATCCAGCAGGACTTACATCACCTTTCAGGCTGCTCCTCCCACCACACGAACGCGCTACCTTCATTACCATCCTCTCCCTTCTCGGCCGCTGAGCAACTCCGTGAAGGTAGGAAGAAGAATCATTGGGAGCAAGACCTCACTCATCTCCCCTTGGTGAGAATTGAACCCAAGACCTTCCACGAAGGAGAGACTTGAGGACGGATGGTCATCCATTGGACTACACCCACCAATCCAAAAAAGCTTTTTACTCCGTAACATTCTAACATTAATACACATAATATACTCACGTATTACATAAATTAATAGTAGTGTACATATATACAACATAATATTATACGGAGTACTAAAAAAATAAAAATGAATAGTGTCAAACGTACTACTGTAAAAATTATACTTCGTATACATTAAGAATTTATTATTCATTTTAACAAGATTAATGTAGTTAAATAAGGAAAAACTTATATGAAAACAATAATATAGGCGGATTAGACATCTTATCATTAAAATTGACAATTTTCTAATCAATTTTTATAAACAAATTAATATATACTACGTCACATGTTTGATCTGCCAATGTCAACTTTCAGAGCACTTCTATTATGAAAACTAAGTTTTATTTTATTTCATTGGGTAGATTTATAGTGTGGTACTTTTAAATGTCATATTATATGTAATGAAAATAAATTTTTAGTTTCAAATAAAAAATATGGAAACTAACAAAATAGCGAAAAATTTCACCCCTTGATCATAAATCCTGGATCCATCCTTATGCCCATATCAACTAAGAAAAGGAAAGAAACCAAGGAACACCAACGGATGATCCATTTGGCACAGGTAATTATACAACTAATTGGAGTTGCATGAGCCTTGTGCATGTCCTATTACTGCTAGTTGAGTCTATATAATATTTGTAAAAAGGTTAGTAATAGTTTATTTATTAATCTTACGTATAACCCTTTGATATTGTCACCAACACATGGTTTTGTCACAACCTATCTCATGGTTGGTTGTATTAGTTGAACTTTGTTCAGAAATGCTTACAACTACTGCATTTTTTTCCTTTACAGTTCAAACTTTGCAGACTATATGTTCTTTTGTTCTTGTCTTTCTCCATGATAACTTTTAGAGCAGTAAATTAGAATGCCTTTCCTTGTTAGCATCTCTTGCTGCAGTTAGGCAAGCACACTTTTCTTTCTCATTATTTGACAGGTAACTGTTTTCATTGTATTCCATTTTACTTTACAAAAAAATTAGAACCTTCAGAGCCATTTTATTGTATTCTAGATCATTAAGTATTGATTTATCTGCATATGATTTTGATGGTAATCTGAACTATTTGATTTGTCTTTCCGTGTATTTCTTCTTTTTCATACACTAGAAAGATCAAATTCTGCTTCTTCATTTGACACCAAACTTTGTTTTTTAAATAGGAGACAGGTGATAAGGCAAACTTCACCAATTTGGGATTTTATTAATCATGTCTTCTTCTGCTTCTTCTCCATGGCTCTCATCTCTTGAGTGTTCATCTTCTGCAATTGTTACTTCAGACCATTCATCCTTACTCTCAGTTGTAATCCAATGGTTGAGATTCATTTTTCTGTCACCATGCCCCCAAAGACTCCTCTTTTCAGCCATTGATCTCATCTTCCTACTCTCCGTATTAGTGTTAGCTATCCAAAAGCTATGCATTAGGTTCATAAGGAGGAAAAACAAGAGATCCTACGAGAATGGATCTGAGAGGCTACACTACTATAAGGCAACCCTTTTGTTCTATCTATCTTTGATTGTGACCTCTCTCTTAGCCTTAGCTTATAGCAATCTTTGCATCTTCACTTTCATCAAAGGCCTCAATTCAAAATGGGATTTCATTGAAGCCTTGTTCATGTCACTTCAAGCCGTAACTCATATCACACTTTTTGTCCTTATTGCCCTAGAGAAAAGATATGGAGTTGTTGATCACCCCATGTCCATTCGAGCCTATTGGACCGCAAACTTTTCGGTTGCATGCTTATTTGCAGCCTCTGCGGTCACCCGATTAGTCTATTTCGGGTACAAAGAGGATTTGGGCACCAGCATGGACGATTTATTTTTCTTGGCTTCCCTACCGTTATGCTGTTATCTCTTTATAATGACCGTGAAAGGATCAAGTGGTGTTCATAGCGTAGTTCGGGAGGTGGATACTAGTAATGTGAGTGGCTATGCTAAAGCTTCAGTGTTGTCTAAGGCGATGTGGAATTGGATGAATCCATTATTGACTAAAGGGTATAAATCCCCTTTAACAATTGATGAAGTCCCCTCCCTTCCGCCTGATTTTGATGCAGAACGGATGGGAGAGCTTCTACGAAAGAATTGGCATGTATCCAATGACAGTACTATTCCGAGTAACACCAAACACCCCATACTTAAAGCGTTAGCACGTAGCTTTTGGAAAGACCTGATGTTCACGGGATTTCTAGCTACGGTGCGTTTGGGTGTCATGTACGTTGGCCCGCTCCTTATAAAAAGTTTTGTCAAGTTCACTTCAGGGGACAGAACCAAAAGCCCTTATAAAGGGTACTACCTAGTGATGGCCCTTTTGGGTGCAAAAGTGACTGAAGTCATGGCCTCCCACCATTTCAACTTCCATTCCGCGAAACTCGGGATGTTAATACGCAGTTCGATAATGACTACATTGTACAAAAAAGGCCTACGTCTGTCTTGCACGGCACGACAGGCGCACGGGGTGGGCCAGATCGTGAACTACATGGTGGTGGACTGCACCATGATATCCGATATGAGTTCACAACTACACACAATATGGATGATGCCAATGCAGCTAGTGGCAGCTCTCCTCCTCCTGTACATTTACATTGGTTCCCCTGTGATTGCATCCTTAGGGGCCGTTTGCCTAGTAACGGCTTTAACATTTGTCATGGCTATCTGGGCGAACACCTTCCAATTCAATCTGATGGCGAATCGGGACCAGAGGTTGAAAGCGATCAACGAGGTGCTCGGGAATATGCGTGTGATCAAGTTCCAGGCGTGGGAAGAACATTTCAGTAAGAAAATTCAAGCATTCCGCCTGGTCGAGTTTGGGTGGTTGGGCAAACTCATGTACCTGATGGCTACGAATCTGTCGTTTCTCTGGAGCATACCAAACGTCATCTCCGCCGTGACGTTCGTCGTGGCGGTTCTGTTCAAAATCCCGCTCGACGCCGGAACGGTTTTCACGGCGACGACGATATTGAAGATCTTGCAGGAACCGATTCGAACCTTCCCGCACATGGTCATATACACTGTACAAGCGTACACCTCCCTGAAAAGGCTGGATGCTTACCTCACTAGCCCTGAATTGGATAACAAGTTTGTCCAGAGAGAAGATGGTTCCGGCGGCGGCGATGACGTCACTGTGGAGGTCAAAAATGGGAATTTCTGCTGGGATGAGAAAGACGAGAAGAAAGTGTTGAGAGATATATGCTTTGAAGTGAGGAAGGGGGAGCTCGCTGCCATTGTTGGAACGGTCGGGTCGGGGAAGTCTTCCTTATTGGCTTCGGTTCTCGGCGAACTCCATAAATTATCAGGAAAGGTATGTATGTGATCTCTTGTTCCTCCGGTCCCCCTCCTTTCAAAATTATGTGACTGGTTTTGGACTTTGCTTTCATATACTACCTCCGTCTCTTAAAACTTTGACAAAGTTGACCGGTACGGAGAATAATAAAGTCAAAACTGTGTGGTTTAGATTTGTGCAGAAGAGAGAAAAAACAGAAACCACAAAACAATTGATTAAAAGGGAAAGTGGCAAAGTTTTTTGGGACGTCCCAAAAAGGAAAGATGACAAAGTTTTAAGGGACGGAGGGAGTATGAAAAATTGTGGGTTATTAAATATTACGTACAGTATAAAAATGTTCAAAAAATCTATTTGTACACATTTTTGTACACACTTTTGTACACACTCCCCCTATTTTGTCTGTGCACACAAGCAGTTCGTTAAGAAAAAGGCAACATTTGTCTCCCAATTGTCTGTGTACACAGACAAATGTACAAAGTGTGTACAAAAGTGTGTACAACAAGAAGGGTTCAAAAATGTACTACCTCCTTACCATAAAATTTGGTCAACTTTCCATTTTTATCCGTCTCAAAAAAATTTGTCATTTCCATTTAAAGTAACAAATATGTGCCTAAAGTTATTTCTCGCACCTCTGCACAAATATCAACCACGCAATTTTTACTTATTAATCTACGTGCAAGTCAATATTGATCAAATTTTATGGGACGGAGGAAGTATGAAACAAGATACAATAACCATCGACCAATTTTTCTTATATAACATTACTTACATCAATTATTATAAAATTTAGAGCGTAAAATCAAAAGTTTTATGTTTAATACAAAGTGATACGTCGAAAATAGATTGTACCAAACAAGTCACACCATTTCAATATAAAGACTTGAGACAATTCTTGGATATTTAGGAAAAAACTCAAAATGAGGTACTTGAAAACGTTTAGTTCAGCTTATTTCAATAAAATCAGAAGTAGATTTAAAAAGAGCAAAAAAATCAGTTCAAACAAAATCAAACTGGATAATAATAAAATAAAATGCACAAACTAGCATACCGTATCAAACTATATACACCAGACTACATAAATCTAGATCAGACTCGGGGCAAATCCCATACAAGTAAATTTCAGTCAAAATGAACAAGTCCTTGGAGTTCATTACGTTTAAAAGAGCGATTGATCTTGCTAAAACTTAAAAAGAGTACACATCTTTCAAGAATAGTCTACTCTAGGAGACCACCCAACTCACATATGAGTGCATTGGATAACTCTTATAAGTGTGACCTTTTATAATGGAATGCCAAATCTGAATAAGTTAGAATTTTGCATTTCCTTATAATACCAAGTCCATTGGCATTTCTTTTTTTTTTTTAATAGTCAATTGGCATTTCCATTTTCAGCCGCTAAATCCTCATTCTTCTTGTTGTAAAACAAGCAATGATTGTTATTATAGGCCAGGTAAGTGACTTATTGATCATCTTTTCAACATTTTGAATCTATTGAATGAGGTGATCCAATAAGCAAAAAGCTCAAGTTGATATATGCATTATAAATTTCTTCTTCTTCTTCTTTGTATTACTGTATGCTTAATAGCAAGGACAGTGACTCCATGCAGCTAACAATCTATTTTTCCTGCAGGTGAGAGTGTGTGGTACTACTGCTTATGTGGCACAAACCTCATGGATACAAAATGCAACTATTCAAGACAACATTTTGTTTGGTTCGCCAATGGACAGGGAAAGATACAATGATACAATAAAGGTTTGCTCCTTAGAGAAAGATTTTGAAACCATGGAACATGGTGACCAAACGGAGATCGGAGAACGGGGAATTAACCTAAGTGGTGGACAGAAACAGAGGATACAACTAGCTAGAGCAGTTTATCAGGACTGTGATATTTATCTTCTTGATGATGTTTTTAGTGCTGTTGATGCTCAAACAGGATCTGAAATATTTAAGGTAGCATCAATTTCACGTAACTTAAATCACTTAATGTTTTCAGTGACATTACTAGTCCCTCCACCCCCCCAAAAAAAATCAATGCTCTTTTTGAACTTTAATAGAGTTTTATTATGTATGATAAATATAGTTACAGTTAAACTTCCAATAAATGTAAGAATGTGCATAGAATTATGTGGCTGTTAAACTATCTTGTGAAAATTAAGAGATTGTACATTCACATAACTTGACTTTTTTGGGACCGAGGGACTATACTACTCAACTCATACAGACTACGCACGACATGCTAAGAAATTTTGTAAGCAATTTCTCTTCGGTTGTGAAAGGAAAACAAACTACTTTATATTATGTGATTCATTCCAAAGAAAGACTATTTTTACATTTTAATATGAAAGTGACTTTTTTGTATAAACAAGGCTGTGAGTACTAATTTTGTTAATGTTCGACCTTCCGCGGGGCACTGTGTTGCTCACTGACAGGTGCGAGAGGCCATTTCTATGTCTAACCATCATGTTTGCTTCTTTATCTCCTGTGCTTTCGATGTTGACCATATATAACTTGAGTAATATCAAGTTATGGTGCTTTAAAACTATATGAGC
Source organism: Cuscuta europaea (assembly GCA_945859875.1). Classification (NCBI taxonomy): domain Eukaryota; kingdom Viridiplantae; phylum Streptophyta; class Magnoliopsida; order Solanales; family Convolvulaceae; genus Cuscuta; species Cuscuta europaea. Next base: position 2,826,324 of record CAMAPE010000013.1, read on the forward strand.
GAGTATAAAGATCAATTTTGATTTTTGGTGAATTGTGTGTTTGTTGCAGGGATGTGTGAGGGGAGCTTTGAAAGATAAAACGGTTCTTCTTGTGACTCACCAAGTTGATTTCCTGCACAATGCTGATCTTATAATGGTTAAGTGCATTAGAGTAATTTTCTTTTGTAAATACTTATACATAGTTTGAGTTCTTATACTTCTCATCAATCAGGTTATGCGAGAAGGTAAGATCGTGCAATCAGGAAAGTACACGGATCTTCTAGAATCCGGTATGGATTTTGGTGATCTAGTTGCTGCACATGAGAACTCAATGGAGCTTGTGGAAACAAGTTCATCCGTTTCCGACAAAAACCACCCAAAATCCCCCCGCCAGCAATCTCCTAAATCGCTTCATAAACCTGAGGACCAGCTGGAGCCAAAAGACCAACCTGAACCGAATGCTGACTCGAAGCTCATCGAAGACGAGCAACGAGAAACCGGGCATGTGAGTTTTGATGTCTACAAGCAATATTGCACTGAGGCATATGGATGGTGGGGAGTGATCGTGGTGATGATCGCATCAATTTTATGGCAACTTGGGGTGATGGCAAATGATTATTGGCTTGCATATGAAACTTCAAGTGTGGATGGCTTTAAACCTTCGTTGTTCATCATCATTTATTCAACGATAGGAGGCATTTCCTGCATACTTGTGGTGCTTAGATCATTTGTTGTAGCGGCTTTGGGTTTGAAAACATCTCAAGGCTTCTTTACTCAAATCATAGGTAGCATCCTCCGTGCTCCAATGTCCTTCTTCGACACTACTCCATCTGGAAGAATTCTAAGCCGAGTGAGTCGACCTTGGTAGTTCACATTTGGTAGAACCCTTAATGATATAGGGAAACCGTATTCCTCTTGAGAGCTCTAATTTTGCATATTTAATCTTCTCAGGTATCAATAGATCAAGCATCAGTTGATTTCGTTATCCCTTTGTTACTGAGTAGTTCATTGGCACTGTTCTTTACGGTAATAGGCATATTGATCGTAATGTGTCAGAATGCTTGGCCAACTGTATTCCTCCTCTTCCCACTCATTTGGCTTAATATCTGGTATAGGGTAATGCAATACTTGTACCATAATGACATTGCTTAGTTGACAGTTTTTATCTAACTTCAACAACCAAATCAAATTAACTTGATGGTTATCTTGTGTATGCAGAAATATTATATTGCATCATCAAGGGAGTTAACCCGGCTCGATTCCATTACTAGAGCTCCAATCATTCACCACTTTTCAGAGACGATTAACGGAATTATGACCATACGCTGCTTTAGGAAGGAGGAGACGTTCTTCCAGGGGAATGTTGACAGGGTGAATGCAAATTTGAGGATGGACTTTCACAACAATGGATCAAATGAGTGGTTTGGTTTTCGCCTCGAGTTCATAGGAAGCGTTTTGCTTTGTGCCTCCACCCTTTTCATGGTTATGATTCCTAGCAATGTTATTGGATCAGGTGAGGACATCATATAAAATAAACAATATTGCAAGACTAATGGATGGTGTAGAAATGGAATAAAAGTAGGAGTTGATAGATGCAAAGTAGAAATGAGACAATAGGAAGATGAGAAAAACAAAGTAAAAGTTACCAAAAATGATTATAAAACAAATACTCTCTCAAAACGAATATGAACTAACTAATACTCCCTCTTTGTGGAAATGTTTGCTATAATATGGGTTGGGAAAATATTCGAGGGGAAAATAGTAGGCGTAATACGTTTTTTATACTTGTAATCTGGTACAAATCTACCCCGGTTCCTCCAAAATAGAACAAGACCCCACTAGACAACCGGGTAAACATGCGCGGAGAGCTGGGGGCTACGATAGGCTCTCATCCACCCCAAATTGTACCGGTCTGGGCCAATTTGAGCCCTAGCTAAGCCATTGTGGGCAAATGTGTTTTTGAACCCGGAGTATAAGCCAACATATAAGATTATGAATTGCTTTTTTTTCATGTTTACTTTGTCTTTTTGGAAGGGAAACTAAAGTGAGAATTTTATTTCTTTGCATTTCTGTTTGTAAATGAGTAGTTATTTTTTAATTACCAGAGTATATCGGGATGGCTCTGTCTTATGGCCTGTCCTTGAATAGTGTTCTCTTCACCTGTGTCTCCACGTTTTGCGTCATGGAGAATAGAATGGTTTCAGTTGAAAGAATAAAACAGTTTATAAAGATCCGGCCAGAAGCTGCATGGAAGACAAGTTTTGTTCCACCTTCAAATTGGCCCAATCATGGAAACATTGAGATAAAAGACTTGAAGGTAGGTAACATTGCTGGAAATGAGTAATTATCTCGAATTGAATTAAATAATAATAATTACTTCTTTCATTCCAAAAAGAATTAATTCCACTTTAGATCCTCCGAGTTTTGTTCCAGTTCCATATTTAGTCCTCGTCTTTCACTTTATCCATTTTTGGTACCTTACTATTGTTTTCTTGACCATTTGTTGTCCATTTCTGAGCATTTTTACTATCGGAAAAGGGCTATATATGGTCAAGAAAACAATAGTCAGGTATAAAAAATGGATAAAATGAAAGACGAGGACTAGTTGTGGAATTGGTACAAAACTTGAAGGACCATGAGTGGAATTTCTTCTTCCAAATTTCACACGCATCATATATATTTAGCTAACATATAGTTCTACTTTGGATTTTCGAGTTATACTCTCACTTTATGTAAAAAGTAAATATTTCCTCCCAAATAAGGAAAGCAATAGAAAGGGGCGGACAGTAGTAGAGATCCAGAGGTACCGCCCCCAACAATTTTTTTTAGTGGATATGCATAACAAAGATAATTTTGTTCTCCCAAAAAGTATTTTGAAACCCAAAATATTTTCGCTCCAGATGACTTTTTGGAATGGATGGAGTATATAAAAATATAATTTCAACTAAAAGTTAAAGTAAAACATTCTTTAAACATTTTTTTATTGGCTTCCAAAAAAAACATATTTTTTATTGAAGGAATGAAAAATATATTACTCGTACTAAAATAAAAGTAGTAATGCATAATGACTAGGAAGATTAAAGAGCCAACCCTATCGTAGGTTAGGTATAGGGACAATGCTCCTCTTGTTCTGAAAGGAATAACCGTTGGCATCAATGGCGGCGAAAAGATTGGGGTGGTCGGGAGAACCGGAAGCGGGAAGTCCACACTGATACAAGTGTTTTTCCGGTTGGTGGAGCCTGCCGGCGGCAGTATTATAATAGATGGAATTGACATTTGCAAACTAGGGCTTCACCGTCTGAGATCTCGGTTTGGGATCATTCCTCAAGAGCCAGTTCTTTTCGAAGGAACAGTCAGAAACAATATTGATCCACTTGGGTTGTATTCTGATGATGAAATATGGAAGGTACAATGTAAATATAATTTGTTTATACTAATAGATTTGATATGTTTAGTATCCGTTCGGTGACTCTGTTTTTCGGCTTATCAGGCTCATCAGTCATTTTTTTTAAGCAAACGTGCAACTTTTTATTTAGCGCGCTGAATTGTATAATACTCCGTAATAAGAAAAAGTAAGGTTGTTGTTACTTTCCTACCTGTATTGACCGAAGTTACGATAGATAACCATTTTAGCTATTTTTCATATATATATATAATTTTATTAATGTAATATATTTTAAAAATATTTTTTTCATAAATCAGCAGAATCGACCAATACAGCCATTTCAGATACAATTTCATAAATTTCAGCAAAATAAGCCGATACAGTCGATTCCAGTGTTACCAAATGGGCTTTTAATTACATTTGGCCAATTTTCATTATGAGATTGTTTTAATAATTATTTCACTTCCTCTTTATAATAATAAATTTGTAACTAATATTATTTCAATTATAGACTTTATACTTTCTTATTCTTCGAGTCAGTTGTGACGAAGTATAGTACGAAGTACTTCTTTTGTCGCATGAGAAATGGTAAAGGTATCCCAAAATGATGTACATAAAATAAATATAAAGATGAGATAAACTTAATTATCTTTCAATTTAGAGCCTTGAGCGGTGCCAGTTAAAAGAAGTTGTTGCTGAGAAGCCGGGTAAACTTGACGCTTCAGGTAACTATATTTTTTTACATATCTATTATTGTTTTTACTGTCTCATTTAAATGTTTTTTAACCTTTAAAACCTTACTCAATTACCAATGGTAAAAAAAATTGACTAGTGGCTTACTCGGGAGACAATTGGAGTGTGGGACAAAGGCAGCTTCTTTGCTTAGGGAGAGTGATGCTAAAGAACACTCAAATTCTGTTCATGGATGAAGCAACGGCTTCCGTTGATACTCAAACGGACGTTGTCATTCAAAGGGTGATCCGTGAGGACTTCATCAACTGCACAGTTATCACCATTGCTCATAGAATTCCGTCTGTTATTGACTGTGACCGTGTGCTCATCATAGACAATGGTGAGTATGTGTGTGTGCTATGGACCCTTACATTTTTTTTACCCCGGGGTCACGGGAGGGGCTAGGGGGCCTGAGATGAACTGTCTCTATCGAATTTCGAACCCAAGACTTTCTATGTTGCAGAGTGAGTCGGCGACCAGTTGAGTTGGACCGCTTACTCTGCTATGGTCCCTTACAATCATTCTTCGTGTACTTGTCAGAACATGAACAATTTTCCTCTGCTATTTTCCACGTCACATACTCACACAAACAATTTTTCATTTTTTCCAAAAATTTTTGCATACAGATTGTGTTATGTGTGCACAAATAAAATATGGGACGTGAACAAAAACATGTATAAATGACGTGCACATAATGAATTTTCCATTCCCTTAAGGTGTTAGCCTCATTAGTAAAGAAAAAGGATGATTGTATATATATATACTTTTTTACTAAATTAACTGAAGTGGGTCATTTTAATATTTTTCCATACATTTTTTTATTTCTTTACTATATTAATAAATGAATTTTCTTAATTCCACTTGAACAATATCAACATATTCAAACAACTTTAGTTTTAAAAGACTCTTTCTTATATTTTTTTTAGCTTGTTACATGTTCTTATTTTAACTCTAGCAGACCAGACAAAAACGGTTATGTACATTAAACTAGAAAGATTTAAATGAAATCACGTTTATGTTTTATAGTGAACAAGAAAAAAATTGAGAAGATAATAAACATTCAAAGTAGATGAGAAAAAAATAGTCGAGCCACACTAAATCAGACCAGATATCAAGATATCCAAATCTCATCACATTTTTTGAGGTCAAGAGGACATTTTCAATAGAGTGCATATATGTACATATAATTACATTATATTTATATATATGTACAAAAATGGGTAAATTATAAAAATGCAGGTTGTATTATTAAGCTTTGGTCCCCTTAAAAACTTACTTTCTCCTTTTACTTTGTGTGTAGGATGGGTAAAAGAATTTGAGGCGCCAGGGAAGTTGTTGGAGCGACCTTCGTTGTTTCGGTCATTGGTTCAAGAATACTCACATAGATCATCTGGGGTTTAATCCACACCCTTTAAGTTCATCATAGAATCGATCTGAGTTGGGTTTTGATCAGTCGGAAAGTGTTCGAGACTGGTCAATGCTTGTTTTGACATTTTCATTCTTTCATCAAAGCAACTATTTTTGAATTGAGGATGAAAAGCTCAAAAAGCAAATTTCTGGAGTGAAAGAATCCTTCTTCAGCTACATTTGTCCATCTCTTCTGCCTCTTCAGTTTTATGTGTCCTACATTGTTGCATTGCAACGTTGCATTACTTGCATATGTACGTAATATGTAAGTTGGATTATTGGACTTATATTGCATGTAATATTCACAATATATTATTTATCGGGTTTAATTGTATGTTATATGCTATCTTATATTTAGGCCCAAAAATTAGTGGTCCTATGGATATTAATTTAAGTGGGCTAATAAGTTATCTAATAAGGTATAGGGTTCAAATGTGTAGAGACCCATGGGCTTGACCTAATCAATGATGGGCTGATTAGGGTTAAGCACTCTCTATAAATAAGGGGTTATGGTCCCTAGTTGAACACGTCATTCCGTCTTTCTGCATCCCATCGCTAGAGAGATAATTCCCGAGGGTGTGTATCAACTGGAAGACACAAACCCTAGCCTCCGTCTCCCGGATCCCTAAAGATCATCTCCCATGGAGTCAGGTACGCTTCCGCTCAGTTAATTCTCTAGATAATTTCAATATGAAGATTAAAGTATTCATGGATTTATTCCAACAATTGGTATCAGAGCCTCCTTCATATTGAATTATTTGATTATTCATATTTTTGTTTCAATTTTAAACAATTAAATTTCGGATATATTTTATGCATATGATATGCCGATTATTGGAAATCAAGGTACTGCATTTTTTAATACAGTTCGTTCCTAACGTATTCATATGTTAAATCGGCACACAATAACTAAATTGAAATTCGAGGTTTCAATGATTCTCTCAATTGTATAGTAACTCGTATGGACATTAAAAAAGGAGGGGAAATCGAAATCGGCAGATTATATGTGAGTCGGTTGATATATGTTATTCTGACATATTATATGTGAGTCGGTTGATTTGGGATGCTGCGTATCTGCTATTTCAAATTGCAATAGGGATAAAGTATAGACTAAGTGGAATCAACAATTTTGTTTAATTCAGTACTCCTTTGCCGATCAATCTATTATGGGGATTGATGCATTATTTTTTTTTGTTAACGGGTGATAATGGATTAATATGTTCTTATCACTTTATGGAGTACGGTTAATTATTAATTTATTATTTTATTTGGGTGGAGCTAATGTGATTCAATCTGATTCACAATTTCAGTTTTTTTTAGGGTGCCAGCCACGTACCTTTCATAATTCATAGTTTAGTTGTTGTTGTCCATATGGTTAAGTTTTTTTTTTTCAGTCATTAAAAGGTGATTCTTGTCACTTTTATTATTTGATTTGTTTCCAATGTTTTTTGAATCGACCGAGGTATGTGAATCAAATTATATTTTGGTATGTTTCGTTTTCGGTGATTCAATTTTGGGAATGTTCTATGGAGTATGATTTTGGTAATCAAGTACATATATGTGATTACCCGTTTTGGTAATTAAATACTTATACGTTATTACGGCAAATATCAGTCCTATTAGAATTGCATATTTGGATATTTCTGAAATAGATTACTTTTGTTTAGTGATCATGATTTACAGCTTGAAAAATATGTATTGTGTGTTATGAGATGTATAAACCCTATTTTGTGATCGCACATCGATTGAGTACAGGTTTTACAAATTATCGTTCTACATAACACATTTGCATGTGATTCAGAAAAATTCGCCCAATTTTATTTTCAGATTGTTGATTTAATATTAGCATGTCTAATATTTGGGTTGATTAATAGACACAACATGATGCCAAAGTAGCCTCTCTTGTTGAAATTAATTAACTCATATATTAAGATGATTGTGTACTTTCTTACTTCATGCGGATAATAATCGGCCCAAAGGAAGGTTATTATTTGGCCGAAATTTAAGTACATTTGTGATAATAAAATTTGTGATGATTATGAAGTTTTTCGTGTGAATATTAAGTCGGTCCAAAGAAAGGCTTAATATTTGACATGATTTTATTATCAAAATTTTATTATCACACCAAGAGTACCACTTGCAAGTCTAATTTATGTCCAAAGACAAGATTAGATGTTGCGCTAGGTATCTTGTGATGTGGATTGCTAATATTTAAATTTAAAATTAATTATCAAATTAATTTCAGTTCCTAGAGCATATCATTTATATTATTTTTCGTTTTCTTTCAGTCAACAATTCTGCTGCTACAATATCTGCTAATATTAATAGCATCCCAGTGCTTAACGGCACGAATTTTAAGGAATGGAAAGAGAACGTTATGATCGTTCTCGGTTGCATGGATCTAGACCTTGCACTTCGGACTGAGAAACCCACCGCTCTTAAGGACACATCTACCCTTGATGAAAAGAGGGAGATGGAGAGGTGGGAACGCTCAAACCGCATGAGTCTAATGATCATGAAACGTGCAATTCCAGAATCATTCAGGGGCACAATGTCTGATGAGGCTGATGCCAAATCGTTCCTTGCCGAACTTGAAAAACGTTTTGCTAAAAACGAAAAGGCAGAAACTATTACTCTTTTGAGCACTCTTGTTTCCATGAAGTACAAAGGCAAAGGGAACATAAGGGAGTACATTTTGGAAATGTCGCATATTGCTTCAAAACTAAGTGCACTAAAGCTTATTTTACCTGAGGAATTGCTTGTGTATTTAGTTTTGATCTCTCTTCCTTCTCAATTTAATCAATTTAAAGTCAGTTACAACTGCATTAAGGAGAAATGGTCTCTCAATGAGCTCATTTCTCATTGTGTTCAAGAGGAAGAGAGAATAAAGCAAGATAAGACAGAAAGTGCTCATTTGGCATCTACCTCTAAGGGCAGCAAGAAAAGGAAAATTAAGGAAGCTGCAAATTCAGGGCCTCCCAGGAAGCATCATAAGGAAACTAAGGAAGAAACTAAGGAATCTGGATGCTTCTTTTGCAAAGGGACTAATCACAAGAAAAAGAACTGCACTAAGTACCACGCCTGGCGTGCGAAAAAGGGTATGTCTCTTGCTCTTGTTTGTTCTGAGGTTAATTTGATTTCGGTACCAAAAGACACTTGGTGGGTAGATTCCGGTGCTACTACTCACATAAGTGTATCTATGCAGGGTTGCCTGAGCTGCCGAAAACCAATTGATGGTGAAAGATACATCTATGTCGGTGATGGCAAGCGGGTTGAAGTTGAGGCTATCGGTGTTTTTAGATTATTATTAAAGACTGGTTTTTATTTGGATTTGAAAGAGACATTTGTTGTGCCATCATTTAGGCGGAATTTAATTTCTATTTCTGCATTGGACAAATTTGGTTATTCTTGTTCATTTGAAAATAGTCAGTTCAGTCTATTTCAAGATTCAAAACTGATTGGTACTGGTCTTTTATCAGTTTATGATAATCTATACTCACTTGATATAAATACCTCATAAAATGAAACTTTGCATGCAAGTACTCGTGGTACTAAAAGAAAATTAACCAATGAGAATTCGTTTTCACTTTGGCACAAGCGTCTAGGACATATTTCTAAAGAAAGAATTCAGAGACTTGTGTCAGATGGAATTCTTGATTCTCTTGACTTCTCAAATTCTGATATTTGTGTTGAGTGCGTTAAGGGAAAACAAACGAACAAACGGAGATTAGGTGCCGAGAGAGCTTCAGATCTATTAGAATTGATATATACGGACATTTGTGGACCATTCCCTACACCATATAGAAATGGTCAAACATATTTTATCACATTCATAGATGATTACTCTCGTTATGGTTACATTTATCTCATTCATGAAAAGTCCCAATCAATAGACGTGTTCAAATCTTATAAGGCCGAAGTTGAAAATCAATTAGGCAAAAGAATAAAAACCGTTAGATCTGACCGTGGTGGTGAATACTATGGTAGATATGATGGTTCCGGTGAACAACGTCCAGGGCCATTTGCTAAATACCTAGAGGAGTGTGGAATTGTTCCTCAGTACACCATGCCAGGAACTCCTAGCATGAATGGTGTTGCTGAGCGACGAAACCGTACATTGAAGGACATGGTTAGGATTATGATTTGTCATACTACTTTACCCGATTCACTCTGGGGAGAGGCACTGAAAACTGCAGCTTACATACTTAACAGAGTTCCCACTAAAGCTACAACTAAAACCCCTTATGAAATTTGGACTGGAAAGAAACCCAGTATAAATCATTTCCATGTTTGGGGTTGTCCAGCTGAGGCAAGGCCTTATAGGCCAAATGAAAAGAAATTGGACTCAAGAACAGTTAGTAGCTATTTTGTAGGATACTCTGAGAGATCAAGAGGGTATAAGTTTTATGATCCCACTACCAGGACTGTTTTTGAGACGGGTAATGCCCGGTTCTTTGAGGATATTGAGTTTGGGGGGTGGGGAGATAAGGTTAGAGGTTTTGTATTTGAGGAAGAGCATGTTACTCTTCCTTCAGTTGTCATTGAACATGATCAAGATATTTTTATTCCTAATGATGTTCAAGAAACAACTCCAGATCATGACAATCTCGAAAACATCCCCAATCAAGTACCTGAATTTATTAATGAGGATCAAACTCAACAACCTCAAGAACCTGAGGTGCCGTTAAGGAGATCCACTCGAGAGAGGAGAAGCGCAATTCCGGATGATTATATTGTATTTCTCCAAGAACATGAGGAAAATTGGGAATTGGTGGAAGAAATAATTGTCTTCCTCCAAGAACAAGAATCAGATGTTGGTTTTGCGGAAGATGATCCAATCAACTTCCGTCAAGCCATGGAAAGTTCTAACTCTCAAGAATGGATTAATGCCATGAAAGATGAGATGAAGTCTATGAGTGACAATGACGTTTGGGAGTTAGTCTCATTGCCTGAAGGTATTAAACCCATTGGTTGTAAATGGATATTTAAAATCAAGAGGGATTCAAAGGGCAATGTTACAAGGTTTAAAGCTCGTCTTGTTGCTAAAGGCTACACTCAAAAGAAAGGAATTGACTATAAAGAGACTTTCTCTCTGGTATCCTCGAAAGACTCTTTTAGAACAATAATGGCATTAGTGACACATTTTGATCTTGAGCTTCATCAGATGGATGTAAAAACTGCATTTCTCAATGGTGACATTGAGGAATCAATCTATATGGAGCAACCAGAAAACTTTGTTTCGGGAGATTCAAAGAAAATGGTTTGCAAATTAAAGAAATCCATCTATGGGCTCAAACAGGCTTCTCGTCAGTGGTATCACAAGTTTCATAAAGTCATTATATCTTTTGGTTTTCAACCAAACGTCAGTGATGATTGTATATATCACAAGTTCAGTGGGAGTAAGCATATTTTCCTGGTCTTGTATGTTGATGACATACTGCTTGCTACTAACGATATAGGCTTATTACACGAAACTAAGAGATTTCTTTCAAAGAATTTTGAAATGAAAGATCTTGGTGAGGCTTCTTTTGTATTAGGAATTCAAATTCACTGAGATCGCTCCAAAGACGTTCTTGGACTCTCACAAAAGAGCTATATCGATAAGGTTCTCAAAAGGTTTGGTATGCAAGACTACAAACCAGGAGATACCCCAGTTTCTAAGGGAGACAAGTTTAGTCTCATGCAGTGCCCCAAGAATGGTTTTGAATCTAAAGAAATGAGGAACATTCCTTATGCTTCAGCTGTAGGAAGTTTGATGTATGCCCAGGTTTGTACAAGACCTGATTTGGCATACATTGTTGGGATGTTAGGCAGATATTTGAGCAATCCGGGAATGGACCATTGGAAAGCAGCCAAAAGGGTCATGCGGTATTTACAGAGAACAAAGGAATATATGCTCACATATCGGAGATCGGATCAGCTTGAGATCATTGGGTATACCGACTCTGATTTTGCTGGATGTCAAGATAGCTTGAGATCCACTTCAGGCTACATCTATATTCTAGCTGGAGGAGCTATCTCCTGGAGGAGTATCAAGCAGACTCTTACAGCTACTTCCACCATGGAAGCAGAGTTTATAGCATGTTATGAGGCATCCAATCAGGCATTATGGCTGCGAGATTTTGTTAGTGGACTACGCATAATGGACAACATTGAAAGACCACTTAAGCTATTGTGTGACAATAGATCAGCAGTCCTCTATGCTAAGAACAACAGTAGTTTGACCAAGGCAAAACACATTGGGGTCAAATTTAAGGCTGTTAAGGAACGAGTACAAGAAGGAAAGTTATCTATAGAGCACATTAGCACAAACTCCATGATTGCGGATCCGCTCACTAAAGGATTACCACCCAAAGTGTTTCATGAGCATGTTGCACAAATGGGTGTCAAATCAGTTGAGGATTATGAGTTTTAGTGGGAGTTTGTAATGTTTCTATATTTGGTTAATTGACTTAATTCAAGTTTTTAAGGTTATTTTCTGCAGAAATAAAGTTTAAAGTTTTATGTACTCTTACAGTTATATTATTGATCTCAAGGTGGACCAGTTGGAAATAGACATTCTATTCCAGACCACACTTTATGTTATTTCCACGCTACACACCTATACTTGATCCATGTCGTTTATTATATTAACATATGTGATCATTGATGAGTCTAGTTATTCAAATATAGCAAAGACTTCTTTGATCCTATGTTGATATAATTAATGGACCGGATTGATTAGAGATGACTACAGTTTGATAGCAAAATTTTGGAACTCCTAAAGTAAACATACAATTCTAAGGATTGTGTATACATGTGTATGTCGTCCAAGTGGGAGATTGTTAGATTATTGGACTTATATTGCATGTAATATTCACAATATATTATTTATCGGGTTTAATTGTATGTTATATGCTATCTTATATTTAGGCCCAAAAATTAGTGGTCCTATGGATATTAATTTAAGTGGGCTAATAAGTTATCTAATAAGGTATAGGGCCCAAATGTGTAGAGACCCATGGGCTTGACCTAATCAATGATGGGCTGATTAGGGTTAAGCACTCTCTATAAATAAGGGGTTATGGTCCCTAGTTGAACACGTCATTCCGTCTTTCTGCATCCCATCGCTAGAGAGATAATTCCCGAGGGTGTGTACCAACTAGAAGACACAAACCCTAGCCTCCGTCTCCCGGATCCCTAAAGATCATCTCCCATGGAGTCAGGTACGCTTCCGCTCAGTTAATTCTCTAGATAATTTCAATATGAAGATTAAAGTATTCATGGATTTATTCCAACATTTCTGAGCTTCTTGAAAAACACGTTTTGAAATTTCTAAATATGTCTGCTATGATTTTTTCCCGAAATAGGAGTAATGTGGTAGTATTTAGTTATTTAATGTTATCATGTGGTCATTATTGTCAAATAATTGAAGTAATAGGTATTAAACATGACAGTATTTAGTATCATTAATGAATAATGATAGTACTTTTCTATCTTGACATTATTTTTTCAAACATCAGAGTCACGAATCCTAATTCGAGAAAAAAAATACAGTCATGCAATATTGGAATTACAAAAAGATAACCATCCTCGAATGAGTCAAATCTAAGAACATCTTCGATGATACAATGTGCACGATGCCCATGTGGTATGTAAATAAATTATCTCTCTCCTTTTTTGAAAGATTTTATATAATTTTGGTAAATTTTTCTTCACAATGTCAAGAAAAGCATCTAGATGTTGACATTGTCATTAACACTGCAGAGAAAAAATTATAAAAATTGTACAAAATAATTCAAACAGGGAAAAAATAAATTATTTGTTAATACTTATGTGACTATATCTCATGTCACGAGTACATGTGACTCCATCACTGATTCATTCTATCTTGGTCCAAAAGGTGGAATCTCCCACCCCAAGAGCCCTACCCTGACCCGACAAGATGGTGAGATAATTAATCACGGTAACTCAGTCAATAAAGCGATAGACTCATTCATTCTATATTTCTATCGAAACAACGTAACCGTGTGGAAATGGATTCAAATAAATAGAGGATTTAAAGTTAGTATGATGAGTGGAAATGTAACACCACCCCCAAGTATTTGTACATTATCAAATTATGTATTGAACCCCGAGAAATGTATAAAAGTATTTTTACGTGATTGTAATTTTTTATCATTTCTTTTACGTGAATAGTAAAATTCACGTGGGGCCCACACCGGATGTGGGGCCGCCCGATATTATCGGGACCACGTTTTATACTTCCTCCGTCTCTTTTTAGTTGCAACAGTCAACATTTCACGTTTGCCAAAGCACAACTTTGACTGTCATTATATTTAATTATGTATTAATAAAACTAAAATAAAAATCAGATTATAAAATTAAGTGATGAGACGAATTTAACAACATTTTTCAAAAAAAAATAATTCACATACATTAATAAATAAAATGTAGTCAAAGTAAAGTACATGAATAGTGTATATATTTCAATGTTGCAATTAATGAGATACGGAGGATAGTATTAATCTTGGACTAGATAATATGAATATGGTGGTGGATATCCTAATTGGGCCATGGCAATGGCACAGGGTTGACCGGTTGGTCAAACGGGGTCAAATTATCAGTATCGGCAATTTATCAGATAACAGCCCAAAAAGGGATTTCGGAGACTTCTAAATTAAAATTGGAGAATGCATATTGATTATAAGGTCCAATAAGAATTGGGAACAAGTTTTATATTTTATTTGACCCGATGAAATAAAATATAATTAAAACGGTCCGAAAAAATACAACTTTCGGGACCGATTGTACACTCGGGTACACAAAGGGTTGACCTCCCACATAAGTGGGGGCCAACCCGCGTCCCTTGTCTGGGAAATATCAAGGGAGCCGCACATTAACATGAGGAAAGAGGGGGAGAGAGGACTTAGAGACCAAATGTGATAGGAGAAGGGTCCCTCCCCCCACATTATTGGTGAATAAGCCAAGAGAAGTATCTCTATCACTCCTAAACCCATACGCTCGGCCAACCTACCTAAGGAAGAGAGATAAGGTCTGGAAATACTCCATTTTCATCCACCATCTACGCACTTGAGCTAAGGAGGAAAAAGGAGGGGAAAAGGGAAGAGGAAAGTTGGCTTTGGAGAGGAAAACTTGTGTTTAACAAGGTAATGACTTCATTAATCCCATTTCTTGTTCTTCAATCCTCTTATATGATTATTCAGTCATATTTCACACCCTAGGATTGTTCTACACGTTTGGAAGTGTAGAATAAGGGGTTGGAAGGTAGTTCTAAGTCCAAGAACGGACTTAGAAGCCAAAGTGACCGGTTCGCCGGAAAATAACCTTTTTGAGGTTATTTGTATTACTATGGGTTTTATGATGATAAAACCTTGTTAGTAACTTGTCTAAGGTATTCAAGGAACTTTTACGGAGTTGAAAGGGTCGCCAGAGTTGCCGCCGGAGTTCGTTGAAGTTCGCCGGAGTTTCGCCGGAGCTAAATCGGGAAGGCTAGAACTTCATAAGCTTCATTAAGGTGAGAAGACGGCTTTATTCTTTATAACTTTTGCGTGAGGCATGAGATTACCTAAAGTAATCAAGGATATGTTTTGTGGAATGATTAAAGATAACCAAGTGTTTGCGTATGCCATGATTATACATATAACATAGTTGAAAAGCATATTGTGTAGGTTTGGTGATTAAAAATGTGATAACTTATTTTGTGTGATGTTCCAGGGATCCAAAATGATATTTTTGGATCAAGGATGTCAAGAAGTATATGTGTATAAAATTTTACGTTGATCGGACTCCGTTTGAGTGGTCAAACGGGCGTTGACCGCCAAGTCAACTGCCATACCCGACCGGGTATTGACACATACCCGATCGGGTATTTGTTGAAAAATTGCCCCAGGGGGCTACAGCCTCCTATACCCGATCGAGTATGGGGTAGATACTCGATCGAGTATACATTGAAAATTAGCTTTGTGGGCTACTGTCTCCTGTACTCGACCGAGTATGGGTAGATACTCGATCGAGTATTGGGTTATGCTCAAAACGGGCAGTTTTGAGCGGGTTAATGTGGGCCGTTAAGGTGGGACCCGCTCACGTTGGTTCCTAAGGATGGTTATATGACTATAGGGCTAGATAGTGTCCATAGTTAAAGGAACGAAAGGTTAGCCATATCCAGGTTAGGGTTTGGTAAGGATTAAGGTTGGGGTTGAGCATCCCCGGGACTATAAATGATCCTGAAACTCGGTTGGGGTTGAGCATCCCCGGGACTATAAATGATCCTGAAACTCGGTTGGGGTTGAGTATCCCCGGGACTCCAAATGATCCTGAAACTCGGTTGGGGTTGAGTATCCCCGGGACGGTAAATGATCCTGAAACTCTGTTGGGGTTGAGTATCCTCGGGATGCTAAATGCTCCCAAAACTCGGTAGGATATTATGAATGTAGAATGTAGCTTGTGAGCTAGGCATTCGGGAAAGGAGTGAAAAAGGTCAGTTAAGAACTTTATATCTAAAAGACTCTTGAATGAAATGACCTACGGGTCGAGTATTTACAAATATATATACAGTATGTATCATCGGATGGATGAGTCACACACACACACACACACACATATATATATATATGTGTGTGTGTGTGTGTGTGTGTGTGTATATATCACCCTATTTTTGGGTCTCGTGTCTGAAACATTAGTTATTCTTCATATAGTCTGCTTGTCACTAGTACTTCTATGGAGTACTGACCCCTCCGGGGGGCTCACATTTTTCAGGTTGAGGCTAGAGTCCTACTACCTGCACCTTTGCCTAGGGTGATTGATCAAGAAGGAAGACGTGGTTTGTGCTTCCATTCTTATTTCAAATTTATAAACTGCTCATTGATTTTTGAACAATGTTTTCCTTAAAACAGTTGGGGGCCTGTGTGCCCGTGTTTGCCACGTGTGGCTAAGTATCAAATATATTATTATTTCTGCATAGACCAATTCAGATCAGATGACTAGCAAATTTCAATTAAAAAACAGCATTCTAAGGATGTTTTTACTTGGACTGTAATTCGTCCCAGACCAGACCAAACCAAACCAGATCAGACCAGACCAGACCAGACCAGACCAGTTCAGACCAGACTAGACCAGACTAGACTAGACCAGACCAGACTTAGATAGTTATAAAAACACAAAAAAACTAGACCAGACCAAATCAGATTAGTTCAGACCAGACCAGACCAGCAAATTACGGTAGAAAGTAAAAACATCCTAATACTAGTGGGACTTGTGACTATGCTCGAATGCCTTTTATATTTGTCACGCTTTCGATAAAAAATCTTACACCGTTTCTAAACTGTTCCGTTAAAACTGTGGATTTCCCGAGCATGCAAATCAACAATACAAACGTTCGCCAAAATCGTGAACTTGGCAAATCTTCCCCGCCTTCATGAAAAAAAATCCATCCTTTGACAACCTGGTTCTATTTCTTTTGGTCATATACTTGAGTAGCTTTTCATGCAAACTTCAGTTGGCGAAGTTGGGCTCTACATGAATAGACTGCAATTCGTTCTAGGGTTCCGTCGACCTTTCGTCTTTCTGCAATGGGAGCGTTGACAGTTAATCGGAAGCGCGGCGAGGATTATTTCAAGGTGTGTTGCCGAAACGAGGCGCCCAATCTCAATCAGGTTTCGAAAAGGCCGAGGCTTTCTCTAACCAGTCCTGATTTACGCGGACGCCTCACTGCCAATTCCGTAGTTTCCAGGTTTTATCGTTACCCTGAAGTCGTCGCCCCTATAAAAAGAGAAATCCACGCTCCTTGCAGACGGACCAGGTTCGGGGTTTCTGCGAATTCGAGGTATTCTTCGACCAGCTGTGATTTTAGAGAGAATTCGTGTAGTGAAATGGGGAATATCTTTACTGGACTGTTTAAGAAGGGGAAACCAACTGCACCGGATGGCTTAAGGCATAGACCGCAACCTTATGAGGTCATTGATATTGATGATGATACTGGGAAGGGAAATGTTTCTAAGGTTTCGTTTATGGAGGAGGCTGAATCTTGGGAGAAGGCAAGAATAGCTTCTCCTCCAAAGGGTGGCCATGGGGATGTTGACATGTTAGACAATTTTGAAAAGCATGAAATGGAGAGAACAACGCACCCACCAAGTTATCCAGGGGCAACAGTAGTGAACAATGCAAATGTGGATATGGACTTTTCAGTAAAGGCACCTAACCTGATGACATTATCCAATCATGAATTTGATAACATGGACCTTCCTGTGTACAAGAGGTTGCTTAATGATCTCAATAAGAAATATAAAGATATTACTTTCAGCACCCGAAATTTTCAGATTGAATTACATGAGAAACGCCTTCAAACGTGTCAATTGTTGAGGAAGACAAAGAAACCAGAAGAGTTGATCGAGGTACTGTTTCTGGACTTGATTTTTGGGATATGTCTTGATTGAGATTTACTGTTTTCATTCATGTTTCTTTTGTCTTGCAGGATGTGATTACTGAACCCTTTGCTCCACTCACTGATGAGGAAAATGCTGAGGTTGCTCATGCCTTTTCAGGTTCGAATAGGTATGAATGGTCCATCCTCTATAAGCTGTTTTGGATGATCTAGTACTTCTTTAGCTAAATGAGTTGAAAATTTTGACACTTTATTTCTGCAGGAGAAAAGTCTTGGTAACTCATCGTAACTCCAATATTGATATTACTGGAACATTATTGCAGTGTTTAGAACCAGGGAAATGGCTGAATGATGAGGTGTTGCTATTAGTTTAGGATACTTGACAGATAAAAGTTTTTTCATTTCATGAGTAAGAATGGGGTAGAAGTTCTCAAGCTAGCTGTTTCCATGAATGTCTTCATTTGCAGGTTATTAATGTATATCTTGAGTTGCTAAAAGAGAGAGAGACAAGAGAGCCCCATAAATTCCTGAAATGCCATTTCTTTAACACCTTCTTCTACAAGAAGGTAATAACACCATTTTTTAGCCAAATTAAAGTTACTACATCATGCATCCAGTATGTTTTTGCTTCTATCGTTAAATGGTTACGCCTAATACTAATCTTTTTTGTAATCATATTCATGAACCAAAATTTTCTTTTGTTCTGTAGTATATGTTGGACGTTCCTATCATCTTATTGACTCCTGGCCAGTAGAAATTCAAATCGATATCCTTTTTATTTAGAAGTCCCCAAAAAGAGACTTGTTTGGTCAAGTACAATTTTTAATTATGGCAAATTACAACATTTAGAAATATGATGGAATAAGTCAAAATGACTCAATAAACTGTCTGCGTTTCTTTGTTATGAAGCAGCAACCAGTTCATGCAATTTTCGATGTAATTTTTATCATGGGTCATCCGGAAACATTCTCTCTATGCTTTAGTACAAGGGTAAGCTTGCGTACATCCAACCCCCATTACCCCACCGGCCACCGTAGGTTGAAGCCTTTGCGGCACTGGGGTGATGTTGTTGTTGTTGACAACATTTAGAAATAATGAAATCCAACTTATATTTTTAAAATTTATTTGTTGTTGTACTAACTTTATCATATTTAGCTGGCTTGTATCCTTTTTTGGCTACTAGGGACCTGCTCATTTGGTTTGATATTATGTGTATTTATTATCATTAAATGTTGGTTTTGTTTGTTTAAGTTTGGTCTGGCTTGACAATGAAATAAATCCAAGTATGCATGTTTTCATATGAAAAAATAGTTTTGTTTTATGAAAAGCCGACACTGTTTAGAATTTAGATGGAGGGAGTGTTTCCAGTGTTATAAGCTCTGAGATGCATCATGCATCTTGTGAACTATGTTCTTCTTTGAAGCTTTGTTTATTATTATACTTAGTATTCAATTATATATTTTTATATAAGGAGATGGTTTTATATTGATGTTCCATCTTAGTCTGATATTCCTTTGTACTCAGTTAATAAATGGGAAGGCTGGCTACAATTATCAATCTGTGCGAAGATGGACTTCAAAGAGGAAATTGGGATACTGCACATTTGAATGTGACAAAGTAAAATTTCTTTGAAATCATCTTTTGCAGCTATTCCTTATATTATTTGAAGGCCTCTAGTGTGAACTGACTGTTGTACTTAATGTTCAGATTTTTGTCCCCATTCACAAAGAAATACATTGGTGTTTAGCTGTCATCAACAGGAAGGATAAAAAATTCCAGTATCTTGATTCGCTAAGAGGAAGCGATAATAATGTTCTGAAAGCGTTGGTAAGTAGGATTTCATCCCCCCCCCCCTATCACTGCCAGTTCCTTGCCACAAAAAGTCAGAAGACTGTATGGTGTAGAATCAAGGGTTTGGATTGCTTTCCTAAAACTTGATTCCATTCCTTAAGGATATATAATATTTGTGCATTCGTCTGCAGGCTAGATACTATGTAGATGAAGTGAAGGATAAAAGTGGTGAGGATATTGATGTTCATTCATGGGATAGAGAAATAGTTGAAGACCTTCCTGAGCAACAAAATGGGTGTGTATGCTTAGATTACTTGGTTAAATAGTCCCTTCCATATTGCATTGCTTTAGAAGTAATTTTTTCCTGTTTTCTACCAAGCCGATTCCCTTCATAAATTAGTTAGTCAAATAATTTCCTCTCAACCATATTACTAATTTGCTACATTCCTACATCACACTGTTACAGAAATAAATTCATGTTTGTTATTTATTTATTTCATATTTTCTTGTTTTCCTCAACCTTTTCAGAGTAACTGTATATCTTTTATTCTTTTCGACATTAGTTTTACCCAAATTTAATTTGCCTTGTACAAGTTTTCAGTTACTCTATATATACCTAATACTGGTTTTGGTTGTGCTTGCTGTACAAGTCTCCACTGCTCTTGTCTTTTTATACTATCGTATGTACTTGCTTAATCTGATCAACACATGGGTTATTTTTAATTTCTTATCAGGTTTGACTGTGGCATGTTCATGATTAAGTATGCAGATTTCTATAGCAGAAATATAGGATTGTGTTTTAATCAGGTAAGCTCATGCTAAGCATTGCTTTTTTAGGCACCGAGTACTATACTCAGGTATCAGTCCTCCCTCCCTTCTATTCTTGGCCAGGGGAGGAGAATCAGGAGATTGTCTTTATTCTAATTGCCTGCCCAATAAAATATTTCATATTTTTTTGCATTCTAAATAGTTGCAACAATTCATCTAGAAAAAGGATTTCTGAGTACGGTGCATGTTGAATGAAAGAGCTATATAATTGTGCTTCTCAGTTGTACACAGATGTACATTTTTATGAGAATTAAATTTTAGTTTTAGATGTTCACTAATCAGACAGTAAGAGCAGTGTTTGAGTTTCTTGGCTATTTTGCCGCGTTGCAATAATTTAAAAAGTTCCTGTTTCATTATATGATTGTGAACATTATCAAGGGAAAGAAAGTATTCTATTAGTCTCACAAAGATAGTCAGTCTACTAAATTATATTTTTGTCTGTCCTACAAAGATCGACTACGAATCAATTTTTTGGTTTGTCCTACAAACATAGACCAATTATCATATTGAGCTTGTAACTGATTCTTCATTTCCATATATGCCACTTACTAACTTATCTTGGAATTACTCCACATTAACTTCCAGTCATACTACCTCCTCAAGGCCTCAATAAAGAATCATGTGTAACCATGGTACAGATTTTAAAATTTTGACACATCAACTATAAATTAGTAACCATACTTGTATAGTTGTATTTTTAAAATTTATCTGGTTAACTTATGCTGTATTTTGTTTTGGAAATTTACCCGTAAAATTAGCTTCATTTGACCAAACAGATCTTGTTCGGAGAAAAAGTGTTGGAATACAATTTTCTATTAGATGGACAGAATATATATAATTAACTATTTAGTATTTATCAGTGGATATATGGAAAATGAAGATAGTTTTATTGCATTAACATGTCATTGTTTACTCTGTATGAAAACACTTATAAGCCTGTCTTTATGGTATGGAGCAAGTATATTTATAAGCCGTATATCTGAACTAGGTGCTTCATTTCTCATGCAGGAGCACATGCCGTATTTTCGTGTGAGAACTGCAAAAGAAATTCTAAGGCTAAAAGCGGATTGATCAAACCCCAAATATGCTCCTGTGTGTTTATTTCCAGGGAACAGATAACAGAATGCCAGTTTTGATTGAATGAGATGTGTTGTTTGTCTGTAGGGGAAAAATCAGTAGCTTTTCCATTGTTCATGGCTTCTAGAATTTCTAGGGTTGGCTTGTTGACACTTGAGTAACGTACCTAGATATGAGTCATGTAATTCAATTATTCAAATAATGTGTTTCTATAAATATGACCACTCATATGATCTTTCTATATTTATGAACTTAACTACTTAAGTGACCACTGCTGGACCACTGGTGGGTGGTTTGCTTATTGCTGCGTTATATCTTGGTGAGGGTTTGTGATTTCTTGTAAAACTCACTGCTTCGTGAATAGATATTAATATAGAAAAGGACTATTTGCCAGACTTAAGTGTAGTGTATACTACTAATAGTCTAAGGTTGTCATTGTTGAGAACCAGGGGAAATTGTCTATTTTCACAGAAGATATTTGGTCAGCGACTCAAAGGTAGCAGCTTGATGTACATTGGTGTCCTCACAAGCAAGAGTTCCGGTAAAAGCCCCACAACAAATGTCTACAAGGGGCAAGTGACATAGTTTCCCAAAAACAGGGTTGAGTACTTCAGTACTTGAGTGACTGGCAGAAAAAATAGAGATCAAACAGATATAATAGTAAAATAACTCAATCCAGCGATTCCAGCTCATAGAGTTTGGAATAAAGAAATAAACGCAAAGAATGAACAATTTTTGATAGTTTTCAACACATTGTTTACCCATTTTATGTCAGGTTCTTAAGGACAGAATATTGGAGAATTCCTTCAGTTTAATCCAGATGTCAGGAAATTGTATGGGTGTCCTTTACCATCATTTATAGATAGTAAAATTTAGTTAATTAAACAATCAAATCACAAGTAGTTCTTTTGATTTTAAGAAGGGTACAATGATATTGCAAGACCATATGAACAGTCCTTGGTGGCTGTTCAGTTCAAAGCTGGAAAGCATCAAAGCAGATATTGTTTCACAAAGACTGCGCACCATTTCCCTTTCTTTTGATTGACACTGGAATACCTCCAGATGATCTGTTTGTGTACACTTAAAACATAAACTAGAAGCAGAAATCTAATACACCTTCAAACATTATATATATGTGTGTAATATTACATGACAAAAAAGAGCAATCCAATGGTAGCTAGTGGGGGGGCCTCTTTCTACTCAGAATTTCCTGCTCTTTAAGCCGGTGCTGGAACCTTGCAAGACGAGCTTGGAGGCTGACCAAACTTGCCGCTTTGCGGGACAGCACAAAGTTCAACTGGGATACATAATTGTCTATGTGACTCCCAGGCTGATCTACTTCTGCCAGCAGTTTCATTTCCTGAAGATATTACCCAAAACAAAAATTAATTAGTATCTAGAAGTCATAAATATATCTCATAAGTTTTTCTAAACAAAAGCCTCGAAGATGTTTTAATATATAAATTCATGTTACCCGACCTCAAATGTGTTTGGGAGTTTAGGAACACGGCTTGGATGTTATAAAAGCCTCAAAGTGAAGGTTTTGGAATGCATTGGGATTCTCTCTCCACTGCAGTGGAGGAGTATCCATTACTAAGTGTACCCATTTGGAAGGGGTTATTTGGCTGGTGTTTTTCAAAGAGGAAAAGGGGTTTTGTAAAATCAATTTCAAGATCAAGTCTATTTCGCTTAATTCACTGAAGGGAAGATACATATTATTAACACGGATGCTAAACGGGCCTGAATTTTTTGATAACCAAAAGATGAGATCACCCTACAAGTGAAAGATTTTTAGTGACATATAGAATCCAAGTCCTTTTTCCATCATTTGCAATGGAACCAAAGATTCATTATTTTTTGGCTTGAGCTAATGACGGAATAAAGCAAAATGGCTCACTAAACTGTCTGCGCTTCTTTGTTATGAAGAAGCGGGTCACGGCTTGGATGTTATAAAAGCCTCAAAGTGAAGGTTTTGGAATGCATTGGGATTCTCTCTCCACTGCAGTGGAGGAGTATCCATTACTAAGTGTACCCATTTGGAAGGGGTTATTTGGCTGGTGTTTTTCAAAGAGGAAAAGGGGTTTTGTAAAATCAATTTCAAGATCAAGTCTATTTCGCTTAATTCACTGAAGGGAAGATACATATTATTAACACGGATGCTAAACGGGCCTGAATTTTTTGATAACCAAAAGATGAGATCACCCTACAAGTGAAAGATTTTTAGTAACATATAGAATCTAAGTCCTTTTTCCATCATTTGCAATGGAGCCAAAGATTCATTATTTTTTGGCTTGAGCTAATGACGGAATAAAGCAAAATGGCTCACTAAACTGTCTGCGCTTCTTTGTTATGAAAAAGCAGGTCAGTCCATGCAATTTTGGACGCGATTTTCACCATGGGTCATCCGGAAACAGTCTCTCTGTGCTTTAGTGCAAGGGTAAGACTGCCTACATCCGAACCCCCCTTACCCTACCGTAGGTGGGAGCCTTTGCAGCACTGGGGTAAATGAAAATGATAGAATCCAAATCCTTTTGGAATATTTCATCTCATTGTTCCTTCTTTAAGATCTTGGGACATGAAGCGTGTTGACGTAAATCCTTGCCACTATACTTTTAAGCATGATTGCTGTTAACTAATTTTACACAACTAATTAGAATTATGATGCTCAAGGGTAGACACAACGTGACACAATCAATTTATCCTCGAATTAATGAGTAGGTAACATAATAAAGTAACTAATTAATAATAATTTAACATCAGGTATCTAACACATGTGGTATGGTGGGCCTCAAGACCATTTAACATTGGGTATCTAACCCATATGGTATGGTGGGCCTCAAGACCCAACACAGTTGGAATTGAGGTGCTGATCACGATATAATGAATGATGATTCATAGAAGTATAAAAGGGCATTCAGAAGCTAACTCACTTCACGGACAATCTCCATGGTATCTTCAATTTCTCTTCTATGTGCAGCAATTAAAGCCTCCTCTTCCTTTTTCATGATAAAATTAATAGAAAGTCAAAGTTAATTAATTTAGGGAAATAACTATAAATGGTACCTACTCTATCACCAATCAACCACTAATAACACATAATATAGATGTAACTATTTCAGACACCAATTATTCAAATGTATAATCAAATGAAACAGCTATTTTCAACATCAAATCCGGTCATTTAAGCTATCAAAGCATGTTACGAAACAATCAAATGAGCTTTATTTGATGGTTTGGTACAAGTTCTTAAGTACTTGAGTAATCAGTTTGAGGTTGGGAAGTGACTATCATTTTTGTTAAATATTTGAATAGTCGGGGTATGAAATAATTATTCATATGATAAGTATTATTATTGGTTGACCGGTAACAGTTGGTATTATTTGAAGCCATTTTCATGAAATGATTCCACATCAACCTAGGTGCATAGGTACTTTCAAGAGCAGAGCAAATAAGACAGCAACTTCACTATTACTGACCTCTAGTATTTCATTGATATTATCATCAAATGGAGGCGAATCCTGTTTCGAGCTAATACTTTTATAACCTTTACTGGGAAAATCAGAGTTGGAAACATCTTTTCTTGATGAGATCCCCGGTTTATCAAGTATTTCAGTTTTTTCATCCCGATTAGCTTTCCTCCTGGGCGGAGACACCCTTTGCACCTTTTCTTCTGCACCACTAGGTGATGGGCCAGGGTAAGCATTCTTTCCTTCAAGCCTATCACCCCCGTTAGCACCAAAAAGGAAACCGGAAGGTTGTTTATCACTTCCATTATAAAATGAACTTTCTTTCTCCACAACCCTTCTGCCTATACTGGGTATCTTAGATTCCTGAAGCTGCTCAAAGATATCTTCTTCATCAGTAGTAGTGGGAAAAGATGGCGCTGAAAAAATTTCCTTATTCAGAGGTAATAATGTGCCAGTTCCTAGATCCTTTTTTGTGTTTCCACCTTTCGAGAGACTTTTAACCCTGTGTTACAAAAACAATTAGATGAACGCACACTGGGAGGGTATCACTGTTTTAGTCCCCAAATGCTTAACATCTTGTTATGTGGTCTAATTACTCAGCCACTCCCTCCGTCAGCAAAACAGCTCTATTTTATACATTTCAACACAAAAATGAGCCAACTTTCCCAGGATTTTCACGTAGCTTTTACAAAAGAATTGCTCTAGATAAGTAAGTTATATTTAGTTTCAAAACAAATTACTTATAAATTTTATGTATGAGGGTAGAACAGGTAATTTACAAAAGTGGTCATCATCATCATCATTATCATTACCCCAGTGCCGCAAAGGCTCCCACCTATAGTAGGGGTAAGGGGGGGTCGGATGTACGCAGTCTTACCCTTGTACTAAAGTACAGAGAGACTGTTTCCGGATGACCCATAGTGAAAATCGCATCAAAAATTGCATGGACTTTTACTTAGTGAGCTCATTTGCTTTATTCCATCATATTCCAAAGCCAAAAAATAACGAGTTTTTGGCTCCATTGCAAATGATGGAAAAATTTACAAAAGTGGTACCATGCCAAAATTTAAGAGTATTACACTGATGGAACATGGCTCACATGTAGCATGTGCACATCAAACAATTGGAGGACTAAAAGTGCAATTTTCCATATGAGGTAATGAAGTATCAAACCCATCCAAAAAGAAGATACACAAACAGACACACCTATCGGCATATCGTAATGTATTGAGTGTGTGTTCACAGGAGCCAGCATTTGGAGAGATGCAGGAGATCATAACTGTCCTTGAATTGCCAACAAAAGAGTCACGAAGAACCTCAGTTAGTTTGCTCCCTCGAAATGGAATATGAATCTGGTCATTGTCCAGAGCTCGTATACACTCTTTGAGAGCCAACAAACTCTTATTAATCTCTGCTCCTTCAATCCTGAAATGTACCAAAAATTACCTTCACAAGGTGAGAATGTGAGATAAAAGATGTGAAGGATGATGTGCCAATCTTGGAATATGGTGATGCATAAAAGATGCATGGAGACCGGAAACAGTCTCTATGTGCTTTAGTACAGGGGTAAGGCTGCGTACATCTGACCCCCTTACCCCACTGTAGGTGGGAGCCTTTGAGGCAATGGGGTAATGTTGTTGTGGTTGTCGTCTGAATTTGACAAACTTTATTGGAATGTTTTTGCAGTGTTTTTATCACTCGAAAACATTTCCTTTGCGTGGAGAGCATTTTCTTCTACAAGTTATTTTCTTGCAGTCAAATGGAGCCTCAACGTGGCCAAGAAGCAGAAAAATAAATGGCCACATACACTAAACTGTGCATGTGGATCATTTTCCATCACGGGCATTAAAATGTCAATGGGAAGTTGAGCCATATCGATTTCATATACATAAATACTAAAATACATTTAGTGCAAGATTATCACCTTGTTTGTCGGTCATTATCAGTTGTATCAGCACCTCTTTCACTGCCAGCAAGGTCGATGAAAGAAAGTTTCCCAACAACCTTTCCACCCTTCGATTCATTTCCATCATTATTTCGACGAGATTCTTTTACCTCATTGTGTTTCTTTACAGCAAGCTGTAGTATCGCATGCGATCTTGATGATTCCTCATTAGCACCAGTGGACCCCGTACTTCTTGCTCCATTCCCCCTTTCAATATACTCTTTCACTATCTGCACATCAGAAACTTCAAACTCTTGCAGTCCAACAATACAAACCTGTTGCCGCCCATCCTCTCTCATACATAGTTTCCTACATATAATTAAAGTTGTTGGTTAACCATTGTTTGGTTGAGGGATATTAAAACGAGAGGGAAGGGGAGGAGTGATATTTATTTTATTAATGTGCTATTATATTTACATGGTTGGAAAGAATGTGAAGATGAAAAATTATATAGAAAAACACTTAACTAAACATACTGTTTAGTATCTAGTCTAAGAAAAAGAAATAAAGATAAATTACTAAAATAAAAATAAATCCTCAACCTGGATATCCCCCAACTAATTTTGGACTTGCTATCTATCTATTCCAACTTGAATCATTAATGTTTCTATTTTCATTCACGTCAGCAACTATATGTGCATCAACAAGTTTTTCATTATACCATGCTCCCAACCAAAGATTTATTTAGACCCTATAAGCAGCAACTTGTGCAAAAGTATAAAAGCATGTAACTAATTAAACTAGGGAGATTTCCCAAAATAGGAGCAATTGGAGTTTAGAATTCCAAAATAGGACCACTATGTTTTTATTCCCGAAATAGGAATAACTTGACAGTATTTACTGTCATCTTGTAGGCGTGACTGCCAAATAGTTTCAGTACAATGCATTTAACATGGCAGTATTTAGTGTAATTAATGGCAGTATTTTTCAATCATGGCAATATTTTTCACACATGGCAGTAACAACTCCTATTTCGGAAAGAAAAATAAAGTAGTTCTATTTTGAAATTCCAAACCTCATTTATTCCTATTTAGGGCAATTTCCCATTAAACTAACATCATTAATCTCATGACCAGAAAAAGTGGTAACTGCTAATGAAAACTTAACATACTGAATACTCACAATTCATACAGAATGTATGCCAGGGCCATGGAAAGGGAAGATTAAAGGGGAAAACAAAACAAAAAAGAATAAAGAAACTAACTTCCGATCGCTGAGAAGATCAAAGAGTTTTCCACCATATATTTCAAAATAACTAAGCCACAGCTTGAATCTCTGATTGCGATAAATTGGCTGGTGCAACAATCTAACAAGATCTTCAGCAGCTCTAAGAGGTAAAGGTTGCATTGTAAATGTCTTACCACTCCCTGCGTAGGAGTTATAAATGACTTTGAATAAACAAGTTAAGAATCTATAGTTTGTTTGCAGCGAGCAGTGGTCATTAAGAACTCAACACACCTGTTTGACCATAAGCAAAGCATGTTGCTTTTGTGCGCTGAAAAATGATTGGAATAATAGGTTCCACAGTAACACGATACACCTGCAATAAAATGCATAAAGAAGAAAGTGAAAACTATTGAATTTTGAAAGCATAAGAAGAACCACGCAGGAAAGCACATTAGTCCACACAAAGCACAGGGAGACTGCTATTGGATGTGCTACTATCTTTAACCCTTTGTTTGGTCCAACTCACTCCAACCGATGAGTGAGGACAAACAATTATTCAGAAAAGTATACATAAAAGTTATGTTTCATGTAACTTGTGGTAATTAAAAATATGAAGACATATCTGTATTTATAGCAGTAAGCCAGTAATAATGTAAAACAAATTCAATACAAAAGAGGTGACAAAGAGATTAGGGGAACATGCAATTCCTTCAAATGCCCCAAATTGGGGAAGTGAGATATGAAGAACTTGGATGAGTTTATAGCTGCTCAAATTTTCTGCACTCCCCCTAACTTCCCCAACCATACACACACCACTCTACTTTCTTCCCCTTCCCTCCAACCAAACACGGGCTAAAAGCATGAGGCGAAAAATACTTCCACAGCGCATCCTAAAGAATACCTCATCATTTGTTACATACTCGTCCAGTACAGCATCGAAGCAGAACTCATGCTTTTCGACATAAGCAGTCAAGTCAACCTTCCACATTACATAAAAGTTAGTTAAAATGTGCAGCTTGCTCCTTCATTAGGAAAACCCTTAACAGAAAATAGCACAAGTAATCTATTGCGAGTTTCGTATAGAAACCAAACCTTGAGTTTGGGTTCATGCACAGTGAGGCAGCTACTGTCTGACGATACAGTAACAATATCCTCTTCTTTGCGAGAAACTTCCTTTTTGTTTAATGGTCTTTTGCGCACCTGCAAGAATTATTATCAACTTATTAGGAATGGAATCATGTAAACACAACAAGGAAACATAAAGTAATGAAATGAGCATTCACCAAATAAGAACATAACCCCCAATAGCTCCCACAGAAATGGGAAAGGAAGTTTAACCCAATAGACATACCACTACTTTGATCTTTGCCACATTGTTCTCCCTTGTAGTAGTTTCTTTTTCATTTCCTGGCAGCCCAGCATCTGAATCTATGTGTGCTTTCTGTTGCAGACTACTCGGCACATCAACGTCACCATATAATACTTTGTTTACAGCAGGCATGAAAGGTGATGGCTCAAACAGCTCAGAATTGACATTCTGTATAGGAAATGAAAGCAACTGGCTATTAGCCAATGAAAACGTCAGAGAGGGAGTGGGATGGAGGGAGAGGGGCACCGATAGTCTTAAGCGTACTATAGATTTGAGGCAACAACAACAACAACATTACCCCAGTACCGCAAAGGCTCCCACCTACGGTGGGGTAAAGGGGGTTGGATGTACGCAGCCTTACCCCAGAGACTGTTTCCGGATGACCCATGATGAAAATCGAGTTGAAAATTGCATAGACTGGCGCTGCGATCGGAAAAAGCTCCTTTTTGGAAAAGCAATTCCGAGAAGTACTTATGTGAATTGAGACGTGGAAGTGCTTTTCAAAATTGAGAAGTGGAAGTACTTTTGAGAGGTATACGTGTTCATGATTCAGGTAGGAAAATGTTATGTAAAAAATAAATTGCCAAAAACGACATATTTTAATCTCAAACTCAATTCAACCCACACAAAAGCCATATTAGGTTGACTTTTGCGTTACAATGGCATTTAGTGTTCCAAGTCAGTTTTGCACTAAAAATAAAATTTAATTGGAATTGGTTTAGGAAAAGAAGGAGCTTTTCCAACGCAAATGAAATCTTGAATGAGCTCTTAATCCCCATCTGATCTGTATAAATCTGGCATGATTTGGTCTAAATTGTTCAAGTGTGGTCTGATTTTAATTACAATACTAATGGTTGCAAGTCTGATTTGGTCTGCTTAAGTCTGATATCGGACTGCAACAGAATGTGGTCTTAGCCTTAAATATGAGACAAAAACCTATCCTATTAATATGCCCATTTTTATCCTATCATTAAGAACATGGTATCACTCGGTAGAGATTCCTATAATCCTATCTCAATAGTGTTCTAATTATACTACAAGTGGAGTTTCATAGCCAGTCAATTAAAATGTAAATTAAGCCAATAAGTTTTATACGTCGGATAGAAGGTCTGTATCATCCATAGCATGCAAATCCAAAAGCCCAGCACCAAAGTCTCCTCTTAGTTCTGGCGAATAAAGGCCATCTGGAATGCCAATACCTCCTGAGTTTTGGGTTGTTGGGGTATATGATTCTGAACTAGATTCACCATTAAAATTGAGGTTCCTCATTAATCTCAAAAGCCTTTGTTTCTCTTCCGCAGACTGCGACCCGTACCCCTGAAACATCGTCCACAACTTACGCATTATAAATACCATCATAAAGTTGGCAAGCTACAAGTCTACAACCAAACCCCACCATTCCAGAACATGCACTCAGCAGTCAGCACCCAAAAGTTTAACCAAACAAGAGCTACTAATTTTAAGCGCATATATGAATTAAGCATTTAAGCCGACCCCACACTCTTTTGAGACTAAAGTTTGGATGTTGTATATGAATTAAGCAGCAAAGATAAAGTGTTTTCTTCAGAAATGTAGCACAAAGTCAAAACGGCGTCGGTAACAAATGCCAGAAGGCAGGAAATGTGATTCATGTTTATATAAAGCATTCTATGTATGCCCAATAAATCAAGTTCAGTGGAAAGGGATAAAAACTTTAAGGGATGCATCATATCAAGTAGTTGAGATAGTCCAAGTCGAGTTCAGATTCAACTAATACCAATGCATTGCAATATGAAAAGTGAAATTAGATTAAACAAAGATCATTACCTGCATCAGGATGTTAGGTAGTAAGCGGTGATCGACCCCATTGGAGGCTAAGGGAGATGCCAGATGCTGCAACCCAGCAGACTGGAGCCAACGAGCCATAACAGCATCTCCAGCATCACCAGCTTGGCCGGAGGCATTGCCAGGATGGTCGTACAGAGCAGTCGCAGCCGTATTGCTCTGCTGCATCTGGCCACCCATGTGGCCCTGCAACCGGCGTTGGGGAGCCAATTTCAAGATCTGTTCTTCACTGACCTCTCAACAAAAGCAAAACGAATCACATTTCCAAGTCTATGCATCTAAATCATTGTTCATAACCTGAACTGTAGAGACAAGCAAACGTACAAGAGAGATGATAGTTGCTATCAGATCCACGCATTCACCCACGAATTCAACCGTGAATTCGATCCGTAAACCCTATAACCTCTGATCAATCATTGAAATGTACCACATACAATCCTCCGAAAATGCAATGCATGATAGTTGCGGCACGCATCACCGGCAAATCCTAAATGTTCTTCTACAAACACGGACGCACAAACTACATACAAAAATTTGTACAAAATTTAAAGCAATTGAATTTTGCTTCCATGGACAGATCAGGCGGCTGAAAGAGAAAGCAAAACCCTAATTCGATGGTACTTTACAAAAGGAAATTGGAAAACTTAATGCCAGAGGAGATAGATGATAATGGAGGAAGTAATTTTAACCTTCCGGACAAAGAAATTGAATATGCATCTGTATCTAGACTATCTACAGGTGGTGAATAAGCACAACAAAAAAGCTTATTCATTTACGGAGTAACTTTTACGAAGTACCGAACGGCTAAATTAGAATATACGGAGTACGAATTAGACGATTCTACCCTTAAATTTCAACCTAACTTTCTGGTATCTGCCCGTGGAGTGAATTAAACTTCACTCATCATTTTATTCTTTTTTTTTTTGAGGAAAAAACCATCAGCACCGGACATTTCTTTATGCTCTCATATTTCATTTACCTGCGCCATCTCAATAATATTGGAATATTAGAATATGAAGACTTAAAGCAGTTATTAAGAAAAATGATTTTATGTGATTTATATTGAATTTTTAAAATAGGAAAAAAGTAAAAATAATTTAGAATCACATATTCTCTCTGTATTTAAATGATCCCTACATTAGGTCTTGACACAAGATTTAATGGGAGAATAGTAGGAGTAATGAATAATGTAGAAAAAGTAGAAGAGAAAAAGTAGAAAAAGTAAGGTTATTTGAGTATTTTTAAAGGAAAAACTTACCAAAAAATGAAAGTGTAGCAAACTTTTAAATACATCCCAAATAGGAAAGTGTAGGAAACTTTTAAATACGGAGGGAGTACATTTATCATATTCAGTATGAGATAATATTTGTGTGATAGAGCGAAAAGAAAAGATAAGACAATTTTAGTGGGATGGTGAGGTAGTATATTACACGATCGTTGAATGATTGACTAATAAGTATTCAATGGGTTGTTGTTATAAAAATGTACTCCCTTCATCCCTTAAAATTTTGCCAACTTTTCTTTTTGGTTGTCCTACTAATTTTCTCACTTTTCTTTTTTAAGTAGATAATTTGTGGTTCCAATTAATTCTATCTTCTCATCATAAATCTCAAACACACAATTTTTACTTTAGTAATTCTCGTGTCGGTCAAACTTGGTCAAGTTTTAAGAGATTGAGGGAGTAGTATATAGGTTTGATATACAAACCTCTTACTATCAATTCAAACACCCTCATAGACAATTTTAGTCTTTCATTTATCATGACAAAGTCACAATAAAGGACTGATTTTATTTTTAGTTAGACTGGATTTTTCGGGTCTGGCTTGTCTGCTTAAATATGGCATGATCTAAACTTATCTAGTCTAGTCTGGTAGGTGTCCGGTCTAAGTGTATTTTACAAGTGTCAAAATTCGGTTTGATATACTTAAGTCTGGTATAGTATATTTAAATCAGGTTTGATATGTTATGTTCTAGCCTGTTTCAGTCTGCTCTATTATGTTCTGTTCTGGTCTGAAACTGAAATAAGTTCAACTGAAAATATTCTAAAATATCAATTTAACAATACTTATGGGCTTAAATGTAAGAATTCTAAAATTGACAACTAAAAGTGATTTACTCGCAAAAAATTGACTAATTTATAGTTGGCCCTTTTTATTTTTACTAAATTATTGTCGGATGTTCTTTTATTACCAATGTCGCTAAAGTGTTTAGTTTTACCAAATTTGGTAAATTGCTTTTTTACTAATTTGATAACTTGACCTATATATTACGGAGTAATATATCTTTAAAAAATTATAAACAATGATGAGAGTAAGGTTATTTTAGGTATGGAAAATTTGTTGGTGTAATATCACAGCTTTGTCGATGTGTACCCAAGGCTTCACTGAGTGTACTCGCTGGCTTTTCTTTTTCCCTCACCAAACGGTTGTCATCCTCCCGTTCACACAGTCTCACCTACTCAACCGACCTCTACTTCTCCCTTTGCATTCCATCACCTTCAAGGCTTCAACCCCCGATTGATTAGGCTAGGGGCTAAGAAGTCACTTGGTTGCGCTCATACACAAGCTCGGTGCCAGCGCCAGCATCCCTGGACGGCTTTGATCCCCATCATCTTCTCCCCATCCTAAGGTATTAATTTCGTGTTTTATGGTTATCACATTTAAAGATTTCATTGAATATTCAATTCGAACTTGATCGTAACCATCGGTTGCTTTCATCTCCTACGCATTGCAAGTTTTAGCAACTCGAGAGACTTTAACAATTTTAATTGTTCCCCTTCCGGTGTATAAATATGCTTTCCTTAGCTTGCTTGGTAGAGGCTCTCTTCCGCATCTTGCCGCTCTCCTCCAGGTAAACATTATATCCCTTGGCATTTTTAACTGATTGTTTTTCTTCAACTGATTTCACTGCCTATCTGAATATTAATCTGAATAACCTTTCCGGGAGCACAAGTCCATTTCAAATGAATTTCTTATAGTATAGAATATTAATCTGAATAACCTTTCCCTGCAAATATTTATGGAACATACATCTACACATGTACTAATCATATCTTTGTACAAATTGATGTACAATAAAGGGTTGAGCACAAAAATCCTTCTAGCAATCTTCATAGCACGCTATAAGAGCTTTTGGAAACTCATATTATATGTATGTATCATGCTTTCGTATATTTTATGTACTCAATGTGGACAATGAATTTAGTTAGCTCTGGTTTATACTATAATCCAAAATAACCTGCACACTTAAGCTTTAAGGTTATATTGATTATAAATCTGTGTTTTTGAGGGTTCATTGAGATAAAAGTGTTAGAGTATCATCATTCTCAAAATAAATTATTATCTTTAATGGTAGACATGCCTTGGGTCAATCCCCCGAGTTAAGTTTACACTGTTGTTGTTAACCTTTAGCTAACTGGCCTTTAGATACCCTATAATGTTTGAAAAAATTAAAATAAAGTAGACCAATGGTTGTTTCACCACATTTTTTTGTCTCGGTGAATGCTATTTAGATGTGACTATATGTAGACTTGCTAGCCATTTGAGAGTTAAAACGCAAAACTTTATGTTGACGAGCTTCTAAATTTATACCATTTCCTTTAACTCTTTAAGTACTTCATTGTTGGGTTAACATTTCCTCTGCTAAACTGCTGCAATTATGACATGTATGTTTTGATAAATTATCAGTTTAGCACATATGTATCTGTGGCATATGTCTACATTTTAATACCCCAAAAGGCTTCATTTTTTCATTAAAGCAAAAAAATAATAAACAAACTATCCTTTGTCTAACTGATTTCATTGTTAATTAACCAACATATCTTAAATTTAGATAACATGTATGAAATATACTTATTGATACTCTTCCTTTGAATGTGGTGTGGCAGATAAAGATATATTTAAAGAATCACTTAAATAGTAGTAAAAGATGGTTACATTTCTCAAATAAAATTATCTTTGTTCTCGTCCTAAAA
Organism: Cuscuta europaea; assembly: GCA_945859875.1. Classification (NCBI taxonomy): domain Eukaryota; kingdom Viridiplantae; phylum Streptophyta; class Magnoliopsida; order Solanales; family Convolvulaceae; genus Cuscuta; species Cuscuta europaea. The sequence continues at coordinate 2,861,650 of CAMAPE010000013.1, forward strand.
TAAGATTCACTCACTCCTAAGAGTTGAACTTTTAATGTTTTTATTCTTTTTTCTAGGACTAAGTAAGTCATGTTTTGATAATAAAACATAGCTAATAGTACTGGGTAAATTTGTCTATGATTTACTCCTATTTGGAGCAATTTCTTTTATATTTAGTGTCATGTGCTTCTTCATATGTTCTTGTGTTTTTTGAGTTTTCAATTTTTATAAGCTATAGATCTATAGGTTTGTTCGTTGATGAGGGGTTATCTAATCTGATTACTTAAAATGTTTGTCCGATTAACTTGTGCATTTTCAAAAATCAATTAGTTACCCCCTAAGTTTTGATCATTCTCATTATACAACCCCCTCATGCACATTAATATTTGTTAAATTAAATTTAATATACCTTTTAAATTCAATGAAAGTTGTATATAAAATTAATTTTTAAAATATAAAACTATTTATCATTTTAGCAATAAGTCATTGTTGATGATCATTTGATTTTCTACTTAACTACTCGATCGTGGAATAACTATTAATGAGAGTAGTTAAGGAGAGGACTCGTGAGTCATATTCATGAGATACATAAAAAGAATTGTTTATAAAATGTGTTATCAAAATTCTAGGCACTTCTTCATTATGAGTATAAAAGTCTTATTTGTAATTCATTTGGTTGAATTAATCCCAATGACATTTCTTCCATGTGCAGCAAAGAAGAAATACCAAGATTTTTTATCATTCCATGACCTAAAAGATAGGTTTAGTATCAATAAGGGACCTAAAAGATGGGTTTAGTATCAATAAGGGACCTAAAAGACAAAAAGTGTGTTGATTATTCCGATTATTCCATGATTTGAATAATTGAAAGCTAAGACCTAAAATATCATAGATTTTAATTTATTTAAAATTGTTATTAACTCTGTTACTAATTTGTGATGATTATATCTTCACAAAAGTTTTTTTGTTGTAAAAAGTTTAGTTTTATAAGGTTAAATGATATTTAATTTTTTAAAATAAAAATATTAAAAAATTCGTGATATTTTTTATATTTTACTCGTGAGTATTTTCTCTTAATTCCTCTCAATAATTTTTTTCCATGATGGAGTAGGCCAAGTAGCTAAGTAGAAAAATAACGATCAACAACAATGACTTATAATTATGATAATAATTTGTGTTTTACATTAAAAATTATTTTATAGACATTTTTCATTGAATTGAAGAATTATATTAAATTTAAATTTAACAAATATTAACGTGAGGGGGCAAAGAACGAGAATGATCCAAACTCATGGGGTAACTAATTGATTTTTGAAAATGTAAGATTGCATTAATAATTATGACATAACCTCAGAGGGTTAATAGTCAATTTCCCTTATATTAATTGACCATAAAAAAGGATAATCTTCTTATAGAAATGTACTATTAATAAATCTGATTATCAAAAAATGACATTTTTTAAAGTTTTTTTGAGGCATTGTTATGTTATACCCCCAACACTCATTTTCATTCCTTCATTATATTGTTTTGCCATGGTTCAACTAATGTTGGAAAATATGCATTCATCAATGCTCTGTTAAAGACGATGTCATACAAGGACCCAGTTGCAACTGTTGTGTAAGAAAGTACAAACCAATTCAATCTGCCATTACTGGAAGGACTTTGATGCTTTCTTAAGTGCTGGTAAAATGTACAATACTCCTAGAGTCCATCTCCATCACAGACAAGATGCAATGGTTCATTCAGAAGATCTACCTGCTCTTGCTCCTCGTAGTCGGCTTCATGCTCGAGTTTTCCTGGACTCCTCTCAGTTGGATTTAAATAAATTGATCGCTGATCAAGTTAGAGCAATCGGTATTTCATGAGACAATTGGGACTCAGCTTTGTGGAACTCCGAAAGGAGGGATTGCAAGGTATGAATAGGCGGATTGTATTCATGGTTTTTGGTTTCTGGGGGGATGCAGAGTAATATTTTTTACTAAGATCAATAGGTGAGAAGCTCACATCGGGCCCTGCTCATGAAAACCTAAAATAGATTGTCAAAGGTACGTAGTTGCTCGATCAAATTAAGAGGGATAACCAATAGGTCCATCTTAGGAGAAGAGTAGTCGCTCCACATAGCCTGCCTCTACTAGACAAAAGTTTTTAGTAGCTTGCTATCTTTAGCATATTGAAGTCAATCTATACATTCATGTGAATTGGTGTACGTACATCTCCAGGATAATAGTCATTAGAATGAAATAAATTATTGACTTGTTTCCCACTTGGAATCTGGTATGGAGTGATTTTCTTCTCATAGTACTTAAGTTTGAACATTTGTTTAAGAACTTTACCTCATACTCCACTGTATATACATGGTTGCAAAATATTCCACCAATTGTTATCAGAAAAGTCTATTGTTGATGCATATATCCACTTTGTGTTAGGTTTTTTGTTGCTACATGCTATAGATAGTGAAGGCGTTTGTAAAATCTACAACACTTGAAATGTATCCTCTTCTAATTACAGGTTTGGGGTTTAAACATACTTGATTTAAAAGTTACAGAAAGGTAAATTCATTGCTTAGTCACTTAAAGTAGTATGTAACATTGTTTAGAATCAAATGTTATCTTAATTAAAGCAGAGTACTATTTTGTGCTGCAACAACGTATCAAGAAGCATACTCCACTCTAGTTGTGGCACTCTTGGCTAATGATATTGTTGCTCTGTCAAAATCAAAACCCGGAAGTAAAAAAAAAGAAAAACTGAATATCATGCGGCAAAGTAATATGTTCAGTTTTCTCTAAATTTGTTCATAGGCCTTCTACTTGTAGAAAACATGTCACTTATATAAAATGGTTTCCAAAATAATATAAAATTGCCTTCTTAAAAGACCTTTTTGAAATTGAGAATCATGAGTTAATTAGTTCAAGTCACGCATATAAAACGAATAGTATTCAATTCATCTCTCGTGTCGTTTGTTTGGTACATTCGTTGTCAATATTTTAATGATATCATTTAAATTTTCATTTAAATCGGTGATAATTATTCGTTTACCAGTTAGATTGTTGTTTGCAGCTATTATCGGCCACCAGTTATTGGTATGCACCATTGTCTTAAAAGGTTAAGCATATGTTGTAATTCATTATTGTGCATGTTTAGCTTCTAATTTTGAAAAATGTATATGACGAACACTTTGTCGTAGTGCGTCAAAATAAATTCAATACTAACACTTATACGTAGTATAGCATAGTAGAGTTCGTATCCACAAGGAAAGGAATACTTTCTTTTTATGAACTAGTAATTAAAGGGGGTTTTTGGGTTTGAATGATTTAATTAAATTAAAAACTAAGATGAACGACTTATATGAGTTTTAATTCAAAGATAAAAGGAATTTGGTTTTGCTACTTTCCACTTGTTGATATATTTAGTCGATCCTTGTTATATCTATAACTTATCCCCTCTCGAATACTCAATCGAGGAGTATATCCAATCCATCGTGGGTAGTTATTAACAACAATCCTTCATTAATAACCCTTTCTATTAATCAAATATAGAACAACGCCTTATACCGATTTAATAGTAGCATTTAATGTTTCCAACTCCTTGATGAAATCAATTGAGATTGATAACCTCAACACAACGGTTTTGGTTTAACCAACAAAATTAATCCCTCTTAAGTTTATTAACCACGATCGTGCATTAATAAACCGAAGTTATTTACTTGTGAAACCATCAACGAGTAACCATCGGTTCGTTGATCATTTCTAGTAATAATTAATATTGAGATGTTGACTAATTGTCATCTTAGCAACACTCCCCAACATTAATATAGAAATAGATTAAGGGAAGAATTAATATTCAAGGAGAGAAGTTAAGAAAGTAACTCACAACTTTAATAATCAACAAGCTTCAAGAGCAAAATCAAGAAATGAAAGTTTAGCTCCTCATTTGGAGACTAAACATAGCTAGAAAACATAAAGAAATGTTATTCTAAACTGAGCTTAAGAGTATGGAAGAAGGGATGATAATTAGTGAAGGAAAAGTGTGATATTTATAGGTGTTTTTCAACACCTTTGGACGGGTACCCGACCGGGTATAGAGCCCACCCGACCGGGTACCGGTCAAAATCAAATATTTCCCATGTTCCGGTGTTCTTCAGCACGTTCGTTTGCCTTCGGTCAAAGGTCACCCGACCGGGTGAGATAGTTCACCCGACCGGGTGATGTAATTTCCGGGCAGCAGCAGTTGTTAAGTCTTACCCGACCGGGTGAAGACATCTACCCGGCCGGGTAAGTTCCATGGACAGTATTTCTTCATGTTTTCCCCCTTTTCCAACTCCTACAACTCTACCACTACTTTATAACTTAAATACAAGCTAAACACAATTATAAATACATTCAAACAAATGCTTGCAAACTACATAACAATGGTAAACAAACAACACAAAATAAACATAAAAACAAACATTTATGCATTACTAACTACGGAGTATTTCATATCAGTTTACTCAATATGATAGTACTACTTAACTAGTTTGTGAACATATAGATACTTCCATATCATATTTGACTTTAATTTGCATCTCATATTTTATTTCATTTTATTTATACTTTTCTCCCCTTAATGTGTTTCTTTTTGTTGGAATTTTTTCTTAGGCACAACTAAACGTATTTATCTTTTTTTACTGTACAACACATGTTTATCTAAATGCTTGATTTTTATTTTAAAAAAAGTGAAGCAGAAAGTCATTATTCGGTATGCATAAGTATTGATGTTCAAATAGCAAAGTTTTCCAATTTGAAAGTCTTAGGGATCAAAATTTAAAGAAAAACACTTAACACTTAATTACACCATATGTCCCAAAGTCACCATGATTTAGAATCTCTGATCCCAAATGTCTTATCAGGGTCGGTGGTCAAGGGCTTTGGGATTGGGGATTCAATCTTTTGGAGGACCGATATATCTCAAGGAGTGGGGTTTTGGAGAAGGGTGGGGAGGGAAATTTATGATGACAATCTTTCACTTGTTTGAGAGTTTCGATGTGAAATAGAAAGAAATTGTTTTAGATGTGTTTTTATTATTTATACCTTTCAGAATTCAATGAAGGTTAAATTTTTGAGTTCCTTCAAATTAGGGTTTTGAGGGATTTAAATGAACATTTTTTAATGACATACTAGACCCAACATATTCATCTTAGTTATGTGACTATGTCTAGCTTTTTTTGGGATTCACCAAGAATTCAAAATCTATCGAGTTCTTGTCTTTTATATTTTTCTTCACGGGTCTCTTAATAATAAAAATAAAACGGTAAAAAATTATAACTGCAACATTAAAAAACATGCAATTTAGTTTTAATTACCACCTGAAGTGTGAAAGTGTCAACGATGTCAACAACCTTAATAGTATGGTCTTCAACACAACCTCGTCTTCTCCACCTTATGCTGACGGGTTTGCCCCAATATCGACATCAATACCATCCTGGACAACCCACTGTAATTTTTATATTACAAAAACAAAAAAATCCCGATCATCATCAATTATTAAATAACAATTTCATAATAAAAAAGACACAACATCCAATAAAATTAATTAATAATAATAGTAATCTAATTAACCTTTCCGTCAACTTCCCATAGAATCCCATTCTCAATTTCTTTGTAGGGGAATGAGTCTAGAGAAACTCGTCACCTGCCACAAATGGCACGATTACATCATATAAATCTCAAATGTCACACCCCAAGTTAATATAATTATGTTGTGTGGTAGCAGTGATCGGTACTTTAAATCAAGAAATATTAAGTAATGAAATTTATAAGCTAAATAGTAGAGAGGGTACGTACCGGATCCGGAGAGTAAATCTTGATAGACCAACATGATATGAAGTCTTTCTGGTTTTGTACTGTATATTCTTGATGGCGGAGATGAATTAAGAATTTAAGATGCTTATATGAAGAAGGGTAATAGGTTAGGCTATATGTAGGGCGATGTTAGGCAGTTTAATTGAGAGAAGTATGAGAGGTTGGGTAAGATACGTATCATACAATTTAATTAGAAGAAGAATTTCCAAATTCCTAATTAGTTTAGCTTGTAATAGTAAATTATATTGTACAGAAGTCATATTTGGTAACACAATAACGTTAGTGGTGCCCAAATTAAACCCTTAGCTTAAATATGTTTCTAAATGTATAATTATGAGTCGAGTTAAATATCTATGCCATTAATCAATTCGTTTTTGGCCACATATTTCTTTTATTAATTAATAAATGAATGAAAATTATGACTAAAATATAATTTGGTCACTAAGTAATAGTAGAAATACTTACTAATATATATTTAATAAAAATAAAATAAATGTGAATAATAACAATGTGACTATAGTTATTATCTTCAAATTTGAAGCAAGCGCTCCAATCTGAATCAAGACTGCATAAAGGTTGGATTAAACACAAATACATAATATAATGCAAGCCTAGAAGCAAACCACTTTGACTATAAGAACTATTCAGAAAAATCATTTAATTAGTCTCTCAAATATAAATGAGCATATGTATTTACCGAATGAGAGAGAGAGAGGCAATTTTCCATCAACTTGCTCCTTGAAAGAAACTCTATCGCGTTTTTGGTGTGCTTCGATCTGCGTTTTTATGATTCCCGCCAATTTGTTTCGCTGTTGATAAACTTAATATTAGGTGGGCGTGAGTTTGTGGTTTGTGCGGTTTGGGCACACATATCCCTGTTGTTAAAACTTGTTAAATCCACATCTCATTAAGGGTCCATTTGGCGAGTCATTACTTCAGAGTCTTATCATCTTACTTTTCCATCAAATACGTAATTTTTTATTTTACGCGCTGAATTGTATAATAATTGAAATAAATAAGGATGATGTTATTTTTCGGACTTAATTGGGTGGAGTTACTCTAGACACTTTTTAAATGTACCCATTTATTTAAGAGGTATGTGAGTAAAAAACTATTAAACATATAATTTATACTCCGTATAATTTATAAGGGCTCATTTGGTTAGGCTTAAATGGTTAAAGTTGGTAAATATAAATTAAAGTATAAAAAATCACATTTTTATCCAATATATTTATTTTAGTCATACATTTATCATTATTTCTTATTAAATATATTTTATATTCGGCGGATCCAAACTAATAGACCATTGACTTCATACCCTCAGGCCTGGGCGGCTCACCCGCGACCCCAGGCCAATGAGACTCGTGCTTTCACAAGTAGTACATAATCAGATCCAATGCATATAAACACAACATAAGTGTTTTTATGCATTTTGGATCCCTACCATTGAAAGCATCTCTCCACCACAAAGTACAAACCTTGCAACTTTCAGACCCCATCTCCCGAATTTCCTTTTTAAAAAAAAAATCTTTAAGAAAAATCATACTATTTCCGTGCACACATCAACCCCCCCAATTAGAAAACACTCCAAAAATAGTTATCTTTTTTGTACACCTCTTAATTCTGGTGTATATAGCTCATTTATAAAAATTCAGTGATCGTCTCCAATTGTTTGTGTATGCACACGAATGTACAAAAATGCATGTGTGTATACTAAGAATTACTCAATAAGAAAAGTTGTCAAAATCTAATAGTATGTGGGGAATATAGAATGCACTGTAATAGAATATCTAGAAGTAATGTGCTATCTTAGATGTTTTTAATTGGACTGAAATTCTAAAGTAGAGAGCGAAAGTTATCTCTGCGTTTGCGCGGCCTTTCCCTCACGTAGGGTTTAGTTTTTGCTAGCTGTTCTAGGCTTGTGCGGCCAGAGAATTTTTGCCTTGCGCATCGCGCAAACTTTATTTTTGTTCGCAGGTTCATCTTCAACTGCTTAACATGGCAATAAGAAATCATGAAGTACATTGTTAACCAGTACGACACTTGGCTACATGGCGGCTTCTCCTACACTTTTGATTGCTCACTAGCAAAGAATGTTATGAATAAGGAGAAAGGAGAGGAAGAAAATGTAGTATTGCCGGTCCATTCCCCTCCCGAACTGTCGCCGTGAAGGAATCTTGTGGTTAGGGTTTGGGAGATTATGTTTCAAGTTTTAATTTATTTTAATTATCTTGCCCTTATTTTTATTTTTGAGTTCGAAATGAATGTTGTTTTGGTTGTTTTGTTTATTTCCATTAGCAAAACTCTAGAGTATAGGTTGAGTGATGAAAGGGTTATTGCGTCCGTCATCGGCTCAACTCATTATAGGATCAACAAGTCATATTATTTTCTTAGAGTGATAAACTCTGAGTCTGGTTCGAGAGCAGATAGTCGGAAAGTAACTTTTTTTCTTTTTGTATCTTGCTTTAATTCCGATTATTCAATATAAGTCATTTTCTTCCCAAAAAAATTTGATTGAAAATTTTCTGATTTGGTCTGGTTTTCACTAATCTGCTAGTTGATTTGTGGTCTGTTAGGTGTCTGGTCTATGTGTATTTTATAATTGTCCAAATGTAATACTCCCTCCGTCCTATTGGACTTTGCCAACTTTCTTTTTTTTTTGTCCAAAATTTTTTGTCACTTTCCTATTAAAGCATCTAATTTGTGGTTCTGCACATTTCTCTCTTCTCTGCACAAATCTCAACCACACAGTTTTTACTATTCTTATTTCTCACCTACTTTGCACTTGGCAAAGTCCACCGGGACAAAGATAGTATGATTTAATCTGATCTGATCTAATGTGGTGTGATTTGAAACTGAAAAAAGTAAAACATTTTTAGAGTCTAGGGTCTGATATGCAAATTGATGAATTTAACAATGTACGAAGTACTCCTTCCGTATCATATTAGTTGCAACATTGAAATTTATACACTATTCATGTACACTACTTTAACTACATTTTATCTATTAATGTAACTGAATTATTTTTTTAAAAAAAAATTGTTGAATTCATCTAATTAGGAAGTTTCATAATTTGTTTTTTAATTTTTTTTACTAATAAGGGATTAAATATAATTATGGTGTGCATTGGTAAACGTGGAAAAAGGGAAAGTTGGGGGCACTAAAAAGAGAACTCGAGTATGAAGTACGAAGTACAATACAATGCCATCTTTAAGAACACTCCCGTCGTTTCCGTTCACCAGATTCGATTTTTTCAGGTAAGAGCAAAATATCCTCTTTTGTTTTTCGTTTTGCTCTACCTGAAAATTCAGAGTGGAGCATACCTAATTCTTTATAAATACGATTCTCAATTTCCGATTATCTTTCTTTTTATCATGTATATCGTATACTGCAGAATCCTTTTGCACACTCAAACTACTAAGATTCCATGATTTGTTGTCAGTTTGAGCAATTATTTCCCCTTTTTGTTGTTGGGATTCGTCGAAGAGAAAGTCCTTGATTGTAGTTCTGTAATATGATTTTCCCTTGTCCTGCATCGATCGACGGATTCAAGGGTTTAGCTTTCGGAGTTGAAAGTTAGGGTTTTTAATTGTATTTGTTCGTCATATTGTTGATGTGAATCTGCTACTAGGATGGAGAGTAACAAGGACGAGGCTTTAAGGTGCATTGGTATTGCCAAAGAAGCAATTCAATCCGGGAACAAAGCAAAAGCTTTGAAATTCATCAAAATCGCAGGCCGTCTTAATCACACTTTGGTAGTGGATGATCTTGTGGCCGCTTGTGAAAACATTGAGTCATCCGATCAAGTTCCTCTAAGAAGCAAAAGAGATGCTGGAAAAGCGAATGGTGAGAGGGATAAAGCCAAGTCGGACGAACCTTCAAACGGGAATATGAATTACATGGAAGAAAACATTCAATTGATTAGGCAAATCAAGAATGAAAGAGACTACTATGCAATCCTTGGTGTGGAGAGGGGTTGTTCAGTTGAGGAGATTCGAAAAGCTTACAGGAAGTTGTCATTAAAAGTTCACCCAGACAAGAATAAGGCTCCAGGCTCTGAGGAAGCTTTTAAGACAGTTTCCAAGGCTTTTAAATGTTTGAGTGATGATGAGTTGAGGAAACAGTATGACCTTACAGGTTTAGTTGGCCCTCAATTCGAGTACAACGAACCACAACGTAATAATTTTCGGCGAAGGAGGAGGAGAACAGTGGATGATTTTTTTGATGATAACATTGACCCAGATGAGATTTTTAGGGCATTCTTTGGTCAGTCAGACTTGTTTAGAACCACACATGCTTATCAGACTAGAGCTCCTGGTGGGCACCAAAGAGAAGATTCAGGTGGATCACGGTCTAACTTCACCCCCCTCCTTCGTCTGCTGCCATTGTTGCTGATTGTCTTGCTTGCTTATAACCCATTTTCCGAGCCCGAGTATTCATTGCAGAAAGGTTACTCCTATCAATTCAAGAAGATGACAGAGAAACATGTAGTGGAGTACTTTGTTAAGTCAGCTGAGTTTGACCGGGATTACCCTCCTGGCAGTGCTGGTAGGGATAAAATAGAAGAACGTGTAATAAGGGATTACAAGAATGTGCTTGGTCGTTACTGTCATATAGAACTTCAAAGGAGGCAATGGAATCGGAACTACCCAACTCCTCACTGTGACAGGCTACGGAGTTTTTCAGTGGCATGAAAGGTTAGTTGTTATCACAAGCTATTTCTTGATTTTTTTTGTAGGAGTGTTGTTTTTAGTGAGTTTGGTTCAGGCATATTTGGAACTTGAAAAATGCCAGGGAGTGAAAGTTTCTTTAGGGGTAAACTAAAAGTTGCTTTGAACTAATTAAATCAATTTTAGATATTGTTCAAACTCATATTTCTTACATAAATCTAATTGTATATAACATTTAAAAAGTTTTAATCAATTTTGGTTTTCCTTAACATCTCCCAAGTTACACAAAAATAACTATCTATTTGGGGTAGGGGTGGATCCTGGAAAATGCTTGGTAAAAGGTGGGAGGAAGAGAGAGAATAAAGTCTAAAGTTCGAAGGGAGCAAAAAATTTGGTTGCTATCGATAACACATTCTATAGTTACCAAAATGAATTCAAGTGATGAACCATTTTAGCATCTGTCTTCCACATTTCCTTTACCTATTCCTTTACCTATCATTTTCTCGGATCCAAACATGCCCTTAGGCGAAGTATAAGTAGGATCGGGTATGTTCATTTTGTGATTTTCCTGAACACATAAACATTGTAGCTTTTCTAGGATTCTTTCTTATGTATGCAATAGTATGATGAGCTCGTTTGGTAATAGGTAATACTACGCATGTAAAGAAGGTTTGAATCTCATAAAATTTCAGGAGCTTTTATATAAAAAATGTAAGTAAAGAATAATACCGAAACGGGGGTAGAAACTAGAAACATCATTTTCTCTAAGGGGAAATTCCCGAAATAGGAGTAAAAACATTTTTGGAATTTCAAAAAAAGGAGTACTATCTTTTTATTCACTAAATATGAGCAGTTATTGCCAAATTGGGAAAATATTGTCGTGTTGAAAGTCCACTAATGCTAAAATAGGATAATAATTCCTCTTATTTAGGGAATAAAAATATAGTAGTCATTTTTTAGGAATCCACAAACATTTTTACTTCTATTTGGGGCAATATCTTTTTTATTTAACGACTAAGGTTCGTGCCAAAAGCATACCTCTTTCTACTTTTTTCCCCATAAGTTGGTGTTGTTAAATTATTTGGCTAATAAGCTGAAAAGGGTATTCAACTGGCACTATATATGCAAGTAAATTCATTGGGCACTCCAACATGCTTACTATGGTGCACATTGGCGTGATAAACGGTGAACACTCTTCACCGTTTATCATGCCAACGTGCTCAGTTTGCTTTTGCTTCCTTGTTGCTCTTAGAGTATCAGAGTTAAATGAAATAACTGAGCCTAATTAATACTGTTGGTTTATGTGACTGATCAGGTCTTTCTGGTGGATTATGAGGAGCTCTAAGGTAGCAAGACTGGCAACAATTTCATCACATATGTGATCGGATGACATGGCGGGATTTTGCAGACAAGGAGCCCATGTCATTCACAGCATGGCAGGCATTGCCGTTGCTTATTTGTATGCCATTTCATTCGGAAATATACTACTGTTTTTATATTTATTATGGACTTGTACTCTATAGAATTTGCATAGATTTATTTAAATGGCTCAGACCTCTCTGAATTATTATAAAATAATATTGCTTCTTATATGTGCGTTGCTTATAATGTTGCCAGATTCAACCAGCTTCTAATTGAAGTTTCAATAGTTTCAACTTTCAAGTTCCCATAGCCGTACTATATTTCAATTCCACATTACGAGTATTAAACTTCACATTTCTATAAAAAGTAAGGGAGTGTTTGCCTTTGTTTGCAGTAAAAGTTGGTAGTGTTTTGAAAGAGGAGTGTTTAATAAAAAAAAGTGATTGTTGATATAATATTTGTTGAAGTACAAAAAAGCCCTCTCCTTCTTCTTTGGAAATCCCGCTCAGCCATCACCGTAGGCTCACCAGGGACGGCTAGCATTCTCCACTAAAAAAAGTGGACAAATTATTACATCTACCTATGGTTGGACTCGGGTCGGGCCACCTGGCCCGTGGACCGGCCCGGCCTGCTACTGTGCGGGACCGGGACCGGCCCGGTTCTCGGGTTCGGGTCCGGGTCAGGCCTAGGCCCGGGGGGTAGGGCAGGTCCGTGCTCGGGTTTCAAATTTGGTGAACCGGCCCGGCCGGGCCCGGGCCAAATTGATTTTTTTTATATTTTTTTTTTCATTTTTGGGGTTCCACCCGGGTTGGGCTTGATGGGTAGGATGGGTTTGGGGGGTTTGGGAGGGTGGGGTGAGGGGGGTTAGGAAAGCAAAAAAAAAAAAAAACCAAACCGGAGGCCCGGCCCGGACCTGGACCGGACCCGGTGGCTACCCGGGCCGGTCCCGGGTCCACCATTCCTGAACCGCCGGCCCGCCCTGACCCGAGTCCATCCCTACATCTACCATTCATCACCATTTTTCTATGTTTTAATTACATACCCAGGATGCCCAAGAAAAAGTTTGATCTGGGGGACCGGAGAAGGAATAGGTATCACGATGTGTTGGATTTGGCATCTCTCTTTATGAAGACAGTAAAGTCGGGAGTGATCATGGACGGATTTTCATTCTTTGGGTTGCTGTAGGAGGAAGAGTACTGTATGACGGCGGCGCAATATATGTATTTGAGGAGGAAGATAGTGATGCTCTAATGGGCAAAGTAGTGAGATGTTTCGACAGAGGTGAGACGAAAAAGGGTATTTTGGATTTAACACAATATATTTGCCATTATAACTATAGTTAAAGTTGTAGAGCCCGTTTGGTAACACTGAAATCGGCTGAATCGTCTTATTCTGCTGAAATTAATGAAGTTCTGGCTGAAATGACTGTATTGGCTGATTCTGCTGATTTATGAATAAATTATAAGTAAAATATACAGTATTGAACTAATAAAATAAATAAAAAATTATATGAAGAAATAGCTAAAATGACCATCTACGCTAACTTCAGCCAATACAGCAACAAAAGCAACTCCAACCTTACATTTTCTTATTATTACACAATTCAGCGTCCGCAATCAAAAATTACACGTTTCTTTAAAAAATTGACTGATAAGTTTGATAAGTCGAAAAACAAAGTCACCAAACGGGCTCGTAATAATTCATAGAAAAACCAAGAAGCAATTAGAAGGACCAGTATATCAACTTTTAGCTTTTACTCCGTAGCTTTTAAGTGCTTAATTTAAATAGAAATTTAAATAAAAGCGGTGTTTGATAACACCGTTTTTTTTTTTAAAGTCAAAAGTTGAAAAATGTTTTTTTTTTTTTTTCACAAACATTGCCTAACTCTTCAATATAAGTTAGTATGTACTATGTAGTATCAAAACTACTTTTACTTTTTACTTGATTTGAGATAAAAGAGGGGAACAATTGAAATGTCCTGACTTCATTTCTAGTGAATGTATAATTCAACACTTTTTTAAATCAGAAACTATAGTTCATCTTTGAATCTTTTATTACTAGATTGGGGTACTCCAATTTTCCACTAAAATGTCCTGACTTCATTTCTAGTGAATGTATAATTCAACACTTTTTTAAATCAGAAACTGTAGTTCATCTTGAATCTTTTGTTACTAGACTGGGGTACTCCAATTTTCCACTAAAATGTCCAGACTTCATTTATAGTGAATGTATAATTCAACACTTTTTTAAATCAGAAACTGTAGTTCATCTTGAATCTTTTGTGACTAGACTGGGGTTCTCCAATCAAATACATTTAATGGTGCCATGGACCACAACCATGGTCCAAGTAATGAACTATATGCGAAGCCTATTGTACGGGATCGGTGAATCCAACCCATTGATCGAGATCAATTGATAAGTAGTCGATGGGCCTAATAGGGGACTGACTTGCGAAAGGAACCCACAATCAAGCAGGCCTGGACGGCAGACCTCGAGCATGGGCGGGGTTCCAGCGAGGTCGGACTCACCCGAGGGCTTATGTGGCATGCTGGCTATTAAGCATAGCTATCTGGTAGCGACATGGATCTAACGGAAGAGACGTGAGCATAAAGGAATAGTAATTACAGAATAATGAGAGACATTAGAAGAGCCCTATCATGATTAAGTTTAATAAATGTATCAGTTATTTCTACTTAAAGTAATTGCCCCATAGTCCTAGATGTGCAATTAACTTTGTTATTAGTCCTATTTGAGTCATTAACTCTTCTACTTAGGCTACTGTACCTATATGTATATAAATACTCCATGTACTTATCCTAAAAGAGATCCACATCCTGAATAATAAAACTCCCTTACGTTGCCTAAATTACTTTATTTCCGTAGATTAGCTCTCGTAGTTGGAATTAAACTCTATCATTTGGTGCTCTCGTTGAGAGTCGATTTACGACAAAAACAATGATTGGATCACACAGTCACAACCGTGATGGCGGTAACCAAGGCGATGTTAGAATGAACCAAGTCATGATTGAGGATGAAAGATCTCGTTCACGGCGCAACGATTTCTGGAGGAGGAACGACAACATGTTGACCCCATGCGATTTGAGAAATCGTCTGCATGGCGTGGGGGTTCCAGGCACCTAAAGACATGGTGCCTTTCAAGGGCCAAATATTTCTGAGAGAGAGCCTACAAGAAGTCTTACACTACATTTTCTTCATCCTTCTCTAAACTTCTTATATCAATGAAAACCTTTTTCTATACATCTTAGAGCTCCATTTTCATAGTTACCGACTTACCGTCGTAAAAAACAAAGACCTAAGACCACTTGGATTGGTGAGGTATTAGGAGTCCAAAATGTTAAAAGTGGAATTTTTGGGCTCCTAAATCATTGTTGTGGTTGGCTAAATGAGGGAGTAAAAATGGAGAAGGGAATGGAGGGTGTGGAAGGAGGGAGGCTAAAAAAAGGGAAGAGGTGGGGGCAACACATGTGGTGCACAAGGGGAAAAAGAGGGAAAGAGGCAAGTGGGCCATGTGGCTATTTGGGATGTACCCTGGAAATGTTTAGGGGGATGATGTCAGGCTGACTTCGTGCTGATGTCACAGAGCACTCATTTTTAAAAATATTGGTAGATCCAACGGTTGTGATGATTTGGACACTGTTTGAACGAGAATAAAATTGATCCAATGGCTGAAATTAAAATCTAACGGTTAAAATAATTTATTTTTTTTTTCATTATTTTTAATTAATATTTTGTCCTAAAATCCTTTAATATTTTTCCAATGTGTTTGAACTCACTTCATCGAAAAACGTAAAAAAAATATTAATGAAATTTGTTTTTTTTACATCGAAATGGTCTTTTTTATTTTATAATTAATCAGAGAAAAAATTAAAGGAAAAACATTACTTATAATAATTTAATTAATGTTTTACTAAATTGATATGTAAAAAATGTGCATAGTGTATTTTATTGACGATGCTGGAAATTGGAATGCAGAGAAATATGAGTCAAAACACGTTTTAATATGTACGGAGTCCATTTTTGACAGTCTCCCACCACTCCAAATGGTGAAACAAGTAGGCACTAGGCATGGCATGGGTTATTCATATTGTTAATCATACTACGTACGAGAATACTAGCATTCTTTCTTTTTTATTTTATTTAAAGTAATTAACTTCTCCCCATCATCATGCATGTCTGCTTGTGTATTTATATTTTGTCCAAGTTATTTTGTTCTCTTTTGCATGCATGCTTTTAGTGTGTCGAGTGGCTTAGGAATTTTGTTGTTATTGTTTATTGATTAAATTTGCTTTCTTATGCATGCTATTATACATTTGGAGTGCATAAAAATGACCACTTGTTCAATACTGCATTGACATGTCATATAGGTATTAATGAATATCGGTATACCGAGTGTTAATTGATTTTATTGGACCTATTCACTATATACGTAAATTTCTAGACCATTCTAACTCCATTTACCATTTTGATTTAATTCCTACCTTTGACCTCCTAACCTCTTAACTATAAGATTTTTTGTAAAAATATTTATTAGTTAAATTGATCCAATTCACATACTCAGAAGAATAAAAGGCACAACTGTCACCCAACGGGTCCTCCGTCGGCAAGATGACCCTCCATCGGTCAGGAAGATGTCAACTCAGAATATGATCCAGAGGCCAGAAGAACCGGGTCTCCGTCGGCCATGTCTCCGTCGACCAGACCTCCGTCGGCCACAAAGAGTTCACAGAATCGGATTCCATACTTAGTCAATATACATACTTTGTACTCGGTCCAATAGAGGCCTGATGTACTCCTAATTTACCATATTTATGATCTTGTTTTGTCACACTTTTAATAATTTATTTTTCTTTTTTTAAATAAAAAAGGATTGATTTTTATCATCTTGAACATTTTAAGGTATTGCACTTGTTTTGGTATATTTTTGAATTTCAGGATAATTCGGGATGTAAATTGAAATTTTGAAAAGAAATAAAATTACTCCCGAGTGAAGACAGAAAAATCACCAAAGTGAAGCAGGTCCTTACTTTAACTCCGAAATATTTGTCAAGAGATCCGAAATATATTTCAGAATGAACCAAACTGTCCGCAATAAAATGTACCGGTTAACGGTTGATCAGTTAACTGATCAAACAATTAACCGGCCAAAATAAGTAAGTGGCGGAAGTGGAGCCAAAACTTTGGTTGACAAAACTATTCACTCATTTGTGAATAATTGAAGGCTGCCCATACGTATGAAGCTCTCAACTCTCAAGAAGAAAAGAAAATAAATTCATTGTATTATTAGAGGGACCCATGCAATAGTAATACTTTGAATTCCTTCCATAGAATTGAAGCTCCACATACGTATCATCTTGTTCATTGAGCAACAAACCAAGAGAAGCTACAGCAACTTTCATTTCAGGCTCCAAGCTATTCTAAAATTTCCTATATAAAGGACCATTCCGGAGCTGCAAAAAAAAAAAACACACCAAGTTCTGATAGAAATCATTCTTCTCTTTTCTTTAGTTTATACGAAGTATTAGTAGCCATATAATAAAAGTGATTCTGCCAAGAACACTTTCTGTATAGATTTCAGTTTATAATTCTCAGTTCCAGAATTTTAGCTTGTGATATTTGGTATTGAAGTTCATTTGGGTTTATCAGTTCGTTCAATCAGTTCCAGCTTAATACAAGGATTTCATCTTTTCTATTCCAGCCCATCTATGTTATTCATTATTTTATGCCTTCAGGTTCTTACTTAAACACTCACTTTAATTTCCTTAATCTGTTAAATTTATTATGTTTTTCATGAATTTTGCTTTTATTTTATTTACCGTAATTATGTGTAACTAAATTAAGTTTAGGCTTGGGCAAGATGTAATTTTTACTATTAATGTTCATATGATAATAATTGGTTAAAACTATTAATTGGTTAATTTTAGGAGTGCTGAGTTGAATATTCTAATCTGCTAAATACATTATATTGGGAAATGAATATTATCACGGGAGTGAAATTTCATTAAAATACTTTTTATTAATTCACCCACTAAATTGCTACACGGAAGTGTTAAGGAATTTAGGATAATTTGATTTTGTACTTTTTACTGTCTTAATAAAATTACTGCGGAAGCGGAATTAATTTAAGATAGTGTAATCAACTAAGTCGTGGGAACGATTAGAAGATTACCATTTGTAAATCTTTCACACATCTAAAAGTAACTAAGTTAATTAGTTAAATCTTTATTATTATGAACATCAAAATAAAATTACTCTTAGCCCAAGCCTAATTTTCTCTATCATTAATTGTTAAATTACCAAGTATTGTGATTTATTTTACTCCCTAGCAATTCCGCATTTATAAAAACAAGATAAAAAAAAATCTGTTCACTTAGCTCCATTGCAAAATGTTATTAATTTGTGATTAGCTAAAAATCAATCATTAATTCTAGTTCTCTTTGTGAGCCATTCTCTAGCGGAACGATACTCACTTACTCTATACTATATCGTTACAAGCCAATTAAAACATCATTTCCATTCACATTTTTACATCATTTCACACTACACATTTTGGCCTGTCACGATTTTGGCGCCGTTGCCGGGGAATGGCATAGTGTTATTGATTGATAATTAGTTAATATTAGTGTTTGTTATTATTTATCTGGAGACTAAGTTTTTTTTTTACCCGTTCTCATCACTTTTGCAAAAAAAAAAAAAAAAATCATTTTTCGTGCACTAATAAAAAAAAACTCTTAAAAAAGTGTATGCATACTCGCTCTCAAGGGAGTGAAGGACTGCAACCACTTAACCTTGATTTTGAAAAAGAATTAAGGAAAAGAAGAAAAACACGAACCCTTGAACTTAAAATTCCAGATCTGATCATGGAGGATTTTCAAAACAATCCCAATAATCCAAATGGCCAAAACCTAATTCCAAATCCAAATCCTACGCCACCTCAAAATACACCCGTTGATACTCCCAGAGATAGAAATAATCCTTTCTTAGGAGATCAAAGACCACCAGGATTTGAAAATTTCCAACAAATTCCTCCCCAAACACATCCCCAAATTTGTCCACCACATCCCTACCAAAATCACCAAAACCAACCTCCTCCTCCATATCCATACACTTACCCATATCCTTACCCACCTCCTCCATTTATGCACCCATACCAACCTCACCCATTTGGCCAATACTACCAACACCCACATAATCAACAAGATCAAGGGCAATTCATGAGACAACAACAAGGGCGAAGACTTCTTGATTATGTTGCAGGTGAAATTGAGCAACAAGACAGTATTCTCTATCCAGGTGTGGTGCAGCAAATTTTGAGATCAAACCAACACTTATCTCATTGGTCTCAGCCAACAAATTTGGCGGATCAAAGAGTGAAGATCTGACGAGCCATGTGAAACAATTCTTGAGAGTTCTCCAAACTCTTAAACTAAATGGAGCCTCTGTTGATGCTATCAGACTCAGATTGTTCCCATTCTCACTGAGGGATGAAGCATTGAGTTGGTTGAACTCTAAACCATCCGGTTATTTCAACACATGGGAGAAGTTGCATCGAGAATTCATGAAGGATTTCTATCCTCCTTCCAAGGCATCAAAAATGAAGAAACTTATCCAGCAATTCAGGCAACATCCACCAGAATCTCTTTACGAATCATGGAAGAGAGTTAAAGACCTTCAAGTTCAATATCCACATCATAATATGAGCATGGGTGATCTCATTGTCTCATTTTATGAAGGATTACATGATAATTCCAAAATTGTTGTGGATGCCTCTGCTAATGGAGCTTTCATGGAGCTTGATCCTGAAACAGGCAAAGAGATGCTTGAGATAATTTGTAACAACAGTGCATCATGGTATTCTGAAAGATCCACTCAAAAACTAGGAGCGGGAATTTATGAGGTCGACCAAACAACAGCTTTAACGGCAAAGGTTGATTCTCTCACAACCATGGTTCAAAAGCTCACAGAGAAACAATCATCATCAACTTCTAGCACATCAACAAATCCATCATCATCTTTAGCTCAAGTTTTGTTCTGTGAACTCTGTGGAGGAGGACATTCTGTTAAGGAATGCAATCTTCTTGAACTTACACAAAATGTTCCTTCTGGCCCCACAGTAGAACAAGCTGAAGCTATATATGGTAGACCCCAAGTACCATATCAAGGAAACTATAACCCTCAAGGGAAGACACATCAAGGATTCTCATGGAGCAACCCATCAGGTGCAGCAAATTCATCTTTTCCATCCAAACCAACACATCCAGGATTTCAAAATCAACAAGGATTCAGAGGAGGAAACCAAAACAACCAACAATTGAGGGGAAATCAAGGGTATCAAAATCCTCAAGGGTACCCACCGCAACAACAATTTTCATCACCTCCTCAACAACAACAACAATTTGTTGGAGTTAATGATTTCCAACAGATGATGCAAGGTATTACTAATCAATTTTCTCAACTCACCACTCAACTCAATCAAATTCAAGCTCACAACAAAATGCTTGAGAGCCAGATTGCTAGTTTTGCTTCACCATCTACTAGCAAAGCTCAAGGCAAATTGCCTGCCTACTCTGAACATCCCAAGGAGAATGTCAATGCAATCACTACAAGGAGTGGAAAACAACTTTCTGATCCACCACTTGTAGTTGAAAAAGAAAAGATAACTGAAAAAGAGACTTCACCACCAAAGGAGAGTAACGAAGAAGGTCTCAATTTCCCAACACAAGAGGGCACGAAAAAGGTAGTTCAACCATATGTTCCACCTTTACCATTTCCTTACAGAGCAAAGAAGAACACAATTGATGAGAGGAGGGATAAATTCCTTAAATGGATCGAACAGCTTAACACAACAATTCCACTTCTTGATGCTCTGAAACATATGCCTTCATATTCCAAATTTCTGAAGGAAATTCTGTCAAACAAAAAGAAGTTTGAAGAGAAAGCTACCGTAGCCATGAGCGAGGGATCTAGTGCTATTATTCAAAAGAAACTTCCAGAAAAATTGAAGGATCCAGGTAGCTTTACTATTCCATGCATTATTGGAGGGTTCATGGTCAACAAAGCTTTGTGTGACCTTGGGGCTAGTGTTAGCCTTATCCCTTATTCTATGAGCAAACGACTTAGTCTTGGTATTCCCAAAGCTACTTCGATGACCATTCAGCTTGCTGACCGATCTGTTAAGCACCCTGTTGGTATTCTAGAAGACATTCCTGTACAAGTTGGGAAATATTTCATCCCTTGTGACTTTGTCGTCCTAGACATGGATGAAGATGAGCGAGTACCTGTCATATTAGGAAGGCCTTTCTTGGCCACTGCTGGTGCCATCATTGATGTTAAAAAAGGTACGTTAATAATTGAAGTGGGGGATGAAAGGGTTGAGTTCAATATTTTCCAAATGGCGAGAAATCCTTCATGTGTGGAAGATTGTTGGAGGGTTGATATAGTTGATGAATGTGTGAGAGACTTCATGGGATTCTTTCACAATGATCCTATGGAAGCTTATGCTGTGGAGGAAATTGAAAAAAATCATGAGGGAGAAGAGTTAGTTGAGTGTGTAAAAAACAAAGAGAGCTGTGAAAAAAATCATGAGGGGGGGAAAGTGGACAAACTGGAGAGAGAAGAAGTGAGGAAGACTAATAGCACAAAAGAACCACCCAAAGTTGAGTTGAAACCTTTACCATCACACCTAAGATATGCTTATCTTGGTGAAAACTCTACTTACCAAGTGATTATTAGCACTAAATTGAATGAGGAGGAAGTAGACAAGTTATTGGTCCTATTGAGAAAGCACAAACAGATCATTGGATACTCCATCGATGATCTAATTGGCATCAGTGCTAACTATTGTATGCACAGAATTTATCTTGAGGAAGGATGCAAACCAGTTGTTGAACATCAAAGGAGACTTAATCCTAACATGAAGGACGTTGTGAAGAAAGAAGTTATCAAACTTCTTGATGCTGGTATCATTTACCCAATTTCGGATAGTAGATGGGTAAGTCCAATCCATGTTGTACCAAAGAAAGGAGGTTTCACAGTTGTTCCAAATGAGCATAATGAGCTCATTCCTACTCGCTTGGTCACGGGATGGAGAATGTGCATCGATTACAGGAAGCTTAACAAAGTCACAAATAAGGATCATTATCCTTTACCTTTCATTGATCAGTTACTTGAGAGGATGGCAAACCATAGCCATTATTGCTTTCTCGATGGATTCTCAGGATATTTTCAAATCATGATCCATCCAGATGATCAAGAAAAGACTACCTTCACGTGTGCCTATGGTACATTTGCTTTTCGAAGAATGTCATTTGGCTTATGTAATGCACCCGGAACATTCCAACGGTGTATGATGGCTATATTCTATGATCTTATTGAAGAAATCATGGAGGTATTCATGGATGATTTCTCTGTCTATGGGACCTCATTCGACTCGTGCTTGGATAATCTTGATAAAGCATTGACTCGTTGCCAAGAGGCAAATCTTGTCCTAAACTGGGAGAAGTGCCATTTCATGGTAACAGAAGGGATTGTTCTTGGGCATAAGATTTCATCCAAAGGCATTGAGGTAGATCCAGCAAAGATTGAAGTGATCGAGAAGTTACCACCGCCAACATCTGTTAAAGGCATCCGAAGCTTTTTAGGGCACGCTGGATTCTATCGGCGATTCATCAAGGATTTTGCTAATATTGCAAAACCACTCACAAGACTCCTATCCAAAGAGGTTGAATTTATCTTTGATGATGCTTGTCTTAATTCTTTTTGTAAAATTAAGAAAGCATTATGTTCTGCACCTGTCATTCAACCACCAGATTGGAGCATGCCTTTCATCCTAATGTGCGACGCCAGTGATTATGTTGTAGGAGCCATGTTGGGACAAAAACAAGGTCGTTGCATACATTCAATTTATTATGCAAGTCATACTCTCGATGATGCTCAACAAAACTATGCCACAACAGAAAAAGAGCTACTCGCAGTTGTCTTTGCCATAGAGAAGTTCAGGTCATATCTTGTTGGAAGCAAAGTGATAGTTTACACTGATCACTCAGCTCTAAAGTACCTGTTTGCAAAGAAGGAGGCCAAGCTACGACTTATTAGATGGGTGTTGCTACTGCAAGAGTTTGACATTGAGATCCTTGACAAAAAAGGGTCTGAAAATGTCATCGCTGATCACCTGTCCAGAATTGAGTCACACACAGAAAATAAAGTGATCAAGGAATTACCCATTGATGATTCATTCACGGGAGAATATTTGCTCTCCGTCAAGCACTTTTCTCCTTGGTATGCTGATTGGGTTAATTACCTGGTCAGTGGTTATATTCCTTCTGAATTTTCGTGGTTCCAAAAGAAAAAGTTCTTACATGATGCTCGCTCTTATTTTTGGGATGAACCACTATTGTTCAAGAGATGTGCTGATGGAATTGTTCGAAGATGCATTCCAGAAGATGAGTTTGAGGCTATACTTTATCATTGTCATTCATCACCATATGGTGGTCATTTCGGATCCACAAGGACGTCAGCTAAAGTCCTACAGTCAGGTTTCTATTGGCCTACATTGTTCAAAGATTCTCAAATGTACGTGAAAAGATGTGATCGATGCCAACGCACAGGATCTATTGGTCGCCGAAATGAAATGCCACAATCCGGAATACTTGAAGTTGAACTCTTTGATGTATGGGGAATGGACTTTATGGGACCATTTCCTAGCTCATGTGGCAATTCTTACATTCTTGTGGCTGTGGACTATGTTTCAAAATGGATTGAAGCGATTGCTAGTCCAACAAATGATTCCAAGGTTGTGATCCGGTTTGTGAAGAAATTTATTTTCTCAAGGTTTGGAGTTCCGAGGGCGTTCATCACAGATAATGGTACACACTTCTGTAATAAGCAACTTGAGAAACTTTTGCTCAAGTATGGTGTTAATCACAAAGTGTCTACTCCGTACCATGCACAAACTAGTGGCCAAGTTGAACTCTCAAATAGGGAAATCAAATCAGTCCTTGAGAAAGTTGTCAATCCCACAAGGAAAGATTGGTCCCTCCGACTTGATGATGCTTTATGGGCCTATCGTACTGCATATAAGACTCCTATTGGCACATCACCGTTCAAATTGGTGTATGGGAAGTCTTGTCACTTACCAGTGGAGATTGAACACAAAGCATTTTGGGCTATCCAAAGCCTAAACCTTGACTCCACTCTGGCAGGGCAAAAGAGGTTGTTACAACTAAATGAACTTGAAGAATTCAGACTTGATGCCTTTGAGAATGCCCGACTCTATAAGGAAAGAGCAAAGAAATGGCACGATGGGAGAATCCTTAGGAGAGACTTTTCTTCTGGAGATAGTGTGCTACTATTCAACTCAAGGCTAAAACTCTTTCCAGGAAAGCTGAAATCAAAATGGTCTGGACCTTTCAAAGTTATCAAAGCCTATCCATCTGGGGCAATCATTCTGGAGGGAAATGATGGGAGGCAATTTACTGTCAATGGCCAAAGAGTTAAGCAATATCATGAAGGAGATGACACAAAGGAGAAACTCACTGTTGATCTGGACAATCCTCCTTACGAGTAAAACACTCAGGTAATGTCGGGCACACGACGTTAAAAATAGCGCTTCTTGGGAGGCAACCCAAGTTTATTTCCTTACATTTGTATGTGTGTTTTGTTTGTGTGTTTGCATTGCATGATTTTTTCCCCCACCCATTTACTCACCCGCCCTGTATATATTTGTCACATCGAGGACGATGTTTCATCCTAAGTGTGGGGGGAGAATACGCATGTTTGTTTGTTTGCTTGTAAATTGCCTTATCACCTGTTTAACTTTCAAATCATGCATTCTATTCTTTCACATGGTATGTGGATTGTTGGCGGGACTTGTCTCTTAATAATTGGATTGAGAATCATAATTTTGAGCGTTGAGTAAAATTTTGGTCAAATTTCAAACTTTGTACAGACACAATACATCTCATGCACGTAAATGGTTATCTAGTGAAATTGTTGTTCAATATGTTTAAGATTGTGCAAAACAAGAGTGCTATGTGCTTTTATTTTCCTTGACATGATTTTCTGACTTAGCACATTAGGAAATGATATAGGCCATTTTTCATAAACCCCATATACCTAGCCTTACCCATGTGATAAATATCCCTTGTTCACCCCTTTGAGCCATTTCTTTTAATAAGCGTTATACGCTTAACCCTATTTTTTGTTATTTTCTTTCATGACAACCCGTTATATGTGAACCTTAGCCTAAAAGCCAAACACTTTCCATCCACCCTAGAATGAACTTGCATAAATCTTAATAATTTTAGAGAGTGTCATTCACCTTAAGGGAGCTTCATTTGCACTTTTGTAATTACTTAGTTGTTAATATTCATTTATAGGGGTAGTTGTTCTTCTTGTATCATCATTGTACATATTATTCTTGTAAATTCTTAATGTTAGAAGCATAAAAAAGCCTTAAAAAAATAAAAAAAAACAAAAAAAAAAAGAAAAAAAATATAAAAAAAAAGAAAAAGAAAAAAAAGAAGAAAAAAAGTGAACAAGGCTAAATGTCAATGTATATGCTTCTCTCTTTTGTATATTTTTCTTGTACATTAAATTACTCTTTTTACTACCCCTAACTGTTGAAAATAACAAGTGTTGTATAGATTATTGTCAAAAGCTCCTACTCACTACTTAGTACCTCTTTAAATTTGTTAAATTTATGTCAAGTTCATTTCTTTTGTTTCCTCATTAACTCCCTTCGTTCATAAGCCTTTTCCCACATACCCCATTATGACCCAATATGAAAAGTCCTAATTGATCTTATTTGTGTTTTGTCTGAAATAAGTTGATAGGAAAATCTTATTTTGCATAATTTTGCATGGTTGAACCAACGAAGCTAGATTCCATTTTCACATCACACACTTTGCGTTTGTTAGAGTTAAGATTTGACCAAAACATTTCAGATGATATGCAAAATATTTTTATGATTCTCACTACTCTTATTTTGTGACAAGTCAAGGGAATTTGATTGATCAGGTGGAGTGAAAGGAAAGTGTGCATGATTTGAAGGTTATACATATGATTTGACAATTCATTTTTGCTTGCTTGTTTGTGTGAATGTAAATATTTTTGCTTGAGGACAAGCAAAATCTTAAGTATGGGGGAGTTGATGTACTCCTAATTTACCATATTTATGATCTTGTTTTGTCACACTTTTAATAATTTATTTTTCTTTTTTTAAATAAAAAAGGATTGATTTTTATCATCTTGAACATTTTAAGGTATTGCACTTGTTTTGGTATATTTTTGAATTTCAGGATAATTCGGGATGTAAATTGAAATTTTGAAAAGAAATAAAATTACTCCCGAGTGAAGACAGAAAAATCACCAAAGTGAAGCAGGTCCTTACTTTAACTCCGAAATATTTGTCAAGAGATCCGAAATATATTTCAGAATGAACCAAACTGTCCGCAATAAAATGTACCGGTTAACGGTTGATCAGTTAACTGATCAAACAATTAACCGGCCAAAATAAGTAAGTGGCGGAAGTGGAGCCAAAACTTTGGTTGACAAAACTATTCACTCATTTGTGAATAATTGAAGGCTGCCCATACGTATGAAGCTCTCAACTCTCAAGAAGAAAAGAAAATAAATTCATTGTATTATTAGAGGGACCCATGCAATAGTAATACTTTGAATTCCTTCCATAGAATTGAAGCTCCACATACGTATCATCTTGTTCATTGAGCAACAAACCAAGAGAAGCTACAACAACTTTCATTTCAGGCGCCGCATGGAAGAAGAAAAATGAATCCGGAGCACTATTCTTCAATAGGAACTCAATTCCATCACCATCTTCATCACAAGACTTTTTGCTCCAAGCTATTCTAAAATTTCCTATATAAAGGACCATTCTGGAGCTGCAAAAAAAAAACACACCAAGTTCTGATAGAAATCATTCTTCTCTTTTCTTTAGTTTATACGAAGTATTAGTAGCCATATAATAAAAGTGATTCTGCCAAGAACACTTTCTGTATAGATTTCAGTTTATAATTCTCAGTTCCAGAATTTTAGCTTGTGATATTTGGTATTGAAGTTCATTTGGGTTTATCAGTTCGTTCAATCAGTTCCAGCTTAATACAAGGATTTCATCTTTTCTATTCCAGCCCATCTATGTTATTCATTATTTTATGCCTTCAGGTTCTTACTTAAACACTCACTTTAATTTCCTTAATCTGTTAAATTTATTATGTCTTTCATGAATTTTGCTTTTATTTTATTTACCGTAATTATGTGTAACTAAATTAAGTTTAGGCTTGGGCAAGATGTAATTTTTACTATTAATGTTCATATGATAATAATTGGTTAAAACTATTAATTGGTTAATTTTAGGAGTGCTGGGTTGAATATTCTAATCTGCTAAATACATTATATTGGGAAATGAATATTATCACGGGAGTGAAATTTCATTAAAATACTTTTTATTAATTCACCCACTAAATTGCTACACGGAAGTGTTAAGGAATTTAGGATAATTTGATTTTGTACTTTTTACTGTCTTAATAAAATTACTGCGGGAGCGGAATTAATTTAAGATAGTGTAATCAACTAAGTCGTGGGAACGATTAGAAGATTACCATTTGTAAATCTTTCACACATCTAAAAGTAACTAAGTTAATTAGTTAAATCTTTATTATTATGAACATCAAAATAAAATTACTCTTAGCCCAAGCCTAATTTTCTCTATCATTAATTGTTAAATTACCAAGTATTGTGATTTATTTTACTCCCTAGCAATTCCGCATTTATAAAAACAAGATAAAAAAAAATCTGTTCACTTAGCTCCATTGCAAAATGTTATTAATTTGTGATTAGCTAAAAATCAATCATTAATTCTAGTTCTCTTTGTGAGCCATTCTCTAGCGGAACGATACTCACTTACTCTATACTATATCGTTACAAGCCAATTAAAACATCATTTCCATTCACATTTTTACATCATTTCACACTACACATTTTGGCCTGTCAAGGCCTCATTGTAATTGGGCCTGCCAAGCCCAAGACTTGGGAGCCCACCCCACATTTTCTCTATAAATACTCCCCTTGGGGGTAGTTGTAGAAGTTCACAAATCATTTTATTACATCATTCATTGCACTTCTATCTCTAGCTCTCACTTCTCTCTAAGAGGTTATACTCTATCACGTATAATAGATTATTTTACTACAGAGTAGTCCCCCCGTCCCATAAAATTTTTCTCACTTTCCTTTTTGGGCCAATCCAAAAAATTCTTCCCACTTACCATTTTTGGACAATTTGTGTGGTTAACATTCATTTCACCTTTTTCTTACACAACAACAACCACACATTTCCACTTTATTCCACTTTCTTAATATCCGTGTCAAGTCAAAGTGGGAAGAATTTTGTGGGACTGAGGTAGTATAATTTACATAGCTAAAATACCTTTAAAAATACTCCCTCCGTCCCTTAAAACTTTGTCAACTTTCTTTTTTTTGGATGTCTCACTAACTTTGTCACTTTTCCCTTTTAAGTAAAGAATTTATGGTCTCAATTAATTATCTCTCCTCTGCACAAACATCTACCACACAGTTTGTACTTTATTAATCCTCGATCATGTGAGTCAAACTTGACAAAGTTTTAAGAAACGATGGAGGTAGTATATAAAAATTTCCGTTTTCTTAATTCATAATGTTTTCACTTTTACTTTGGACTTTTAAAATGTGTAGATTTTGAGGTTGTTACATCCATCATATTCAGGGGCGGATCTAGCTATGGGCCAGGGAGGGCCTAGGCCCATGCTAAAAAAAAAGTATGTATATATATTTATTTTGATATATTTAATGTTGTGTAGAAATGATATAAAAATAATAACAACCAAAAGCTTAACAAAAATGAAAATGGTGAGATGGTGGTAGATCATGTCCATGTTGGCGTAGTATCATGTCCATGTTGGCGTAGTATCAAAAAGTATGAGTGACAACATTTTTTGTTTTGCAAAGAGAGCATATCTTCAACTCATTAGGTTTGGAGGTGAAAATAAGTTCAATAATTATGGGTTTGAGGTGTTTATGTAATTGATTTTGACAAAAAATCTTATTCTCATAATATTTATTTTTGTCTTAGAGATTTATGTTGTAACATATGTTATTTTACACATGAAAATAAGTTTTATTAAATATACACTACATTTGTTCTTAAGTAAATGCAACATTTTTTGTTTTGCAAAGGAGAGCATATCTTCAACTCATTAGGTTTGGAGGTGAAAATAAGTTCAATAATTATGGGTTTGAGGTGTTTATGTAATTGATTTTGACAAAAAATCTTATTCTCATAATATTTATTTTTGTCTTAGAGATTTATGTTGTAACATATGTTATTTTACACATGAAAATAAGTTTTATTAAATATACACTACATTTGTTCTTAAGTAAATGCAACAGTTTACTCGTCACATTTGTTGATGCACAACTTTGATCAGTAATATACTTCATATATTATTCTCTATTAGTAAAAAAAATAAAAATAAAAATAAGATTTTGAAAATTTACAATAAGACAAGTTGAACAATATTTTAAAAAAAGTTATTAATTCATTAAAAAATAAAGTGTAATCAAAATATAATATATGAATAGTGTAAAATTCAACATGTTGCATTTATTTAAGAACATAAGTAATTATTTGAAGGAATACTATATTTTAACACTTCAATTCAATTTGGCTCCTGCTGAATGGCAATGCTAGATCCGTCCTTGATCATATTCACATTCTCAAAAACATCCCCGAAACTACTCTTTACTCCACTTGTGATATTTAAGATTGGACTATGAAGATAACAGTCATGAGTAAGAGTTTATCAATGGGAGAAGGGCCAAAAAGGACATCGAGGTTTTTAATGAATCTCGGATATGACACTGAGGTCTAAGGTGGACCAAAAAAACACAAATTAAAACTTTCCCTTCACTTTTAACCACCCATTAACTCTCCTCTTAAACGGCCGTTTCCATAACACTTCGCATAAGAAGACCCCCAAATTATATCTAACTCGGCGAAGGGCCCTGCTTCCGCGAAAGACACCCGCGTCCAATGTGAAGCCTGCAACAACGAAGGAAAAACTCGGCAAAGGGCCCTGCCTCTGGTTGTCCCTCGGTCAAACTTCAACAAAAGAAGGAAAAAGCTGGTGGGACCCTCATCCAACAGTCCTTTGTAAGGTTCATGACGCCTCAATCACCTCACCTCGGCCAAACGGATCTGTCATCCTCGAGCAGGTGGCTTCAATTGGGCCAAACAAAAAACCCCATTGGCCAAGCAAGGAAGACTCTTCAATCTTTCAGTTGCTTTCAGACGCCGTCCTAAGTTCAGCAAACACCTCACCTCGTCCAAACGAGTCTGTCATCCTCGAGCAGGTGGCTTCAATTCGACCAAACAAAAAAAACCATCGGCCAAGCAAGGCCCAGGCCTCAATCAGGGGAGCAGCTCAATAACCAACACCCATCGGCCAAGGAAGACTCTTCAATCTAGGTTGAAGAGAGGGTCTTCTTATGCTCAGTGTTGTTAGGGGGGAATTGGGGAAACGGTAGTTTAACGGAAGAGTTAATGGGTGGTTAAAAGTTTAGAGAAAGGTTTCAATTTGTGTTTTTTTGGTCCATCTTAAACCTTAGTGTCATATCCGAGATTCATTAAAAACCTTGGTGTCCTTTTTGGTCCTTCTCCCGTTTATCAATTGCTAGTAGTGATTCTCTAAGTATATGACCATTGTAATCAATAAAACAGTAGCCTCACAGAAATCCTTATTTAATTCTTTCCAAATGTTCACAGAGCAGCTGGCTAGCTGCAATACTTCATTTTCAGTCAAGTGATTCCTCATATTAATCTTTGTTATGTAACTGAATTTTGGGTTTTGAATGTATAAGTTAGGAGATTCAAAGATTTTTTCCATCATTTGCAATGGAGCCAAATATTCACTATTTTTTTCTTGAGGATATGATATGATGGAATAAAGCAAAATGATTCTAGTATATGGAATAAAGCAAAAACATATACTGTGCATGCTTCAAAGAGCAATTAATGCAAGGTGCGGCCCCACCAAACAACATTAAATGTGTAGTACAAAAAAAATCTTCAAACTTGGATACCCAGTTCGTTTTATCAACTATTGGCCTAGATCTTCACGCTGCTTTAAGATATGCATTGAATGGATTGGACGAATGCAACACCCTGTTTGAATATTTAAAATAATATATGGTTAGTCTTAAGAGAGAATTAAATGCATTGTACAATAAAATCCATAAAAAAGGACTGTGTTGTACGACCATGCAACAATTAGTTGTGATAAGTTAGAACTCATAGATACGTACTACTCCCTCCGTCCCTAATCTTTCTCCCTTTTCGGTTGGGCACATTTATTAAGATAATGAGATTTGTGTGGTGGAGAGTTGTGCAGAGGAGAGAGAAATGTGTAAGAATGTGTAAGAATGGTTGTGAACCACAAATTTTTTGCTAAAAGGGGAAGAGGAGATAATTTTGGGACGCACGAAAAAGGAAAGTTTGAAGATAATTTAGGGACGGAGGGAGTATAATCCAAAGGTTAAAAGACTATTCGATTACCATGCCCTCCTCTTATATTGCTATAAATATGATGCCTTTTGGACCCTCAACACCACACCAGCCCCATGAAAGTTGTCCTCTCATCATGGAGGTGGATCACACAAAATCCACATGCACTGTAAAGGCATATGAGTTGCCAACCCATTCAAAAGGAATTGAGATACCAGATGGTTTTGCATGACGAAGGGGTGTTGTTAGCCCTCTATAACATTTTTCTACCATGTATGATTACGCAGTTAATGTTTTGATGTTATGCGGTCTTTACGTTCAAATGTACTTTAAATGTGGCTAATTCATGCTTTAGTGAAAAATACATTGTGAGATAATAATATATATTTTTTTTCAATTCTCTAGAGTGGCTCTACTGGAAATGTTGTAGAAAAGTCTTCTGCCAACTTGGGAATTGAAAAGGTGTGCCCTATGAGGCAGAGGTATGAATAATCTTTATGAGCCCGTTTGGCAGCATGAAAATCGACTGTTTTGGCTGATTCTGCTGAAATTTATGAAATTCTAGCTGAAGTGGCTGCATTGGCTGATTCTGCTGATACAAGAAAAAAATATTTTTAAAATATATTTTATTAATAGAGTAAAGAAAAAATTATATGTAAAATAGCTAAAATGGTCATCTACAGTAACTTCAGCCAATACAGCCAGAAAAGTAACTCCAACCTTACTTTTTCGGCTTATTACACAATTCAGCGCGCGAAAGCAAAATTTACGTGTTTGGTAAAAAAGTTGGTTGATAAGCCTGATAAGCCGAAAATGAGGGTTGCCAAACGGCCTCTATATTTTCATCTATATAAAATAAGCATTAAAAATGTATTTTTGTATCGCACTAAGGCAACCTTTTTTATATGCAGATGGGTGAAGCGATTAACTTCTCAAATGCCTCAATGGGAAGTACCTAGAGGGTAGTGATTGTAGAATTGATCAACTAAATAAAGAGGAATCCGATTGACGAGTTTTCTACTAGTGGCTTTGGAATTTAAAGAAGTTGATGATTAAAGTAAAAGAGGAAAAAGAGTGAATAGAGAACAATAGAAGGATGATAAAAGAAGTAGAAGATAAAAAACAGTGAACAAGTTTCTAAAAAATTGTCACTTTAACAGTTTATAGAAGAAAACCAAACACATCTTACTTTTAAAAGGATGCTTAAAATTCCACCGTATCATTATACTATATTATTATGAAGTAATACTAGTATATCATTATACTTATTTTATTTTTTAACACCATATAAGATGTTAGGCAAAAAATGTCTATCAATATTTAATTATAGCAATGTATATTCATGAAATGCGATATTTTAGCTATCCTAATAAATTACCAATTGTATGTTTGTCAGCATCTTTTGATTTATATATTTAGTTTTGCAATACCTTGAACTTATTTTGTTGCATATAGTCGCATAGACCCGTGAAATCTTAATTTCTCACAAATCCAAACCTTCATACATAGTAAGCATAACACAAACAAATTATTTTTCTCAAAAATTCAAAGTTAACTCGAAACATTTTTTTCTTAAATTGCATACATTAATGTGTTATCCTTGGAACCTATTGAAAAACCTCAATGAAACACGTACATATACATTTTGCACATAAAGGGTTATATGTTGTCCTGTCTCTTCACTGATTACCATCTTCCCTCATCGCTCCCGTAGGTGTGTGTAGCCAACAACATGTCATGATGTCCATTGTCGTCGATGTCGTAGTCCTTTGTTGCGAGCTCCTTCCAGGGCACTGTGGAAAAAATTCTGATTTTCACCTTTCCGACTCACTATTAATCAAGATAAACAAAATTAAAATTAAATTTCAGATTTTGTTCAAAATGGAAAAGATTTTATGATTCAATTAGTGAATTTTTGCCATAGGTTTCAGAAAATGTCAGATTCAATGATCATGAATTTAATCTCCCTTTTTAATTTCAGTCTTGTAAAAAAGCAATTGTTCAATTTTTCACTACTTATGCTCTTAAATTAGGACAAACTACTTAAACAAATTTCATGTGAGATTATTTTGAAACCAAACACGTCTTACTTTTAAGGCTAAAAGGTCAAATAGGTATATGAAATAACTTAAAGTGTTCAATTAGCCCTTTATATAGAAGGTTCTGCCCGGCCGTCGCCAATTGGGGAAGTTCCCAGTGGATTTTTTTGATGAATTTTTTTGAGCATCTTCTTCATTAAGTCTAGTTTACTCATACCAAAGTTTAGCTAAAAATTCAACTGGAAAGGCAGTCAAATGAGTTTTTGAAGATAACTGCGCAGTTGAACAACGCAGTACATTTCGGAAAATCATTTGACTGCCTTCCCGATTTAAGTTTTAGCTGAAATTTGATATGGGTAAACTAGACTTAATGAAGAAGATGCTCAAAAAATTTCATCAAAAAACTTACCGGGAACCGCCGCAATTGGCGAAGGTCGGGCAGAACCTCCTATATAAGGGACTAATTGAACACTTTTTCATATCTCTTCTCCAATTCTTCCTAAATCCTATTCTTAACTCTCTACTCTCTAATTCTCTTATTCTCCAATATATTATATATCTACTCTCTAATTCTCTTCTCCAAGAAGTTAAGATGGAAAATCAAAATACCATTATACGGTATAATTTTGATAAGCAGAAGGACCCGAAGACCGGGATGTGGTACGCAATTTGCAAATGGTGCGAAAAAAAATGTATCATGGGGGCTTCAGGCGGATTCGGGATGGCAATCAAGCATATGAAGTCATGTGACAAAGCCAAAGGATCGGGAGGTGCGGGAAGTTCCGATTGATTACAATTTGCAAAATATTTATCTCTTAAAGTTTGTTTTAATTTTCAAATGTAGTTCCTATTTCATTTCAAATAAATGCAATTGAAGTTTGTTTTTAATAGTCGTATAAAACTATAAACTATAAAATATAAATTATAAAAAAAAAATTAACCGGCCCGAACCGGACCCGTCCAACCCTCGGGCCGGTCCCGGGCCCACTTTTCTTGAACCGGCGGCCCGACCGGGCCTAGGCCCGGCCCGGGCCCGACCCGGCCCGAATCCATCCCTAATTTGACCCTTTAGCCTACTTTTAAAAGGATGCTTAAAAATCCACCTTATCATTATACTATATTATTATGAAGTAATATTTAGTAATAATACAAACAAAATTACGGAAGGCATTCAATGAAATACTACCTCCGTCCCGTCGAATATATTTTGAGATATAATTTTAATAAGTACGTGGTATATATCATAATGTAGTTAGTATTGATAACTGTGATGTTAAAATTGTATTATTTTTAATAGTTAATGATTAATTTGTCACTTAAGATTGTTAATTGTTTCCTAAAATGGAAATGAGAACCTTTATATGGGACATCCAAAAAAGGAAAGTGGAAACCTCCTAATGGGACGGAGGGAGTACATTCCACCATGGGTTCTTATCCAGAAAAATGAAATAGAGTCCACCAAAAATTAAGCAGATTTAGTTAATCTCATCACATATTCTCTTTTTTGAAACCTTATGAATATTTGGTAAAATAAATAAATCTTGTAAGAAAAGTAATACCTGATCAACAGTTGAACACAAATCATACCACCACTCCAGCATGCACAAACAAAAAGCTCGACCGAGTCAAGCTTCTCCAAGAAGAAGAGTATGCACCTAGACGGATATCCATATTGATCTTCCCAGGCTGCCAACAGAAGAAGAAACGACCACCTTCACAGACATCAAAGGAGGCTCAGCGTTTCGCGACATAGACTGAATGAAGAAGAAGATGAGACGATGGTCGATTAAAAAGGCTGGTGGATAAATGGTTAGGCTGAAGGGTAAAAGGTTATTTTTATAGGAAGAGTTAGGTTTGGGTTGTTAGGCAGGTTTTAATTTAAGGTGTTGGGCTGAGTGGGATTTAATTGGACCATGTAAAACATGTTAGAATTGGCCTGTACAAATGGGTAGTTGTCAAAGGTTTATAATTTTATTAAGTTAGTTAATAATATTATTTTTCTATATATTCAAATTATGAATTTCTACAAATTGAAAAATATATAAAATATAAAATAGGTTTAATTTTGTTATTATTAATTATATTAATTAATACTATCCTTCGTTCTTTAATTCTTGTAACAGTTTGACTTTCACGTTTCTCAACGCACAACTTTAACTCTAATTATATTTAATTATGTATTAGTAAATATTATAAAAGGTTGATATTTTGGAAATTCACATTGATAGGAATTCAATAATATTTTATACGTAATAATTTGATTATGTATATTAGTAGAAAATCGTGGTCAAAGTAATGTCTGTGAATAATGTAAAAATC
Organism: Cuscuta europaea; assembly: GCA_945859875.1. NCBI lineage: Eukaryota > Viridiplantae > Streptophyta > Magnoliopsida > Solanales > Convolvulaceae > Cuscuta > Cuscuta europaea. The sequence continues at coordinate 2,897,429 of CAMAPE010000013.1, forward strand.
ACAATGTTGCAATAATTAAAGAACGGAGGAAGTAATTCTTAATATCAAAATTATTGCTACCTCCATCCGTTTTAAAAGTTTTCATAATAAAATGTCACGATTATTTGAACAATAATTAAATTAGGTTATTCGATCATTTTTTCAAAAATAGTTTTGATAGTTTTTTTAAACCCGATAGATAAACCACCAAAATCAGTGGGGTGATTATTATATATACTATAATAGGGTGATTGAATGAAACCGAATACTCCCTCCGGTTCTTATTAAAGTTCTCACTTTCCTTTTTGGGATGTCCCTTATTTAAATTCACACTTCCATTTTAGGAAACAAAACAGTGCAAAACAGTGCCAAACAGTGTCCAAACAGTGCCAAACAGTGCACTCCACAGTAAAGTCAAATTCATTTTCTTAATATGTGTGAAGTCAAACTGGGAACTTAAATAAGAACCGGAGGAAGTATATAATAGAGTATTATTTATATGTTATATGATTATTACATTATAATGATAAACTATCCGAATATATTAATTAGAAATGTTATTATTGCTATTAATTGTTATAATTATTGACGTTGATTATTAGTATATAAGAAATTGAAAATATTTAGAGATTTTTCCGACAATGTTTTTCAGATTAAAGTCATGTATTCAAATTTGAGTAAATTTACTTAAACTGTAAGTTCATGACCACTAGAATTTAAAATTGAATATATTTATTAGATAGGTAAACTAGATATTTAAACGAAATTTACTTAAACCAGATATATTCATCACATATATTTATGTGATGAATATAAATAAGAATCAAGATCAATTTTTGTTACACGTTGAGCTCTTATAATACAAGTTCGTGTTTACGCATGACCAATTGTATGTTGCAGTATCAAGAGTAACAAATCGTAAGGGTTTGAAAATTTTGATTTATGGTGAAAGTGGAGAACAACCCGTCCATACTATCAATATTTTTTACAAGAAAGTGTTTTGAAATGTGTAGATTGTAGAAATCTTATTGTAACATTTGTTTATTTCTGCTTAGTCCAAAACATATTCACTACCGATGCATTAGTCCTAATAAGTCCTAACTATCGTTTCTTTGATTATAATTTTTTACATATATTACGTTTTTACTATTTTCACGCCTTTATACGTGAATTAATAATTTAAACCTTATTAACAAATAAGGACTTATATTTATTACTTTATTTTTGTCCCGTGCATCGCACGGGTGAGAATCTAGTGATTTATAAACGATACAGCGAGCAGCTTTCCAACAGTTTGATTCATTCCCAATCCTCTCATGATATAATTCTGCACATTCTTCTCGATCTCATAAAATTATGATCATTGATTAATGAAATGTGTATCTATTAAAGTTGTCCGTACATTACAAAAAAAATACGGGATTGACGCTTTGGCACGGATTTGACACAAATTTATCGATGTTTTCGTGCCAAATAACTCATGCCAAAGTGTTTTTGGTACAGATTTGATATTTTCTTGCCAAATCCTGTATAAAATTTAATTTGATGAACCCCAGTCGATCAATTTCGTGTTTTTTTGTAATGATACTTTTTCTTCTGAAATACATTTTCCAGCAGAAATTGGAGCGCAAAATTCATCGTTGGTGCATGGGCGGAGCTAGGGGTGAGCCAACCTAGGCCATGACCCACCCCAAATTTGAAAAATGGCTTAATTTTTAAAGTAAAAAATTTCGTGTAAATTTTTTTCTAAAAATATTCTTTGTACCGGCCCAGTCCGACTCAGTGTCCTAGCTCCGCCCCTGCGTTGGTGTATGTTTTTTTACCAAAAAACATTCCGGTGGATAGTTGTTTGGAGAGCATTGAGAAGTTACTTTCTAATTTCAAAGGATAGTTGTTATGTTTCATCAGAAAACTCTTTAATGCATTTGCACTATTTAATACGAGTATTTTTTATTCTCTGGAACACATGATCTAAATTATCAACCAAGAGCATAAAAACATATACTCTCTCCGTCCCGGATTTATCTTCATACTTTCCTTTTCGGTCTGTTCGAAATTTATCTCCTTATATACTTTTTCTTCTGAAATACATTTTCCAGCAGAAATTGGAGCGCAAAATTCATCGTTGGTGCATGGGCGGAGCTAGGGGTGGGCCAACCTAGGACATGGCCCACCCAAATTTGAAAAATGGCTTAATTTTTAAGGTAAAAAATTTCGTGTAATTTTTTTTTTCTAAAAATAATCTTTGTACCGACCCAGTCCGACTCAGTGTCCTAGCTCCGCCCCTGCGTTGGTGTATGTTTTTTTACCAAAATACATTCCGGTGGATAGTTGTTTGTAGAGCATTGAGAAGTTACTTTCTAATTTCAAAGGATAGTTGTTATGTTTCATCAGAAAACTCTTTAATGCATTTGCACTGTTTAATATATTTTATTCTCTGGAACACATGATCTAAATTATCATCCAATAGCATAAAAACATATACTCTCTGTCCCGGAATTATCTTCATACTTTCCTTTTCGGTCCGTCCGAAATTTACCTCTTTTTTCCCTTTTTGGTAAAGAATATGTGGTTCACAACCATTCTTACACATTTCTCTCTCATCTGCATAACTCTCCACCACACAAATTTCACTATCTTAAAACCTGTGTCCGGTCAAAACCGGAGTTAAATATTGGTGCGCTAAAATCATCGTAGGTGTAAGTTTTTTTACCAAAAAACATTCCTGTGGAAAATTACTTAACATAGGCACGTACATAAATTAGTGGGCCAAATTTAATTTTTTCTCGTAATTCCATAAATTCATCAATCAAGATAACTGAACTATTAAAAAATACTAAACACAAGTGTGTGATTCCAAAGTAAACGTTGTTGGTTGTTCACTCAGATTTGATCACAATAGAAATCATTTTAATATATACATGATCACAATCTCAGCGGTAAAAAACTTTTTTAATTTTATTTGTAACGTTTTATCGATCTAGGGGTGGGTGCGGTCAAGATCGGTCCGGGTAATTGAAAAAATTTCAAGAACCGCCGGTTCTATTTAACCGGTAGGTTCGGTCCGAGTATACCAAATCTCGAAATAGGAACCGGACCTTACCCGCCCCGTTTGAAATGGACAAGTTCGGTTCGAGTTCTCGATTCTTTAATTTTTGTAAAAAAATCCGTCAATGCTAGCAAAGTTTTTAGTGAGTTATAAAATTCTCAAACTAAGTAAGTATTAATGCAACCATAATATAATAAAAATTACAAATAAAAATATAAAACAACACTTTAAATTTGTTAACAAAATATCTAACAACAAATCTATAAATTTTATTCATTATTCATAAACTAAAATCATAGCACTATAAAGTCACAAGAAATTAAACTAGTTACTATACATATTTGTCTATGAAAACAATTAAATTATATAAAATATAAAAATATAAGTAAACATAAGATAATAAAACAAATATGTCACACTTTATTAAGTAAGTGTCTTTGTTTACAATAAAATATTAAAAAATAGTTTAATTTGATGCATTGGAATAAAGAATTGAGGACAATATTTTAGGAGATTAGATGGACTTAGAAGCTCTTTGTAATGGTCAATTTGTTTAATTGAAAGTCTTTGTCTAGACACAAGAACATGAAGATCTTCCATGGTTGTTAGTACGATGGTATATTATACTCCCTCCGTCCCTTATAACTTTGTCAACTTTCCTTTTTGGATGTCCCATCACTCCCATTAACTTTGCCACTTTCCCTTTTAAGTAAAGAATTTGACAAAGTTAATTCTATCACCTCTGCGTAAACCTCAACCACACACTTTTCACTTTATTAATTCTCGTGCCGGTCAAACTTGACAAAGTTATTAGGGACGGAGGGAGTATTAAATATAATAGAATTTATTAAAATAATATTTTAAAACGGTTCGATCTGGGTACCCGTTGTTTCAAATTTTAAGACCCGTTCGGTTCCTAAATTTTTAAGAACCCGCCCCATCCCGTTTGAGTTTCTAAAATTAGGACTCAACCCTAACCCACCCTGAACTTGTATTACCCGACCTGACCCGTGGATCCTCTACCGTTTGCCCACCCCTAATTTTATCCTTAAATGGTTTGGAGTCGTGGAATAAATTTTTCTTTCCACAAATTCCCCCAAGTTTGGTTGGAGTCTTCACGGAAAATTAATTAAATGCCGTTTTGTATTGATCTCTTTTGGGTCAATCTGAATTTGTAAAAATCCCAATTTCAAGTCAAATTTTGTAGAGTTAAATTTTTGTAGGTCTTTCTTATTTGGAACCCCTCTGGTCAATATGAATGGACAATCACCCCTTTTGGATTAAAAGCTGCCTCTTTAGTATTCTAAAGAATTTTGAATGAAATTTCGAACCCATTCTCGATATAGGCAAAAATGAACAAAATTCGATAAAAGAAACCAAATATGAATTGCCTTAAGTGAAGTGAGAAAGAGATGTGATGCATATAAGATCACACATACATGCTTCTTGCGGAACCCACATAATACACAAGTATGATAGGTACACTTCAGTATTTAATTTACATACTAGTTAAACTATTTCCCGAGGATGGACCCGCACGCCCACGATCATCCTCAGTCGTCATCGTCATCATCATCATCGTCGTCACCTCCACCGTCACGGATGTTAAGGGCAATCAAGGCGAGGAAGGAGATCGTGGCCAAAACGCGTACCCAGTACATTTCAGTCGGGATGTCGACTTCCGCGCCCCCCCAAATGAGGACCATATTTACAATGGCGACAAATAGGAAACCCAAATGAGCGTAATAGATGAGGGCTTTAAAGAGCTCCGGGTAGTCATCTTCTTCGTCATCGGAAAAATACAATTTCATCAAAATGTAACCGATCATGGCGGCGAGCATGTACTGGAGCCGTGGATAGCGGCGGTCATAGCCCATGATCCCGGCCACCACGAGTGCGATAAAGGGTGTTGCAAAAAGTATCACACTTTGAAACCACTCATCTTCCACCAGCTCCATTACTTCGGAGATCCCCATTATGGTGACGCCGGAGATGAATTGAACCACCACTCAGGGAGGCTAGTATATATCTTCTGTGTAAAAATATGTAAACTAGTATCAAGTATGATCATCAATTCCGAAATGTATATCGATGGCACAGAAACAACAAAGTCAAAATATGCTTTTGACTTCTTCGTATATATAGCCTAAAGTCATCGAGATGGAAAACATAAGACGAAACTCCGGGACGCGGTTTGTGACTTTGGGGTTTGTTTTCTTTTGCATTGGTCCAAAGTAAGTGTAGGTTTGCTAATATTGGTCGTATTTGCTGATTTTGCTAAAATTTATGAAATTCTAGCTGAATTAGTTGCATTCGCGAATTCTATTGATTTATGAAAAAATTATATTTAAAATATATTTTATTAATAAAATAAAGACTTTTTTTAATGAAAAAACAACTAAAATGATCATCTAAAGTAACTTCGGCCAATAACGTCTGAAAAGTAATTACAACCTTACTTTTTTTTATTCTTACACAATTCAACGCACGAAATCAAAAATGACGTTTGATAAAAAGTTGGCCGATAAGCCTGATAAGCCAAATACTGAAATTAATTGATGGGGTTTTTACATAAATAATACTAATTTAAAGCTAATTTCTAAAAAAGTGATCACATTTAAATTTGGACAAAAATGTGACTAATTGATGTCATTGTCATATTTTAATATCACTATGCGATGTCACAATTAGATTCTATATGTCATTGGGGTCACGCCGATGTCACTATGGCCACTGTCAATGCACTCATACCGCCGACCATGTCACTGACGCCACAGGCCATGTCACTGCCGCCGCCGCAGACACCATCACCTCCGGTGGGTGACTCCATCGGACGCTAGTCGAATCTCCAGCCTGGCCTTCATTGCCAAACAAGTTCCAACCAGCTCCCATCAATGCCCACCACGACCCCACAACCCTACCACAGTCGCCGCTGTCATGGATCTAGATCAAGATCTTACCTAACCACAATCCCCGTCACTCCGATCCCCAGCGACCAAACCATCGTCGCGGATCTGGAATAACATTCTCAGAGGTGAGGTCGTACAGAAAGAGATGAAAAAGAAGTGGAGTAGCACGACGCTGAGGGTCAGGGATACAGAGGCTGCGAAGACCACCGCGTGAGGGCAAGGTGGCGATGGCGACGGAGACTGCTGAGGAAGCAGAGGAGGCGACGATTACAGCCATGATAGCGGAGGCAACTACGAATAGCTACTCGGCGTGGGAGGTCAGTGTTGTTGTGTCTGTTTGGAGGTGATGGGAGGTGATGTTGCACGCTGCTGAAGTGCTCGACGATGCTTGGGCGAAGGGAAGGCGCAGAGAAGTTTGACAGGTTGGGCTTTTTTCTTGTTAAGAGGTTATATTTTTATCCATTCAATGTCCATAGGTAATATTTTGATCATATATTCTTTCTTAATTAAGCCTATAGATTGTGTAAAAACATTAATTGTTACAAAACTTAGAGTGCCCAATATGTTTTAGTGCATTCTTTTTTACCCCGAAAAAACACATGGATAGGTGGGGTAAATGTCGGGGAACATTTAGCATATTTATTAAGATGGATCAGATTTACAATTAAACAGGGAAGATAAAAAAAACTAACGCTACAATGCAAAGATAACAATACAACAAGAAATTATAACCGTTTGGGACTGACTGTGACCCAAGAGAGTAGATGAACCGGACAAAAGGTCAGGGAATATATTTTGCGCTCCAACATAGTAATCCAAAATCATGTCATTCGATCAACTCCTTAGGGTTTCAGAAGAGAGTTCTACCGATGAGTATGGGAGCGGTTTTTCGATGTAACAGCCGGGCTCATCCAGTATCCCAAAACAATATGTTGGAGCGCAGAATATATTCCATCAGTTAGCGGACGGGCTCATGCGGTTTTTTGACGTAGCGGCCGGGCTCATCCGGTATCCCTGAACAATTAATCCACACTAAAAAGTTTTCCATCAAAAACTATACTTTCCGATAGATGTTTTGTCACGCCCCGGACCTACCCGGACACGTCAACAACCCGCCGTACAGTACGAATTGTCAACCGCAGTCCAACACATTCATACTATACAAGGCGTCTGGAATATCATTCACACGTAGTACATCCATAAACAAACATAATGTAAAATATTCATTAAAGCAGCGGAAACATTAATACAAGTGTTCAAGCCACACTTGGCAAAACTTAGACATACAAGTCCCCAAATAATTATTCACAAAACATTATCCATGAGCATTTATATAATTGTTTTCAAAACAGAAACTAGGAAGCACGAACCACGTCTTCTCTTCTAGATATCCCCGAAGCAATGGGCGTCAGTAGCAAGCTTCAACTTCTACATGAAACTGTGAGGTGGTCTCCCCCGTGAAGGGGAGATCGATACTTTGAAACATTTGAAAAGTACAATGACAACTACACTGAATATAATCAATGTTTCAATTTCTAAGACCCTCAATCTAGGGTGATATTATATTATAGGCCATAACCCTCGGTTACCCTATTTGAAAATATACTTACTTTTTATAAAGTCAAGTAGATGAGCCGTGAGCCCATATTCATTTAGAATTTACCAATTTCATTCCCCGTGACCTCGAGCCACGACAACCCCATAGGGTTTCATCAAACCCCGATTTACATAGCAAGAGCTCGACCCAACTACATTTCTATACTATCCTTTAACTCAATTCAACACGTCACGATTGCATGGCAAGGGCTCGGCCCAACTACGTTTCCATACAACCCATAATTTCATGGCAAGGGCGTGGCCCAACTACGTTTCCATGAGGATCACAAATACATGGCAAGGGCTCGGCCCAACTACGTTTCCATGCATATCACAACACATGGTAAGGGATCGGCCCAACTATGTTTCCATGCGAATCACAATTACATGGCAAGGGCTCTGCCCAACTACATTTCCATGTAATCCTAGAGTCGGTATCTAATTCATTATCATAGTCCAATTCTCAAGCAAATTCTATGCCTAGAATCCATTCACTTGGAGTAGCCTTTAAGGCCTACTCCTGACATATTTTAGAGCTCACACAATTCGACCTTAACGTATCTCTAAGGCCTACTCTCTTAAGACTACTTAAGGCATCACTATTCACAATCCAATCTCTTGGGATTAATTCCATCATTATTCATATCAATCTCCCAACTAGTATTTTAATACTAGTCGGATAATCTTAGAACAACCAAGTTCATAATTCATAGTCCAATGATTCATTTCTAATGATTTTCCAATCCGAATATAATTTAATCTCAATATCAAAAATATCACTTTTACCCATTCATGAATTCTGTACGTGAAGTAAAAGTATATTCTATCACAATATTTGATAGTAAATTCCTACTATCATGCCATCATATTCATAACACATAATCATACACAATTTCTCTAAATTTGTATATCATGCTTCATTTACTCATATACAATAGTATTTTCATTTAGGCATTATTAATCATTATTAATCCATGAAAATCATATTTAATACTTTAGGTAATCTTATGAAATTAACCCAACAATTATAACTTATAAGCAATATAGTCAGCCATCCTTACCTTAAGATGTGCTACAATAGTTGCCTTTGTTAAGTGATGTTAGTTTTCTCGCACTTAAAAAGATTGTGATATTGCGGTGAAAGTACGAGTATCGTCTCCACAGGGACGGTAAAAGGGAATTAAGAATTAACTAAAATCAGCGATAAAGAATAAATAAAACAGATGCGGCCGTGCGAGATTTGGTTGCTTGAGAAAACTAAAATTGCAAATAAACGACTAAAAGTAAATATTTGGGTTCTTCTTAATTAACGAAGAAGGGAACAGAGATTGATTCCAGGGTAATCAGATTTCTGGCAGATCAGGCGTAATCACATGAATTTAATTTAATTGAGCCTAGCTAATCAATACTAAGTTCTTACCGCTCTCGCGGCATAGAGTACAATAATTTAGGGGACCAGGCTGATCTCTCATGCGACAGGATCCTAAATTATTGCCAAGACGAACGAGCTTACGGCCCCTTAAGCGCTACTAATCTCTTAGCGAACGATTAAGTGTGTGTGAATGTGTCCTAGAACAAATTAGATCTCTCTTAATTTATTCTATAAGCAATTGTAATTCTAGTGGCCATTCTAGGTTACAAAAGATATCAATTAAATTATTCAAACACAAATTAAATGGCATTCATGCAATTTACACCATCAAGAACCTAACCATACATCATGATTAACCCCTTCATCAACCCCAAATCCCTAATTAAAACTACTCACAACTCATAATTGAAGAATCAATAGAATTGCGAAGAATAGAATTAATTGTCATTAATTAAAAAGATGGAACTTACAAATAATCCAAGGGAATTGAAGAACAAGATGGAAAAGTAGAAGAAATTTCGTCCCTAGGGCTCTCTCTAAGCTCCCCCTTTAATTAGGGTTAGAGAGGTGTTATTTATAGGAAACAAAGCAATTCGGGTTGAATTAGGAAACAAGGAAATTCGCACTTAAATTAGGAAACAAAAACGGGGCACGCACGGCTTGGGTAAAACGTCCGAATTTGACTTTACTTCCTTCTTGAAAGTTGTAGATAATGAAGTCCTCTATCCACCCCAATTTTCTGAATTGGATTTGAATCATCCAATCAACAGATATGAATAAAATGGTGGAATGTCTCATTCTGAAATCGCAACAGGGATCATCTGACTTCGTCGTCTATTTTCACATTCTTCCTATCAGATTCTCGGAAAGGTGTCTTCGCATGATTTGTAGCCCTTGAAGTTGGCTTTCATATGGAACTTGAAACGTGTACATTGGATGTCTCGACAAGGAGATATGCTTGAATGCTTAACAGAAGGTCATCCTGATCGTCATTTTCAAGCTCTATTTGTCTTCTTTTGATCCCGTAGCCAATCCTAGAGCTCTTTTATCTTCAACTCTTCATCGTAAACCTCCCGGTGAACTCCAAAGCTCTCAAATCAATCTCTAATGTTTCTCAACTCGTCCCGATTGCTTCTCAAGCGCCGGTGTTGGTGTCTAAAATCCTGATTTTGACTTCAAATGACACAAAACTCGAACCAACGCCCGGTAAACATAACTTGAGTTAAAATTGAGACTTGCAACACCTTAAAGCTAGGAAAACTATCAAAATGCAACCCCAACACGCATCAAATGCGTGTTGTAATATGTACTTATCAGAATTCCCCCACACTTAAGCTTTTGCTTGTCCTCAAGCAAACAGAACAACGGGACTTACGATAATCACCACACAGAATCAAAACAGTTAGCAGGCACACGTAGCTAAAGGAATATTCACAGAACAGACAATCTAAACCTAGAAAATTCTTCCCTAAACTACATCTTTGTACTCAAGCTAACTATTTGACAAAATTATTCACAACATCCTTAAAGTAATGACAGCATACACAAATAAACTAGCTATTGATCAGAAGGACTTGTGAAGGTGATGGTGAATGGTGGATGGTAATAAATAGTCCCTTTCTTTTGAGAGATTGGAAAATATTCTAACAAAGACTTAATGCATTCAGGAATTAAAGGACTATTCTTAGGATCAAGGAACTCAGTAGGCCACAATTTAGGAACAATCATCTAAACCTATGCAAAGAGTAGACATGGTGTACAACTAAGCTAAACCGCCGCGGCACGTTGGTGCTTTGACGTATACTTGAAGTACGCGGAGAACTAAAGCTAATTTTCAATATCCTCCAAGTTTATTAATTATGTTTAGTTTTCCTTGTCATGTTGGCACGAGAACGCCATTTCTTTCGAAAGATACCCAAGTCTCATCTTATTGTGTAAAACACTTACGCTTTTTGACCCGGGCTCCCATTCTCTTTTTCGCAAGGTAAGAGGTCTAGCTATATTAATTTTTTCACCTTTCGAATTCTTACTTAGACATTACCCCATTCTAATCTCGGCCTCACCAAGGAAAAATAGCAGTTAAAGTTCATTTGTTTTAGAAGTGAATCCACGCCTACAATGCAATCCTCGAAAATATCAAGATCCTAAAAAGTGACTGCTCTTACCCCATTTGGGGCATAGGAACAGTGCCAAAATTGGCTCCTACACAAAATTCCATAAACTTAGCAAATTCATCCCCTAGTTCCCTAAACATGAAGACTACGTCAGAAATATTCACGGGTAAGAAAACATGCCATTTGGCTATGGAGCTCAATTAATTGGGTAGACAAGGAATAGTTAGGCTCAAAATGGCTTCTCCTAAAGGACTTTTTCAAGTGGGATGGAAAATTTATGAATTCATTCAATGGGTGACTAATGCCTTCATCCTTTCAACAACTAGATTATAGTGCAAGCAATTTAAGCCTAAACACTTCAAGGACATTTTAAAAGCATAGTCAAAACGCTAAGCAGCTCACAAAGACACAGTCTAAAGACAAATTTTCAAAAATTTGACATGAATTTCCTATGAATATACAACTAACACCTGCGCATGCTAACTCTAATAATCACATGTAACAACTACTGCCCGACTGCCCAATTCACTCCCCCACACTTAAACTTTGGCATCGCCCTCGATGACCAAAAATGCACTATGCACAAAGGGGTAAAGAGGAAAGGGTCACGCGTGCTCAAAATCATCTCAAGTCATTTTACTAAAACAGGCGAGTAAGAGTCTTAGGAACTTCCCAAAGGCGCTGGTCGGTGCATAACTAAACTGAGTAAAGTGATCCTCGACACATCATCTCTACAACAAGATCCTGAGCTGCAAAAACAAAACACACAAAACACACAAAACAAACAAAACAACAACAAATGCAGAAGTAAGCTCGGGTTGCCTCCCGAGAAGCGCTATTTTTAACGTCGTTTGCCCGACGCAACCACGCACTCATCTCTCAAAATTCGTGACAAAGGTCACCTCACGTTCGCGGTCTAGCGGTCCTCCGAGGTACTTCTTCAGGTGGTGCCCGTTCACTTTAAAATGGCCTTTCTCTGGATGGTCTATCTCAACTGTACCGTATGGAAAAACTTCGCTTACTATGAAAGGACCGGACCATCTAGACTTCAACTTTCCTTTAAAAATTTTCATTCGGGGATTGAACAACAGAACTTGATCTCCTTTACTAAACTCTTTTCCCTGTTTGATATGCCGATCATGATAGGCTTTGGTACGCTCCTTAATAATCTTAGAATTTTCGTAGGCCGTGAGCCTCCACTCATCCAATTCGTTGAGCTTCCAAAGCCGCTCACGACCCGCTAATGAAAGATCTTTATTCAGCGTTTTCAAGGCCCAGTAGGCCTTATGTTCAATCTCTACCGGAAGGTGGCACGCCTTCCCATAAACCAGGTGAAACGGAGTAGTGCCAATGGGTGTCTTATACGCTGTACGCAATGCCCACAGCGCATCATCTAACTTATCGGACCAATCCTTCCTATGGGTCTCAACGGTCTTCTCAAGAATGGTCTTAATGTCTCTATTCGAATTCTCAACTTGGCCACTAGTTTGAGGGTGATATGGGACGCCCCCTTTATGAGTGACCCCGTACTTTGCCAGAAGGCGTGTCATGAG